>OZ032130.1:5566026-6186026 GCA_964026355.1 Pseudorhiza aurosa
ATGAAGCAATCTCTAGCGCTGTGTATTTCAAGTGATATTTTAGAGGTTACTTTTGACAGAAATGGTTATTTGATGGGGCAAAAAATTAATGTTTTTTTATGTGACGGTCAATTCTGTTGTCAGCCTCTTCCTACGGTCCTGATGGTCATAATGGTGGATAATCCTTCTCACAAGGATCATCAAAAATTTCGGGTAGTCCGTTCTTTTCTAAAGTGAGTTATGTTGAGGCAAGGCCGTGGTGGCCTATACAAAGCCCCAGCAAAGGAAGAATGAACGAAGCGAAAGGCTAAGAGGAGAGAGAGAGAGAGAGAGATCAGATGAAGTTTATTGATCTTAGATTTGAAAGATGGTAAGTTGCAGGAATCAGGAAAGCAAGAAGTAGGCAACACATTCCATAAATTGCACGCTCTTGGGATGAATGATGATTTGTGGGATAAAGTTTGTGGATTATGCAGTGAAACCTGGAAAGGGTGTGAATGAGTGGAGCTACATGATAAATGAAGAGAAGACTGCTACTAGTAAATTCAAACCTTTTTGTATACTGCACTGCCCACTTTCCCACAGTCTGCAGCGTTGTGGTCTTTGCAGCAAGACTTTGGTGTCATGATGGTCTTGTCAGGACTATTCCTGTACCAATACGTCTTTTTCCAGTCGCTTGAGTCTTGAATTCCACAGCACTTCAGCTAAAAATACAGATTCAGTTAATCTTTAAATGCTATTCTTGACTTCCGCTATTTCGAATTGTCATTAGAAATGAAAGATCAATCAATATTTTGGAGTTTCGAGATGCCTTTTAGAAGAGGAACGATTTTCTCCAAAAGCTCTCTTTCGAGCTAAGTTGAGTTGATTAGATCACTATGGTTATAATGATAATAATACAAATGTTTATACAGGAATCGACATTTCAACATGTAATGCTGTTATCAAGGTGTGTCCTGGAAGTTGGCTTCGTATTCCAGACAGTCTCTTTATCAATAAACATGAGCTTCATTCTATCAAGTCTCATTTTTTCGCTTTTCTTGAGGTACAAAAACTGGCAGATAAAATACCCGTTGTCTGTTCTGCATAGCCGCAATTTTCCCGCAGAAAGCAATTTCGCCTGAGATTGCGAGGAATTTGAGATAATCGTGTTCGAGATAGCGGGCTTATTTCTCTGCAAAACCTGACAGAAAAGCGAGGGAATGTAGAACCCCAATCGAAATTACAAGCTGCTTGAGAGCTGGAAATCGGCATAGCGAGATTCGCTTGCATTTACCATGGAATGCTGTTTTAAAGAGATTCGCTTCATCCTCAAAAGTCGCTGGGACAGGGGTTGTCGAAATTTCACAGTTTCTAAGTAGTGAATGAGGAGAATTTCAGATAAACAACAATATACGCTTCCCAATATTGCTCCTCTCAATGTGACTGCACATTTCAATTAGATTCCTATGATCAATTAGATTTCTATATTCCTATAACTGCGTCCTTGACCCAGTCGTAGAATGCTAGCTTTGTACGCGGTAGGTCGGGGCTCGATACCCGGTCGTGTCATACCAAAGACTTTTAAAAGATATGGTACATGCTATTTCCCTGCTTAGCATTCAGCACTTGAGAAAGAGCAAGGGAGTGAAACACACAGTGCTACCAGATGGCCAGCCCCCAACTGTAGCATTCACTGTGCTTGCACAGCTGTGTGGTCAAAAGGCTAATGAAACGGAGATGAATGCTGCTCTATTAACCAAAAAATGGTGAGGGAAGGAACTTTGACTTCGATTTTTGAATCAATTAGGCCAATTTTAACCCACGCTCATCTCGTAGTCTCCGCAAAATTTTGTCAAACTGACCATTCCTCCTGAGACCTATGAACAAATTCCTATTGAAGATTTAGGCCAACTGGAATGTATGTTTATTAAGTAATGTTCCTGTCTCCTTTTCAAACTGGCCATTACCTCTGAGTCATATGGCTCAAGACTCTTATGGCAGATTAAGGACACAGAAATGTATGACCACTGGATATATTTCAATGGTCATATATTTCTTCTTGTCACAACTCGTAATGATTTTTTGATTAATCGAGTAGAGGAAATCGAAAATGGGCAGAACATTGTTACTTGCTCTGAACATGTTATTCTACCAAAGGAATGGATATACATGAGTAAACTAAGTCGATGAGCAAGACCACTCAGTTCGATAAACACGGTTTGTTTAACACTGACATCATTTGACAATCGGTGGCAATGTTTTTTCTGGGGAAGAACAGCATTTGACAGCCTTCCCAGTACCTAACGTCCGATGTTCTGATCGATGCATCAGCTGAGACTTACATGCAAAATACTGGTTTGAAATAAGCCATTAATTTTTTTGATTTATCCATTTTTGAGTGTCAGACCATAAGTTTGAGTTCAAGCGTGATTTTTGATTTACTTTTTTCCTGGGCCACTAGAGCCCTCCTGTCCGGTTACTAACCTGGCTTTGAACTATGTCGAGCGTTTTGGTGAAGGTTTTGCCCACTGATGTTGTCTTTCCGTATGTTTCGTTGACAGCTTTGGACAAAGCATTTGATACTATAAGCTTGAACTGGCAAGGCAAGATCATGAGAAACGGTAATTAGTAGAGGAATGAATGAATGAATAAACGAATGAATGAAGGAATGAATGAATTGATTAATGAATATAAGAAACAATCGATTCAAAGACAGATGAATAAAATAGCAAAAAATCAATAGATAAATATATGTAAAAATAGGTATAAGAACGAATATTTGAATGAGAAGGTGAATAATCGAATGAATGAATGAATTAATGAATGAATTGATGTATAAACGAAAGAATGGATGACTGATTTAGCACATGAATTTTGTTAGCAAATAAAGAAACGCAGATGAAATGAATGAATTAGTATATGAATGGTTGAATAAATCGAGAACTCCCAAATGACAGCAAAAAGGTGATTTAATTCTTTTCAGAATAGCCCCTATTAAGCAATGCTGATTTGCAAAGAAGCTACAGAGCGGTCTCTTCTCGTATTCACATTTTAGTGATTCCTGAAAAATTTTCCAAGCTCAAATTACTCGTGAGGATTAACAAATGGATAGGCATCCAGACATACAGCCCAAGCCATCATCTTGTGGAACTGAATGAATAGACACAGTAGATAAATGAACCGTATCAAGTTGTCATGTGGAGGCCTACTTGAGGAAGAAAAGAATTAAAGACGAATCTAGGAGCTTTTTATGACTGATTGAATGAATATGGTTGATAAAATAATTGTACCAAGCAATTAAAAAGAGACCCCATTTAGTAATAAATCAGAGTAAATAATTCCTTAGAATCTTTGAGATTATTGAATTGGCAGGATGAAAAAGGTTAATTGAGGGATGACATCAATCAGTTTTGCTGTCATCCCATTTGCGAAAAGACAGAGAGAGCTTAGGTAGACCTACGAGCTTTATTGGACTCATTGGATAACTATGAATTGTCTCAATCAGCTTTGTCGGGATCCATTTCGTGAAAGAGCAATTCAGAACGGTAAAGACTATCTGATGTGAACTTTCGGGCATCTGATTCGAAAGAAAATATGAGTCAGCAGACTTACAAATCTTTACAACACATATCATTGCAAAATCAGAAGTGATAAATGCAAACTCACCTTGTCTTTTTTCGAGAAAATAATCGTACTGGCGGAGACTTCAAGACCAAAAATGATAAACAGCATCACAAAGAACTTTCAAAGGAAAAGAAAACTGGGTTAGAAAGCCGATGTTCAACTCTGCAAGCTATTTATCCAATAATGCTCAATTGCCGGTACAATGAAGTACATGAAAGCATTATGGTCACCCTACACATGGGATGAGCAGGGAGGTAGGAAGAATCTAAAAAGTGGGAGGGGGGCAGGTCAGAAAAGGCAATAAAAAGTGGGAGGGGGGCAGGTCAGAAAAGGCAATAAAAAGTGGGAGGGGGGCAGGTCAGAAAAGGCAATAAAAAGTGGGAGGGGGGCAGGTCAAAAAAGGCAATAAAAAGTGGGAGGGGGGCAGGTCAAAAAAGGCAACGTTATAGAATAATAGAGGTGACCAGTAATAACAAAGTCTGACCACGTACAATACAAAGTTAATGAAGACAATGCTGACAATCATTCTCATAGAAAGCCCCGATTACAAATATCATTCTGGGTTTTCCCTTACATTGAAAATTGTTGTAAAAGGGTGATTATGCGAAAAGGGCACTTTTGAATTTAGAAGGGGCACTTTTCCATAGTTCCAAAAAGTAGGGAATTTGGGGAAAAAGTGGGATGCATGATCCCTCTGGCCCTATCGGTTCCTACTTCCCTAGAGATTAGGAAGCTAAGCTTGGTGACTGGAGGTATAAGATCGGACAAGCAAAGGCGCCACACCAGGGATGCTGCCATGAAATTTGAGGAGGGGGCGAAGAGTAAATGAAGTAATTTTGATATCAATATAAGTGATTAAAATGACTACCAACTTGAACATGTGGTAAGTATCACAGAACTCACAAAAGTTTATCACAAAGCATTAGGAAACGCGCAACATAATTTTTTAATCGGAAATAAGTAGCGTACCGGGAAAATATTTTTTGCCATCCAAGAGGGCGGGCGCTTATCCTCTTAGCTCCCCCCTGCTGATAAGAATATCAGGAGAAAGTGTGAGGCAAAAGACACAAAGAAAATGTATGACAGTTGAGCATGGAATGGCTTCGTCATACAGTACGAAGCGATGAAAGAACAGAGAATAGTCAAGTCAAGAAACTAGAAATACATTCAACTCTATCTAATTCGAACTTGTGTAATTCGAGCTTTTGCCAATTCGAACAGAATTTTCAGGTCCCTTGAAAATCTCCTAACAAAAAAGTTTTGAATTTTAATTGCTCTATTCCTAATCTTTGTAATTCAAACTTTTTGTAATTCAAGCTTTTTGCAATTCAAACTTTTTGTAATTCAAACTTTTTGTACTTCAAACTTTTTGTAATTCGAACTTTTTGTACTTCGAACCTTTTGTACTTAGAACTTTTTTTAATTCGAACTTTGTACGATCCTCCAGAGAGCTCGAATTAGGAAGAGCTGACTGTTGATGGAAAGAGCTTGAGAGGGAGACCAAAAAAGCGAAGTAGAACAAAGAAGAAAAAGAAATGAAGAAAGAAGAGATGAAGAAAGAAGAGATGAAGAAAGAAGAAATGAAGAAAGAAGAGATGAAGAAGTAACAATTACACAAATAAATGAAATGAAAATTAGAAGGAAAGACGAACATTGAGAAGGAGACGAAGAAGGGGTGGGGAGACTGACCTGAGAAGGAGATGACCAAAAAACTAAAAGTAGAGGATTCACAAATCAGGACGAAACAATGACAGCCCCAGGGGAATTTCTACCAAATGAGACCGTTGCATGAAAGCAACAGAAAAAAAGAAAGACCTTTTTAGTGAGTTATGTGAGAGAGATCAGATCAAGTTTATTAATCTTAGATTTGAAAGATGGCAAGTTGTAATACTCAGGAAAGCAAGAAGAAGGCAAGGCGTTCCATGAGTTGCATGTTCTTGGGATGAATGATGATTTGTGGGATAGACTTCGTGGGTTAGTGTTGATAAGAAGAAGCCCCATGATACGTTTGAGCGTTGTGTAATGGCAACGCATTCCTTATTTGGACAAGTTTACCATTATACCACAGTAGCAGTTTTGCATTCCTTATTTGGACACATTTATCTCCGTATCAAACGTTCGTATCTATATAACACGTTTAGATTAGTTTTAGTTAGAGTTTTTGAGAAGTAAAAGTAGTCGTAGTATTAGAAGAAGGAAGAAGTCGAAAAAGAAGACTAAAGCCGCTATCGAGTGAAGAGACGACCCGACGCTGATAACGTCGCCGAAGAGAGCCGAGCTCACCAAAGAATAATAGACGTTAAAGTCAGTTGTTTTGTATAGTTAAATCAGATCATTCGTACTCACGCGTTAGATTACACGATTAGTGTGATTTAACATTAGGCAGCGAAACTTGGAAAGGGTGTGAGTGAGTTGAGCTTATGGTGGTTCTGACACGCCTCAGAGGAACATGAATAATATATATTATCTCCTGAGAGCAATGACCATATGAATGCAGCATCGGAGAAGCACACGAGGGAGACACTTAGGGGCATATCAGAAACTCAGTAATTGTATATACATATCTTTCTGGGGAAACTGACTTAATCCACGAACCCTGTCCCTCCCACAAATCATTATTAATCCCTAGAACATGCAAATGTTGGAACGTCTTGCCTTCCTCTTGCTTTCCTGAATCTTACAACTTGCCATCTTTCAAATCCAAGATCAATAAACTTGATCTGAACTCTCTCTCCGCATAGCCTTTCGCTTCTTTCCTCCTTCTTCCTTTGTTGAGGCATTGTATAGGCCACCATGGCCTTTCTCCAACATAACTTACTAAAAAAAAAAAAAAAAGAATAATCTATGTACCATAGTTAGAGAGGCCGGCCTCGATCTGATATAAATAAATTAGACAGGGAGCAGAAAAATACGACGTGGTCATTCCAGCGCGCTCTCTCGGTCAAGCGTTAGATTTTTAAGTAATATTTCTAAGTCAATAATGTGTCCAGATAGATAACAATCACCAACACTACAATTCATGGCTTTTGAAAACTTAGAACGAAAATACTCTGTCATATGAGTTCGTATGAGTTCGTACAACTCATAGGTTCCCGATTGATGCAGAACCCCCTGACATGAATATGTCTAGTGGAAAACATCTTAAGATTCATGCTTACCACAGCCATTAGCCTCCTGTTCTGACTCCACACTCCACGGCAGCCTAGCATCGCAACTATGCATATAAGGGCGCCGGCAGCTATCAAGATGTTAGCGGGCGACCAGAGCCCCTCACGGCCGATAACAGAGCCAAAATCATTTGCATGAATCCGGGTGTAAATGCCGAGAGTTAACAGTCCACCACCGGTGATCTACAAAAATGGGAAAAGAGCACGTGGAATTACATTGAGAGGGAATTTCAAGCGATGATTTAGAAGGAATAATAGGCTATATAAAAGGTGCATGAATTATTGACATTAGCGTAGCAACAGGGCTTAAAGTGTCGGTCGCAAGCCTGGATAAATTTGGAGGGTTGGAAGCGGGAAGTGCATCCGGCTACACAATAGGGAACCCCCATGCCAAACTATGTAAAAAGCGAATATGCATGAAGGCCCCTCCTTACTGGTTCTTCATCGAGTCTTTCCCTCAAATGTGCTTTCAGGGAAAGTGGTTGCAGAATCGTTTACGAGCCGAAAAAAATGAGTCGATATCCCTTTTGGCGGTCGATATCCAGGGACACTAACGTGGAGGTTTCTGCATTGTCCCCCTCCGTACTGGTGACCCGGCATAAGTGGGAATAAAGCCAGAAGATGTAGAAGAAAGTGAAGAAGAAGATGAAGATGAAGATGAAGATGAAGGAGAATATGAAGAATAAGATGAAGAACAAGATCAAGAAGAAGATCAAGAAGAAGATGAAGAACAAGATTAAGATGAAGAAGAAGAAGATTAAGATGAAGAAGAAGCAGAAGGTGAGGAATAAGATAGAGATGAAGCAGAAGATGAAGATGAAGGTGAAGAATAAGATGAAGAACAAGATTAAGATGAAGAAGAAGAAGATTAAGATGAAGAAGAAGCAGAAGGTGAGGAATAAGATAGAGATGAAGCAGAAGATGAAGATGAAGGTGAGGAATAAGATGAAGAAGAGAGCGAAGAAGAAGGCGAAGATGAAGAATAAGATGAAGAAGAAAGTGAAGAAGAAGAAGGCGAAGATGAAGAAGATGGAGATGAAGAAGATGACGAAGCTGATGGGGAAGAATAAGATGAAGAAGAAGAATATGATGACGAAGAACAAGATGAAGGTGAAGAAGAAGATGAAGATGAAGAAGAAGTTTATGCTAGGCTCAAAGTGCCCAACTAACGATGGGATTGACGATTCTGAGAACTTGCTGATAAATTTATTCACAGTTGGCATGAGAAATAGCTGGGGCTACTAAAGGCCAACTCTAAACTATTTACAAATTCTAAGATAACCGAAATAAACAGTATTAAAGAAAATAAGAAGATACGGATGCGGCAAGAACATTCGAGTCCCTTCCAATTTCTGATTTTCGTTTTGAATTCATGATCGATTTTTGCAACTTTAAGTTGATCTACAAGTTGATTCAAAATCATGCTTCGCTAAATGCAAATGGCTCGTTTCCATACTTTCTGTCCTCGTGTTAAGAACTGTCACTTCTTCATTTCTGTATTGGAGTCGGCCGCGAAGATGACGGGGGGATGAGGGCGGCTTCCTCTTAGAATTTTAATTCCTTGTACTCTGCCCCCTGCCGTTTTTGTCAACACTCTGAAATTCCATTATAAGAAAGAAATCAAAGCGCTTTATTACATTTTCAATGGAAGCTCTACCACCCCTTAAAAAATTTGTGACTCCAAAAGATCCCCCATTGATAACACTCCAGCTTCGTGAATGGTAGGAGCTCTTCAAAACTAGAGTCATGATCATTAAGCAGCATTCACAGGGCACGCTGATGAACACTGTTGTTTATATCGCTTCTGGTTTTTCCACAGAAGATCCATTTAAGTGGGCAGTAATTAAAATTCGTCAGTATGAATGAGTTATACAGTTGGCTAGCCTTATGGGGTTCCAAGTTCCTTTGCGTTGCGTTGCATACTCGATTTCGAGCGTAGCAGAAACCAGAGACAGGGCTCTGAGTTTTTTCTAGGGAAGTGGAATTCATGAGGTGGCTTCCCATTGCCTGCCTCACCAATGGCGTTTTAAGTGACACACGGAGGAATCGAACTGACAACCCCTGTGTTGTGAGTCCGAATGATTAGTGAACCACTACACCACGGCACTGCCCCCAAGTCCCTTACAACCCTTAAACAAGCTTTAACCTTATTTTTAGTCTTTTGACAGATAATTTTAAAGTGCTCGTCAAATCTAAGTTTTGAGTCGATATTGACACCCAAGATGCTACAGTATCAGACGTTTTTATGACATCGCCATTGATTTCAATGCTTAAGTTGTTGTCTTTCTTCAGTCAAAAGAGAATCAACTGAAATTTTTCAGGGTTTCCAACCACTTCATTAGGGAACGATCGATAATTACGTAACCATGATATGGTAGGTAGGTGTAAGCTTTTTAGTTACAATTGCTTACGATAAATATGTATGATAACCCATAGCTTTGGCAAATAGGGTTGAATGATAACATATAGTTTTGCGTGTGAACAAGTCAGCCTGTAAAAATATCATTTGTCATTATAATAATTATTATTATAGGTTGGTCTTTTTCGTTGACCATCAAGTAACCCTGCCAGTCTAAAAACACCGTGATCATCGCAACATTGTATAGCTGTCATTATCTAACTTTTCTATTGTTTTTCTTTAATTTCCATTTTCATTATAAATTTGTAAGCAAATGGCTTTTGGACCAAGATATGATCTTCTTGCTAAAGTTACGGATTCACAACGCCCATTTATAAATTCAAGTGATCGATTGTATGGTGATAATGATCTTCCCACTGATCTTAACAGAATTATACGCTCGAATAACTTGACGCTACATTTATGAAATAAGTCGTTTTGGTTACAATTTTTGGAACTCAGTTTCATAACAGCTGTCAATTATTTCTTGAAGAATGTCTTCATAAGTACAGCGTAAATAAGTCAGTGTGTCTTTGTGTGTAGGCCATGGGGTAGACACTGCGGTTTGCTGACCGTAGCATCGTCCTAGTAATGCTTGTAGGGCCTCTCCAGCGAAAGATTCTTATTTTGGAATAAGGTGTGATCAAGTGTCCTGATTTCGAATCCGCAGTTATTTTTCCGATATCTTGTAACGTTTTTGTGTTATTTTTTTTCTTAGCGGGTTATGTTGAGGAAAGGCTATGGTGGCCTATACAAAGCCCCAGCATAGGAGGAAGGAAGAAAGCGAGCAGCTAAGAGGATAGAGAGATAATATCAAGTTTATTGATCTTAGATTTGAAAGATGGCAAGTTGTAGCACTCAGGAAAGCAAGAAGGCGTTTTAAATCAGACTTTACCGAAAAAAGCCAAGAACCGAAGACAGACAACCTCCTTTGTGACGTCGAAAAGTATATCATAATAAAACACGAGAATCTGTCCATAGTAAGTATTATGGTAAGTTTCTATCGTGTTTGCTATTGTTTTATGCAGCTAGAAAAAAAACTGACATTGTGGATAGCTTGGAAATGAAAATCGCGTATGGTGTATATCAATAGCGAGATCAAGGTAGTCGAGTATTTCAAGAAACGAAAGACACAAGTTTGCGAAAATTATGAGAGTGCTCATAAAGGGAAAGATTTTTACTGACTTCTCAGATCTGAAACTAGCTGCGAATACTTCAAAGTCATAGTAGGAATCATTTTTTTTACTGAGGGAAAACCATGGTGACCTACACAAAGCCTCGACAAAGGAAGAAAGAAAAGTGAAAGGCTAAGAGGAGAGAGAGAGATCAGATCCAGTTTATTGACTTTAGATTTGAAGGATGACAAGTTGTAAGATCCAAGAAAGCAATAAAACTTCAAGACGTTCCACAAATTGCACGCTCTCGGGATGAACGATGATTTGTGGGATAGAGTTTGTGGATCACGCAGTGAAACTTGGAAAGGGTGTGAATAAATTGGGCTTGTGGTGGTCCTGACGCGCCTAAGAGGAACAGGAAGACACGCCTCATAATGATAATTCAAGTAACAGTGATAGTAGATACTTGTACAGGATTAATCTTTTCAGTGCAATAGGAATACTGCTATCAGTAAGAGGTCCTGCCAAGTGGATGTTGTCTTTCAAGTGGCTCTCGTCCTGATAATTAGAGCGGAAATAGGGTCCCATTGGCATTTTGCCTGTTGAATATTTACTATCCAGTCTATTCATTCATATTCATATCCTTATTCGTTATTAACCGTGGGTTTGCTGCTAGTATGTATACATACTAATTAAGGCCAATTTTGCTGAGGCATTGTATAGGCCATGGCCTTTCCTCAACATGACTCACAAAAAAAAAATTCACATACATAAATATCTAAAAAACATATTTAGAACATTAAGATACCAAATATACAAATAAAAAGGAAGGTATGTATCATACTTTAAATTGATCTACAGCATATTCTGCACGTGCACTACTCATCTGCCCAGCCTATTGTCTTTTTTAAAGCGGGCAAATGTCGGTTGTTCTATTTTATGCTATCATCGAGGGTATTCCAAAGAAACCTGGATTATAAGGATTCTACTCCAAACGATTTTGTCTTTGCTTTTGGGCGTTTGCAAAGTTTCATTTTATTGGACAAAAGAATACAATGATAAAGAAAAATACGATAAGATATAGGAAAATGAAGCACAATGGAGTTAAATCGTAAGCAATAAGATAGAATACAATATAATACCTTTAAACACAGATAGTGATACAGAAAGATACAGAACATAAGTGTGGGGATAGCTTGGTGGTAAGAAACTGGTTTACAGCTCATATTTCTAGCCCCAAGCCCCACTTTGAGCTGGTTTCTCAAATATTATGTGATGGCAGAAGAGTCTAATGGTCAAAAATTAAGAATACAGCGAACTGTAATTTTCTACTTTAAAGAAACAAAATACGTGGACTCCCAAAAAACTTCACGGAATTAAGATCTAGCTGATCGCATGGATAAGAACTAACTTTGCTAAAGCCAGGCGCACACTAGAGCATCTTGCTGAGCAAAACGCCACGAATGACACTTTGCTTTAAGCAGAACGCTTCCGTGTGCGGCGGCTAGGTTGAGATCATTCAGTCATTCGTGGTATAAATTCCTAAAAGTAAACATGTTTGATGATATTGGTCACTCGTGGCACTTTGCTTCCGTGTGCGGCGAACAGAAGCATTTTGCTTTCGACTGAACAAAAAAGCGCATGCGTAAACAAAGGCGTCGAATTGAATTTTTATCAAGCTTATGACACTTTGGAAGACTCAGATCAACAGCAAGCTTATATAAGCAACTTAACGGAATCTGAAAAATTATTCATTAACCAATCAGCATATTGAAGCTAGAATAGCGTAAACTTTTAAGGAAAACACGAAAGGTGTATACTCAAAATTACATGAATAGTTATTAATTATAATTGTTAGTCATGATATGGCTAGACATGCTGCAGATGCCACAAGGAGAGAAGCGAGGCACTGACGGAAAACAATACGAAAGCGAGGCCAACGAGGAAGCAGGATTTAATTCGAAATAAGGAAATAATAATGTCAGTTCGATTTCTCAATGTGTCACTTTTAAAACGCCATTGGTGAGGAAGGCAACGGGAAGCCAACTCATAGGATCTACTTCCCTACAAAAAACTCAGAGCCCTGTCCCTGGCTTCTGCTACGCTCGAAATTGAGTATGCAACACAGTTCTGAGAAAGAGAAGAAAAACTGACAGGGTTGTATGAAAAACGGCCAACGTAAGAATTATAAGAACAACTGCTAGCTTTTCTCCCTGTAATGCAAGGCGTAGGAAATACAAGGCAAAGTAGCATGGAGAAAAAGGCAAAGGGCCTTGCTCAATAAGAATGGCTCCTCAGTGTTGTGAAATAAACTTCGGTAGGTCGGAGGAGAGCATGAGTACAGCACAAAGTACAACATAAGGCAATGATATTTAAATATTGGAATGAACAACAATGCAATAAGATGAAAAAAATTGCAGGGTGAGAAAGCTGCATAAGAGTTCAATGCAGTATGTCTGAAAAAGAAGCTAGAAAACACCATCGACACCTTCCAACGCAGACATGGGAAAGAACTGACAACATGGGATGGTGAGCTGCGTTGTACAGTATTAGCTGTGTGTGATGTCTTAGTAGTTGGTAGTAGTATGTCTGAAAAGATCAAGCATGTGTTCATCAGAATCGTAGATAGCTAGCGAAAATTGCTAATTGATCTTATGGATCCTTATGGATTTGCCTCAAGCTGACGGGTCATCTTACTTTCAATTCAACAATATATGCGGGTGTCAGGATAGCTAACTGGTAAGATTCTTGCGCATAGATATCATGGACTGTGGTTCGAGAGGAAGGACCTGGACACTGCTCGATAAGCAAAATGCTTCTCAGTGCTGACATTAAGGTAGAATGAAATAACAAATTCACAATGACTTAAAATGGTTATGAGACCAATTAGAATTGTTTACTTTAATAACAAAGGGAGCCGGGAGTAACGTTGTCTCCCTATGATGCATTGCTAAGTCCTAAAGGGGGGGGGGACTTTTAGGAATTGTTCGATTCAACCCACATGGACGATTCTCACCTTGCAGTCTTATTTAACGTGCAGAGAACACGGAGTCAGAGAGACGACGATTAGTGCTGTTGGGCTTGAATGACTGACTAACTGACTTATTGAAATTCAATACATGTTTATATAGGCGAATAAGAAAGAGCTAAAATTACCAAACTCATCGAATAAGAATAGGAGCGGAAGGGTTGGTTGGAAATGACGCAAGTTGATGAATAGGTGATGAGTTGATGGAAATTATGACAGGAAATAACAATTGATTGAATGAATAGAATTGTTTAGTTAAGCAAAATGGCAATGGCTTTGTAGATAGAGATTACGAGGGTAAGAAAGCTGAGTCACTACAGACTAAGCCCTTTGACTTGTCCAGTATGGTGTCTAGGGCTATGCGGTTTATTGTGTTACTCCTAAGTCTTGGAATCCTGATGGTCCCAGTCCGGAGATTACTATACTGCACTGCTTGAGCGTCACGCAATCATGGAATATCCGGACAATGCCGCCAATTATGGCAAGGTCATTTCAACGCTTGCAATAAATATGCATGGCCTACATGTTGGTACAGAGCAGAGTTGAAATTTCTCATTTTAGCACTGAGACATTTGAATTTTGGACGGACGGCTAACCGCCTGTTCATTGAAGAGTTTTAAGAAAAGTTTAGCAGTCTACTTACCAAAAACAAGCAAGTAAACACATATAAGAAGCACTTTAAGCATTTCAGTCCAGGGCCTAATCCCGAATACGTCATTGTATTGATGCACAAGGTACTTGTCGTTCAACACTGAAAAAGATGCCTTCCTTGAAAAAATGGCTGTCCTGCCTAACCCTTTTGCTAGACTTTAAACGATTCCTTCCTTGACGTAGGCAAAATTTAGCATCGACATACACGACGATTAGTCTTATCACTGAGACAATGCAGAAGCCTCCACGTTGGTGTCCCTGGATATTGACCGCCGAAAATGATCTCAACTCGTTTTGTCGGCTCGTAACCGATTCTGCAACCACTTACCTACCCTCAAAGCACATTTGAAGGAAAGACTCGATGAAGAAGACTGAGACAATAGGTTGTAAAAATTAGACACGGTCATTGGGCTTGTTAGCAATAGAGAAAACGGAACCGCACAAATTAGAAAGTTCGAGTCACGTGCGCTCCTCTGAAATCTTCGCCTTTGGAAAGCTTGCCTGTGGCCGACTTTGCTTTGAGTGAAAGGGATTCATACGAATGTTCTCTTGATTCCGATGGACGATGTCAAAAATACATAGCAGCACTTCAGAAATTGAGTAACATGAAAACTGCGTTTTATACTCGATACGTGGGGTGACCGCGTAGTAAAGGCGCGTTGTTTCGAATCTTGTGACGTCTTCTCTTCTGGGTTCGAATCCGTTCGTCGGAAACACCAACCACAAGCCAACAGTCAACTCAACTGTCCATCCTTCTGAGGTCGGTAAATGAGTACTCAGAAGTAATTCTAAGGGCACCAGCACTGGACACACACTGATAAGAGCTAATCTAAAGTTTAAGTGTTTAAATTCTAATTCTTTTTAGAAACCAAAGACAAGGCACTGAGTCTTTTCTAGAGAAGTGGGTTTTCTGAGCTGGTTTCCCGTTGCCGTCCTCGCCAATGGCTGTTAGAGAGATTTCAGGGCTCTCTTCTGATTCTTTTGCAGCTGTACCGAAGAAATATCCTAAGAGAAAAGATTAGATTACATATAAAACCTTCATATGCGATTCTCGAAGACTCTCTCTTTATCCCTAAACACATCGTGTTTATGCGCTGGTCAATTTTTTATTACTACTATTACCATATAAAGTTCAAAACGAGTTTTCGGCGAGATCTTAAAACTAACTACCACACACTTACATAAAGCTAAATAAGTTTCCTGCCTCTTTTTGAGGCGTGGTACTTGCGTAAACAAGCCCTTAAAAGTACTAAAATAAAAGGATTGTTTATATAATGTATCAGCGAACAGCGCGTGATTGTTAGTTTGGTAAGCTCCGTTGCAATGCGCTTTCGCCGTGGAATTACCACAATGGCGTTTCAGTCGTGACACGGGCAGGACTCGAACCGACGACCCCTGTTTTATGAGTCCACACACTTAACGGTTAACCCTTAATCACTACACCACATAGAATACCTAGTTGGTTAAGACGGTGAATATAGAAGTGTGCTTAAAAGAATTGGAGCAAGCCAAACTTCCAATAAGCGAGACTTTTTGCGCCAGCACCTATTCTCAATCGAATTTTGTTCTGGGCATGGACCATGCTGTGTGTCGCAGCGTGTTGCAAAAACTAAATTTCTGCAATCAATGGAAACCATCAGTCCTAAATTTTGATGCACCTTGAGACACTCTGTGACTTGTTGGGATTTTATGGAAACCAGGCTTAACATATCAGTTCTGTTTGTCCCGATTTCATTTCATGCCAAGGGAGCAATGATATCTGTCGGGAAACCTACCCCACCCACCACGCGTCACGATGCTTATATTGCCAACTTCTTGGATCAATTGAAAATGCTAGATCAAATTAACGGTAGAACACTTTGTAAAGCGTTTCCTGGAATTCCACATTTTAATTCGTTTTCCGTATGTAGATGCTGTATTCCGATTGGTCAGTTTATTTAGGGACATTGTCAATGCAGCCATAAAATAAGTGCATGAGTAAAAATCAGGAGACGGGAACCTGCTCTGTATACGTTGAGGACTATACTGATGATGATGAAAATGGGAACGAATTGATTGCGTCTTTCTGGAGTGAGTTCTTCAACATTTGTAACCCGTAGAACGAGCGATTTGTTTTTCTTCTTTCTTGTTTTAATGGGTTATGTTGTTGAAAGGCTATGGTGGCCCATTCAAAGTCCCAACATAGGAAGAAAGAAGAAAGCGGACAGCTAAGAGGAGAGAGACAAGATCAACTTTATTGATCTTAGATTTGAAAGATGGCAAGTTGTAGGACTCAGGAAAGCAAGAAGGCAAGACGTTCCATAAATTGCATGTTCTTGGGATGAATGATGTTGAATTGCTAGAATGTCATTTGCTACTCCATGGCTACTTCTTTGCATCTTTCAAATCTAATGTAAATAAACTTGATCTTATCTCTCTATCCTCTTAGCTGCTTGCTTTCTTCTTTCTTCCTTTGTTGGGGCTTTTTATAGGTCACTATGGCCTTTCCTCAACATAGCCCACTAAAAAAAAAAAAAAAAAAAACAATGTCTTGATACACTTCAGCTGCCTGCATCTTAGACAGTCTTTTAATCTGCCTTTAAAAAGGGAAAATATCAGGCTAAATGGATTTTCGTTTAGGGGAGCGAAAGCTTGGAGCAGTCTATCAGGTGCTGCAAAAAAGGCGCCATCTGTAAAATCTTTTAAAGTAGCTATTTAGATATGTTGTTTCAGTTCTATATTGTTCCTTTACTTTGATTCGGATTTTTACTAGTAATGAATATTCGCGTCTTACTTCTTATTTATCGCCATTTCGTTAAATTAGCTTGTTTGCAGATTGACGGCCCGTGGTAAACCAGCACTGCTGAATGGGTTACCGTGCTAAAATGATTGCAACTATTATTACAATTATTTTTATCATGTGGCTTCATCCTGCAAGACCTACCAGGAACATGGCAGATATAACTGGATACACAAAGTGTGGAGTTGTCGTCGTCATCTGCAGACTAGCCTAGGAGGCTACTCATGGCATCGATGCGACGTCTCCAGCCGGTTCTGTCCTGGGCAGCGTGTAGCTCGCCTGCTTCGTCAGCCTTGTGGCTGTAGAGACGTTGCCTAGCTAGCGAATCGGGGGCCATCCTCGTCGTCTCTTGCCCTCAACTCTCGCGGTTAGAACATCTCTTTCTAGACATGGTTTCGGCTTCCTAGCAAGGTGGCCAAAGAAGGAGAGTTGAGTACGCCGCAAGTCTGGAGTACGCCATTAAAAAAGTCGTTTTGCTTGAGGAAACTCTCAAAAATAAGAACGCCAAAATGTAATAAGATTTCGAAAAATGATCCATAGCCTTGCAGACATTTAACGAGGTTATTAATAAATTTAGCAGAGAGCAGAGAGTGGGGGTGGGATCATAGGGAAATTATCGTATGCTGTTCTAACCTGATGCTAATCATAACTGTATTCCCGAATGCAAATTCAATTGCAAACAGAACGCTAAAGCTAAACTGTGCTAATGAAAAGAATAAAAGAGACGATTCACAGAGTGATTAATGATAGGATAAATCAACGAATAATTTATAACTGAAGCCTACATCAAACTTACCGGAAATTTGATGATTAAAGTCAATCATTTTCTACGCTTATGCAGCCTTACTTAAGAACCCTACAAGAACCCTAGGCTTTTAGACAACTCACTGAAAAATTACAATGGTACTTAGAGCTCTCCCCACTCCTCTTGTAAACTCTCTTGTTCCCGTACAGAGTGACAAGCTTTTTACGTTAGGTTTAATAAAAAACAGTGCAAAATAGTTCCATACAATAATTTTTATGAATCTAAAAGATATCAAATCAATGAAAATTTGGATGGATAGAATAAATGATATCGAATTTTGCATTAAAGGCACTTGTAACCAGCTATTACTTAAGGAGACATAAAATGGTCTTCACCTATGACAAATTGACCTTTGATCTCATGACCTAGGTTGACTGACCTTTGATTTTATGACCCACGATGGCTATATGACCTTTGATTTTATGACCCACGATGGCTATATGACCTTTGATTTCATGACCCACGATGACTAATTGACCTTTGATGCATTCACATGTTACGACTTGATTTTTGGTGGCTCAACTTATTATGAGTTGACTTATGATGACTTGACATATCTTAATACCTTTGGTGACCTTAAACAGGCTAATTCGTGAGGCTTTAAGTCAAACGGATAAGGACTAAAATATCCACAGTCTCCTATTTTTACTGCCTGGAACATCAATTGTCGGTTACCAAGCTACTGGGATACAAGAAAAGGACTAAGATGATGGGTGCATACTTTGGAAACTAGAGAAACTGCACGGAAAAATATACATTAACTAAATATGCTGTTGTCTAAACAGTTTGCTTCAAAACTGAAGATTAACCGTAAGTCCGGGGTAGTAGACGCCTTATGGCCTTCCAGAACATGTGAAAAAGCAACCGATGCACAGGCTTACACAGTGTCAATGCTAAAGAACAGGCACAGAGCGAATATCATGCCAAGAATCTAAAACGAAAAAGATTAAATCAGGTTAGTTGAAGTACGAAAAGCAACAAAACAACTTCACCAGGCATTGATCGTCGCATAAAACGTCTGAAATGCATCAAGTACCCTCGTAAATGCGATCAAATGTGAGAAAATGGATGCTCAGAGATACATTGGTGCTTTGCAACAATGCGAAAACCACTTTGAGGCAACTAATCACAGATATCATTCAAAACGTGCGTCTTGACACGTGTAAAAATCACATGTTTCTCCCATTCTTTGGTTCAGACTTTCCTATTCAGCTAGCTTTGTCCTTCTATCATGACTATATCACTTGTCAGGCACGATTTCCGCCTGTTCAACTAATAGAGACCCTGAAAGCTTCAAGGGCAGAAGAGAAAGACCGCTTGCGATGTTAGACAGCGCGGCACTAAATGATCTTGACCAAGGAGAAAAACGATAGAAGTGACGAATGGGCTGAACAGAGAGCAATGGCAAGGGGAATATTGGTGATTCAAACGTGATATAGTTTTCTTAACTGCAATCAATGAATATATATACATATACATACACATAAAGATATATATATATATACATACACATAAAGATATATATATATATATATATATATATATATATATATATATATATATATATATATATATATATATATATATATATATATATATATATATATATATATACACATATGTTGAACATTTGTGTGTGGCCATGGCTCAGATAAATGTGAATATAAAATAGGCTACTTTTTAAGGCAAATTTATTGATAGATTACTTCAGACGTTTCGCCTTGTGAGGGCTTCATCAGTGATAATGCAAACCACGAGAATGACGTCAGTCTATAGACAATACGCGTCCCATACAGCCGTTCATGATGTTATTCTCATGCTTTCTGATCTCCAAAGCTTCCACGATTTTGCGTGTGTTGAAGGCTTGGATGTGATTGTGCAATACTTCCCACGATATGTCACTTAAAGAAGGACTTTCCTTATGGGTAGCTAAGCGTACATAGACTGTTTGTTTCTGCATTCGTATGTGCTCTTTAAGTCTAGATCCAATGGTTCTGTTTGATTCTCCAATGTATATAGGGTGACAACGCCGGCAATCGATTTTGTAAACACAGTTCTTAACTAAGCATCTCTTGGCTACTTTCCGCCTACTATTACAGCTATGCCTGACAAGTGATGTAGTCATGATAGAAGGACAAAGCTACACACAGAAATCCGGACTCGCAATGGGTAATAACCTAGCCCTTACTTTAGCCATTATTTACATGAACAAACTAGATCAAAATATATATATATATATATATATATATATATATATATCTATATATTTATATATATTTATATATTCATAATTGTATAAATATATATTCATATATATATACACGCTTTAACTTAGACCTTTTAACGAAATTTTGTAAGTTCATATCTTTCAGCAAATTTTAATTAGCTTGGTTCCTTAAAACATTAATGCACTTCTGAGCCCTGTGGAATACTGTGCACTAGAAATGATTCATTCTTTTTGCTTTTTCTAAAGACGACGTAACCAACTTCAAACCTGTAAAGGTTACTATAACTTAAAAAATCCATTTACCACTGATTTGAGCAAACAAATCATTAAAAAATGAAGGAGGGGGGGGGGTGGTTCAGGAAGGAAGCGTTCTCGTCGCGGCCCGGTTATGAAGATTTTTGATTCATCACAATGAAGCAAACTAATTCTTTTAAAACGCAAAATATCACGTCCACGTCCAGCAATGGTCAGAACCCTTCACCGGCGATGACAATCCTTTCAGCCAACATCGAGGGATTGTCTGCTGCAAAGTCATCCACGGCTGAAGCAGCAATGCACAATGGATGACGTACTTTGCATATACCTCCACAACAGCAAAAGAATGTGCGATGATGTGGAAGAGTGCTGTTTAGCGACACGACAGAAGAAGAAGATCAAAAATACAAATATTAGTGAAGAATTGATAGTTGCCGTGCAGTCAACAGCTCTAAATGCTTATGGGTCGCAAGTGGTCTAAGGTAATCAAAGATGCTATGTGCACCAAATTAGAAAAACAGATACCTGAATGGCACCAACACCAATAGCTATGCCTCCAATAATCAGCATATGATCCATGGCGTACTTCTTGATTTCATCAACACATCCCTACAACGAAAAAAGCCCCGATATATAATCAATGAATTTCAATGTTTTCCTACGTAAGTATGGCTCGTAATTGATCGACATCATTACAATAATAATCATCATCATAACCATCATGATTTGAAGAGATTCGGTAGCCCTTTGAATCTCTAGGTGCGTGAACCGCCAAGGCGTGGTCCTATCGAGTGGATGAAAGAAAAATTTCATCCCTAGGGATGATCATATGAGTCAGCTTGGTCTTCACGTAATTTAGATGCTATTGGACAACGTCTGAATCGCCGCATCTCATGAATGAATAAATACATTAATGAATTAATCAATCAATCAATCGATGGCTCTCTTAAGACTCCACGAGAACTAATAGGTGGCATTTCGAAGGCGGATCAATTGAAAGGTCCCTAAGTTGTTTAACGCTAATGCAACATTTGTTTCAATTTAGAATTTCGAAAACCCTTGAATGTAAGCCGATTTGAAATGAGTCGGTAAGTTTTATAAAAAAAAAACAGATAAGTGGTGGCATGTTTTTCAAAGCATTGCTGTACAGCATATGCTGAAAAGTTTTACTTTCGTGGGGAAGGTATTAAATTAAAAATTAAAAGCCTTTCATCCATTGAAGAAATGTGAACGACACTCTTAGGGCTGAATATAGTGGCAGCGAAATTCTGGCATTTAGAAAAGAGGAGAAAACGAAAAAGAAAAATGGAATGAGAAGGAAGGCAAATATTGAGGCAAATTAAGGTTTAATAAGAATGATCTCGATGCAATGAAATAAAGAGGCGTCAAGGTTACACCAGTGGCCCTAATGATAATAATGATTGTTTTTCTAAAACTTCATTTTGGTATATGAAATAAACATACAAGAAAATATCGACTAGCCTAATTACAGGTATTTCTAGTGAAAAAAAGAAGAAGAAAATCAGAGAAAGGTAAATTATCTTAATAAGAAGAGCTAAAGGATGCTGAAAGAAAAATGTTAGTAGGATAGAAGGTCTGGGTTCGTCCAGGGTTTGTTGCGCATGCAGAATATGCAATCAGTTGTGCAGTTTGCAGAATGTATAGTAATACTACCATAACAAAATAGTCTGCACGTAATACCTATTTATAGGTAATGCACAATACTAAATAGATAGATCGATAGAGAGAATAATCGGCATTTTTGGTAAATTTAATTTATTCAAGACTTAATGAAACTGGGTGGTAACAGCGCCGCTTCCTTCAAAAATATATATGAAACGGCTCCTTACAAAACAAAGTTTGCTGGAAGAGTCTACGCAAGGAGATCTTGCCGATGAAAAAGAGCAAGTACACGTTACGTGTCCTTTATGCTTCCTAAATCAGCGCTTCAAGGTAGATTTAGGACACTAAAAGCTATTCTTATTTAAAAAAAATGATGACTGGATTTTCTTTTAGTGGGTTATGTTGAGAAAAGGCTAAGGTGGCCTATACAAAGCCCCAACAAAGGAAGAAGAAGAAAGCGAAAAGCTAAGAGGAGAGAGAGATCAGATCAAGTTTATCAATCTTAGATTTGAAAGATGGCAAGTTGTAAGATTCAGGAAAGCAAGAGGTTCCACAATAATGGATACTTAAATATCGACAAAAATTGACAAAGATGTACACAAACACAAGAAATGTTGCGAGAATTGAATTTTTAACGACAAATTTAAGTAGATAAATGCACGAGAGTAACAAAGGCTGTCCTTACTTTATTGTAAACATCTGGGGAGCTGAAGATGATGAATGGTCCCGTACAAATGATTGATCCTTCCTTGCAGCATGACTTTGGAACTTGGTTTTTATGCGTTACACCACCATTGGTCTCCCAGTTCGAACCACTGTAATCCTGTGGCCCGTTCGCCCCGCAACACTTGAACTGAAAACAGAATTGAACAGATGCAAACGATGCAAAAGTGGCAGCTTGCAGGGTGGTTGCAGAATGGTGAGAGATTGTCTGCCTCATACGCTTAACCTCTCATACCTTTAACATCTCGATAGAGTCATGTGCATAGAGAAGCTGAATTGAGGGGTGATTTTCAGAACAGAGCACTGAAACATGTCATCACTCACCTTCTTTTGGGTTGTATCTACAATGTGATTCAAATCTATGTCATTGCCGCCATACTTCACTTTAATTATAGTTTCCGTCTCTGTTTTTATTGTCGTCTCGATCTAGAAACAACCAGAAATTGGAAGGTAAGCGTCGAGGGCACATATTGCGTATGCATGGGGGACCCAGGTTCATCAAGGAGCCCAGATTCACCATGGGGGCCTAGATCAATCAAGGAAACCCAGACTGACTCATGAAGAATACCCAGATTTTTCCGGAGTAGTGGTCTTCTCCCCTGTCAATGTGAACGGGCTAGGGACTTTATTTCAATATAAATTCTTCCCTCGGGTATATTTCGCCGTTCTGTACAGACGAAAAGTTGTTCTATAGTCACAACAATACATACACACAACACAGACTGTGAATCAATCTAGATTTTGTACAATCTGATCAGAGTTTAACGAAAAGCGTCCGGTACATCCACTACAGTTCCTTCTACAGCTCAGTCCCTTCGGATGGGGAATGCACGAAGACCGGAGGAGTGTCTTAAAAATGCTGCGATTTTGCATGACCAAGACCGGCTTCTCATTTCATCTCATTCATATTTAACCAAAAAGATACGACGACTTACTCTAAGAAACATGTGCTACGAATCCGAACTAGACATGCCCGTAACATTTTTCGATGCACATGTACATAAATAGTCATCTATACATACACATGTATGGAAAATTGTCTAAGAGGCAAGTCACCAAGAGGGCTCAACGGTAGGAAATAGAACAATTAGTAGTATAGAAAAGGAGATATGCTTGAGTTCAGCATTTCTGAGTTTTCAACATTCAAAAATCTCAGCTGAGCATAGACTAAACTTCCTTCTCTTTATAAGAACCAGATAATTTCTGCCAAACCTCAATGCTCTTAACTTTTTGACACTTTTAGGCTCAAATGTTCTTAAAATTATTCTTATTCTAAGAGTGATTATTCTGCAAATGTTGGACAAGTTACATGCTGTATATAGTTGCTAAGACATTTTACCGTGTAAATTTTAAAAATAAAGCAATGACTGCTAGTGTTTATGGACATAATTTTCCAGTAAAATTTCACATATCAGAATTGGAAAATGTTTGCTTTGTTTCCAAATTGCCTAGATTTGTTTTGTTATTTTGTTTTGCTCATAAACTTGAAAATTCGAACTGGTTTTTTTTAATTTCTCATCTGAAGCTGAGCATGTTCTAGCCCTGTTCTTATTTCTGGCGTAAATCAAGCCCAGTGTTCTTATAAAAAGAAGAAGTATAGTCCAGTACACGCACAGCTTACGACTGACGAATACGAAACTCGGTGTTCTAAACAAAAGCTTGTCCTTTTTCTCTATACTGTCTAAATTTCATTCTTTTACAAATAACTTACCTTGTTTCTGAAAAGAAATCCTAGTATTCCACACGCAATTTCAGCACAGAAGATTATTAGAAGCATGAAGAAAAACTGAAAAAGAAAATAAAATGAAACATGTCATCGTAAAATGGCTGACACGTTACTCAGATAAACAAACAGTGAGTTTCACGAAATAAAAGCAAGGCGCGCAGCCTTAGGTTTCACTTAACATGGTGACCAAGAAAGGAAGGGGAAACCTGGTGTCATAACCTGGTGACATCCAAATCTTTTTTTTTGATACACGTGATTCTACCTAGATGTCAAAGGTAGAAATTTGGACACTGAGAAGCTTTTTGCCTATTCATTCCCTACCATGTGACCAAACCTCGTGATTCCTACGCCTGGAATTACAGAGAGATGGCGACTCTCCTCGCTCTAAGTGAAATTTTAGCTGAGGTGGGACTCGAACCACTGACCATATTATCAATGCGCAAGAATCTTACCATTGAGCTATCCTGACATCCAGATCAACAACCTATGGAGCAGCTTCGTGTATCACCAGTGTAATACGAGTAGCCGTGGAGTCAACTTTCTTCTCCCCTTCGCTACGCACAAGAGATATTTCCCTTGCCGAAACGAAGCAACAAATTGAGGGTCAACTCATAAGGCTCCTGCGCATGTACCACATCTAGGTCGCGCTGCTCATACGTAGAGTGGGCGAAAACCGGTATCGAGCCCGGCAAATCGTTCTACTATTTAGTTTAAATCACAAATCGTGAAAATCAGGTTTAAGAGATCTAATGCTCCCAAGAATCGGTAGAGACCAGAATCAGTGAAAGACGTCATCAAGAGAAGGAAGTTGCGATATTGCGGACATCTGACGAGGAAATGATTGATGGCATGGGTGTTGATTGAAAAAGGAGTAGAAGGTGACCGAGGGGGGATACCAAAGAGGGAGGGGGGACACCAAAGAGGGAGGGGGGATACCAAAGAGGGAGGGGAAGCCCAAAGAGGCAATGGGCGGGCGATCTGAAGGAGTGGAGAGGAGGATGGACAACGGAGAAGAGCAGCGAAGGACAGACAGCGGTGGCGAAAGCTGGTGCAAGATTGGGTGCGCCCACCCTCTTGATGGTTATGGCAAAGAATGAGAAGAGTGCTCCCTAAGTGACGTGATTGAATTTCTGATTCTCTAAACAAGAAAATACAATCTATATTTTCCAACTTACACTTCCCAAGAGGCATCTGCTTTCTCGTATGGCCCCCAAGCAGCCACAGAATCCAGTCAGCATTACAATAGAGCCAGCACCCATGAGAATAGCTGCTGGGATTTTGAATGAATATTTTCCCATGAACTCATTAAGAGAACCAGGGTCTATATACATCCATATGCCTACACCTAAAGCTCCAAGGCCAGCAAGCTAAAAAGTAAAAGAATAGAAAGTCACAATCATGGGCATAAATCACATAATATCATATCACAACATGCTTCCAGAGGTTTAATCTCAACATGCGAAATCGAAATTTTGTGTGGGAATTCTGCCAAGGGACTATACAATGATGTGATTAATTTTCCTCAAAGTTGACTTTTAAGTTAACAGCCAGCTAACGCTAATTAAGGCCAACACCATAAGAAAGATATGGAAAAGCGTTCATTCAAGTGACACGCCAATCTCATCTGAAATCGAGGATCATCGCCATGCCAACTACTACAGCAGGGGTGTCCGAAATCCGGCCCGCTGGCCAAATTTCATCAGGCCCGCAGCCTCTATCATAGAGTATATAAGTAAAAATGTTGAAACAAAAAAGCAATACAAATTGGCCTCTTAAAATTTGTTTGAATATATTGTTGCTCTACGTAAAAAAAATCATCCAAGGTTGGCCCTTACAAATTTTACAATATAAAATCTGGCCGCACACGGAAGCGAAGTGCCACGAGTGGCCAAAATAATCACAAATGCTTGATTTTAGGAATTTATGCCACGAATGATTGAATTCTCTCAAACTAGCCACCCCCACGGAAGCATTTTGCTTAAAGCAAAGTGTCATTCGTGGCGTTTTGCTCAGCAAGATGCTCTAGTACGCGCCTGGCTTTAAACATTCGGTTACGCCCTAAAGATACACTTTCCTCAACCACAATCGGTCTTAGTTTGAGAAGGTGTATTGCACCGCTACAGCATTGAATCGAGTGGTTATTGGCTCTGTTTTACATGGGTTCAATGCCCGTTCATGCCGTTGACGTCCAAGACGTGCAGCCGCCATTCCGCTAACTCTTGTGTGCGGCGGTAGACCAAATGCGATGCTTCATTCGTCCGCTGCCTGATGGCATCTGTCCATCGCTTTGGAGGTCGGTCGTATCTGCTCCTCCCATTCACCATTCCCAAGACCGCAGTCTTGTTCGGCACGATTGCCCAAACGGAAACGATCATACAAAATTAACCGTACAATGAATAATAGATTCATGCACGAATAAAGTCTGGTTGAAAACAACGCTGCACTGTTGACAATAATATGAATGAACTCCAAAGTCACATCAAGGGGCCATTGAGTAATTGGGCAAGTAGTTTTACGATATGATACGTGGATCTTGATTTCAAAAGCGAAATCGGTTAGCGGGCATCCATTAAAAGCATGAAATAATAATAGTATGAAACATTACGTCATTTAAAATCCCACGTGCATACTGAGAGGCGGCGCCAAGACCAGATGAGTGGGCATGGTCAGCATCAGGGATGGGGGGGGGGGGGGGGGCGGGTATAAAACAGAGCAGTCACTAAGGCAGACTGTGAAGAGCGTGTTGCGGATGTCAATGGAAGCTCAGCTGCCTCGTAGACCCCACTAAGTGGAACCGAGGTCAGAAGAAGACGATCT
The DNA here is from genome assembly GCA_964026355.1 of Pseudorhiza aurosa. Classification (NCBI taxonomy): domain Eukaryota; kingdom Metazoa; phylum Cnidaria; class Scyphozoa; order Rhizostomeae; family Lychnorhizidae; genus Pseudorhiza; species Pseudorhiza aurosa. The sequence goes on from OZ032130.1 coordinate 5,592,926, forward strand.
ATCGAGAATCTTCATTTTTTCATCGATAGCTTTTATCAAAAGGACCCATAATCAAGCAATGATTTGTATCAATCGCTCAACTTCCCATCTCTCGCTTCGCACCTGAGTATAACCAAATAGCCTTGCTTCGGTCATTATCCTACGTTGCTCCTCGCTCTTAGAGTGTCGGACGAAAAAATCTTCATTGTGACTAAATCTTTTTTCACTCCTCTGTGGATGTTTAAATATATGCATCAGAATATTCATTTATTTACTTGTTCCTCCACTTCAAATTTTGCAGATTTTTCCAGACAATTTTGTACTAAACTATTCTGTGCTGCAAGAATGTCAAGAGTCGTGCATGCAAATGGCGTGGTCCTTTAAGCAAGTTGTAAGTACCTTCTTTAGTTCACTCACATCCAGAATGCAGCTTCCATTAAAACAGCAATTCCGGACATTCTCATCGTCCAGTGGTACCCGCTAATAGCTTTCAACTCTTCAGCATATTTGGGACCGAGGGAAGGAAATTGACGTCAAAGGCTGAGCCCATCAGCTTTACTATGGAAACGAACTTCATGAAACAGCTTCTCCTTGTCTCTCCTATTTGTAGTTACCGCATGTCTTTTTCTGGATTTTAACTGCTGACCTCAGGGAGCTGGTCTATACGAACCTGTCATGAGACTCCGGCAACACTGTCCGCATGAAAAGGCCACTTTTAAAAACCTACTCCTCTTTATGAGCATTGAAACAACTTCAAGTTTGTAGCAGCATTTTTCCATTCAACAATGATTCAAAATTTCTTCAAATTAGCAAGAGAGTTCTGTTTCAAATTAATTGGTTGATTGATTGACGAACAGATGCAACTTTTGACTGACTAGCTGGTCAAGGGACCTATTCATTGAGGGATTGATCAATTGATTGATCGGTGGACTGATGCCACGAATGATCGACTGGATGAGATACTGAGTGGTAGATATATCAATTGACTGATCTGATTGGCTGATAGATGAAATGATGCAACGGTTGGTTGGTTGATCACCTTCCTAATCTCTTTGATTGATCGGTTGACTGATTCAACGGCGGATGGATTGGTTGATCACCTTCCTAATCTCTTTGATTGATCGGTTGACTGATTCAACGGCGGATGGATTGGTTGATCACCTTCCTAATCTCTTTGATTGATCGGTTGACTGATTCAACGGCGGATGGATTGGTCGATTATCTGACTGGCTGGTGCAATGTGGTTGATCAAGCGATCCATTAATTGAGCCATTGATCGATAGGCTGATCAACTGGTTTTTCGATCGGTTGATTACATCAGTTAATCTTTGATTACCATACTGATTGATTTGCCAAATTCCACTGCGCCATGACATTCCACTGGGTTTATGCATGACACGGTCATTATCATATCAGTCCATTCAAACCCAACTAGTGACCTCCTTACTGAAGTACCCTCGTTGAATAGGTGAATGGCTGGAGATAGACTTGGCATTCAGAAAAAATGATCCCCAAACACAGGAGTAGGACATTCAAATGAAAACAAAATTTAACGGCCTGACTGATTTCTTGCCATTGTATTGTCCCCAATTCAGTAAAAAATTATTGTCAATACCAAGACTGTACATCCGCATTCTTCGCAAAAAATACAGTCAGCTTATACTTGCGGAAATGACAAGCCGTTGCGTGACATACCGAACTCTGCTTAGGAGAGAAAGACAAGCGAACTTCCTTATCAATTCAAACTGAGGTGTTTTCTTTAGATCGAGTGGGCAAACATTTCGCACAAAGGAACTAGAGATGCCATCTCAGACACTGAGTTTCGAGGTTGTCAGAAATGAGAAATACTGATAAATGCTTGGACACCGACATTGCAAAAATTCGTCATAAATTTATCAACTAGAGTAGACAGTTCATTTCTACTTATTTCGCTTCATTTGATAAAATTATTGAGAGGTAGCCCTTCAGCCAAAGGTGGCTTTCATGTGACCTCTCATTTAAAAGTAATTGAGATGAAAATACTAAAAAAAATTACAATATTGGAAAAATCTATTTAAAATTGTTAAGAATCGCTAAAAATAGCCAAGAAAATAGACAATGAGGAAAAAAAATTCAAATAATTTATCAATTAAGAGTGAATAATCAAATTGGCAATCAGCAGCACAATCAGATTATTACTCTATCACTCAACAAATGAACCAACCAGTCAAATCACACATTTACTGAATCAATTAAACAGTAATCAACTCCGGCAGTTAACCATTCCTTCAAATGATAAATATGAATTAGCTAACCAAATGAATAAATCAACCACTACTGACAAAATTAGTGAGTCAGTCGATGAGTCAACAAATTGCTTGATCAATGGCAATGAATCTTGAAATTGATTAGTTATTCACCTGACCATTAGTCATGCCATTTGGCAATATTTTCAGTGCTGTGCAGTTGAAGAAGAGCCCTGAAGGAGTATTAATGGGGAAGTTATAATGCTTTGGCCATTGAGATGGCAAATTATGCTTACCTATCATTAGTCCTTACCTGTTATGACTCATCAACAATACCAATCCTTCATGACTGATAATCAGATTATGAATTATTAATTAATTAATCAGTCTCCTTGTACCATGAATTGCATTGTGTATTGACAATTGGAAGTACATCTTGGATATGTATGATTGCTTGGAAAACTAGGTAACCTTTCACCCCTTTCTATGTCACATTTCTACCAAAGGCAGAGGTTGGGCCTTTAGCGCAAATGATGGCTTTCAAAGGGTCCCTGGAACTGGTGGCAACAAAAGAGTGACAGGTGAACCAGTCCCAAGCAGGGGCAAATGGGGGGGGGGGGGGGGGGTGGGGCTGGTATCAAGAATATGTTGCTGATGCTTATGCACCTTAAGAGGCTGGGAAAGGATCTGGCAGCTGAAGTCAGGTGACGTGGAGATAAGAGATACTATGAAGGGAAATGGCAGAAGGGTGTGAACATGAGGGTGAGATGAAGTTTGATTCCTTTTGACTTCACAGAATTAGAACATCCAGCTTCACTGTCATTGATTGTGGCATGAATGGCAATTAGTTGCTTGAAATGCACATCTTGAAGTTGTAAAAAGGCAAGAAAACTTAACTGAGCAAGTTCACCTGATTGTAGGTTGAAAAAAAAATGTGATAGGCCTACTGGAAATTAAACTCAATATGATTGACCTGAAGGCTAATGATCAAGGGATAACCAAAAACACCCTTTGCAGAAGAGTGGAACCACAAAATAACTTAGCTATGCAAAAGATTTGCTAGGAAATTACTTAGAAGAGAGAACCTGCCAACAAATAGCCATCAGAAGCTTCCAGATCAAGAAGCAATTGGTGGATTCTTATGAAAAAGGGAAACAAAGCATCAACTGTGTTACTCCTTGAGCATAATAAAACTTTCTGTACATCTTTTGATCAGCAGCTACCATAGCATTCTTATGGGATTTTCACTATGAGGGCAAAATTGCAAGGGACACCAATTCCAGAAGGGGTTGCACACAAATTTATTCAGAGAACCACACGATAATTCCTTAGGGAAACAAATTTCTAATAAATAATTATTGAAACTGGCTAAAAATTTCATTTTCTTCATCCTCGTTCTCTGATACTTTGACATTTTACATATCAAAGATATAAGATGGGCCCTCAACTACGGGGGATCTTCCCCTACTTACGGGAGAAAGCATTTGGCCTGCAGGGGCAAATTCCCCAGTAGTCCCAATGTCAAAAAATTATGAATAATATTCTCATTAATTGTTCAACGGAATATTCAGTAGGCATGATTTTGGGGATAGGACTGAATATCTCTCCACATATCTGAAAACCGCACTAAATTTTTAGCAAAGCTAAACCAGATGAAGGGCTCAGAGGTTTTTGTCTGTATTGTTAGTGGACAGTGAGAACCTTTTGCTTATTGAAAGGTGTCCAAGTCCTTCCTCGTGTGATGTGCACACACCATCTGACTCACATGCCTGGAATCACAAACACCTAGTACTCTCCTCACTATTAGTGAAAGTTAAGCTCAAAGCTCTTGTAGGGGATGTGGGCTTTTTGAAACGAACTACCTGGCATACCCAATGCCTTGGGTATAAGAGACAAGGCATGTAATCTTTCTTAGAGAAAAGGGGCTCTTGAAATAAACTGCACAGCAAGACCAAATTTCCCACTGACAAAGACCATAGGAAGGGCCTTCACTTCTTATCTTAGGAAGTGGAATTCTATGAGATGGTTTCCTGTTGTCTTCCTCACTGATGGTGTTTTCATGGTGAAGCATACAGGATTTCAAATTAAGAGCAACTTCTGCCAAACATTTTTGTAACAAGTGCTGAATAATGTATTGATTGAAAGAAGCTTTTCAAAACTATCCAATTTTGAGTTTACTTGTATAGTGTGCATGGAAACTGGTGTTAACACCTAAAAATGGCTTAAAATCAAAGAATGACATTGACTCTATATTTTTGATCAAAAAGAACTTATCATAACAGAGGTACAACTGGGGCAGCAGGGGGGGGGCTGGGCTTTTCTGGGGGCCACGGGCAATTTCAATGCTTTTTAAAGTTAGACAAGCAAAGTTGATTATGTGATGATTTTGAAATTGGATTTCACTTGATAAATGTCACGTTGAAGAAACCTCATTTTATGGCAAAAACCAAACAATCATAACTCTAGTGTTACATCATCAATGGGAAAAACAGCAGTCGAAAGAGCAGAAGTACAAAGTTTACATTAGCATTTAACGTCCGGCAAAAGTTCCGAGAAAATGCCGGAATTCTGCAGTAAAATTGGCCAGCCCTGGAATGCTCCCTTGAGTTCAATTAGTCCAAAAGGACACAAGGGTTGGGCCACAATAACGGCGATATTAACAGCATATACGGAAACACTAATTGGAGTTTTAGCAGTAGGGCGAAATTGAAACGAGCTTTGGGTCTGCTGTGATAACAGGAAGCTGATTTAAACACAAGTGCGTTCCTGTGGATTTGATATTGTTTACTTTCGACTTTTCTCGGGAAATATCCTGCGAAACCAAAGTAGTTCAGCCTGTTAACTGGGAAAGTCTTAAACAGTTTACAGCTGTCATAGTCCTGTTAAGTTATCAATCTATGAGCTCCGTTAGGACATGGTTTGTAACTGAACGACCCAAAGGATGAGGGGAGAAAACCACAAAAAACCATCTTCAAAGAAATGCATATTAAGGGTAATTCCATGGCGTCAAATTCTGGAATTCAGAGCATTTTCGATCGGCTCCTTGGGCAGTTGCCGAACCATGAATGCAAAAAAATCATCCAACCAAAATTAGATTAAGCTCGTCTGAATATTCATCTCTGGTCCTTCAATAAGTTATCCCTTATTGCTAATACTTATCGACATTTAATCCGCTACGTCGGTTTATACGATATAATCAAGATAATTGCCTCACCACAGCACGGATTATAAATTTTTACAGATTTGCGCCCATCAGCAAATACTAGCATCTTGAGTTGTTTGATTAAGGTTTAACCGCCTGCGACAGACATACAGCGTTGTCATTGCAGTGCGCTACAATAGGCCCACACACAAATATACAGAATATGAGTCGCTAAGAATGCCATGAACTTACCCAGAAAACAAAATTGAATGAGAACAGAAGATACTTGATGCACTTTATCGCACTCATGATAACATATGCTTCTCGTCACTCGTTTTATTTACAATCAGTCACAACTCTTCTTCTTCGGTAGCTCCCTGCACGTAACACTCCAACCAAGAAATAATGCCGTCCGAAATCGGAAGTAGATTCCTACCTTTAAAACAATAGCCTCAAAGCAACCAATCAAAGTTTAGCAAAAACAATTCAAAAACAAAGGAAGCAAGCCTATCTGCTGCTGCTGCAGAATGTAAAGACAATACCTATTGTTATAGGAACAATAATATGGGTACGAACCAATCAAATTGCCCAAGTACACAATAAAATCGAATCATCGAATGCATTTTGTATTGATAAGGGTTTCTTTAGTTCCTATGGTAACTTAATGAGTCATATTTCATGAGATAGGATATGTACTGAAGATGACTCTTACGAAGTACCAATTGGGAGTAAACAGGGGGGTGGCGCATTAGGGTAATTCAAAAAGGGCTTGTAAATGCAAATTAAGACTTAAAAATTATATAATTATGTATCATTGGTCCTTTATGTTTACAACAGGCCCGTGATTGAGTGACGAATGGAATAGCAGTCAGGAATGTGATGCTTTTAGAGAGAGTTGTGAACTTCAATTGCTGAGGTGTTAAAGATCATGGATGCAAATAGCGCAATTATTGCTAAACAAAGACTTGACAGCAGGACATTTGTTAGGGTGGATCATTTTAGACTACCAGAAAAGCAACCACTTGGTGAACTGATGAATGGGAAAATGCCACAACGGACGGACGGTTTTTTACCTACGTTTCTAGAATAAGCTGAAAGATCAACGGGCAGAGGAAGACCGAGAAAGAATCTCGGAAGGAAATGAGATGGCAGCTGAGAAATCGTGGGACTAAAGGCATGGAGGAGTCAATGACGGAAGCCAACGCCAGAGAAAACTGGAAGCAAATGAGAATTGGAAGAAGAGAACTTCCCTGCGATTTGCGGTATGTTATCAACATGTAACTTCAATATAAAGAGAGAAAAAAGGAAGAGGAATGGTTTAATGAACGCTGAATTTGAAAAAAAAACAATTCGGCCAACATGATTTGACGAACAAGTGCAGGCAGGGATGAAGAAAAATGCATGGATGACACACACGAGCAATGGTGAAGGGTTTCGCAGAGTTTGCTTCACTAACCCTGATGTTACACAAGCATTCTCTCGGATACGATAGTATAGCCGACGAGGACGGCGACATCTGATAAATGAACCATGTTTTAGCTTATTGAGTGGGTCTCATGGCCAATTGAGTAGCTATAAGCAAGCGCATCATCACTGCTACAACTACTACTACTACTGCTACTACTTATACTACTTCCACTACGACTGCAACTATTACTACTATTACTAATGTTACTACTTCTGCTAATATTACTACTACTATAGCTACTACTACTACTACTACTGCCAACTGCTACTCTATAACAATAATAATAATGATAAATGATATTTTGACAGGTTGACTTGTTCAGACGTAAACTATCTGTTATCATTCCAGTACCTGTAATCCTACCTATTGACAATCAATGGGGTTAAAATCAAGGTAAAAAGCAGAATAAAATGAATAATGTACAATTAAAGAATAAGAATTCATTAGAGTCAAGAAAGTTTTTAGGGCATCTGCAGAGACTTCAATAGTTTTAATTCCTCTTTGAATAGCACGATGGATATTTCGTCACGGGTTGTTTTTTCGAGTCGGTTGCAAATATGGGCTCCCTGGTATGCAAGCGATTCTTTTCCAGTTTCAGTGCGCGTTTTTGGTAAAACAACAACAACACAAGAGCCATTGCCTCTTGTGTTTATTTCATGCTCACATCTATTGAAGTGACCATTCAAGTCTTCGGGTAGAAGGTTACGCAATGATTTGAACACGTCAATGGCAACCCTTGTGTTCCTTATTTTTTCAATACTGTCCCAAGACGTTATCTTAGCTTTGGGGCTCGCAATTTTTGCTGCTCTGTCTTGTGTATATTGCAGCTGGTTTGCTGTTCCTTGGGGTAGGGAAAGCTGTAATGGGTAGCAGTACAACAGTAGGGGCCGTATCATTGATATATATATTGATTCTGCTACATCAGGGATGACCTTTTTGCGAATACGAGATAATAGCTTTACTCTGGCTGACGCTTTTTTGCATACATTGTCAAAATGTTGATGCAGGTTTAGATGGTTATCCAAATCTACACCAAGGTACTTGTAGGACCTTGTTTCGTGGATAGTTTGATTGTGGGTCTTGATCTCCACGCTTGGCTGTTTGGATAACTTTTGATGTTACCTATATAAAATAAATTCAGTTTTTCTTTTTTTCAAATTAATGAATAAGTTGTTTTCATCCAGCTAGTCTGCAACCTTTTGCAGCCCATTGTTAAGTTGATGCTCTATGTCGTTTGAGCTCTTTGCAGCACAATACACAACAGTATCGTCGGCATGTAATATCATGTTAGCAGCAGTGAGCGGAATGTGGATGTCGTTGATTATCAACCAAAAAGAAGGGGCCCCAGGATGGCTCCTCATGGGACTCCACATGTGACGCTTTCTTCGCATGAGCTGGTATCATCAAAAATTATTTTTCGCTTGTATTTCCACTACGACTGCAACTATTACTACTACAAATACTACTACTTCTTATAATTCGGCTAATATTGCTAATACTATGACTACTACGACTACTATTACTTCTACCACTGAGCAGATTAAAAGAGAAATAGTCGCATATTCATTGCATAATATCTTTTTTAAAAACCAGTCGTGACAATATATTTTATTGAATTGAATTTTATATGGAATTCATTGGAATAGAAGCAAAAATGCAGCATGGAAAAACACAATCAATCATCTTATCGTTACAATTTACTTAGCAGAGTTCATTTTTATCAGTTCCAGCTTTTCCCCGATTTCTACCTATTATTCGGAGGTTGATTTAGAGCAATGTAAAGTTATGCTTATGGAGCAGTGCTATTCGAACTCTCTAAGGGATCGTAAAAATGTTCGAATTGCACAAAGTTCGAATTACAGCGATTCGAATCATAGAGGTTTTTTGTTAGGAGACCTGAAAATTTTGTTCGAAGTAGCAATAGTTCGAATTTTACGAGTTTGCACGAAACAGAGTTAACTGTATATATTGCAAGTTCAATCGGTGCAAATATCAACATTTGGCGTACGTTCTCTACGGATGCGCCGCAAATTTCAGCTCAACAAAATATTTAGTTTTTGAGACTATATGGGACTTTTGCAGCCGTTGAATTGGGATGAAAATCCTAGCCTGTACACTTAAAGCCGGCTGAGATTTCAGTGCCGGGCTGCAAGTATTATAATGTAATCACAGTTTGGATCTTAACACCAACTTGGGTTTCCATCTCGGCTAAAATTGCAAATAAACTGAGATCTGTCGTGTAATCGGCAACTAAAGATGGGAGTATGAGTAATCAGAATCACATTTGCTTACGACACAGGAATTTCTCCTACAGCCGGATGCCGAACAAAGACGAAAACAGGTCTCATATACCAAACGTAAACATTACAAAATCACCCCAGTTAACTAAAGCAATAACTTTGATGATTAATTAAGGATCAATTGGGAAATAATAGATTGAATGAATGAGAATGGATAAAAAGGCGTTATAAAAATTGGCGGATGAAAGAGTGATTGTGTGTTATCTAGTCGAACTAATCATGGGGTGAATTATAGTGAAAGTTGAAATGATAAATAAATAAGCGAAATAATTAAGCAAATGAAGTACATATTAGTTTAATCATGCAATATTGATTAAACAATATAGTCCGCTGGGAAATGGTCTCATGATTCTCGAGCCAACCTAAAAAGGGATTGAGGATGTCTTTAGAATAGTTTTGAAGAAAATTCGAACACTTCTGAAAGCGATCTCTGTAACAAGAGCCATTTTGAGTCACTATGTTTACCATCACCATGGTTATCATCACCATGGTTATCATCGCCATGGTTATCATCACCATGGTTATCATCACCTTGGTACACCACTAAGGGCATCCGGCCGTACAAAACCCCAGCCATCAGCCATCAGCCTGATGAGACTGATTAAATAAATACAGTTGCTGGGGAGCCGCGTGACGCAGTTAAAAGGTGACCACATTATGAGAGAAGCTCAATGAAAAATGTACCGGTACAGTTTCGGAGCAGTGCAGGTACAAAACTGTTCATCTTTCCTATCAGGTACAAAACTGTTCCTCTTTCCTAGCAGGTACAAAACTGTACCTGATAGCAGGTACAAAGTTGTACCGGATCACTTTGTCTAGTGTAAACGAAAGGCTGATCTGTAACACTTTTGCATTGGATCAAAAAGTGATCTGGTACAATGTAAATGCAGCCTAAGATTCCGCTGGACAAACCGCACCCAGTCCTCTGTTATGTGATGTCCTTGGTCATCATCAACGACGACGGACGAACAGCAACGACAAAGGACTGATTAAAGAAATGTGATCCATTGAAGCAATTTGCCCGGCGGCTTTGCAGCAACCACAACGACAACGGTAGCAAAACAGAAGAAAATAAAAGAAGGACTTGAATTTTTCGACAAAAAAGCATCAGAAAAAATGGCGCATAAATGAAATAACTACCGGTCTTTTAAAGAAGAGACTCAGCGAAAAGCGAACAAGAAATACTCAAGTTCTATACTAGTCTCCGTTAGATTATGCAATGACATGCAGACGCGAAAAATTGATTAAGTCTGGAAGCAATTCTAGCACTGCAGTCAACGACAATACAGAAACTAGTGCAGGAATCAGCGACGAAGCCCTGTTAGAATGTCAAACCTAATTATAAGCAGTCCTACAAAAGAAAAACTGGCCCAAAGTTGAACAGAGTTTAACAATCGAGTTGTTGTTCAAAAAGGGAATTGGACTTCCTTGTAAAGCTGACTCACAAACATGAACAGGACTTCCTTACGAAAGTCTCATAGTCAAAACAGAACGGAGAACCTGGCACAAACAAGCGATGTTTGTCGCCAGCAACTAGGTGTTTGATATGTGGGGGGGGGGGGGGGGGGGGGGAGATAGAAAATGGGATTGTTTTCACATGCAACGAAAGCGAATGCTTAGCATGTCAGACTTAAATTTTGTTGAAAGTGACTAACAGAAACAGCTACAAGTCTGCAGGTCCCCAAAATCCTTCATGGGATTCATTCATAGATTGATAGATTGATAGTAAGGCATAGATAGATAGATAGATAGATAGATAGATAGATAGATAGATAGATAGATAGATAAATAGATAAATACATAGATAGATAGATAGATAGATAGATAGATAGATAGATAGATAGATGGATAGATAGATAGATAAATAGATAAATAGATAAATACATAGATAGATAGATAGATAGATAGATAGATAGATAGATAGATAGATAGATAGATAGATAGATAGATAGATAGATAGATAGAGAGATAGATAGATACATATATAGATAGATAGATAGATAGATAGATAGATAGATAGATAGATAGATAGATAGATAGATAGATAGATAGATAGATAGACAGATAGATAGATAGATAGATAGATAGATAGATAGATAGATAGATATAGATAGATAGATAGATAGATAGATAGATAGATAGATAGATAGATAGATAGATAGATAGACAGATAGATAGATAGATAGATAGATATATATAGATAGATAGATAGATAGATAGATAGATAGATAGATAGATAGATAGATAGATAGATAGATAGATAGGTATAGAAACAGCTATTTTGGCAGGCTGTGAAGTCCAAGACAAGAGGGAGTACAATGTCTTGAGAGAATTGAAGACACATTCATGGCAAATATTGTTGTACTTACTGAAGCTATCAAAAGATTCAAAATGAAAGTGAATTGATAAGTCGTTCGCTAGCTTGCATCATAAGCTCTTCCCGCAGGCCGGTGCAGACAGAAGGCAGAGTTGCGTCTGGCCAAAAAAATATTAGATATTAAGCTCACCATTAGCCAGAAAACAATTGAACTAACCTTAACAATTGATCAGTGTTGACATTCTCAGCTCATAGACAAATCACAGTTTGCTGGAAACTCAATAACATATTTCAACCTAAGCTCTTCAGTTTTGTAAGCACCAATCTCTTTGGTCCATTCCACGTGATTCTTGTCCGTCAACCTGATTGGTGCGTTAACAATCAAATCATTCTTCTGTTTTGGCAATGGAATGTCTGGCTCGATTAGATTAACCTGAAAAATTAAATTCAATCTTTGCATACCACTGGGTAAACTTTCTTTTACTTGAATCCATCCTCAAAACTGTTCAAAACTATCTTCAACTTAGAGCTTTGCTAAGCGTGAAATAAACTTTTATCGAAATCTGCTCACCGAAGATGCCCACGCGGGGCATTTCTTTTGTGGAGGAGGATATGATGGGTCAGGAAATTTTACTTAAGGAAACACGAGACTCGACTGACGAACAGAGGTGTATTCTTGTGTCTCTCTCTGCTGAATACACGCTTATCATAACAAATTATACCATTGAATCGTTTCAGAAGAACTTGCATTCGTAGTGGCATTGACATCAAAACAAACACACTTGCTCGTTATTTCAGAATGCATGGTGTCCATCAGAGCACATATTGCAATGAGTACTCTTTTAGGAATCTCTTCTATATAAACATATATTTCATTTCAATACGTCAGTCAGTCAGTCAGTCAGTCAGTCAGTCAGTCAGTCAGTCAGTCAGTCAGTCAGTCAGTCAGTCAGTCAGTCAGTCAGTCAGTCAGTCAGTCAGTCAGTCAGTCAGTAAGTCAGTCAGTCAGTCAGTCAGTCAGTCAGTCAGTCAGTAAGTCAGTAAGTCAGTAAGTCAGTAAGTCAGTCAGTCAGTCAGTCAGTCAGTCAGTCAGTCAGTCAGTCAGTCAGTCAGTCAGTCAGTCAGTCAGTCAGTCAGTCAGTCAGTCAGTCAGTCAGTCAGTTAAGACAATTGGACACTGAGAAGCTTTTTGCTTTTTGAGCCATGCCTATTTCCTTCCTCGATGTGACCACAACTCTTAATTCCTACGCCTGGAATTACAGAGAGCTGGCGACTCTCCTTACTCCAAGTGAAAGTCTAGCTGAAGGTGGATTCGAACCACTGACCGTAGGATCAATGCGCAAGAATCTTACCACTGAGCTATCCTGAAACCTAAAGGTTGATCGGTTCTGTGATATGGGACGCTACTTATGGGGCATGGATTTCAATAATATTAAAAATACCTTGAGTTTATCTTGGCTGCTCTTTGGAAGCTGTTCGGTGATTTTTATCTTGACAGACGATGCTTTTGTGTTCTTGACAACAATGTCCTGTTGGAATTCCAGCTGCTTGTACTTCGTGACCAATCCAGACTTCTTCTCAAACTTTTGCACCGGCTTGTGAGTAATTTTCACAGCAGCATCAACGCCAAGAGAAACTTCAAACTCTTCTTGCGGACTGACTGCATTCATGAACGACTACAACGTGCAAGCAAAAATAATTTGTAAGAAACAAACAACGCCTTTGGCTAGGTGCATTTTTCTTTTTTTATGTGCTTATAAAAATGCCGGAATCACAAAATACATTGATAAAAGAAAAAGGGAGGATGGCAATAGATCTAATCAAAGAGATTGGGTGGGTGAAGAGGTGACGGACATTTCAGATTCACACTGCCAACTATTCAATGCACTTTGTGGCTTTGATATAGTGTGTGGTAAAAATTTTTCCATTGGATACAAATGACAACGACAAATTTCGTGAAACAGCACTGCGAGTGGTATATAAAGATGGTGGGACAAATTTCTCAAATTTTACTCATAGTTCGGTAACCCCTCATCAACGCAATCTACAATTGATTATGCTAGAAATATTTTCAAAGCAACGAAAAATTGAGGCCCAGCCTATATGATGGTATCCTCGCAGATAACATTGTTCCCTTTGTGGTATGCGTGGTGAGAATTACTTGTAGCTGCCTACGCCGTGGTGGAGTGATTAAGCATACGTACTCATAACACAATTCGGTTGTGAGTTCGAAGCCTCTGTGTCACAATAAAAAACGCCATTGGCGAGGAAGGCAACGGGAAGCCACCTCATCTGATCTCTTAGAAAAACTCAGAGCCCCGTCCCTGGTTTCAGCTACGCTCGAAATCAAGTATGGAACGTAGTAAGAAAAGGACAGCAATTTATGGTAGAGAGAATGCTTAATGCAGAAGCTGCCTTTTATGAACACTAAAAAGGTGACTTGTATTTGGTACAGCAACTAACAACAAAAAGAACATGGAAGATAAAAAAGTCGTATTATTAAGTGGATATTAATTAATAAGAAAGAAGTTCCGGGTCTGACCATGGTTTTTCTCTGGAGCAAGAGACGTAATACGTGGTACGGATAATGATGGAGGAGATTTTGGTTAAGGTGTAATCAAGATGCCTTTGGTCGATTTCAATATATTGACGCATCTTGTATAACAAAAATAGTATTAATCATGATAGAAAAAAAAAATAGATTTGTTGGTTTTCAAAAAATAAATTCTTATCACCGGAGATTGTCCACGCTACAGTCTTCTATTAATCGCTTCAAATTCCAGTCTCTGCAAGTCTTCGCATCTCATTCTGCGACACGTGTCGTTCTCAAGCGAGACTGGTGGTCTGCCTCGCTTCCTTCTGAAGTATGATAGAGTCGTTGTCTGGCGTTTAGCAGGTGTCTCATGCCTCAACATGTGATAATCACGATAATAGTAATAACGTTGTTTATGGATGGCCTTACATCTTTTGGGCACCATTCAAGAAAGAAAGCAACGCTTGATTCTTGATCAAGCCCTGTATTCTAACCTGGAAGTATCCTCCAAGTTGGGGCATTGAGCCCACGAACTTCAAACATTCTGCTTGGCTTGAATTTCAAGTAATTTTGAAAGAGAATGACAAGATGGAGAACCGCCATACCTTGGTTAGGAAATTGTTATCCAAGAAGACGTTCGCAGGGCCGTCCAACAAGGCATAGTTTGAATTGTTTTTCACTTTGGCTGTGAGAAACGCATGCGCGACAAGTTTCGGGACAGCCTCGTATTCAAATGTGGGCTTGAATTCGACTTGACCGATTGAAACTTTATGGCTGACAGCGTCAGAGTTTATTGTTGATTTGCGAGCAATTTCGAAGGTCGCGCTTGTCATTCCCTCGTAGACCTCCGTTGGAATGTATGACTGACTAGATGTATCTAGCATCTGTTGAGGAATCAAGAAGTGGTTGAAAGGCAATTATGGTTTCGTTTAGTTTGGAAGTCTTTCCATCGTTTACAGATACTCTCACGGGCATTGCTCTCAGGAGATCAGGGAGATTATTCCTGTTCCTCTGAGGCGTGTCAGAACAGCCAGAAGCTCAACTCATTCACACCACTTCCAAGTTTCACTGCCTAATCTACGAACGTCTTGCTTTCTTACTTTCCTGAATCCTACAACTCACCATCTTTCAAATCTAAGATCAATGAACTTGATCTGATCCCTCTCTCCTCTTAGCCCTTCGCTTTCTTCTTTCTTCCTTTGTTGGGGCTTTGTATCGGCCACCATAGCCTTTCCTCAACAAAACCCACTGCATAATAAATAGTTAATAGCCTACTTTCTCCCCCGACACTCGCAGGAGATTCTTATATATCTTTATCTATATTTTTACCAATATTCTAATTTTCTATTTTTTCTTCTTTTCCAGTAGATTAATGCATGTATCTTTTTTGTATACTTGGTTTGAATTAGTACTTTCGTATACTATGTACTTTTTACCAACTTTGAATATTAATTGATGTTGATTGATGGAGAGACGTCGCTCATCAGAGTGATGCTTTTTATACGACACTCATCAGTGACAAATCTTTCGTCTGGTGCTCATCAGTGGACAACCTTTGTCCGACGGTCATAGTAACTGAAAAGCTTTCAATTTCAGTGGCTGAGGAATTTTAATTACATTTTATGCTAGTATATCAAATTGTTGAGGAATAATATTTTGGAATAAAGATTTGAAATGATTGATAAAACATGAAGAAATGGTCCTTTATCTAAGACTGATTACAGTGCGTATCATATCAATGAAAAATATACAATCGTAGTTTAAAATTATAAAGCCAATTCACTCCTAAAGGTTGGCAAATACATTATGCTTTACTTTTTCATGACATTCTTCAAGTTCTCTCCTTCACATAAGCATTCAAAGCCAAATCCCACTTTCTGACACTGAAGCGCTTTTGATTATCAAACAGTGTCCACGTCCTTCCTCTCAATGTGACCACACTTCGTGATTCCCACGCCTGGAATTATAGAGAGCTGGCGACTCTCCTCATTCTAAGCATAGTCTACAGAAATACCAAATAGTCTAATAAATAGGTACTTCTATTGAATATGCTTCTATAGAATCGCTAAGTGAGAGAATAGCTGAGGGTGGATTCGAACCACCGACAATGGGATCGATGGGCAAGCATCTCATCACTGACTCATCGTGACATCTAAAGGTTTTACGAGTAGCTCTGTGGCACCGCATTTGCTCATTGATCAGATGGCTGTGGTTCGAGTCCACCTTCAACGTAACTGCTATTTAGAGTGAGAAGATTAGCTGGCTCTTGGCTGCTTCAGGCGTAGAAGTCATGAGGTGTGGTCAGATCGAGACGAAAGCACTGAAAAATCGCATAAAACTTCTCGATGGCCTAAAATCTTCATTTGGATGCTAGATAGAAAGCATAAAGATGAATCCCCATGGAATATCATCTTGTGGACAAAATTCAAATGAATATCAGAGCCTCCTGATGACACAATTCAAAGAAAATAATTATTTTTGTGGAAATTCCAAAATAAAAAAGGAGCTTTTTTACAAAAAGTTTCAAAAAGAAAATGCTCTCTCGTTAGGTAACTGCTTGGAAAATATACCTTGGATCCTCGAAAGGACATTTTAAGACGAGCGCTTTTCTTCTGCATGCCACTGCTCTCCATTAATCCATATCTGAACATATAAAGAAAACAAAAACATAATCATTTGGTACACACCGGTGCTGCTGACATGGCGCAAACTTCCTTGCTCCATTCGGCTGCCATTGGTTCCATTAAACCCACCCTAGAGGAGAAATAATCTAATTGATGGGGAGTAACGAGGCCTGCCTCTCACCCTACGACTTTAACGATGACACACAGCATACTCAATTTCGAGCCTAGCATAAACCAGAGACAAGGCCCCGATATTTCCTATAAAATTGCTGGCACAAAATAAACATACAAATAAAAACCCCATTGGTGGAGAAACCAACGGGAAACCATCTCATAAAATTTCATTCACTAGAAAAAATTCCGAGCCTTGTCTATGGTTTCTGCTACCCTCGAAATCGAGTATGCGACGTAGTTCTCCGTGGGTGCTTCTTCCCGAATTGAGATAGGCAGCAGATAGGAAACGATGGGAGGGGGCTGACTTCGCGTTAAACTGAGAGTTCTGGTGACATATCTCTTGCCAGCTTCTCTTTCTGCCTTGGCAAGTTATGATGCGGGAAGGTAAAGGCACAAATTTCGCACGTCAAAACACGAATCAAAAGTGTGACTGGGATCGACTCTGAATTTGTAAGCCGGAAAAATTAGAGTCGAGCGTGCTCTGGGGTATTGCAGCGAAATACATCAAAGTTGGAGGAACAACAACGAAGTGATAACAGTTGATGACATACTCTAACAAGGCTTCTTTTCCAACCATCGCTCGAGACTGGTGATTTCTGGCCCTTGAATTCTGACCAATTGTGGAGACATGGAGTGTGTCTAGATCTGGGGGCGAACCTCCAACACTTGGCATCGCTGTGCTTAATGAAAGCATTGCGTCAAGCCAGTCTTCGCCCGTTGACTGTTTGATGTTGCCAAAGTACAAGAGCTAGAACAAACAGAATGAGACATTCAATAAAACTGGTTCAAATTGCGATCAACACCAACTGAATCGCTCTCTCCATCCTCTATTACTGGGGTCGATAAAAAGCGGTTTTAACCAGTTTTTCATCGACCGAATGAATCGCATCCGTGCAAGAAAGCCCGTGGATCTTTCCCCTTTTATCTGGCCTCCAAACCAACGGGCTCACCACACACTTACTTGATCTGCTTTCTTACCCAACCGCATCGATTCAATCAGTCAATAACGGTCAAAGAGTCTCCAGGATTAATCGCCCTTCTCACTTCATGGGGCCAGTTTTCAACTGATTGGTAAGTTCTTTAAATCAACTATATTCCATTAGTTCCTTCAGTCTGATTCCAGGGGCATTGGCGGCGATGAATCTTGATAAATTTTTCCATCCAATAAGTAATCCGGTGGTAGTAGCAGTAGGCGATCCCTGGGTATCACTATTGCAGAAAATCTATTCAATAGATATATCTAATCCATTCCAGTAGATAAGTAAAGAAATTGTATCTTACATATGTATATATGGACATTATTTTACCATGTTTGGACATAAATCTACAGGGGACAATGCGAAACGTCTCGGAGATTTATCATTGTGAACACGAATCTTTCTTTTTAGTGAGTTTTGTTGGAGAAAGGCCATGATGACCCATACAAGGCCTCAACAATGGAAGAAAGAAGAAAGCGAAAGGCTAAGAGGAAAGAGAGATCAGATCAAGTTTATTGATCTTGGATTTGAAAGATGGCAAGTTCTATAGGTCACCCTGTGATAGAACCTGAAGCATATGGGATTTGGCCTTGAATCTATTGGGATAAATTTTACTGTTAAATTGTTATTAGATAAAATACAGTGCTTGGAATTGAAAAGCTTGAAGATGAAGTCTAGAAATTGATTTTTGTATTGCCTCACGAATAAATCAGAGTCACTACTAGGCATGCAAAGGTATACCTGGAGACCAAATCTTTTAAGATACCCCATTGCCGGCAAAAAGCAGGTGGTGAGAGTATTTCTGTACAGTTACTATGCAGGGGTTATGGGTTCGAAATATGCACGGTTCAAAATGAAAACTCTATTGGTGAGAAACGCAATGGGAAGCACATAGTCGCACAATAAAACCCAAATATCAGGTAAAACTGGTTGCTGATTTTGTGGCTTTGGTGACGGAAAGGGGGCAGCAACACATTGTTGAAACGTATAATTGCTGGTAACAGATAATAATTCTTTTTAAACTTCATTCTTTTATTAAATACTTTAATGTTACAAATAAGAATACCACTAAAAAGGTAACTTGCATTTGCCTGGCTTACAGCGACTAACAACAATAAGAATATAGAAAAAAATAAGTCGTATTATTAAGTAGATATTAATCAATAAGAAAGAAGTTCCGGGTTTGACCATCATGGTTTTTTTCTGGAGCAAAAGATGTAAAAAGTGGTACGGATAATGACTGAGGTGATAAAATTAAGATGACTTTGGCAGATCTCAATACATGTTCACATCTCCAGATCTAGCCAAAATGCCTATACGACTCATGGATAGATTAACTAATTTGACAATCATTATAATAATGATAAATTCTTTATCTAAGGTTGGCGTACCTAATAGCTCGAGGCTAATTAATACCAACCGACAGATGCCAACAGAGGATGCGAAGGATAGAAAATCATGACACCCTAGGCCTGTGGCCTAGCATGGGATTCAATGAAAAATCATAGCTAATGTGAATTGATCTTACATGAAGAGTGTTATCCTGGCTGAATGCCCGAAGATCGTATGACGGGGACCAACTTGCATTTGTGACAACATATGACAGAATTAGTTGGAGATTTGAGTCCTGGTTTGCCTCAAGAAGGATGAGAACTTGCCTGCAACAAATTTTGGTCATTAAGAGCATACATTTTGCACAGACCAAGATTGACAGGTAAATTAAAAGTGAAAAGTGTTTCCCTCACTGTCTTTTCTGTATAGGGCTGGTCCAATCTGTTTCTAAGTTAATTTGGTCAAACAGTTGTATTAGCACAGTGACTTGTCAACAAGCACAGTTTTAGTTGTCAATTGGCAGCAGGGTGAGTGTGTGTCAGTGTGTATGTGTGTGTGTGTGTGTGTGCTTGTGTGTGTGTGTGTGTGTGTGTGTGTGCATGTGTGTTTGTGTGCGTGTTTGTGTGCGTGTGTGTGTGTGTGTGTGTGTGTGTGTGTGTGTGTGTGTGTGTGTGTGTGTGCGTGTGTGTGCCTGTGTTAGTGTGTGTGTCTGGCAGAGGGAGGTAGCTTTGGTAGACAAGCAAGTAACCAGTATGTACTATATTCAAAGGTTAATATGACCTCCTGATAAGGGTTGCTGGTTGTTGTGTTGTGCACCTAATTGCGGCGAACCTTCTTATACTGGTACTTTGAAACTACCTGTCAATAGACTTTAGTAACAGGTACGCAAACGGATGCAAATGCTTTTTGCTAGTCATCCAAAAAACTGCATTCAATTAGCATACTGAGCTAGCATTCTAACTAACTAAAACAGATTCAAAATGGCTGAACCAAAATCAGCAACATGTGCAAAAAGGCTAACAAGAAAACATACTTTTCAGTGTAGGAAGATTCACTTTTCCCCCAGAGTTTAGCCAATTCATCAAGCTCTTCATCAATTTCTTTTATTTCTTTCCTTGAGGACTTCATTCTTGTTCTCAGCTCAAACAACTCAGTACAAACTTTTTGGCCTTGGGTGTGGTAAAAGGAGAGGAAGGATGCAACGCATTCCATACTCTTTTTATCAAATGACTCAATTAATTTCTCATTGACCTAAAAAATAATAAATACACATTCTTAGGGGATCAGTAAGCATGGACACGCATCTGAGTCTGTTGTTCTATGCATGGACGTTAGGGCTCACATTAAACAGAATAAAAGCTGAGGTTATCAAGCGTTGCAAAACATTGTTCCAATGGAAAAGTTTCTCCAGCTTGTCCTGTGAATACGGTGAAAAGGAGAAAAGGCGCATATTGCCCATTGCCCTTCAGTGATTCCCGGCCCGGAAGAAATCTGGCAGCTGACAATGGTGTCCATGGATGGGCTTCAAAATACAAATGTTTAAAGAAGGATGCGTAGTAACAATAATAATACAGCTCATGTTGACTAGGTTGAACGTTCTAGGATTGCTTCATCCTTGTTTCAGTTTCATGACGCCCTCTTCTTGGCCCCCCTGTGGTACATTGGTACTTGGTGTAAAACTCAGAGGTGGAGTACAAGGAGGAAAAGAACTGCCTAACTTATTTCAAACTTTCATGGCTCAGAATGAGACAGCATACAAGTAATCTTAACAGATAACATATAATATGTTCTACTAGGAGGCTGTGTTTGAGAATAGCTCTCTTTCGATATACTTTATAACCATTCTGGTTCCCCTACTGTCCACTCTCTGTGATTCCATCACTTGTCCATTGGATATTCTCACGCATGCACATAATGAGGGCCATCGAGAGCCGGCGCTGGCCACAGGAACATGCATCATCATTCATCCCAAGAACATGCAACTTATGGAACGTCTTGCCTTCTTCTTGCTTTCCTGAGTCCTGCAACTTGCCATCTTTCAAACCTAAGAGCAATAAACTTGATCTGATCTCTCTATTCTCTTAGCTGCTCGCTTTCTTCTTTCCTGCTGTGTTGGGGCTTTGTATAGGCCACCATAGCCTTTCCTCAACATAATCCACTAAAAAAAAAAAAAAAAAAAACAGGGCATTTCATAGCACCAGGCCCCAGTAGGTTCCTAAAACGCGGAAGACTGTTTTTATAAAAATTTTGCGGGCCCTGGACCTCTGGCCCCACCTACCCCGCTTTTGATGGTACTGGACATAATCAAGTGCTATTGATGCATCATGACAATTTTCATTTACCTTATCATTAGGGCCAAGCCGTTCACCAAATTTGGACAGAAAAATCCTTTCCTTCTCTAGCAATTCTATAGTATACTCTAGCTGTTCGATATCCTTCATTAACTGAATCTTCTTCTCATTCAAAGCCTTCTTTTTAGCCTCGGTTTTCTCTGCGTTAGGGTCTTTTTCTACCACATGGTAAGCTTTCCTTGACTTGTGAGAGACTTCAATGATTTTAGCTTCTCCTAAGCAAGTGACACTGTAGAGAAAAACAATGAATTAACTGCAGATAAAGCTTTTAACTTAATTTAATTAAGAATACAATTTCAAGAAAAAGGACAGATAAATAAATAATCAATTTCTTTCTAGAAGCATGGGAGTTTTGAAAACCAATACCTCTAGGGACTTAGCAGAAAAGCATTGACAATGAAGCTTCCATCATAAAACCTGATTGAAGGAAAGTAGCACTTAAGAAAACAAGAGAGTCCTTTAATGGCCCATTCCTCTTCATTATGGCATTGAACTACGTCAGGTCCGCGTTCAGAGCACAGATTGGAGCGATAAATTATCTTCAAACCTTTCACAGCGCTCATCTGAGCACAGCCCAGGGTGACAACGATGACGTCAGGTGCAAGGAGGATGCAAAAACATGACACATGAGAATGGACTGTCCATCGACCATTCGTCCGCCCCTTGTCGTCGAAGAATCGTGATGATGAGAAAAATTTAATGTAGAAAAATTACACGTGGCAGGGATTTATTTACCATATTGACCACCTCCTTAAGAATGTAATTACTGCTTCCGGTGCAACTCCCATTCTCCTTTAAGTTGATTGAAAATACTGCTTATCCCATCACAATGACTGAAATTCGTTAATGTTGACTTTCCTCCGAATGCAGAAACAAAACTCAGGCTCAAGTACTATAAATATATTTCAAATAATACCGAATAGAATCCTCGTCCAGGACTTGAGGCAGCTCGGTGATGAGGACTTCGTTTTCCCCTGCCTTCAAATCAACTTGAATCATCCGTTTTACTTCTGCTCTGTCCAAGAACACGGTGACTCCATCAACAGGGCATACCTTTGCTGCCAGCTCGACTTTTGTTGGTGTCTGGGAAGCATGTCCAGCCGTCTTTGCCATCGAGCCCTCTGACGGAAGGTTGATGTTGACACTGACTGAGTCTTCAAATTCAGTCGTTGATATTCCATCTGTAGCGTGGCCTTCCTTTGCTTCAGACATATTGTTTGTACGGCTTCTCTCAAGGCGAAGATAGCTCTGACCGCAACACCTACTGATGCATGTGTACGGGTTGTTGTTGTGCGGCTGGTGTGACATGGCACTTCAGGTTTTTATGATGGTCATTGTCAGAATAATCTTGATGTGGAAGTGAAAGAAGTCCCAACCCTGGAGTACGATGTCTGCAGCAGACGTTTTACTGTGCGCCAATGCCAGAGAAGAAGCAGAAGGCAAGACGGAAGCCCGGCGAAGAGAAATGGAATAGAGTGGTCTTAGCACATTGAATTCAGCGAAGCCCCGAGGAACCATATGGCAACATCATCAAAATGCAGGATTACATAATTAAAAAGGGGACCAATTCTAACTGCCTGGTGTCAACGATGAGTGAGGATGGAGAGCTGGACGAGAATATGGAGAAAATTAAGTGACAATGTCTCATTTTTGAATTAGATTCATTTGAGTGCCCTGATATCGAATCTTCAATTATTTTTCTAGCCTAGACTTCAAAATTTGCTCAAAAAGAATTCTCAGAGTCCTATTTTCTGACGCTAAAAGGACGTACAAAACTTTCTCGATCATTCTTTTTTCTCACAAGATTTATCGGACAATGAAGAATTGGAGGACTCAGTTTCCGATATGCCGAGATTCACAAATTCTCGTGATTTATCGCGATATACTTTGTGACGTCGCAAAGTAGGTTTTGTGTTTTCGTTCTTTCTCTGTTTTTTTTCCCGTTGAAGTCTGATTTAAAAGGCTTATAACACAAAAATGGTACGAGATATCAGAAAAATAATCATGGATTCCAGCTCAAGACACTTGAATACATGTTTTCCCAAACTGAAATTTTTCACCGGTGAAACCTCACCAAACTTTTAGTAAAATTGTATCTTGCATTTTCCAAAAGTTACTCGTTATAGAATGCTTGTCAAATTAATCACAAAAATTTAAGGTTTAGAGAGTATACGCAGAAGGAATATCACCAACTCTTGTGCATCGATTCGTGTCTTGTAAATTCTAACTGCTAACTGTTGTCCGTGCTTATGCGAGGGCGTGGTTTAGCCCCAGAAAAGCGTAATGAATAATAGTCTCGGAGAAAAATAAAAATCAACTTTGTACTCAAGCCACAGTACTTTCTCAGCCAACCTCAACTCGTTTAATCCGGCTCGTTCTCTCTGGTCTTCTGAACAAGCTCTTACACTACTAAAAAATAAGTTTGTATGTTCTACAGTGTAGCCAAGGGCTTAATGATCATTGTAGGACTCAGGAAAGCAAGAAGAAGGCAAGTTGTTCCATAAATTGCATGTTCTAGGGATGAATGATGATTTGTGGGATAGAGTTTGTGAAGTGAATGAGTTGAGCTTCTGGTGGTCCTGGCACGCCTCAGAGGAACTGGAATAATATCCCTGATCTTCTGAGAACAATGTCCGTTAAAGTATCTGTAATTATTAATAGCAATCTAATTATTAACGCATAGCATGCAAACTTCTTTTTCCTTTCTATTGTGAGTTATGTTGAGGAAAGGCCTAGGTGGCCTGTACAAAACCCCAACAAAGGAAGAAAGAAGAACGCGAAAGGCTAAGATGAATAAGATGATGAAAGTTGGACCGGCTACGACCAAGACATTAATTGGTTGCTGAGTCAATGCTTGAAACAGAGGCATGCTGCGATGCAAAGTGCTGTCCGCTGTCGGCACAGTTGTGTCCACGGACCACCACAGATTGCAGGTCCTTCCTTCGCACGCGCCTTTCGACGATGGCCATGGCACGGTCGTTTTCAGCAGATCGGGCACCTTGGTGTAGGAGGCCCCGCTATCTGGATCGGAACCGGGGAGTTGGTGTGTGAAATGTTGACTCGGTCCTTGCATCTCTCGGCGTGTCAGGACCACCAGGGGTCTTCCTTGATCCTTGATTGTCTGCTATCTGATTCTGAGTTCGCCATGAAGCAGTTGCCTCAGCAGTCTTTGCTGGGACATCCGCTTGATGTGGCCACACCAATTCAGTTGACGATGACAAATTTCTGTCTCAATACAGATTGTAGAACATCATTGTAGGACGTCTATGTCCTCCCACTTGATACCACTAATGTTCCGCAGATAGCGTTGGTGGAAGGCAAATTTCTGGATGCATCGTTTGTACAGGGTCCATGTCTCCGCAGAATACAGCAATGTACTGAGGACCACAGCTTTGTAAACATCAAGCTAGATATAAATTTCTAGATAAAAATTTGAATAAAATTTCCAATCAAATAAAAAGTGCCAGAGAATAGCTTCGTGCAGTAAAAATTATCATGCAAAAATCTTCAGCTGAAGTCAGCACTTGTTCCTGTTGAAGCTTATTGTCCATCTGTACGGTTGAATATATTTGAAATATTTGATTGCGACCACCCTCCTTTCGCTACGAAATTCTTCACTTGTTATGCAAATTTTTCGCATTTGCTTGCATCACATTAGTTACCGACAGGAAACAAACATGGCGGGGAGAGGAAAGTGCCTACTTCTTCTACAAGCTCTTCTCGCTTTCCAAAAATACGCCCAGGGCATTCACACTACCAATACACTGTACGCAAAGTCTACTTCAAACAGTGAGGGAATACTTTTTTACGCTAATGATGAAAGAAGGACCTACACCATCGTTCCAGCCGCTGGTTATTCCGCTTCCAGCTATTACTTAGAGATTTCCTGGTCGTCAACTTTTGATGTGAAAGGGAATATGCCTTATTGCAGCGGAGATTATGTTCAAGTTTATCTCACATCGTAAGGCGTAATTGATTTTGTTAACTTTTTCGGAAAATTGGTATTAAAGGTTTCTAGCGTATGACGTAATTATCGGGACTACTGTCGAATTTGAAAGGCCTCTTTCAAAAAATTGGCAGCTTGTACCGCAATTTCAATCCGGTTTCCCTCTTGCTTCTTCATGTCAATTCAATCTTGTAATATGCTTAGGATATATAATATATTCATACAACCTTTAAAATTATGTTGAACATTTAGGAGTAGCATAGCAATTGTATGTACAGTAGGTTGACAAAGAAATAGCTTTTCGCAATCTTACGATTAAGCTATGAATTTAATGGCTGATATCCGAGAACTTACTCAAAATCCACAGAATCGCACATGAAAGCGAAAATGCAACGAAGCAATGCCAATTCTGCGTGTATCCTGGTCTTTGTGTTCGGTGTGAAAACATCTTTACCTTTGAAGCAAATAGCAACTCTCCAGGCTAGAGATAATAAACAACATATTGAAAATATTCACTGATTGATCCGTCAGCTCAATTGGTACACGTTAGAGATGAACTATGCATCTATTTGATAAATATATTTCCATTTCTCTTTTCATTTTATGTAGGAGTTTCAAAGACATTGGAAAATTCTGCTCTCTGAATGCAGGCCGCCCCTTCCCAATGTATTCAAATGACTGTTATGCCAAGATAGTATTTTATTCTGATGGTGTAACCAAAGGAAATGGCTTCAGATTCCATTACCGTCTCAGATCAAAATCAACACAATACATAAACAATTACTTGCCATCATCATCTTACTGCTAGTAAGTTTGTTTTTATTGTATGCAGTGCACCTTTAAATTTAGCTTGATAAAAGTTTGATATTTGTAGGTATGTATATTTTGTCACATTAAACTCATTTGCAAATTATAGGTTCTTAAAGTTGAAAGCAATAAAAAACAATAATAAAAATTGAAAGCAGACTCCCTTATTTAATTGGCAGGGATAGCATTAAGAGGTAAAGCTGACCTTATTTCCATCATAATCCCATCAGGGGTGCTAGTTTAACAGGGGGAAAAATCAAGAAAAAGAATTATACAGAAATTATTGATACATTCTCTAGTTGTCTCTAGTGTTCACTGCAACGGGCTAGTTGTTCCTATGCTATAGATCTAACGACAAGTGTATGTAAAATTATGCAGGTTGTATTTCCTCTCTCGTGCCGTTCATCTATTGTCTTCTTGGCCTCCCCCTCTCTCTTGCTCCTGTCACCGTCCGCCGTTTATATACCCAAGGTAGTCGTCGTTTCTCCATGTTGGCTGTCCAAACCACCTGAGTTGCGTCTCTCACAGTTTCCCATGCAGCTGAACAAGCATTTCCGGTATAAAGACATGTGTTTCCAATACGTCAAATCCTCTCTTTTCAAGTTGAAGAAGTAATCATTTAGGAAGAAGAGTAACAATAGGGTATAAGATAGCAATATAAAGAACAATTGGCTAACACTTGGCCCATTTGAATTTGCCAAAGCTGTTGTTCACTGAAAAAATAAGACAGCTTGTGAAACACCAAAGAAACTGCTGTTGATTCTAATATTAAGAAAAACAGAAAGACCGCTTTGAAACACACAATGCCAGCAAAAAGTTGCCTATTGTTTCCACTCAGCCAGCCAAAGTTTTTTAGAGACTACCTAAGTAATTTAGGCCTTCTCTTTCTTGGATTTTTTTGTGAATAAAAAGTGAGTATAAATGCTTTCTAGTCAAATAAGTGCCAGTCAAAACACAACCTTTATGCTTTACGTTTGATATTTTCTGTCTTTTTCCTCTAAGCAATACATACAACTATGCAAGTTCAGGACTGATTTATTCCGCCGGTTGGCCAGCTGGGTATCAAAGCTCCCATTCGGACTGTGAATATTTAATGATTCGTATAAGTTCGAACTATGCCACAAAAATTGTGTTCATGGACATCAATCTCAGTACAGGGAGTTATAATGATCATGTTCAGCTTTATGGTAAGTATCAGAGCTTTGGTCAGGGCGACTAAATGCCTTCCTCTCTCAAGATCTAAAGGCCCTTCTTACTTTTTCTTTGGTTTCCAAGGTACTGCAGAAAGACTCTGGTATAACTTCTCTATGATACTTTCTTTTCTCTAATTTTACAATCGTTTTTTCATTCTGCTCTACCAGAATCCTAGAAGCAAAATTGATAACCACCAATGGGCTCTCATTTGATGCTATTAAGTATTCATTTTTATACAAACAAATAAATGTACATACATAGCCATATATACATAACCATACATGCATAGCCGTACATACCTAGCCATACATAGCATACATACATACATAGCCATGCATACATAACTACGCATACATAGCCATACATACATGCATTCAAATTGTTCCATACATATCAATGAGTACATTTTGGTGATGATGAAATGTCTTACCTTTAGGTTCAAATGATGCTAGTGACTATCAATATTATTCAATTTCATCTCCCATATATTCTACTACCTCAATCAAAACTTACCGAAGAACATACAAATACCTCCAAATCAGATTTGATAGGACTCAAGGATCAAATATTCACAGAGGATTTGTAGCTGGCTACATTCAATACAGTAAGTGAACAGCCTTGCATCGTTCAAGTAAATCAAACACACGTACATATGCATATGTCACTGTTGCTGTGGTTTGAGCACTCTTGGTGGATATTGCAATTTGACTTCATTTAGGCTCAACTGAGCTTCAATGATAAGCCATAAATATCACAACTTTGCAAATCCTTAGCGGCATAATGCCCTCACATTTGTTGAAAGCTGAATTGCTTTAGTTTGACTGCATTTTTGCAGCTCTCCTGGAGTTCACAAGTGCAGCCTGGAAGAAAGCGTTGACTCGCCATCTTCAATACTTTGATCATAGCCCAATGACCTTTTGGCCTTCCTGGGCTAAGGGTAGGCACAACTGATGAGAACTATATATACTTATAAATATATAGATATATATGGAATATAGATATTTAAATATATATGTGTATATAAATATAGTTTTTACTATTTGTAACAGAGGCCTGTAAAAATTCTTGCCTTGGTAAGTTCTTTTGGGGCAAGGCCCTACCCAAAGTTTTAGCAAAGGAAGAAAGGAAAAGGCTAAAATGGAGATCAGGTCATATCTATTGAATTGATACACTGAAAATACTGAACTGAAGAACAGCCATGAAATGCTGATTCTTAATTAATTTGTGGTGAAGCTTAGAAACCGATCTCAAATGCACGTGCAACGATTCGCAAAGAGGTTTTTTATATTATACTTTTCAGGCGAAATGGTAAGCATCAAAAGGACTCATTCAAGCATTTCAAGTCCGCTGTATGTCATTCCAATCACCATGATCGCTTTTATATTCGTGGCACTTGCTGTTTACCGCAAGGTGAAGCGTCAGCGAGCTACGAGACGCAACAGGGCAGCCGTCTTCGTTCAGGACAGCACGCCCCGCACAGTGACAAGCCAGCAGACGACCCACACCTTCAGTGATGAGCCATACCCCACTGGTGCCACAGTCGCACCAAAGGAGCCGCAGTATCCTTTTTCCTATCCTACAAGCGTGCTATCAGCCGCCCCTCCACCCCATTATGCATCAACTTTTGCCAGCAACGAGAACGCTTCACCGGTAGGGGAAGTTCCCCCGCCATACACATCGTTAGATACACAAGCTGCTGCAGAACCGCAACGACAGGACGAGACTGGACTGCCGTGTCCGCCAGTGGTGTCAACACAGCATGGCTACCAACCACCATCATCTAATTGGCCACCTCCGAATGTGCCCCCCCCATCTTACGATGCAGCAGTCAGTCACTGAAGCATCATCGGTGAGAACTGTTCTGGCAGTTCCGGCAGTTAAATTTTACTTTCCGTAGAGTTGCAACACCCCTCTTTAGTTTTTGTCAAGGAAATCGAACATTTAAGATTGGCGGTGGCGGTCATTTGATGAGTTCATACTTTGATTCTGATTAGAAATGATCAGTGATCAGCAATTATCCCCCCATCAATCAGAATCAATTAATCAATCAGCCAACTAATTCGTCAGTCAATCAACTACTATTAAGTCGATCAGCTAATTAAGCAATAGATCAATAAATCAGTCAATGAAAGAGTCAATCAGTCAATCAATCAATCAATCAATATGTCATTCTATCAATCAATCAATTTATCAGTCGATCAAACATCGGCCAATTCTTTCCAAAATCAACCCAGGAAATTACTACTCAATCGTATAATTAAGCTGAATGAATCAACCATTGATGAACTAATCAGTCGATCAAAAATCTGCTTACCTTTTTAAACCGAGAATATTCCTTATCAATCATAAAATAAAGATTGGTCCTGTTAGCAGATTTCAATTTTTGCAATTTTTTATCGATTTTTTGTAATTTAAGCAAGTTTCCCTGTTGCACTTCCACTTTATAACGATGATATATTTATAATACCAACCTTCAATTAAACTCATTATTAAATGGGGGGCGTCGGTAACCTAGAGGCAGTTTCAATAGCGATCACAGTACATACTTACTCTACATAATGTCCTGGGCTCGATCCCAGCTTGTGCCCGTCTCTGGGTGCCCTCTTGCGGGAGATGTACCCTCCTGAGCTTTTGATTGTACTGTTAGGTGGGTAGCTTCTTTCCTTGCCGCTTTTTACCCCCTGCGTTACTATTGATGGCAAAGAGGAACCTGAACGAACATATCTTAAGTCCGGGGACACCTACAGAATTTATTTGTGCCCTAGCCACCACTATCCCAACTATTACTCGTTGAAGAAACAAACACGCGAAAGAATTGCACCTGACAGCAGTTGCAGATAGCCAGGTAGTTTCCACCTTTACGTGAGACTGTTATCTTCGATGGCCCCTAAAGACATGGCAAGATGGTTTTCCTATCGATACCCCATAAACGACCCACTTCTATAGTCATAGCGCATGCACTTCGTCGTTCCTTTGATGTTCCCTTAGAAAAATTCGTAGCTCGGCATCTGGTTCCTATCATGTTTGGAGGCAAGTAGGGTGTGGATATCATGCTGAGAATTTCATTCCGTTGAAGAAATCAGAGCCCTGTTGTTATGTTCTTCTGCTGCTGAGCTCTGCATCACTTATTCTAAGGAAGTTCCCTTAAGGTGCCAATCTATATGGCCAAATAAGATTCCAATTGGCGATGTCCACTCTAACGATAACTTAATAAATGTTATATTTTTCTATTTCTCCGTTAACTTAAGAACTAATACCACTTTAAGCTCGTACTCACTCTGCATGTGATGCCGCTGTTCATACCATCAATTATATTTTGTAACGGCCCGCGTTTTGCTCTTGACAATGCAGTTGGCAATGTCCAGCGAGCGGTTTCTTAATACCTGTGATCATACTTCTCACGGCATCTTCATGACAAAATATGAGATGCATCTACATTCGTATGTTCTTCTTCCATTGACTTTTCTCCCACCCTACGTGGGCTCCCCGGTGCGGATCCTGCCTTTCTACTTTCCAGGTTGCACTTGCTACCTTCGTGGCTTCTCTCATGCAGTCCGCCCATCGCCTTCATACTTCTGCACTCCTCTATCGCTGTTTCTATCCTCTATTTATTACATGGAATACGTTAATACGAATACAGTTAAGGAAGTAAAAAACATGAAAAATGCCACTTAAAAAATCTCTTGAGGCCCTCCTATGATGCCCTTTGCAATGGTTCTTTCTAAGGTATTATTTATTCGCAAGTCCATTTTGCGTACCTTTTCTTACCTGGAGCAAAATGATTTGCCAAATATTGTATTTCTATTCAAATATCATTGTTACATTGTCTGTATGTATTGTAAAATTTCATAAAAATATATCAGTAGCATTATTGGTCGCTTATTTTGTGTGCCATTCTGATCTAGCAGCGCAATGGAGTTGATAACTGAGTCAGTAGTGTCCACCCCAAAACATCCCAATGCGGATTTGACACTGGTCATCGCAAACTCAGCCTACGAGTCGCCACTTCCTGGTAACGTAAGCAGTGTGTCGGTAAATGTGGCACTCCACCTCAAGATGGGATGGCCCCCTCCCTAAGGATCTTTTGGTTCAAGTTGTCTAAACAAAAGAAGTTCCATGGTGGCGTTGGGGCATTTTTCGGTCTCCACAGAGCTCTTCGAGCCCTTGGTTCAAGCATAGAAGGTTGAACTGATTTGTCAGAGACTGAATAATATGCATGTTTATAAAAGGTAAAACACCTTATCAATACTAGAGAGTATTGTTATGAACAAGGGCCCTGTTAAAATTGAAATGTGAAAAAACAATCATAATGATCCTAATACAATGTAAAACTGGTCGAGGTAGTTACAAGAAATCGTTTCAACAAGAGTATCTTAGTTTTTGGGAATCACATTTAATCATAGTACTCCTTCAGTCTTGATCTAATAGGACAAAAGAGTTCAAGGACCGAATCTCCAAAGGAAGTTTGTTGTAACAGCGAGGTCCTTGAAAACCAAAATGACTTTCTTGCTGCCTCAGTTCTCAGTAGCGGCAAACGGAGAGAGGCGTTACTAACGTAACAAAAGCATAGATGCGCTATCAATGTATCATAGCATATCATAGTATTACATCATAATCTGTTATAATATCATATCATAATTTCTTATTAATAAGAATCACCCTCTACGACTACTTTATAACTACTTCTGTTAAGATAGAAAAGCCCCAGGTCAGATTAATAAATATTGCAATGATTGACCTTAGCATTCCTCAATCTTTCATGCCACCAATTTAAACAGGGCCTGTCTTGACATCAGTTAATTTATTACAGTTTATTAAGTCAACATATAGATGCTGCATCACTTTTACTATTATAGATATAATACTTCCATTTCCAATTAACTTCCCTTCTATAAATATTATAACTTTTAGAGATGTGACAAAATAGATATCGACCAGTATTATCTGATGGAATGGAAACGGATAGGCCATGATAGGTAGGAATGGAAAAATGGAGAGGAAAGCATCACTGAAAGAAAAAACGCAAAAAGTCGGGCTGATGGAAAACGTATCCGTGAAATGATTCTATTTAGACGATATTTGTGCACAGGATACATGATACATAATAAATACAAATTTCACCAAATACAAGTAATAAATACCACATGGATATAATAAATATTTCAAACTCGTAAGGAAAGGCAAGTCTTAAATGAAGTTCCATTGGCATGCAAAGTGCTGCAATTAAAGTTCTGTATCCCTGGAAAACAAGATATCAGAATATATTAAGTTTGGAATAGTTTGAAATAGTTTAGAATGGTTTGGACTAGTTTACCAATGAAAGTAAAACATAAATCCTCTATAAATCGCTTTAGGTCTCTTTGCTGTAATTATTTAATCGATGAATTATTTGAATTTTCGTATTCTCGCTTTCCTCTTTGTATATTTTCTAAGCAATTTTTAGCGACTCCTACCAATTATAAATACACTTTTCTAATCTCTTACATCTTATCATCATTTTTAAATCACTTTTTAATATTTTCATCTCAATTACTTGTAAATGAGAGGCCAAATGAATTCAACCTTCGGCTGAAGAGCCACCTCTCAATAATTTTATCAAATGAAGCGAAATAAGTAGAAATGAACGGTCTACTCTAGTTGATAAATTCATGACGAATTTTGGCAAGAATATCTAGAAATGTAATGAATTAAGTGAGTTTAATGGGCAACAAATTACAAAAACGATGAAACAAGAATTCTTCCAAGATACTTCTTACATTCCCGTTTTCCCATTATTCCTTCTCCTTCCTTATCTCGCCATACCATCCATTCATTTCCCACTGCACTCACTTTCCACTCAATCCTTTCCTAACCCGTTCTGCTCTCCACCCCTTTCTCCCCCCTCCATTTTCCACCAAATTCCCATCTTCTCATTTCTACACCCCATTCTTCCCCACCCCATCCATTCTCTCCCCCTACTTTCCACCCCTTCCTCCTTCACTGCTCTCCATCTCCCCCCTTGCACCTTTCTCCTTCCTCGTGTCATCTCTGCGCAACTGAACTCTCTCGTTGATTTTTCCTTCACGAACCTCATTTTTCTCTGACCACTTCTTTCATTCCCTTTCACTTCCGAGGCTGTTTAGCCTTTGAAATTACTTTAGTAGCTAAAATTATTTATTCATTTACAATTTCTTCAACGTTGGCACTAACAATATACGTTATCAAATTGCCGAACGAACTAAAAACTGAAAAGTCCTTGGTACATTTTAAAATAAAATTAGGCGAACATTTTAACTAGATAAGTTTCAGCGTATCTTTTAAATTCATGATTATATTTCTACTTCTGCTTTAGCTAGTCCCAGACTGATAGCAACTTTGTTAATTTGAATCTAGCGACTTGTATAAATATGATATCATCATCAATATAAAGGAAAATATACACAGCCAAGAAGCTAATTTACGCCAAAAATATGTTAAGATGAAACAAGCAAACAATTTAGTAAAAACTCTGACAAACTTACAAAAACCCTTTAATTGTAATGAAGACTTTGCACAATCTACAGATGCAAGACTTTCCATGATCTTATTTCCTGCTTGCATTTATGTAGCGGGATGGAACCGTTAATTCCCTTCAGCAATGAGGACCATAAATGGCGACCTATGTATTGAATATATTCTATTCCATCTTTTGTTGTTTGAACATTTGGAAGTCGCAGATGATTTTCACTTCTCAAATTATGGGGAATATTTCTCTCGATAAATATGTTTTTCATCAATGCTGGATTTGGATGATTTTTTGCTTTGAAAATTTCAGTCATTAGCAATTGCAGATTGTGCTCACGAATGATACCATATTATTCCCTAAGCTTGTCCCACTCTTACTCATTTCAAACAAAGGCAGAAAGAAGAAGTCGACAGGATTTGGGCAAACACTTACAGTGACCGTATTACGTCATCAAACTCTTTAAGTGTCCCTTCCATTTCAAGAAATGCACCGTCATTCCCGTCTGGTGCGTTGACCAATTGGGCATTCCTCGGCGTTACTGGATTGCTTGCCAGCCCAGTCAATGATGAATCCAATGAATCCATGTCAATGTCGGCGACGCTTCTAGCTTGTCGACGAGAAATGCGAGATTCTCTCATATCTGGAGTCGCTTTCGATGGACTTATGTCCAAAGAGGACTTGCCTGTGCCATGCCCACTCATAACATTGCTCGCGGGGCCAGTCTGAATTCTACTGCCATGGTCCTTTGAGTAAGAATTGGCATGCATGGAAGGTGTTTCCGAGTGCACGCTGATTGGCCTTTTCGTCCTTTGCTTACTCTTCACTTTTAGCTCGCTGAGAACATCCGTCATATCGACTAGTCTGTTTACCTTGGGTGGTTGTTTATGCCTCGGTTCACTCCCATATTCAGCAACGACAGATGCTATTTTCACGTCTTCCGTCATTTCGGAAGCCATGGCTGCATTCATACTCGTATTCATCTCCAACTCGAAATCATCTTTTCCATCTTGAAACGCCTGTTTGAACCCCCGTTTCTCAAGCTCATCATAATTTCTGGCAACGGCGGCCTGGCGGACCGGCGAGTTCAATATCATTTCATTCAAGCCCGCCAGCGGTGGCGGACTGGGACTCGTAATTGGAGACCCTAGTCTCATTTGCAAATCAGATCTCGATGATCCGACATTGCTAGCTGAAGTTGGCGGCGGGGCTGGTGGGGGTGCTGGTGGGAATGCTGCTGGCGGTACTGGTGGTGGCGGCGGGGGTGGCGCATGCGATTTCACCAAGGTAGCTTTTGAGGTGGGCGGCGAAGGCCTACTTGCTTGGCTATGCTTATCATGCACGTCCTGCCTTTCGTTATTTGGTGTCGTTTGAGAAGCGCGCCTGAATCCAACTCTCTTCAGTTTGTTCTTGGCATTAGACAGCAATCTATTCGTCAACCCTATCGACGCGTCTTTCTTCTTGGGATGCGCAGCTGGCGGCTGTGGGGCAGGTGGCTTGCTTGCTGCTAACTGCTGAGGCAGAGATTGTGCGGGTACGTACCCACTATAGCCTTCATAATCTGGCTCTGGTATTACGAACGCTGGGTCAACGGATGTGGCAAGTCGGTCCATTTCTTCATTCAAATGTGGATCATCGTCAAGACTGTTACTCGCGACTAATCCTCTTCCTTTGACTGCAGCCGATCTTACTTGTGACGGATCTCCTCTTCCTGCATATATGTCTCCTTGCGGCGATGTCTTATCTGAATCGGGCGACAAATACCTCTGGTATGATGACTCGTGCTCACGTTCATTGAGACCGGTCACTTGCATTGGACTTGGGCTTCTTAATGCACTTTTTTTCGGCATCGCTTGCATCCCAACGTCGTGTCTCTTGCCCTCATATCGTGTCATGTGCTCATCCCACCCAGTCTTACCGATCATAGAAATGTCGTCAAGACTCTTAAATGTAGTCGGCTCGATTCTTTCGACAGTCTCTTTGAATCCGACGGACTTTTTTCGAGGTATATCTGACTTCCGTTCCTGCAATCTGTCATTTGACTGCTGGAAAATTTCTACACGATAATTCAGTTCATCCATACTTTTGCTTTTCGACTTTGGCGACAGATAATTTTCATCTTGATCGATTTCAGTTACAACCTACGATTGACGGAGAGAAAACGATACGTCACAGACCCAAAAAAATGTGAATCTGACAGCAGAATTTTACAAATCAAAAATGGCGTATGAAATATAAGGGAAAGTATCAGCAACAGGGAAGCTTCACAAACGGACTGTTCTAACGATAAAAGCATGTCGGAAAAAATTTGCCTGGAAAGAAACGTCAATATTGTGCACAAAAGTCGCAATCTTGTCTTCATAAATCGTCCACTTCTGCCTGTTTTTTTATATGTTGTTAACGGACACCAAGAAGCTCTTCGCATATCGAGTAGTGTCCATGCCCTTTCTTTTGATGAGACAACAACTCGTGATTCCCTCGCTTGGAATTACAGCATGCTAGGGAAAAGTCTTACACCAGGGATGGGCAAACTACAGCCCGCAGGCCACATGCGGCCCGTCGAGTGCCTTTTTGTGGCCCGCCAAGAACTTGTATCAAGCAAAAACTCTCCCGTTATTCTCGTTTTCTAATCGCTTGATACCGTATAAACTCTTTATAAACATGTAAAGTTTCACCATACTGAGAATGGATCATATTTTCAAAAGATTTAAGCATATATTTCATTTTTATTGCGGGACAATCTAATTTTGAAACAGCCTTGGCAACTTGCTGTGCGGTCCTCTAAAACTTAAAATTTGTGACTCCAGCCCTTGTGCTGAAAAGTTTGCCCACCCCTGTCTTACACTATGTAAAAGTTTAGCTGAGGCTAGAGTCGAACCACTGACCATAGGATCAATGCGCAAGAACCATGAAGGATGATAGATAATGACTGGTTGCTTCTTCAATTGCTTATTACTACAGGGTCAAATGTTCAAATAGTTATCTTAGCATAGGCCAAGGCTAAGAGAGAGAGAAATAAGATCAAGTTTATTGATCTTAGATTTGAAAGATGGCAAGTTGTAGGACTCAGGAAAGCAAGATGAAGGCAAGACGTTCCATAAATTGCATATTCTTGGGATGAATGACGATTTGTGGGATAGATTTCGTGGATTAGGTAGGGAAACTTGGAAAGGGTGTGAATGAATCGAGTTTCAAGTGGTCTTGACATGACTGAGAGGAACTGGAATAATATTTCTAATCTTCTGACAACTATCCGTGAAATTATCTGGAAAATAGGGAAAGATCTTCAACTAAATGAGGCTGGGAAAGAGGTTGGGGAGATTTGATGAG
This sequence comes from Pseudorhiza aurosa, assembly GCA_964026355.1. Taxonomy (NCBI): domain Eukaryota; kingdom Metazoa; phylum Cnidaria; class Scyphozoa; order Rhizostomeae; family Lychnorhizidae; genus Pseudorhiza; species Pseudorhiza aurosa. The sequence continues at coordinate 5,630,106 of OZ032130.1, forward strand.
GTTAGGATTGCTGATGAGACTGATGGCTTTGGACTGGACTTTTAGAAGACAGAGAGTGGATTTTGGAGTGCCACCCCAGACGTGGGGTGGGAGCAGTAATCTAAAGAAGGACGGATTTTGGACTTGTATATAGATAGAAGGTGAGAAGACAAGAAAAACCCGCGGGCTCTGGCGAGGAAGCTTCTTGAGATGCATGCTTAGCAAGGGAATGGATGTGAGTTTTCCAAGTGAGATTAGACGAAAGATAAAGGCCAAGTTGTGCTAAAGAAGTTGACGTATCCAGTTCATCGCCATTCATGAGGAAAGGTGGGAAGCTTGGTTTTTTAAGTGGAAAATGTCAGCCTGTTTATTACATATTACTCCATGTAAAAAAAATCAATTCATGATTACTTTGCGGACTGTGGAGATCTTTGACTCAATTGAAGTATCAGTTGCCATATAGCAACCCTGCCGGGGGGTTGAAAAAATAACATTTGAAAACATGCCTTGTTAAAAGCGACACTCTTTCTCTGCGTCAGATTTTCCGTTGATGCGGAATAGCCTCGTGGAGGAGAAGTGGGAGCCCAGCTGTGCAGCATGTCATCGCTTGAGACAGAGCGCGGAGGCGAATGCACCAACGCCTCGACTCTTTGCTGGTTGAGGGACAAGTGGGATTCGATGTATTCAGCTGTCAAAAAAGTACGGAAAATCAGAACATGAATTACTCTGCTTCACTACGAAATTAAAGGAAAACCTGTGATTCGATGACCTGAGCCAACAATAGCGGGTAATGACATGGTCATCTAGTCCCACTGTGACTGACTCTTGAATTTGGACCTGAATAATTAGTCGATACGATCAGCTGCTAAGGTACACAACAAAGTACAGCACTTCTAATTTTGCATGCAAGAAAGTGCAACTGTTATGCGCATTATGCTACAGAAAAATGACTGATGATAACACTGGTATTACTAAGGCACGCGTGGGCACCTACTTGCCACTATGATTGAATCGTAACATCGTATGTGAACAATAAGTCTGTAATCTTGACTAGTAAGACAAAAGACAAACAAATCACTACTAGCTTAAAATTAGAACACTTCACAATACAACACAGAGCAATCAGTATGTGCTTCAAACTAAATATGACAAAGCATTGCTACCAAACTGGGACTTCGTCCAACTGCCTATACATCTCGCTGAATAGCATTGCTACTTATAAAATTGTTCTGTTATTCGTAATGCAGCTTAATTGCATATTTCAGGAAAAGAGTTCATCAGAAGTCGAGGAGATAAAAGAGCATGGAAACGGACGGAAACAGAAAGAGAATAATGAAGAGAAAAGAATTCATAAAGAATATGATAAAGATAAAGAAGCAAAGAATGAGGAAAGCAAAAGAAAATTACATTACAATGAAAAATGAGTTTCGTAATTCTGAGACACGTGGTCATCTAGTTGCTCTGATGACTGCATCTTACAGTGGCATCTAGAATAAACTCTTTCCAAATCCACGCAAACCTAAATGCTGGAGAAGAAGCTCAAGATTTCAAAATTAAACAGACCGTTGGAATAATCATCGTTCCTCACAGCGACAGCTTTTCCAGTGACTGGATTTCCTGAGTTCCGGAGTTCCTTGTTCAGATGCTGTGATGACAATGCAGAGCTCTGAACACTTGCAATGCTAGGTGTGCTGCTTTGCGAGACAGAATGACTACTCACACCGTTGCTCTCATTGCTGCTGGCCGATGGTGATTCCCCGACCCTAGTACGTTGCAGGCCTAGTTGGGGACTATTCCCGTCGTCAACGAGTGCCCCCTTCGTCGCGTCTAAAGGGCTCTGAGAAACTTTTCGTACAGCAGCGGCCCAGTTCTAGAAGTTAAACAAGAATTTCTTTGATCAAGAAAAACACATTCACAGGGGCACGGAGGGGTACATCCATTACCTTTCACCGTGCTATTCCCAAGCCCGTATCAAAGGGGGGAGGTTTGAGGGGGACACAGTAAGGGCATCTGGCTTAACAACTGGGAGCCCCTAATACCACATAAGAAGATGTGCAGATGAATGCCGACCGAAAGTGCGAGGGACTCAAGTCAGTGTATAAGAAGAAGATGAAGAAGATGAAGAAGATGAAGAAGATGAAGAAGATGAAGAAGATGAAGAAGGAGTCTTGCATTTACTTAAAAACTCGTCCTATGTAAAACAATCGATTTTTCTTCAAAACCATTTTGGGCGTGATTGGAGGCACTGGTCCAAGAATGACCTGGATTCTGGACTGCACGAGTGAACAGAAATCACTAGCAGACGAAAGATATGCTGGTAATGGTGCAAAATCCGTCGTAGTTATTCCCAATACAATGGATTGCCTGCTGACTACCCAGAATAGAGAAGATAGTTTAAAGGTTTGCTAGGCCGTTGTGAGACTGGATTTTGATTGATTGAGGAATGAGAACTTGGAGGGAAAAGAAAGCCAATGACGATGATGATAATGATGCGAGTGCTTGCATACCTGTTTCGCTGTTGATGCTATGTTGACTGGTTTCGGGTCGTGCATTGCAAATGCTGATCTTTTCCCAAATTGTGGCGAGGAGGAGAGAGCATCGAGTGAACCAGCAACCCCCAACCCGTCGCGTCCGTGACCATCAACTGAATCCAATTTAGACGTCATCGTTGCCTGTGCGGGCGAATGTACCTTAGTCAATGACCCTCTCCTCTTTCTCTCTTTGTAAATCCTCAGACTGTTTCTTGCCTTCTCAAGGCTGTCCCTCCTCTTAAGGAAGGCATTTTTCTTTGGCGATTTCGACTCAAACTGGGCTATGAACTTTGCAACGAATGACTTCTTCTCGCTGTCCATGCTATCACCTTCAGCGTCACTCGAATCAGCACTACCCCCTGATTGACCACTTTTAGGGGTGCTATATCTGTTGAGGAATTCTTCAAGATGTTGCGGCTCAGGTGGCTTTCGTCCGGGGGGACAGGCCACGATCAAATCAACGTGATACTAAAATAAACAGGAGAATGGCGATTAGTTGAATTATATAAAGAACTAAGGCAATTCTTGACGAAAAAGGATAAAGAATTTCGTAAGAGATTATGCATCAGAGTCGTTTTTGTCATCGTCGGTACTCTTCCGTCTGCATGAGACGATGGAGTAGCTCTAGCATCTGCTCATCTGCACCTGCAAGAGTGGCTGTACAGCCCAACCCGTGAGTGGCGTTCCCGTTGGCAAATGGCACAGATATAGCTGGATAATTGACGCTGGAACTTCTGATCTTTCGGCCTTGATCTTTTAGCGGCGATGGCCGTGTTTCTAGACCCCCCAGCATCCCCCCTCAGCCGCTCTTCACAGTTGAGCACCAAGACCTGCGCTCCTCAGCAAGATCCTCCCGCGTGGGAATGCGGTATCATATGGCATAGTGCGGAGTCGTATAGCAAGGCTTGTATGATACGAAATCGTTCAAGGTTTGGTGTGCTATGGTATTGTATGCCATAGAATACTGTGGTAAAGTTTTGTATGATGTGGTTGTGTGTGGCAAGAAGCCGTATAGAATGGCGCACTATGCATTGGTGTGGAATAGCAAGGTATGGTAAAGAATGATTAGGTATGATTAGTATGGTAAGGTATGGCGAGGTATGGTAAGGTATAGTAAGGCATGGTAAGATATGGTAAGGTATGGCAAGGAATGGTAAGGTATAGTAAGGCAAGAAAGGCATAGTGATGTATGGTGAGGAATGGTAAGGTATGGTAAGGTATAGTAAGGTATGACAAGGTATAGTGATGTATGGTGAGGAATGGTAAGGTATCATGAGGAATGGTGAGGAATGGTAAGGTATGGTGAGGTATAGTAAGGTATGACAAGGCATAGTGAGGTATGGTGAGGAATGGTAAGGTATCATGAGGAATGGTGAGGAATGGTAAGGTATGGTGAGGTATAGTAAGGTATGACAAAGCATAGTGAGGTATGGTGAGGAATGGTAAGCTATAATGAGGCATGGGGAGGTATAATGAGGTATAGTAAGGTATGATAAGAGATGGTCAGGTATGGTTACTTTGGCATTGAATGGTTCGGATTGGCACTGCTTGGTATATCACTGTATAGTATTGCATCTCTTGGTATGACATGGTATGGCTTTATTGCTAGGTATGATATGACATAGCATGGCAAATCAAATCCTATTTCATCAAAAACTTCTTGACTCACAGATAGTCGGCCCATTGCTTCTGTGATGGCATCTTGCGCCTCCGTAGCAGATAGTCCGATCAGATCGATTCCCTCCACATCTAGCAGTACATCACCTCTCTTCAAAAATCCTGCAGAACGAAAATTTTGAAAGAGAATTGCCAGAAGAGTGGACAACAAATGGAGAAAAAATAAAAGTCGTAATGTGCCATATAAAAACCAGTTGAAGCTATTTTATGAATACACATGATTCTACCTAGATGTTAAAGGTAGAAATTTGGACAGTGAGAAGATTTTTGCTTAGCGAGCAGTGTCCAGGTCCTTCTTCCTCTCGATGTGAATGCTTCTCGTGATTCCTACGCCAGGAATTACAGATACCTGGCGACTCTCCTCGTTCTAAGTGAAAGTTTAGTTGAGGTGGGACTCGAACCACTGACCATAGGATCAATGCGCAAGAATCCTACCATTGAGCCATCCTGACAGTTGAAGTTGCCTTGAGATTTTGCACTGGTAAGCAGAAGGAGGAGTTGGCAAGGTGGTTGGAGCAGCAGGTTTCTACAGCATTCAAGGTGCCGGGTTCGGTTCCACGCTCATTCTTAAAGCTGGATGTCTTCTGTTTGTCCCCACAGCAGTAAATGGGCACATGGTGTAAAAGCTGGTTCAAAGCAGAGCGGGCAACGGAACTGGTCACCTTACCTCCTATGTCATGGCTCGGAATGGTACTTCTCTAGTAAGGTGCTCGCTAATGCTCCTTTTGAGTACATGATTCAACTGAAATTCACTTCAACAAGCAGATTTTCGATTCGTTGAAGCTGGAATTGCGTAAGTATGACACATGAGCACAGTAATTCACACAGGATGCCTCCAGGAAATGAATAAGTGTGCATACCATTATCTGATGCGGCTCCCCCTTTTGTGACGCTGCGCACAACGACCATTTCATTCTTGAGTTCCAAGTCAAGCATCAAGGGTGCAGTCTGTAGAGGAATGACATTTAAAACCCTGCCTAGCATTTGAGTATGTTTTTAAAGGACTCGCTCAAAGCATGCTTTGACATCATGGTTCTCGAGGATAAAATGCTGGTTTAGGAAGAAGTATCCGAATCTAGGGAATCTTTATAAAAACTTATGGTTACGGTTTAACTTGAAGGTTTCATCGGTAATTGTGAAATGTTTGAATCAATTATCGCCCATCACTCATTAAATGATAAAAGATCCCCATAGAAACTGAACTATACAAGGTGAAACAAACACAGGACCTTATGTTTTGTGAAAAAGGATTATTTTTTCATGCCCGATTTATCAACCATGAAAAGATTGATTGGGAATGCTTTATCCAACCTCGGAATTTCTCATCTTTTAATGCGCATCAAAGTTAAAGTTTGATCTCACGATGAAAAGATCGTCAGTGCGACGTAATCATCTCTTGTCTGTCGTGCAAAATTGAAGTTTTGCGTCTCAAAAGAAATTATTAATGTCCTCTTTACAAAAGAATGATTCTGCTGACGGCAAGGAAAATGAATTGAGGTCGAATTCACTTGCAAATATCTTTATGGAGAAAAACGTTTAGCAGCCTGGCTTAATGTCACAAATCCTGTGACAATAAGCCCATGCAGAAATGGCGGAATTCAAAAGAAAGAATGAATACCTTCAAAATTGATACAAAATGAACTTCCCTTCCGTTCACAACTTTCTCGTCAAACTGCGAAAGGAACAAATGTCAATAAGATAACCTTAAGCGCCGAAAGAAGTCTGAGCGCCATCATTAAAATTTTGACAAACCAGGGAAATTGCAAGTCAAGTATTGCATAAACGGTGCTTCACCTTGCATAAGACAGTCATTTTACACATTTATCCAAAATAAAAAGTTCAGCTTTGCAACAATTTGAAGCTGTGGTTCTTGAGCAATGTAATGGCGCTTTCTCGTGTCGAACGCCATGGAAATATTCTTATGATTCAGGAATCGCAAGGTAGATTTCAGGGCACTGAGAAGCTATGCTTATCAAGCAGTGTACTGGTCCTTTCTTTTAATGTGACGTCATGTCAAGATTCCTACCATTCATGAATCATTAAGTAGATTTCTGGCCACTGAGAAGATGTGAATATCAGGAAGTTTGCTGGTCCTTTCTCTTAATGTGATGTCATTTTAGGATTCCTATGACTCATGAAAATAAAGTAGATTCTAGGACGCTGAGAAGCTTTTTTGCCTATTGAGTGCACAGCGTTCTTTCTCTTAATGTGATGTCATTTCAAGATTCCTATGATTCATGCAGCATTAGGCTGATTTAGGACTCTGAAAGATTTTCTCATCGAGCAGTGTTCCGATCTTTCCTCGTCATTGTACCACACCTTGCGATATCTACACCTGGAATTACAGATAGCTAATGTCTCTAATCATTTAAAGCGAAACTTCCCAGGAAGTGCATTACCACCCGGGCTACACATTTTATGGCATCATCAAGTGATACAAAGATGAAATAAAGGAGCTACCAACAGTTGCAAGCTTTAAAACAAAGATCAAAACATTGATGGGTAAAAAATGCAATTGCAAAATTTGTAAATAGCAAACCATTACGTTATGTAGCTTATCTATTTATCATTTTTCTTTAGACGTAGTTGTAAATTATATTGTAAATAGTTGGTTTTAATTAGTTTTCATTCCACAGACTATGTAACCGCCAACTTTAAATAATGATTATGAATGAATGAATGAACAAAGTGTTGAGATTAGTCATTTATGAATTCGAAAAATTAGACCCACACCTGATAATTTCCTTCACCCGCATCTGGCAAATCTTCTGCCATATGGAACTCTTCTAAAATTCTCTCTTCTTCTTCTGTCAATGTCTTTTGCTCAAAATACTCAATAACAAGCCTGGGAGAAACAAAAACTAGAAATATGAGAGTCCCACCTATATTTTCATTTACAACTGGGTGAGCAAATAGCGGGCGAAGAGCAACGTGGAGGAGAGTGCCTCGACGCCAGGATCCTCAACGCAATAGCTGTGTGCTCTAAGTTCTATGTCAATAGACATAAGAAAATAGACATACTCTTCTCCAAAAGTGGCATGCTTCTTCCCTTCTCGGTCCTCTCCATCTGTCAGAAGGATCGGCTTTAGGGCTACAGGAAGGAACGAGCAGCGTCAAACAGTAACCAACTGACATAAGAATCAACGAAGGGAGATTCAAGAAAAATGGATCGAGTAAGTTGCAAAAACATTAAAGTCATGCTGCAAAATTTGTAAGTATAAGAACAAAATGGTGCTAACCTTCACTTTTACTCTTCGACTTCTTTATCAAATAGTCTGCCACTTTCTATCATACAGAGAATGAATGTTAAAATCGGTTAAAATAGCACGAGCTTATCAAGTGAGCTGTAGGGATCGATTGGTTGTGCCGTGGTGTAGCTGTTAAGGACGGGGACTCACAACACAGGGGTTGCCAGTTCGATTCCTCCATTGGTCACAATATAAACTCCATTTTTAAGGAAGGCAACGGGAAGCAACCTCATAAAATCCACTCCCTAGAAAAAACTCAGAGCCGGTTTCTGCTACGCTCGAAATCGAGCATGCGGCCCATTCAGAAATCGAATACTCTTTAGCTGTAGCCTCATACTGTCAATGTCAAGGCCATTCCTCATCATATTAGCAATAATAATGATAAAGCTAATCGGCCAGACATTATTGTGAAAGACTACAAAAAAATACATGCTTATTGATTGATATGACTGTGCCTTGTGATATAAACCTTTCACGTAAGGAGTATGAAAAAATTAGTAAATACAAAAACTAGAAATCAAAATACAGAAGATGTATCATTTGAAAGTAATAGTAATGCCAGTTGTAGTTGGGGCATCAGATATCATAAAGTAGAAAACTGAAGACCATATCAAGCGAATTCCAGGGAACCCTTGTCTGCTATGGTAGATAGTACTGAATGGGATGGCTGATTTACTACGACGTGTACTATCCATGTGACCGACTTCACTGTTCTTCCACAATCAGAAGATTAACACTATCGTAGTGCTACAGTCAACAAATGCATGAAACTTCACCTTCCCTTATCCTAGGTTATTGGATATAACTCGGCAAGGGATTGTCTTTAATAGAAACTTAGCAACTTACATATCAAATGATAAAAATGACCATTTTATCTACAGTTGGATGAATATAACATAGTTTGCGCTAAGAAAACCGACTAATAAATTGGATTTACCAACTTAGATTTATCACAGCAGTACTATTTACAAATGTTACCATTGCATGCCTTGCACGTCCAATTTACTTGTAAAAAGGGCGGCACTGACTTTTACTTGGTTAGTCTTTAGGCCGCATAGCTGGGTAAGCACAGTGAATGCTACAGTTCGAGAGGCAAACGGGTAGAGATGTGTATTTTACTGCTATGCTAAGCGATAAAGAAGCAGGTTGAAAACACAAATAAGTCCTCGGAGTTTCACATACAACTCTAGCTTATGTAAGGGTTTCTTTGCAAATTTAGGTTTTATTTCGATAGATTCATTTTCCTCTTTTTTCCTCCGTTTTGTCTGATATTATTGATTATTCGTTATTGCGTTTTTGTCGTTGATAATATTGTATCAAAATGGTCGGCTTAATTCATTATTGATCATTATTGATTCATTACTATTATCACTATTATTATTACTCATTGATGCCGTTGACGTCATCCGAAAAGGACTTGAGCCATGACGTAGCGCGCTCAAACAGAGCACCCTACCACAAAAGGACAGGCATGGTAGGGCCTTGACATGAAACTTTGACAACAGTATCATGTAAAACAATAAAACAGAACTAGCAGGGTTGTTCCCAAGGAGTTGCGAGAATATCTAATTACCTCATTATGCCTAACAATCATTGTGAATTCTTTCTTTGATTTCAAAACATCGACCGCCTAGAAGAAGGATAAAAGTGGCAGAGAATTACCTCAACTTATCTTAAATCATACATAAGATGGGCGATAGATACAAAGTGGCATCAACTTCCATAAGACATCCTACAAATGTAGCTTGCTAGCTCGTTCAACGTATTGACAGTGTTTATTTCTGGCTCCGAAAACAAATGTCACCAATGTGGAATCGCTAAACAAGATGGATAAACGACGATCAGGCCTTTCTAATTCCGACTGCATTAGGCTTGATTTATACGTCGTATTTTGTCGAGTCGTACTTTGGTACTTTGGTACTTTGGTACTTTGGTACTTTGGTATTTTGGTATAAGTACCTTGGTCAGCAACAAGTTTATAATTAGCACCGACGAGTGATGTCAGAGCATTTCAAGTGAACCTAAATTGGGTAACATACCTCTGAATGCTTAATGTTGTCAAAGATTCGACCATTCACTTGCAAAATCTGATCACCAACCTTTGAAAGAGGACACTAGGCAATTACTGATAACAGTGTTTGTAATACTGACAAGGTTTGAGAAATACAAAAAGTCGCATGGAAGCATCAATATAAACAACATAATAACGAATGAATGAATAAATGAATAGATGCCTAAATTAATGAATGAATAAATCCATGAATGAATAGAATGAGTGTTAAACAAATCAAAAGATGAATGAATAAATAGGTACGAAGGTAAGAAAATGGACTGACGAATGTATTGTAAATCATTGATGCGCATATGAAGAGATAATTTAATAAATGAATTATAAGATGGACAGAAAAATTACTAGACACAAAAATGTACTGATAATCAGTTCCCGTTCACACGAAATCGGATAAAAATGAGCTTGTCAAGATTTCCGACTTCGGACCATATTTTAGATTACTTGAATCCCAAATTGAGACTTAAAAGGAACTTTTACATTAAACATTTTGTTTTTTTACTTCTTTTTTGCCTTGATTAATGGTGACGTGGTGAAATGGCTGAGCATTTGCACTGATGACATAGGGATAGTGAGTTTGAAGCCTGCACCTGTCACAATGTAACACTATTGGCGAGGAAGGCGATGGGAGACCACCTCGCAAAATTCCCTTCCGTAGAGAAAACTCAGCGCCATGTTTCTAGCTCCTGCCATGCTACGAATCGATAATGCAACGCAATTTGTGCATCGACTAGCTTTATGAAGCTATTCACGTAGAAAAGGCAACTGTCCACAGATGGATGATAACTTTTTTTGATGCTTCACTTCATTAAACATAGACAAAATCCACAATTACACTGTAGACCTATCTCGCGACAGGTAGTATACAACTGGCTATATGCTTCGATACAATATCAAAGAATATGAATAGCTAAAAGCGGTCAATAAAAATGGAAGATAATAGAAAGAAAAAGCGATAAAATAGTTAAAAGTCTAATAGCTCTGGATCAGGTTATAATTTTGCTTTGTTTTCTTTAAACTGTATATCATCTGTGATTCGAAAGTATACCTTAAGTCCAACATTATCAGCCAGTTGATTTGGTGTCACAACGGAGATGTATACCCCTTCGAAATTTTCAATTCCACTCAGAATGCTGACGGAAAGAATAGCAAGACTCAACTTCATATTGAATATTAATATAAACAAACATAAATGAATTCATATAAATATATATATCTATAAATACATATTTAGACATATTTACAAATCATATCTTACTTTCAAGCCAACGACTGTATGAAAAGGCAGTATGAGCCCTAGCAGTCGTTGCCATTCTGGGCCAGGATAGACCTTGGAGGAAGAATGATTAGTGGGAGCTCGACAGTCCCAAGAACTGAGTTTCAACCGAAGCAGAGCTTCATCCTTGCATAAAGTATAAAGTCTTAACCAGGACTAATGTATGTATATGGGATAATAAAGAGGTTTTTAGGACAGTGAATGCGCTATTTATAACTAAGAAAGCTGGACATCTTACCTGCAACCTAGTCCATCTTTGCCTACCTTCAAAGCAACTAGTCGGTCATCACTCTGCTTTGCTCTTGCGTTCTTTTAAAGGAGAAAAACATATTATCAGCGAATTGAAAGTTCATCTGCATCTTGATCACAAAAATAAGATTTGGCTTAAAAATTGGAGCATATTGCATGGAAAAAGCTAGAGCTTGTGTGCTTACCATGGGAGAATCTAGCGCTTTGGCAGCAAAGGAAGAGTCCTTGAAAAAGAGGATAAAAGTATGATGAAATGTGAAAAAACACATGGAATGGTTAATAAATCATGTGCAAAAGTTTAAGACCACCAATCGCTTCTTATGATTTTCAATGCTGACCACAAGAATTTTCCATACGCGCAAAAGAAATCCTTCCGAAGTAGCTATGAAAATATTTTATATAAATTTAGAATAGGGTAAATAAACAAATGCACTAATACTAAAAATATTCTATAAATTGGGACGAAAACAGCAATATTTCTTTCAATTGAATTTTTCCAATCGCGGGTAAAAGAGGCTCCCTGACTGAAGTTCAGCGGAATGGAAATGGTTAATATCTATGCATTCAGGCTCAGAGAGAGAAATATGCATTATAAGTGAAGTATTTTCATGGGCGTTTACCAAGTATGCAGTTGAATCAGGGATTAATTGGTTGAAATAAGACTGATTTAAATAGAAGTGATTGAGATAAAAGCAAAAATGTCATTGGTTGAAAGAAACCTGTCGTAAATGGATATAGATTGTGATAAATGCGACAAATGACGACAAACGTGACAAATGGATACACGTGGATGAAAAATGTGACAAATATTGGCAAATAGTGACAAATTGTGACAATTTCAAAGATCCTTTATTCCTTTATATGTTGATGACTTCGTCGTGGACCGATTCTCTTTTACTATTTCTGCTTAGCATCAGAAACTAGATCGTTGGCCACTAAGAAGCTTTTTGCTTATAAAGCAGTGTCCAGGTCCTTCCTTTCGATGTGACCACACCTCGTAATTCAGACGCCTGGAATTACAGAGAGCTGGCGACCCTCTTCACTCTAAGTGAAATTTTAGCTGAGGGAGGATACGAACCATTGACCATAGGATCAATGTGGAGCAGCTTTACTAGGTGAAACCTGTTGGACCAATCGTGCGTTGTAATAATCATGCATTGGACCAATCATGCGTTGTTTCAACTAAAGTTGATGTCGACAGAAAAGCGATGAAAACAAATAGCGTTGTGCAAAATTAAGAAAATTCACCATATTGCATTCTTCGAATTACAACGGACATCTCAATTAAAAGGGGATTTCAATTGGCTAGATTGGGTGGGAAAGCGAAATAAACTAATCTATAGAAAAGTTCAGGGAAAAATCAAAACCAGGAGGATTTATCTAAAAACAAAGAATCAGTATATTTAAGAATAACTGAAAAACTTATGTCTCAATGAAATGCAAGATATAGCGCTTAAAAGTGAATACGTTTCTTGTTGGTTTGAAAAAGCGATTGAGAAAACTTCTCTGTGGTTTGGGGTGAGCATAGCTTAGTAGCAGAGGACTTTGTTACAGATTTTCGCACATGGTGACCGGCTAGAGCGAAACCTCATGCTTAGATTTCAATTAGAGGGAGGAAATTCGTTAGCTGTCTGTGATTATAGTCGCAACAATTATAAGGCTGGCCACATTCGAGAGGATTGACCAGCAAACTGCTCAATTAATTGCCATGAAAGTTACTTTCCCTGAATCTACTCTATAATGATGGTGTGACCGATTGGTTAAGGCCCAGTCTTTCGAATCTTGTAGGGTCTTCTTGCATGGGTTCGAATCCCGCCGTCGGAGCCACTAACCATGAGAAAACAGCCAACTCAGCTGTCCATCCATCAGAGATCAGCAAATGAGTACTCAGATGTCGCTCATAGGTGATTAATAAGCGGTGATGCCGCAGGCCCACATCAGCTGACTAGCTGCCCAAATACCCAGCATGCTTTAACAAATAAAAAGAAGAAAAAAAATAAAAGGGATAGATTAAGCAAATTTGCGTAAGTTAAAGTGGCTAAATTAAGAAGATGGACCAGCAAAATGCTCAGCGAAGTAGGAATAAAATATCAGTGTCTTACAAAGTATCTTATGATGCGAGGAGAAAATACAGAAAAAAAAACAGAGAAGCATTGTAAACATGAAAAGAGCAGAAAAGAAAAAGGTTCATACCCATAAACCACTATTTGCTATTTTCATGTGTGGATCCACCTCTTGCCAAACGATTCGATTATTCCTTTTGAAAAATTAACCGCTCAATAAGCAAGTAAATCACTGTATGACCATTTATCTGCTTGTGAATTTCAATAAAACGAGAGGTGAATGATAGATCACTTCATGCAGCCTCCATTGCGTGACAAATGTTAAAGTAGTAGAAGTGAGATCAATCTCGGATTGGAAGACCAATTGAAAGCCTGACCATGCAACATGCCTCGCCTTCCTTTGCAAAGATTGCTGAGCCAGGATTGCAATGTTTGGAGGCAGCACGCAAAATAGGCGTATGTCTAGATATATATGAATATACATATATACAAACTTATATACAAACATAAATTTTTTTATATACATACATACATCCAAGTATGTTTATATATATATATATGTATATATATATGTGTAACAACAAACAAACAGGAACAAAGAAACAAAAACAAAAAACAAATCCAGACACACATATGAATATATCTATATTTATACATTTATTGATTGATCTATATTGATATATTTATATATGTCGCGGGGTTGAATGAGGGTATAATTATAAACCCCTCCAACGTGGGAACGTGGGCTGGACACAAGACGTGGGCGACAAAAGAGACTGACCTTAAGCTGTTGGAGAAGACCCGAATTAGGATGCCTAGTTGGATCAAGGGCATTTCATTGAAAGATCATGTGAGGAGCGAACCGCAAAATTCATGTAGCTGATCCCAATGGGAAAACAGCTTGAAGAAGAAGTACAAGAAGATAATGATAAACCCCGCCAGCCTTCCCAAAATTAGATGGTAAAAAAGTCATTGAGGGACCACATGAGAGAGGTATCAGAAAACGCTTGGGACGCTGAGCAAGGAATCCTCAAGAGGATCATAGCAATGTCTTTTCAAAAAAATAAGGAATATTTTCTTTAAAAGATAAGAAAGGGAAAAACGGTGAACCACGAGAAAATACTTACACTTTATTTGGTATCTTTCCCATGTCTACAAATAAAAAAGAAAAAGCTTAAATATAAACATTCATATGAAAAGATATTTTGAATAAACAGAAAACATGAAATCTCCTTCAAAACCAGTAATAGCTCACTCGATTACCCGATCATTCAATCAGATAACTATTTGATAGCTTGATCACTCGATCGTTATATTGATCGACCACTTACGCAATTGCTCGATCAAATCATCAGTTGATTACATGATAGCTTGATAACTCAATTTCTAGACTGATCGACCAAGTACCAGATTGCTCAATCAATTCTTCATTTGATTACCTGATACGCTTAAACTCGATCACTCAATTATTCCGTTTCTCGACCACTCCATCATGCCACCAACTAGCAACTCGCTCACTCACCTACTCCTTCGCCCATTTCCTATGTCACCAACTAGCTTTGATTTGAAATCAAGGTTTCAATCATTCACTAAATTCCGCATAAACTGAAAAACTGATCTGATCTCCCTTTCTTTTAACCGCTGTTTTTCTTCCTTGCGATTCTTTCCCCAACATAACGAAAAGCATGATATTTCCTACTGTAATCACTGTCGTGCAAACATCCTGAGCTTTATCTTCCTTTCTTTAGTAAATATGCTTACGATTAACAGAAAAATCATCACAAACCAAAATAAAACTTCTTCACCTACTTTTAGTGACAAAAGTCAATGATCTCTTATTTTTCAATACGTTGACGACTTCATCGTGGATCGATTCGTGTAAAATGAATCCGTTGACTTTGAGAATCTCATCACCAATCTGCAAAGGAGTAAAGGTGACACGACACATCCAAAAACCAGCATGAAACGGAAAAGTCAGGAGAGCATCAAGTCACATGGTGATAAAACTGATGGTATGTGTTGCGCTCCACCTTAACAAAAACACTGTTTGTGCCGCATGCAGTCTTCGAAATACAAATAGCGACTTAAGGCTCGAATAATAATTTTGTTTGAAATTCGTATTAATGAAAATATTAAAGATGCAAATTTAAACCTCTCTATACATATAGGCAATTTACAAATGGGTTTCCTGAATAAGATTACTGTGTATATAAAGGTATAGTTTAAAAAAATTAGATTAGCAGTTAATCAGAAATGAAATTACTGTGTATATAAAGGTACAATCTCTTTCTTTAAAAAATCACCCGTTCTAGTCGACCCAGATATCAAGAGGAAGGAGCTGGATACTGCTCAATGAGCAAAAAATACTTCTCAAAAAATGTTTCTCAATGACTAAATGTCTACCTTTGACATCTAAGTTGAATCACATGCATAAAAAATCGGATCATGTATGCAATAATGAAAAAAGACACGTTCAATCAATTTACCCTTAGCCCTGAGGCATGTGCAGCAGATCCAGGCATAATCGATGTGACGTAGATTCCGACATTGTGCTCCAAACCTGAAATAAACAAGTTATTACTGGAAGAAAAGCAACCAAAAGTGGAACAAATTTCGGGTTTTGGCGAGATTATTTGCTCTCATCTGGACCCTCATTTATAATGGTTATCGAGAGCTTCAGTGGCATCACCTTCAAAGGCGACCATACCAAGTTTCGATGCCTAATCCACGAACTTTATCTCGCAAATCACCATCCACCCCTAGAACATGCAATTTATGGAACGTCTTGCCTTCTTCTTGCTTTCCTGAACCATACAACTTGCTATCTTTCAAATCTAAGATCAATAAAATTGATCTTATCTCCCCATCCTCTTAGCATTTCACTTTCTTCTTTCTTCCCTTGTTGAGGCATTGTATAGGCCACCATGGCCTTTCCCCAACATAAATCACTAAAAAAAATACTTTGCGAACTCAATTAGTCAAGATTTCGAAAGGGGGAAGCCATGCTTATCAAACAGTCTTCTGTACATGTGACCAAACATCCTACAGCTCGAAATTCCCGTGGCAGATTTGGGACAGTAAAAATTCATGTTTATTGACAAATCCAAGACTACACAGAAACATACCTCCTTTGAATTTGAAACCTAATGACTCGTTACCATGCCTCTTCAGATGCACTATCCTTTCACCAGTTCTAAAAAGGAGAAATTGATTATGATCACGTGGTGTCCAAGTCTCTGCTCTCAATCTAACCAATTACACGACTCGGCATTGAAAAATGAGTTTGGTATGATGAAATAGGGTCGCTCTGCCATGTCATTGCTGAAGTAGACTCATAAATGTCTGAGGTAGTTATTCACTCTATCGATCATACTTGTACCAGGAAGAATCATTCTTCTCCTGTTATTCCATGCAAAGGAATGGCACGGAGAGGTGCGGATGGGACATTGCTCGATAAGCATATCTTCTCAGCGTTCTAAAATCTACCTTACAATTCATGAATCATAGGAATCTTGAGATGACGTGACATGATGAGAAAAGACCAGGATACTGCTCGATAACCATAGTGTTTTGTTGTCCTAAAATCTAGCCTTACATGCAAGATAGCAATATGATAAAAAGCATTTCGGCCCGGATGGATGCTCGGACATCTAGCGGTAAACGAATGAAGCGATATTCTTACCTTGCTCCTTCGGTGAGCTTGTCAAATGCAAACAAATGCTCTGGCTCAATGAATGCTCTGAAAAAATGGAGAAAACTTTACGTCAATCAACTTGATTGATACCTATGTCAGGCACAACAGTAAACAAATACAATTTTGATGCTATGAGAGTATCTTTGAATGAAGGTTGTTTGCTACTGAAATGCAGAGGCAATTAGTCTCATTAACGAAAACAAGACATGATTCTTTTCATCGTGATAAATTGAGATCGTTGGTGATAGGAAAGACATCAGGGCTTTAAATTCTGCTGCTATCAGATTTATGGAACTGACCGAATGAATACAGTTAATGGAGAAACCCCGTTTCCAGCAGTTCAACAACGATTCATTTAAGGGAGAGGCCAGAAAGAGAGAGAAAGAATGTTTGACCTTTTTGGAATGAATGAACGAATGAATGCAAACAATGGACGGAACAATTTTTTGGCAGATCCATTCGGGAAGAAGCCAGGGAGAAAAGAATGAAGATTATTATATATCTTAAAACTTTATTCAATCAAATAATGCTTGCCTTATTTCTTTGAAAAGTGGATATTTTTTGGAATTATCGAGCACCAGTTTAAGGTCTCTGACCAACCGCTTGACCTTTTTCGACCTGAAAGCAAAGGAAACGGTACAAGAAATTGCAGAATTTCATGGCAATAAAAATTATGATTATGAATAAGAGTGGATGATAACGGTGATAATGATCTTGATGATGGTGATGATGGTGATGATGATGATCATTATGATGATTATGATTAATGACGATGACAGATGATGCTAACAATGATGATTATGACAATGATGATGATGATTATGATGATGATTATGATGATGATATGATTATGATGATGGTGGTGATAATGATAATGATGATGATAATAATGATAGTAATGATGATGATAATAATGATGATGATGATAATGATGATGATAATGATAATGATGATGATCTTGATGATGGTGATTATGACTATGATAATAATGATAGTAATGATAATAATGATGATGATGATGATGATGATAATAATAATGATAGTAATGATGATGATGATGATGATGATGATGGTGATGATGGTGATGATGATAATGATAATGATGATCTTGATGATGGTGATGATAATGATCATTATGATGATAATGATTAATGACGATGACATATGATGCTAACAGTGATAATTATGACAATGATTATTATGATAATTATGATGATTACGATTATGTTTATGATGGTGATAATGATCTTGATGATGGTGATGATTAATGACGATGACAGATTATGCTAACAATGATGATTATGACAATGGTGACGACAATTATGATGATGATTATGATGGTGATGATGATCGTGATAATTGCGATGATTATTATCATTTTATGAATATGATAGAAATTACGATGACAAACACGATAATGGTAATAATGATCATAATTATCATGCTTATGTTGGTGGTTATGATGATGGTAAAAATGGTACCTACGATTATGATGATCCTATGAAAACTTTATTTAAATGCAACTGAAGGAAAAAATGATCATGCTCACTCAAGATAATTTCTGAGGGCATCAAATAGCTTGCTTCTCTCTTCTTCATCTTCTATCAAAGAGTTAACCTACGAGATAGAAAATATGAGAAATGCAGCAGATTTAACAACACTGTCAATGCTACGATGAGAACCTCCATAGCAAGACAGCTTGCGAAATCCATAAAACACTCCACACGTTGGTTTACGTTCATTTGAATTTCCTGATTTTCACGTTCTCAAACCTCGCTGAGATCATTGACAGGGCTGGAGCTCTTTCGAAGAAAGCAGATTTTCATGAAGTAGTTTCCCGTTTTAGTCGTCTTTCATGGCGCTTTTGTTGTGAACATTGCATGATCCAAGTCCAAAAACCATTCGCTGCGAGTATGCACGATCAAGTCATTATGCCATGGTACTACTACTGGTATCTACTGGCAAGCAGATGAAGACAGAGAATTGATTACCCGTAGCAAGAAATCTGTGGCTGATACTGGAAGGTGGACAGCGACTCCACTCCCTTTTCGCTTTCCAAACATCATTGCTGTTGGAAAGTAGAATTTTCCATTCGAGCCATTCTCCGAAATGGGGCTTTTGTCATCACTGTCTACGACAACTGGTTGCGAACTGTCCATAACGCAAACACAAGCGAAAGAACATTGACGCAACTACAATTGACGCAAATGCAATCGACGCAAAGAACGATCCAGAACACTTGAAAAAATATATACCAACAAGCACATAAAATTATCGCAAATGCATCTGTCTTTCCATCCAACTTTTTCAGCAAAAACTAGTAACAAACCATTCCAGGGGGTAACGTGAAGTATTCTATGGACATTCATAATGAGGAAGAGATCATTGCTAAAATATATTTCAACGAAGGTCTCGAATCGTTGGGGGGGGGGAGAGGTTTTAGAAGGTGGAAGAAAAAGATGTTATGATAAATCATAAGCAAATAAAAAACTTGAATAGTCTATAAGCTTTTAAAAGTAATTCATGTTTTATTTCTGCTGATAAGTAACACAGTTAAGTATTGAAACAAGGGGACAGGGCTCAAATGTCCATTACGCCAAAATGAATATGGGAGGCGATGGGCAACTACCAAATAAAATCCAATCTCTTCATCAAAACTTGCCCCTTCCTTTGTCTTCTGCTATAGCTGGAATTTATTTTATTGTCCAGTTAAATGCAATCATTAGTGAAATTATCTGCCCCCCCCCCTCTCCCCCAATTTTACTCAAAGCAAAACTGGAGACCCATTTTTAGGATAGTCATGGCAAGGATAATTGAGACTGATGAGCAGATGAAACACAAGAGAAGGAAAAATGAAGGTTTTAAGTCCTCAAAGTTGTTCATCCAAATGAATAGAGGCAAAATGGTGGCAAAAAGTGATATCATAACATATCATCTTGCTCTCAAGGCTCAGACTGTTCCTTTCTGTTCACTCTATAACTCTGTATGGGATAATATTCTTTCAATACCATAAGCAACCAAACCCCTTCCCTTCCCTGGGGTCCCAAACACAGGCTATGGAGTGGGGGCTGAAGTCACATCCTGTCTATTTCCTCATGGTCTCACGGCAGCTCTTATCAATATACATTCCCGATTGACAACAATGAAATGAGCTACAAAGCTCTTGCAAATTCAAATATTTGACGGAAGAATGATATGCTGTACCCCCTTCAACTGTGATGGAGAGTGGCTGAATTCTTAAACAGTCAGCTGCAGGTATGGCTGTGGCAGGTACTATAGATGACTTGAATGAACAAAGTATTCAGAATTCTAAATTCATACCAAATACCCAAAGCTCAAGCAGAATAGATTAAGCTGTTTCATAAAAACTCTGTTCAATTTTTAAACACCCTTCAGTACAAAGAATTCAGAGTAATATTTTGAAAAATTTTGATGGTGCCAAAAACAAGTCCTCTCATCATACCCCAAGGTGAAATGTCACAGACTGACAAAAATGACAAAAACTCTCTAATTAAGGTCGGAAATAACTCTGATTCCTTAAGAATCATTTCAGAGGAAGCAGCATGCTGTTTAATCTGAAACAAATATATATAATCATTGTTGCAGGAAAGTCAAAATGTGAGGTAAACAATCAAAACTTGTGAAGCCGCCAATACGTAGACCATTGAAAGCAATGCCAAGCCTATAGAAAAGGAGCAGGTTGTGGTAAGAGACCAGGTGGTATTTCATCGGTTGGTCAAGAGATTGGTGTGCCACTAACTACCGGGTTACTAAGGAATCCTAGGAGCACCATCAAGAGAAAGACAATTGTGTGCCAAACAGCAGAGTACAGTACTTATAGATAGTATCTCATAACGAACAACGTTAATAGCTAAAAAGGTCTAAGTCTGAGTAATTCATAAAGCAAAGCCTAAGGGTGCTTGGAAGTGAAATGGGTGCAAAACTAAACAAGGATCTAAGGTGATATGGAACGACACCCAGGCAAAAAAAATGCGATCTTACAAATCAGTAAAAGACAAACGGGATGGTCCAACTCAAAAATGAAAAAAATAATAACCTGGGGGTTTTCAACTGTAAAATACAACTGTAAAAAGCATTTCTAAATAACCAATAGGTTCCGAGATCCATTCAGTTAATCGTTGCTTGTTTATTTGATTGTAATCGTAATTTCCTTTAGGGTGTTATATTCTATGGATTTTATGAAAACCTGCACTTTTGTTGGAGAGCTATCCTCCCCATGGCTAAATAAATATCAAAAACTGGAGGTACAAGACCGCAAACTTGGGAGAGATATAGTCGCGTGGCCTAGTGGTTAAGGCACAGTGTTTCGGATCTGGTGGGGTTTACTCGCTTGGGTTCGAATCCCGCCATCGGAACCACGAAACAAAAGCCAAAAGCCATGTCAGCTGTCCATCCTTCAGAGATCGGTAAATGAGCACTCAGTTGTAACTCAAAGGAAATTCTGAGGATACTGGTGGAAGCAACGCAGGCCCAAATCAGCTGAATAGCCAGATACCCAGCCTGCGTTAGTAAATAACTGCACTTTTGTTGGGGCATTGTATAGGTCACCATGGCCTTTCCCCAACATAACCCACTACAAAAAAAAAAAAAAAAATAAAGACGAAAAAAATACATTTAGTAACAGAAGCAACAGGAAATGAAATTTCTCTCGCTAATGAATCGTAGCTGTAATTTTGAATGGATTAATTCAAATTTAGGAAAAGAAGAGTTCGAGAACCCGGCACCATACAACGGACCCAAAACGGCCTAGGAAAATAGCTGACAAGGAAAAAATGACGGTACGAGGGGGAATTCTTTCTGTAAAACGCTGGTCACGGTCAAGCTTACTTTGTTTTTAAACTGCTTCGCTCTGATGGCGATCTCATTTTGCTCCTCAATCGTAGCCATCCTATTTCAGGACTTCGGTTATATTCTATCTTTATTCATCACCACCTTCATCGCCGCCTTTTTGCGTTTGTTGTTCACTTCAAGCGTAAGTATTCAAAATCAAGGTGGCGGAAGTGAAGTCAAACAATAACAAACGCAACAACAACAACTGCAAACGCTGACTGTCCCGTGATCAAACAAGATGGCAGTCTCTTCCCCTTCCTCTCCTGTTTTTCACTCTCTCGAAGATATATATGGAAAGGTTACCGACAAAATCGGCCAAAGGTAGGTGTAAGGTGCACTACAGCCAGAATTTTTCATGTAAGCCATTCGATATATGACCATATATCGTCAAATTATGGGATTACCCTCTGAATGTGTGTTTGTGATTGAGTTATTCAACGGCACCATGGAAAACTTCTATGCGTTGGGAGAGAAGAACATTATCAAATGGCTGGACGAACTGGAACTTTATATCTTTTTGCGAAGGCTATGTATATGTATATGTGTGTGTGGATATATATCCATATATCTTATATGTATATGTGTATATTTAGTGATTGAGTCATCGTTGAGTGATCATTGTTGGTTACGCCTTTAGAGAAGCAAGCAGGATGCCTCAGCAAATATGCTTTCCAAACTGCAAAAAGGAATTTTTCACTGAAGGTGTGCTGGACTTGATGCAACTGATTTCTCTGTCACCTCGATCCTACCAGGAAAGTATGTCAAATTGGATAAAGGTCAGGATGAGGATAGCTCTGTGGTGATTCACTTGTTCACAGATCAAATAGTCAGCAATTCGAGCTGCAACTTGATCTTGACTTCCACTTACGGTAAAGGAATTGGCTTGCTCACTGTGGGTCTGGGCATAAATATCACAAGGTTAGGTGACATTGAGAGGAAGGACCAGGGTCATTGCAGCTTAGTTTACATACATACATACATAGGCAGACAAAAATTTGTTGTACCATAACTGACATAAATAATATTCATACTTATTCCTAGGTATAAATGCATTGGTGCTAAATTTCAAGAAAAATATGGAAGTAAACCAGAAGCATTTGTTAGAGCACCAGGAAGAGTGAATCTTATCGGTTTGTTAGCAATCTTCTTATCATGTCATGCAACCCCTTTGCACGATTTGTCTTATTGTTTTAATTGCCACTTGGTCAACTTCCTTGACATTGGTGTTGCTGCAACCTTTGCTGCTGTACTCCAACATGTGTTTATGATCTTGGAAAATCCATCAACAGTAGCAACTTTTGTTATATGTGTACCCCCACTGTTTCATCTTCAGTTTTTTGGCAGTAAATGTTGATAACTGGTCACTCTGATGAATAATTTTGCAGACACTATGTTAGAATTATCATTATTGTCAGCCTCATCATCAACACCATCATCGTAATCTTCATTCATTATTATCACCATCATTATAATTATCACTATCATCATCATCATTATCGCCATCATCATCACCATCATCATGATTAGCATTGTCATCATTACAGCTTTGTATTGATTTGCCATTTAGTCTCTCTAAATGTTTCTCTGCATCAGTCATGTAGAATTATCTGCGCAATGCATGCTTTATCTTTTACCAGGTGAGCACATTGATTACTGTGGCTATGCTGTTTTCCCAATGGCGCTGCAGCAAGATATCATCATTGCTTTCTCAAAAAACGACAAACATCAACTGGAAATGTCTAACACAGATGCAAGCTTTCAGTAGGTTTCTCGATTCCATAAAGCAATTGCTTTTTCTTGCACATGTTGTCACTGATACAGTAAAATTGATTAATGAACACAAAATTTTCAACAAAGTTTGCCCTTTGCCTATTTCAAATCTGTAGCATCCTTCAAAATATTGCTGAAGAGGAATTTTTACCACAGGCCCAGCAAGATTAGGATCTAAATTCACAAATCACCTACCAGTTGAGCAAGTAATGTCTCAACTGAGATTGGTGTCATGTTTCCAAGCTTCTGTACAGAGCCCAAACAATCACTTTTCATCAGTTGCCGCAATCAGTTTGAAAAGCCACATTCAGACTGCAAATTAAATTTTTCATAAATTTCTTCCTCTCAACCTGTTTGAACTTTTTCCCAGAGATTTCTCAACTTCATCCTCAAGCTATGAAATTGATGGCCAGATGTGGTATCATTATGTACTGTGTGGTCACAAGGTAGTCTCTCTTACATACATTCTTCTGTTATTGGTTTTGAAATTTTCCGTCTCTTTTCTCTGTTTTTCTAATATCATGTCTGCTATAATGAACTAGGAAAATAAAAACGTCCAAATTGGAAAAGTAAACCAGCGAGTGAAAAAAGCTAGTTCGTAAGAATGACTAAAGAATAAGAATTTCAAATCACGAATGAGCGAACAAACGAACGAGCGAACAAATGAATGAACAAGCGAAAGCATACTTCTTTCATCTTATTAAGAAAACATTTAGTCATGCTCGAGTTTTTTTTCCTTTTTTGAGCTATTTCTTTTCATCTAATTGCTGATGGAATGTAGAAATTGTTAAAATCAATATGAATTTGGAAAATTTGTTACTTTAACAGCTCAGTTACCTAGATTAACTTTCGATGAAATGTATCAATCTTCCTTTTAGGGAATAATTGAACATTTCGGATTAGATAAACCTGTTGGAATGAACATAATTATTGATGGTAGTATACCCAAGGTCTGTTTTATTCGTACTCATCCATTTGATATTCTGTGTGATTCTACCTAGATGTCAAAGGTAGACATTTGGACGCTGAAAAGCTTTTTGCTTCTCGAGCAGTGTCCAGATCCATCTTCTCGATGTGACCTTTCCTACACTTTAGACTTCTGGGTGCTAGCAACCCTCCTCCTTCAAAGCCGTTTTAAAGCATACAGCTTGCCCGGATCCACTGATGATTGGCTCTGTAGTCTACGGCCTCGGCCACTGGGTAGTACTGAAATCTATCTTGTTCCCTTAGCTCATTGACCTCGGTATTGGCTAATCTCCATTGATAGGGGTACAACTGTTCAATCGAATTTTTTCAGTCTCAACTGCACATTTATTTGCTTTTTTCATCTTTTACCAGAGTGCTGGCCTCTCAAGCAGTTCGGCGCTGGTTTGTTGCGCTGGCCTTGCCACCATGCGTGCGAATGACAAAATCATATCGAAGGTGTGTCTCCCTGACGTACGGCAATCGAGCATGACTTGTTTGGTGTTTTTCATGATAATGGCAGGCAAACAACTATTGATTTCGTTTCTTTAAACGAGTGCAGTTTAGAATAGCAATCAGTTATGACTGGGCTGATTGGTCGTTTTTTAGGGCGTTCCCCTTGCAATTCTATGTTTCCAACCTCGAAAACGGATATCGCAAACTGCGCCTATGAGTGGCGCTATTTTCGTGAATCTTAACTGTATTGCAGATTGTCTTGGACCGATTGGTAGATTCAGTGCTCTGCCTTAGAAATGTCCCTAATATAGCGCCATAGAAATGGGGATAGACGTTCTTGCTGGCTGACTGATGCCGATTTTGGGCCAATCCAACCGATCATAATCCCTCTTACAATGGAATCCACTTTTCCAGATTAACTGAGCTAGGACAGGTATCGGGCCAAGAATTCTTTGATTCCTAGCTGAATGCTCTATCGACTGATCCACTGGCACAAAAATCCATTCTCAATGGTAGCAATATTTAATGTCATACTTGAGAGTTTGGAAAATAGAAAATGAGAGACGGAAAAAGTAATTAAGCATAAGAATGCATTGAAGACTGCTTCAATTATGAATTCGCTACCTCTCCGAGCATCATCGAAGCTACCATGCTACATTTAGTCAAAGATTTTTTATTAATTTTTTTCAGTATGAGCTTGCCGATATTTGTACGAAATGCGAAAGGTATATTGGCACGCAAGGAGGAGGGTAAGTCAGCTGCTTGTTTGTTGCGTTTGCTGATGAAATCAATTTCCCATAGTTCATCTTCATTGAGGAATGTCACGACTTGTTTCCTGCTGTTCATGATTCAAAGTTTACAGTTCATAGTTCAGGGTTCGTAGCACATAGGCCTTAGATCATGGTTCAAAGTTCGTGGCTCGCATTTTTTCCTGATAGCGTCAACAAAGATGTACTCCTCTTGACGTGCCGCAATACAATAACAACGATACAACAGTCATACAACATTCATACAACAACCAAGTCCCCTTAAGTCAACTTTCTTTCTTTCCTTCTTTTTTGTAGAAGTTACGTGTATTTTTATGTTCTTTTCTATTTTTCTTTTTGGCCACGGGATAGACATGGTTACTGCTCCCCGTGACCCTGTTCTAGTAGTTGTAAAGTAGCTCGTAAGTAGGGTAAGTTAGTAATTTCTTTTGTAAAATGTTTTAGTAGAATGTATAAAAAACATTTTTTCAAGTCTATAGTTCATAGTTCAGAATACATGCTTCACAGTTCATGGTCCAAAGATCAAAGCTCCCGATTCATAGCACACTGGAAAGATGACATAATATGATAATAATAAATGAACAATTTATTTAAAGTTAGAAGAGAAAATAGCGTTTAGCTAATCAAGGCCAACTATACAAAATATACAAATGGCAAATTGCAAAATATACTAATCACAAAAAACCTAGATTTGGAATAAAGTCTTTGCAAAATTTGCAGCTGCAGTCCAAAGTTTTGATTGACTTAATATTTCTTTTAGATATTTCAAATGATTGGGACTCTTTGATTTCTTTTGGCAAGTCTGCCATAATTTTTGACCAATAAATTTGATAGTATCAATGCCGTATAAATTTGTCCTAGCCTTCGGCAAAACAAGATTATAACCGCCACGAAGGCATATGATACATCTTTAGTGACAAATACTTCAGCCATACAAGACGGGTTGAAATTGCTTACGGTTTTATAGATCTCTGTCAGGATCAGCTGTAAATTCCTCTTGTGAACAGATACTGAGTTACTTTTAATTAAAAGTTCCTCAAAATTGGAAGTACTTTATTTGTGTATGATTCTCAGGGCTCTTTCATGGATTGCGTATGACATGCTTTCAGCTAGACAGTCTTTATTCACAGGAGGCATCTAATGACCTTCGTGATTTGCTTCTCCCTTAGTTTTATTTAAAGTATTCATTTTCTGTTTAAAATTCACAGGCATTACGAACTCTGATTTTCATTTCAGAATGGATCAATCCATTTCGTTTCTAGCAGAGAAAGGATCGGTAAGCTGTTTATTAAAGTCGCTATCTTGTAAACTTACTTTCTTTATCCCATCGTGAATTATGCTTTGTCAAATTTGCGAAAAAATGAGCGTGCTCAAATCGTTGCACTTGAATCTGCTCGTGTCATGAAAGCCGTAAGCAAATTGTGTTGATTCAAACTTCCCTCTTTTTATTTGCAGGCAAAAGTTATTGAATTCAATCCACTGAAAGCAACGGATGTTAAGCTACCGGATGGTGCTGTTTTTGTTATTGCGAACTGCTTGGTTAGATTTATACTGTTATTCATCAGTCTTTGCCCTCTCATGTCCTTTAATGTCTTCTCCCATCCTATCTTGCTATGTTCTTCCCTATCTTGTCCTACCCTTCCCTATTTTTTACCATGACTTGCCTTAGTTTCCTCTCCTCTCGTGTCCTATTTGGTCTTTTCTTTCATTCTTTTTTCCTTAACTTCCCCTCCCTACTTCTTTCTTTCCTTCTTTGCCTGTCTTTCTCGTCCCACTCTTTCATTTCCTCTCCTTTCGTGCGTCATCTTGTTTAATTTTTATCTTTGCCTTCCTGTTATTTCGTCTCCTTTTCTGTCATTATCCAGATACCCCTTTCATTATTGTGTATCTGTTTTACGGATGTGGCTATTGCTTTGACGATTTCAGCGAGAAATGAAGAAATCTGAGACAGCTGGGACGCATTTTAATGTAAGAGTGGCCGAAGATCGTGTTTCTTGTCAGGTAGAGTCGTCTTTATTGTGACTTTGTATGCATCTTTTCCTTTAGTACTATTCACACGTAGTACTTCCTAACATAATACAGATACAGATGCAAACGATTTTCGTTTCGTGCGTTCTTAGCTTATTGTCAAGTTTTCAACATCAGCGCAAAATTGTGCAAATCAGTTGCTGTTGTTGTAGTTTGTGATTATTTAGACAATGTAAAATTTAAAATTGATATAAATAGTGGTCTGGGTGTTGAAATAAACAATAAATAAGTATTACAAGTTTTGAAAAAGAATACGACATGTCCTTACTTTAGGAGAGAAAAGCGTTATTTCTCTCCTTAGTTAAAAAATATTTTTAAGTTTTCTTGAATTGTAATTGTGTTATAAAATATGCATTACTGCTATTGCTTTGGTAGATAATCGCCAAAATGCATGGCTTGGATTGGCGAAATCTTAGAAGACTGGGTGATGTGCAAGCTGCATTGGGAAAGACACTTGAGGAAATGTGAGGAAATTTTTTTGTATCTAGAATCTTCTTAAATAAAAACTGTCTTTTTAAGTAGAAAGGCCACAGGGTAGCTAAGGAACCTCTCAAGAGCTCTCAGATTGCCGCTACCACTATCATTTTGACTATTTCAATTAAACTCTTTCCCATCTCATTCTGCAGCATCCGTGAACTATCTTCCAACATTAACTCAGTATTTATGGAACGCCTTGCCTTCTTCTTGCTTTCCTGAATCTTGCAACCTGCCATCTTTCAAATCCAAGATCACTAAACTTGACCTGATCTCTCTGCCTTTAAATTTCTTCTTACTTCCATTTTGGGGACTTTGTATGTGTCGCCATGGCCTTTCCTCAACATAACTCACCATTAATTTTTCAGATTTTTTTGCTGGAATTGCTCGTTTTTGTTTAAACTGCCTTGTGTCTCCAATTAGCCTGTTAACTGAATAATTTGACATATTAATAAAGATTTTGATTGATTGATTGATTGATTGATTGATTGACTGGCATGCTTTTAACGACCTTGAAGCCTGATTTGTTATTGATTGGTGTGGTGATTAGTCTGATATTCTTGCATGTTCTGCTGTTGCAATATGATTTGATACGTTTGGTTGGCATGCCATCATATCATATACCATCGTCATTTATCCATATTCAAAGGTGGTATTTGCAATAGTTATAGATTACTAATTCAAACCAACTATTCAGAATTATAAAACTTTGCTTGCTTAGTTGTCTTGCGTGATGCACACTTGGGCGGTCATGTTTCTCCAACGATGACGATCGCGAGCACTAGAGAAAATCGTCGTCGTGGGCTCGATTCCAGTCACTTCTTTGATATTGTCCATATACGTCATCGTCTGTCGTCTTCTCGCTCTCTGTCCATCAATGCACCCTTGCAGCACTATAGATTCAACTCCTTCCTTGCGAATGACGTGACCAAGAAAACTGAGAAAATTATATGTTATGAATTACACATTATGAATATGGCATGGCGCGTATCTATGGCATGGTGGTTAAAACAGCCGATCCCTATCCCGAGAATCCTGGTCTCTTCCTCCATTTTTTGTCCGTTTCTGGATGCCTTCTTTGTCCCCATCTAGCAGTAAATCATTAAATGGGTATCTGGTGTGAAGTTTGGGGTAAAATGCAGGACGGAAAGGAACTGACCACCTTACCTCACAATACCGTTGCTCTCATAACGCTACCTATCCATCAAGGTGTTCTCGGTTGTACTTCGTTGGTATGGACTCGACTTGAGTTTTATTTTCTTTCCCTTACCGATAATTCTAGGGTTGAACTCATCAGTGACAAGCTTCACAAGGAGCCGTATTCAAGACAAGAAATATGCAACTTACTCGAAATTACGGTATGATTTCTGAATCATTTCGATTGTATGGAATTAGGAAGCATTTTGAGGAAGTTTATGGAAATATAACGCAAATATATGACAGTTAGACGACCCCTTCCTTTACAGTGTTATGTGTACAGCTAGAGAGGAGCACCGCCTTATGATCCATCTTCAGACAGGAGTGCAGACTTCTGAGTACACAATGCTATAAAGAAGCTATTTTGTTGTGGCTGTACTTAGCAAAAAGCCATGGAAATAGGGGTGTATATGTCACGTTTCACACGTAGGAATCTCGAGATGTGGTCACATCGAGAGGAAAGACCTGGATACCGCTCTGTAGGCAAGAACGCCTCTCGGTGTACAAATTTCTACTTTGGTAGAATCAGGTCCTTCCATCTAGGTAGAATCAAATAAGAGAAAAAACCTTGCACACGCGAATTTTATGAAGGAGCGAAATGATGGAGCCATGTCCTGATGTAGTTTGCGCTTGCATTTTTTTATTCAGGAAGATGAATTTGTCAAGGACTGTTTAAATCCAAGGCCGGTGAATGTGGATTGGTTCAAACTCCGCGACAGAGCAACTCACGTTTATTCAGAAGCAAGCAGGGTCTGGAAGTTTAAGGAAGTTTGCGAGGAAAAGAGTCCAAATGCTCTAGAGGTAAGCAAGTGGTAGAGAAGGGCAAGGACACTGCTCGATTTAGCATGCTTTCTCGGTGTCATAAAATCGAACGTATTCAACAATGCCAGCTATTTTTACCCAGCCATTTCAATTGTTTTTGACAAAATCTTAAGGTGAATTCTGGTACGTATACTAAGATGCTATGCTATGCTCGAGAAGATGACTGGTCTTTTACGTGATGTCATAACAAGGTTTTCGTGATACCTGATTTTTAAGGTAGATTCGATGACTATGATTAATCAATCATAGAAACATTACTATGACGTCACATTTTGAAAAAGGACCGCGAAACTGCTTGATAAACATAGCTTCTCAGTTTCATTGAATTTACCTTAAGAATCAGGTATCATGAAAAACTTGTTATGACATCACGTAAAAGACCAGTCATCTTCTCGAGCATAGCATCTTAGTATACGTACCAGAATTCACCTTAAGATTTTGTCAAAAACAATTGAAATGGCTGGGTAAAAATAGCTGGCATTGTTAAAAAATTAACTGAGACTTTATGGAAAGGCCTTCGCTTAAAAGCTTCATGAATAGATGAATAGCGGAGGCTACCGTTGAATTAAGTGAAGAAAATTTGACCGCTAAATGCTCTTATTAACAGACCCTTAAGGTACTCGATTCGTTTTCTCCTTTTGTTGACAACAGCAGGGCTTGTGATAGCCTTCTTTTTTATGCACAGTTGACGATTGTCGTATTTTGATCTGCAGTTGCTTGGGGCGTTGATGAATGAAAGTCATAAAAGTTGTTCCGAGCTTTACGAATGCAGTTGCGAAGAACTGGACCAGCTAACACAGCTATGCCGGTAAGTTGCCTCTGCCCCAATATGAGGCTGTTCAACTCTTTCATATAATCAGTCTTGAATCCATCCAACAAGGCTTCAGACTTTTGACATGACAGGAAATGGTGTCGAGTGCATTTTAAGTTACCTCAAGGACTCTTTGAATCGATGAAATCAAAGAGCCATGGAAATATCAATATATGATTGTTTGAATTTTCCGTTAAATGTTTTTGTTCCTCATTCCAGTCGGAAGGCGATGGTGCCATAAGTCTAAATTGTCTGAACAAACAGTGTTGTTTCTCCTTGAAAGCAAATTGTCATTTCCTAGAATCTTCCGATTTCAAACAAATACGAATGACTGAGTGACCAAGCTTTTGATTTTCGTTAGAACGCCATGCTTTCTGAAATCCTTTCAATTTCCTTTCAGGGACTCAGGGGCGCTTGGTTCTCGCCTTAGTGGAGCTGGATGGGGTGGATGCACGGTTTCTCTCGTCCCATCTGACAAACTGGAGACCTTCATGGAAAATGTGAAAAGAGGGTACTACCTTGGAAGTCCATACCGAGAGCAGAGACTAACTGAAAGCCTTTTTGCGACGGAGCCAGGTTCCGGGGCGGCTATTTACATAAACAATTTTAGAGCTTAGAATCTTTTAACGGATAAACTAACTCGGGTATTGATTTTACCAATTTTTGCTAAAAAAGATGGCTCTGCGAGATGATTTTCTGCCGTTTAATTTCATGAAAAATTTGACGCACAACTATAACGAGAAACTGTTTGCGTCACCAGTTGCGCTGGCTTATTCTTCATGTTATTTTTTCTGGTTTGATCGTTATCATTATAATCATTATCATTATTGTTCATTTATTTATAATTGATGCTACATAGCTTTATTTGCATTAAGGGCGTTCATTCTAGTTGATCTTAATTTGCAAACAAATAAATCGTCGTCGTAGAAGTATCAAAGCCAGTGTGGAATTACCCTTGAATGAAATATCATACAAATCTTGCAAAGCTTTTCGAACCATTTACTACCAGTTACGCTGCCTTGAATGAATGAAGAGAAAGAGTTAGAAAAGATGCTAAAGACAAGAAAGTTAAGATATTTTGATTACATAAGAAGGGGAAATAACATTCAAAAAGAAATTTTAGAAGGCAAAATAGAAGGAGTGAGAACGAGGGGAAGACCACGAGTGGCATGGATTGATAACGTCAGGAATTTGACCATTTAACAGCAAAAGAGATATTGGAAAAGACTTGGAATCAAGCAGAAGGGCGCAGATAAGCCCGCAACTCTACAATGGAAGCGACCTAAAGAAGAAGAAGAAGGACGCTGCCTTTAGTTGCGGCCTAATGTAATTTCTATTGCGTGCGAAGTAAATGGAGAATTTCCGTTATAGGACGTAAGTGAGGACGGTGACGTTTGGAGGTCTTGTACCTAGCGCGGCCATACGATCCTCGAAGTCCCCCTTGCCTTCAAGACGCGATTGAAGACCTTGTTTTTGGATTTCACCGTTGTGTTCAAGACGTTACATTAGTTCAGTTAATGTGTACTTGATACATTCTGATAGAAATTTGAAACCCGGTTTTATCGGTTTAAATATAGAATAGGAATAACGACCTTTCGTCTTGTACAGAATGGTGCGGATTAACGCACCCTACAACGTACAGTGCCACGTGGGGGATTCCCTAATTTGAAGCCGAAGGTTTTTTATGACACCAAATACAGTTTAACAGGGTCTGGTGAGAACTGAATTTCAACGACAAAGATTT
Source organism: Pseudorhiza aurosa (assembly GCA_964026355.1). Classification (NCBI taxonomy): domain Eukaryota; kingdom Metazoa; phylum Cnidaria; class Scyphozoa; order Rhizostomeae; family Lychnorhizidae; genus Pseudorhiza; species Pseudorhiza aurosa. The sequence goes on from OZ032130.1 coordinate 5,662,774, forward strand.
TCAGTATATTGCCAGAAAACCTAAGGCATCCAGCAAAACACACAATTGGATTTAAGACAACTATTAGCTGTTATTGCTTTATATGATGCCGTTCTACCTTTCTGAGTCTAGAATTATTCTTACTTCTTTCTTACATGACAGGACCCATTATCATAAAAGATGTCGTTATGCTCATTGGTTATCCTGTATGGACATTATCATTATTAGTCGTTATTATTACTATCATCTCTAGGTTTTCTTTGCTTCGTTTATATTCACCATTAACGCCGAATTCAATCCAGGCTTTAGTGCTCTAATGGGTAGTCATTTCCTTTTTAATAGATAACCATATTATCATTCATATCATTATTCTGTATATGTCAATAATATCTTAAGGCGTAGAGGCATTCTCTATAGCTACCTACGTCTCAGAATGCTGGGTCTCGGCCCAGGACGATCCCAGACTAGTTGTGTCAAAGTCAAGTGTGGACAAAACAGGGCTTGCCATGGGTTAAAATAATCTGGAGCGAACCCGGGTTTTAATTTGTGTGTTTTTTAGTTAGTCATGTTGGGGAAAGGCAATGGTGGCCTATACAAAGCCACATCACAGGAAGAAAGCAAATGGCTAAGAGGAGAGAGAGAGATCAGATCAAGTTTATTGATCATAGATTTCTAAGAGGGAAAGTTGTAGAATTGAGGGAGTTATGTTGCCGAATGGCCACGGTGGCCTTTACAAAGCCCCAACAAAGGAATAAAGTGAGAGGCTAGTGCAGGGGTGGGCAAACTTTTCAGCACAAGGGCCGGAGTCACAAATTTTAAGCTTTAGAGGACCGCACAGCAAGTTGCCAAGGCTGTTTCAAAATTAGATTGTCCCGCAATAAAAATGAAATATATGCTTAAATCTTTTGAAAACATAATCCATTCTCAGTATGGTGAAACTTAACATGTTTATAAAGTGTTTATACGGTATCAAGCGATTAGAAAACGAGAATGACGGAAGAGTTTTTGCTTGATACAAGTTCTTGGCGGGCCACAAAAAAGCATTCGACCGGCCGCATGTGGCCCGCGGGCTGTAGTTTGCCCATCTCTGGGCTAGTGTTAAAGAGAGAGGGAGATAGGATCAAGTTTACATGGTAACTGCGACACTAAATCCAAATAAGTCCGTTTGTGTAGCACTGTCATCTTCCTCTAGATTCACCAGTAGACACGTGTTTAATGGCGATACCCCTACCAGGTTGGGGAATGTTGGTACTGCAACTGGCCCTTCTGTCTCTAGATTCATCAGTAGACACGTGTTTAATGGCGATACCCCTACCAGGTTGGGGAATGTTGGTACTGCAACTGGCCCTTCTGTCTCTAGATTCATCAGTAGACACGTGTTTAATGGCGATACCCATACCAGGTTGGGGAATGCTGGTAATGCAACTGGCCCTTCTGTCTCTAGATTCATCAGTAGACACGTGTTTAATGGCGATACCCATACCAGGTTGGGGAATGTTGGTAATGCAACTGGCCCTTCTGTCTCTAGATTCACCAGTAGACACGTGCGGGATGCTCCTACCAGGTTGTGGGTTGTTGGTATGCAAAACTGATAAATACGGCATCGTCAGAGTTGCGAAAAAAGCACAGATCAGGGGTAGACGAATTGATACAACTTAGGGAAATAAATATATACATATATGAAGAACTAAAGAAAGATCTCTGTCTATCGAATCTTGGATCTACAGCAACAAACTCATCCAAAGAGGGTATAAAATCAAAGTTGCTTTGACGATACGAACAGCTTCCACCACACTCTACATACAAGTGGCCTTTTTTCAATCCACTTCTCCAAACAGCTACTCAACTGGAATTGAAAGAGGGACAGACCCCTCTTACACTGTAGAAGATGATTATCAATAATGAAACCGCAAATTATATTCTAACAAAAAGTTTTCAAGTGGAAGGGGGCGGCTTTCAACCAGCGTTACGTCTAATTTCTTCGACTCAAATGTTGAAAATGCTGAAGAATCGCAGGGTATTTACAGGGACTTTAAAGAGCTTGACACCTGGCAATAAAAACCCGCAGTACATTCAGATATATTTTATCGACTTTCAAGAGGGATGGTTGCTTCGGCCTCGAGGCTAGATAATTAGAGTTACGCAATTTGATACCGTTACATTTGTCCGCTGAAAAATATTACAAATTAAAGATTTCAACTTGTACCGGTGGCAAGCGCAGGGGGCAAACACGTTTAAAATACATCTCCATAAAAATAGTCAAAATAATTTCTAAAACCTAGGGCAAAGGGACTTTGCTACTCTATACGTTTCGCTAAACGAAAGAAGGCAAAATATTTCGAAAAATGGGCTCAGAGCATTGCAAAGCTTTAAAAAACTACTCTATTTGCTACATGCATTAACTAACAGCATTGAATTGCCAGTATACGCACGGGTCAGTCTCAGATCATACCTCAAGAATCGCGAATCGCGAATCGTAGGAATGAAGGAAAGTGGTCACACCAAGCGGACGAGGAAGTTTTTGCATTATAAGATTACCGAGAATTTGAATTCCTTGAATTATAGAAAAAACACTCAACCATTGCATAAATGTAATGCTGAATTGGTGCAGTGGTGTGGTGCCATGATGAAGCGGTTCGCCGTGCGGACTCAAAACGCTGGGGTTGTGGGTTCGAATCCTGCACTCGTCGCAATGGAAGCACTATCGGTTAGGACAGAACAGGAAACCACCTGATAACACCCACTTCCCTACACGAAACAGCTCATAGTTGCGACTGTGGTCTCTGCTAAGCTCGGGGTCGATATGCAATGCAGTTTTCTCAACACTCAATACCAGTGTGAATAGAACATTGTCAAATACCTGCCGATAGGGATGTCTCAATTCATCGAGATTGAAAGCATGCTTCAGGTTCAATGCTGCTAGCATACATATTCCACTGCGCTATCATAATCAGATAATCAGATAAGATTTCACAGGCGGCTATAAAGAATCAGGCTACTTTGATACCGGCTTGCAGCTTACTGGGGTTGCCGAGCCCGAGCGTTGGCGAGCAGCGGCCGGTACCGACTAAGGTTAACTGGGGCTGAGTAGGGCCGCGTGGAGTCGATTTGCTGTCAATGGGGTTGACTGAAAATGGTTGGGGTTTGCTTGGAGAGGAACATATGCCTTCACTAATAATTAAGGTCAAAAAATAAATAAGAATTTATGAGGCTTTCAAAGATTTTTCAGCCCAAACAGAAGCATTATTCATGAAAATATCCAAGAATCGGGGATACTGCAGGGTACCTGCTGAAATGCGGGTCCGAATTCAGCACAATTCCCGATGAAAGAAATCACTTTCAGTATAAAAAGGCAGAGGGAAACTCGAAAATCCATCTAATCAGGAAAAAGCCCAGAGCCTCGTTTCTTGTTTGTACTGAGTTTAAATCAAGCAGGCTGTGCAGCTAATTCCGAAAATCTGCTTTTCATGGATAAACCCTGGAGCCCTGCTCCAGGTTTCTGCTATGCTCAAAAATGAGAATTCTGGGCAGTCTATCCAAGTATAATTGGATGCTCTTCGGCAACGTCAACCCAAATTACTTTCAGTAGCCTGGTTAAGATCTCCTAAACAATTCTGTTCAATGAATTGATACTGTAAAATCTATGGTTTGCAGAGTTATCGATGAAATACGACAGCAAGGTCCAGGGACTATTGAAATATATCACTCATGGAAATGGGGGAAGGTCAATACTCCAGCAATGACTAATTACTATAAACGAAATCTAGGATCATGGTGAAGACTGAAGCCCCCTACCACTTTGAAGGCGCAACAACTGCCCCCTTAAAATGTCCCACTATTCTACTCCTTATCAAGTCATGAATCCGACGGTTGGTATGGAAGCTTTGCTTCGTGAAAAAAATAGTTTAGAATACGTGTTTCAGCTTCATCAAAATACTTTTCGCTTCAGCGCTACGCCATTATCACAAGCAGCCAGCTTCACATTTAATTTGTAAGACATCTACAATCATTATCACTGATACGGCATTGTGTTATACCGAGGTCCTGGTAACTCGCCAAAGATGCTGGTAGAATCGTGTAGACTTCTCGCTAATGCCTTCATTGATTCGGCCATGCGATCCGGTGACGGTGGGGGCTCCTGCAAGTAAAAGCAAAGTATTATTGTGAGGAAGAATAGTTGACTGCAAAACACACATTCCTTTGAACGTTGGAGCTCTGAAATGAGGAATGGGAGCTTATGGGTTTAGCCACTTGATAGTCAGCCAATAAATTAGTATAACAGGTCTTTACTCAGGCGAATAATCGATACGAAAAAGATACAAAGGAGAGCTGGTCTCTGAATTCAATGGTTAAGTAATCTATGAAAAGAACTGGACTGTGCAGGAGCACTGAAACATCGGATGGGACATGCAGAGAGAGCGCTGCTCAGTGTCACATAATAATCATAATCACAATCAAACTTTTCACAGTTGGTTTTGTTGTCTAGTTAAATACTAGTTAAGACCAACCGTTTACTTACAATATAACATAATACATATTTTTACCATAATAGGCTAGACAAAACGATTAACAAAAGGGTAGACGATCAAAAAAAGAAAAGAAAAACTTGCTATGTGCAGATGTGGCACGTACAATTTTTGCCATCCCATTGATGAATTTCTTTCTTAAATCTTTTTATGGAAGTTGTTCATTTTATCTCATCACTTAGTGTATTCCACAAAAGACTTCCTCTACATGATAGAGAGTTATTCCGTAACAATGAGAGTTCACATGGGGGACCTTACATAATTTACTACTACGAAGATTATACAAAACATCTCTTTTGGGGAAGAATTCCCGCATGTCTTCCGGGTTTAGATGGTTAATTGTTTCATAAAACTCCATCATGAGAACTTTACCGTTCTTTTTTATGTTGGCCTTGATCAATCGCTATCTAAAAGCTCTTCAAACGTAGATTCGTAATCTCCATATAACACGCTCAATTAATTTACTCTATTAATTTCATTATTTGCCCCTTTGGTACGAAATAGCAATGATAGTGAACAGTATGAAAAATTGGACATTATCACGGAGTTTAAAATTAGCTTTGACTTTCATTCTCCTAAAAATTGTCTTAATCTTGCAAATGCATGGACTTTTAGATTGACCTTCCTGCATAGTTCTCTAACATGAGCTTCAAAACTTAAGCGAATTATCAATATTTACACCTAGAAGCTTTACCTGGTTGCTTGATGGAATTAAGTGTCCTTTACGATTAAGGCATGCTTACTCGTGTCCTTTTGTCCTAGAAATATCATTTGAAATTTGAGGGCTTGGCTTTCATACCGTTGTCAGTGAACCATTGCATCAACCTATACATGTCACCCTCTAATCTAATCAAAACTGCTTCGATAGATGTGTCACATATCTGTACGAGGGGCCACGCGAATTGAAGGAGACATCTAATCAAACATCACGGGAAAAGACAAGGCCAGAGACAATGAAAGCAAGAAGCAAAAGACAGTGATATCAAAATGGTTCCTTTTTCTTGCGAATAAATCTATTTTGTCTTACAATTTCAATGGGATACTTAATTGACTGAATGAATCTACTTACTGAGTCTTCAAAACTTTTTCCTTCAAAGAATCCCCTTCTGTTCGGGCGATACATTGGTACTTTGACAGGTACCGAAGTTGCATAGATTCTATCTCCTGCGTTGCCTCGATTGGAACTCAGGTAGCCTCCGCTGTTATCAAGACTGCTTGACTCCCCTGCGAGGGAAGAAAAAAAACGATTAGCACTGCACGTGTAGCCAACGGGATTTTAAGCATGGCGCAAATTTCGGTAACGAGAGCACGCGGAAACTTTCACGGGCAACTCTCAGGTATATCATTCATGTATTCTTCTTTCCTCTCTTCTTCCTCTTCCTCTTCATCTTCCCCTTCATTCTTCTCCTTCCCCCTCTTCTTCCTCTTCCCCCTTCACTCTTCTCCTTCTCCTTCCCCCTCTTCTTCTTCTTCTCCTTTCCCTTCTTCTTCCTCTTCCCCTTCATTCTTCTCCTTCCCCCTTCTCTTCTTCTTCTCCTTCATCCTCTTATTCTTCCCCTTTATTCTTCTCCTTCCCCCTCTTCTTCCTCTTCTCTTTCATTCTTCTCCTTCCCCCTCCTCTTCTTCTTCTCCTTCATCCTCTTATTCTTCCCCTTTATTCTTCTCCTTCCCCCTCTTCTTCCTCTTCTCCTTCATTCTTCTCCTTTCCCTTCTTCTTCCTCTTCCCCTTCATTCTTCTCCTTCCCCCTCTTCTTCTTCTTCCCCTTCATTCTTCTCCTTCTCCTTCCCCCTCTTCTTCTTCTTCTCCTTCATTCTTCTTCTTCTTCCTCCTCTGCTTCTTTTTCTAGCTTCGGTCCCACATAAATTGGGTTACAAATGAGGATGATAGTTCATTTGCAACAGCATCGTACATAACCTCGTGTGAGGATCCCCATTTTATGAACCAGGTGCCCTTTCTACCACCAACCTTTCGCATTTGCTCAGACTGTGACTGATACTGGCTATGTGTATCATGTTTATCGCTGTGCCTAGGTAACTCTTCAGCATGAATCTATCAATGAGTAATTAGCAAATATCGCAAAATTTGGCAGACGTTCACAAAGCAGTGATGTGTGAAATAGACTTCAAGAGAAACTGAATGATGAGGGTTAATGGAGGATCCGTAGTATGAAGTCAAGTGGTAGCTCCATTATTATATGCCAGAGCCAGAGAAATAAGAAGAGCTTGTGATTTCATTGGACGGAATGAAAGAATCTGGTTCCTAGATGAACCACTTCAAGTGCTACTGCGGGCAAAAACAATTCGAAGAAAACCGAGAGAAAAAAGAGGGCGACTGATTTATAAGAACTGGAATAATTGCCAAGGACGGAGTTGGGTATTTCATCCCTATTTGTAAAGAACTGTAGCAGAACAAACTAACCTATCTGAGACATGAACCGAAAAATTACAGAGAAGTCTACAGAGAATGTAAGAAATACGATCTTGGAATGAAATCCTTGGCTGGCACTCATGAGAGTATAAGAAATTGAAGTTGCTTTTTTCATTGTCTTCCTTGAGGCATAGTTTGTTCACTGACAAGTGTGAAACAAAAAGACTCAAGCTGAATTTCAAAGACACAGCAAGAGTAGAACTGCAAAGGTATAGCAAATTACATACCACTACTGTCATCATCTGATTCGAAAAACGGCTCACAATTCTTGTTTTCATGGAAGCCATCTAGATCAAACAACGTATCATCCTCGTTCTGAGATCTTGGCCTCCTTTTGATTTCTGTGCGCTGACCTCTGTCTAGTGATGATGCTATTTTTGGTGACAAGACTCTGGATGGGTTCCGATTTGCAGGTAATGAGCTTGCTACTATTGGAATACTTCGGTTCGGTCGTACTCTTCGGCCTGTGCGTGCAAAGAAATATAAATAGCATGAACTATCAGCAATTTAGATTAAAAAAAAATGCGTTGCATACTCGATTTTGAGCGTAGCCGAATCTAGAGACAGGGCTCTGAGTCTTGTCTCTGGCAAGGGATTTTATGAGGTGGTTTCCCATCGCCTTCCTTACCGGTTGCGCTTTTGTTCTGACAAGTCAGGATTCGAACTCACAACCCTTGCAGCATGAGTCCGCGCGGTGAACCAGTTCACCACAGATAAGTAATTATTATCGCTTACTGTGAACTCTAAATTTTAGTCTTCGATTCATTTAACAACTTATTAATTGGTTAAGAGTGTAGACTCATTACTTTGCAGTCGCGGGTTCAAATATTCCACGAGAAGCTCAAGAGAAAACACCGATCATTGAGGAATGCAACGGGAAACTACCTCATGAAATTCATTTTCCTATAAAACGCTTTGAGCACATTACTTGACTTTGTCTAAACTTTGAATCGAATGTGTGCAGCTTGCCATAAACTACACTTTCGGATTTACGGTTCATAAAGTAAAATCTAATCTCAAGGATGGATATGGATATATATTCTCACTGGTGAAAATCTACACTGTGAATCACAAATCACAGAAATCACTAGATAGAATTGCGACGAAACAGTGCACTGAAAAAAATGCATTGACCAAGAAGGCTTTGCAGTGTCGCAAACTCGCACTATGAATTCGCAATAACCACTACTTGTAGCACATGGCATGCTAAGCAGAACCATTTGCGCACTCGGGTTCTAAACCCTAACTTTGATTCATTGAGGGGAAACAAAAAGCGCAAAACACAGCGCAATTATCATAGAAAAAATTTAAATTTATAGAAAAATGCTAAACAAATTTAAATTCCTTACTGGGTTCATAAAGCTTTCAAGCATGAAAAACAGCTTCTATTACTGGTGGCCTGTTTTCAGCTATCCGCTTCCGAAATTAACAATAACTGGATAGTTAGGGGTAGCCATTACACATAATTCAGTTAATACAGTAATACTGGCGGTCAGTTTAAAAGCCATTTTAAGACCGTTTCACTCGGATGCTTTAGATTTAATCAGTTGGTGCCAGCTGACTACGTAACTTTTCAGTGACTTTACAGTCTTCATGAACTGAAATCATTGTCCTTGGTGATTTGCCTACAACTTACCCTCTTTCAAATCCAAAATCAATAAACTTGATCTGATTTCTCTCTCCTCTTAGCCTTTCGCTTTCTTCTTTCTTCCTTTCTTGGGGCTTTGTATAGACCACCATGGCATTTCCTCAACATAGCTCACTCAATCCTACAACTTGCCATCTTTCAAATCCAAGATCAATAAACTTGATCTGATTTCTCTCTCCTCTTAGCCTTTCGCTTTCTTCTTTCTTCCTTTCTTGGGGCTTTGTATAGACCACCATGGCATTTCCTCAACATAGCTCACTCAATCCTACAACTTGCCATCTTTCAAATCCAAGACCAATAAACTTGATCTGATTTCTCTCTCCTCTTAGCCTTTCGCTTTCTTCTTTCTTCCTTTCTTGGGGCTTTGTATAGACCACCATGGCATTTCCTCAACATAGCTCACTCAATCCTACAACTTGCCATCTTTCAAATCCAAGACCAATAAACTTGATCTGATTTCTCTCTCCCCTTAACCTTTCGCTTTTCTTCTTGCTTCCTCTGTTGGAGCTTTGACTAGGCCACCATGACCTTTCCTCAACATAATCCACTAAAAAATGTAGTACATAAAACGAGAAACGAATCCCTTGGGGCGGCCTTATGTCGGGATCGGCCTAACAGCGAGAACGTCTATCCCCTTCGGTTGTGATGCACAGGGGAAGCCCCTTTTGCTGAACTGCAACACCACATGCACAACCGGCTCCATGCACTGTTCATATTAGCAAAGATGTGCTCCTTATTCAGTGAATTGACTAGGACCGGTATCGAGCCTGGGACCTGGGGATTCCTAAGCGAAGCCTCTACAGACTGAGGAGCTAACGGTCCGAATAAACACATGCAAATAGAACTCTCTTCGATGTCAAGTGACTTGTATACAGTTGTCCAGGCCTAAGGCTTGTTGGTATAGATCAATGCACAAGATACGCACGGGAAATTTCCTCATTTGATCTGATACGGTTAAAATGAAAAAAATAAAAAATAATTGCTTTAACTATCGATAAATTAAAGCAGGAAAGATGATAGTACTTATCATTGCTTTAATTACTATCAGGATTATTATTTCAATCTTCATTCTCATTATGTAAACCTTAAGCCCGACAAGCCGATTTCAAACTACCCATGTATTTGAGAGGTATGTAACTGCAGTTTAAATTGATTGAAAGGTTTCCAATATAATCATAACTCTTACCATCATAGCCGTCATCACTATTATGATAGTCAGGATTATAGTCATAGTCATAGCTACCACGACCTGTGGTAGTCACGTAAAATACTCCACACTGTTCATTTACGACAAGAAAGCATTGCGTTACAAACTGTTGTCATGATTGTTGTGTCGTTATTGCTATTATCATTATTGTTATTATTTGTTAGGCCAGCCGAATAAAATCTCCTATTATAAAAGAGATCTGTATTTATATGCTTAGTTTATATAACAAAATGAAATTTAAAAAAAATATTTAGAGTCTGATGTTCAAAATCTTAAGCTGATTCAAGCTTTGATTCATATAAAATCTTATAATTCATGAAAACTTTCGTTCATGCGACGTACACGAAGCTACTGACGGAAGACATTGGCTTCCAACTTGAAGATCTTCACAAGACCATGGTCGATAGCGTCTTACGGAGGGAAAGAGTCAATATGGTCCAGTCAATATGGTCCAGTCAATATGGTCCAGTCAACTGGTCCGGTCAATATGGTCCGGTCAACTGGTCCAGTCAACTGGTCCAGTCAACTGGTTCAGTCAACTGGTCTGATATGATGATGATGATACATTAATAAGCGGTGATGGACCCCCGAAGATAAAGGCCATCACATAACAATAAAAAGTTCGGTTTTAAAACTAAACAAGCTTTGCATGAGAAATCAAATTCCTTGGCTTACAAAAAGGCTTACAGATAACGCTAACCCTTGCAATACGCGGGTATCAACACCAGACGGCTTGCAAGAACCCTGTTGCCTGGAAAGGATTTTATGAACCGAAAGATTCTATAATGCTACGGGGAATTTCACTCATCCAAGATGTCTTGCAACAGAAGGGGTATTTTTGATCCAATGGAGTAGTGCATTAATTACTGAGGGCATTGAAATCCCTAGGTTCATTGGATCAATCCAACGGGACCTTCTCATTTGAACGGATAATGCACGAAACCAAAGGGGTCTTGTATGAGGAAAAGGGACCAAAAGCAAGAGTTACTGAACAATGGAGAACTCATGTAGTCTTTGTCCTATTTACCTTTGATTTGTGGTAGGTTTGGAGATGGATCTTCGATGTCTGAATCTATTGATCCACCTGTGGATATTTTCGCATCTTTCATAGCGTCTGACAATGAAAACTGCAACGCATTCTCTTCCTTTTTACGTATTAACCTGGCGAACGAGAAAATTTCTGTCATCTCACTTAATGGTGACTGCAAAGCGGGGGGCATACTACACTTACGAGAAGATGAAATCATTTCTAAGACGGGGGGCTGCGAAATGCACTATTTAGAACCCAAAGGGAAATTTAGCAGTTAAGCAGGATGAAAGAACTCATATTCCATTCTTCCTACCTAAAATCATAAGGAAGGACACTGGGAATCTATGCATATCGAGCAGTGTATTAGTCCTTTCTCATAACGTGACGTCATGTCAAGATTCCTACAGTTCGTGAAGCTATGCTTATCGAGCAGTGTATTAGTCCTTTCTCATAACGTGACGTCATGTCAAGATTCCTACAGTTCGTGAAGCTATGCTTATCGAGCAGTGTTCTGGTTCATTCTCTCCTTGTGACAACAAATTCTTATTCCTACGCCTGATATTACAGAGAATAAATGGCTGACCTCTTTCTGAATAAAATCTAGCCTCTACCTGGACACTGTTCGATAACCAAGAAGATTCTCGCTTGTCTAAATGTCTACCTTCCACACTTAGGTAGAATCATATACATAAAAAAGCATGTCAGTTGAAACGCATTTCAAGGTGGAGTCAAAGAAAAAGCTACAAAGAAGACTCGATAATTACAAAAAAGGCCCCATAATTTTCGCTGGAAGAGGATTTCACGCGTTCGTATCCTGCTGGCTTCTTCATCGACAGTGTTTCATGGGATTGATTCAAGTCATCGGTTGCCTGCAGAACCACTGGCTTTCACAAGCTTTGATCAAAATTCGGAAATAAGCTTCCAAGTCTTGTTTCGGCCACTATTTGAAATTTCATAGATGGAAGGATATCTCAGTGGTAATGCAATTGCTCGCCGAACCAGAGGTTCAAGCCCCATGTTCACCTAAACTTTCACTTGGAGTGAGGAGAGTCGCTAGCTCTCTGTAATTCCAGGCGTAGGAATCACGAGGTGTGGTCACGTCGAGAGGAATGACCAGGGCACTATTCGAAGAGCATGGCTCAAAGGTGTCCACATACTTGGTACAAAGAATTGAAAAGATACTCAAATGACATTCAGGTAAAAATACCATCAGCGTAACAAAATAATGTTTCGACGTTCTTATACGTAACATTTGATTTACCCGATAAATATGTGCTTGTCAGCATTTGCCTTTTCTTCAATTTTATGAAATACTTCTTTCTGTTGCTCGGTAAATATCCTTCAAAATAAATAGAAGGACTTATAGTGATAATAAAACACAGTTAAAAATCAGAAAATTCTTTTCGCCACATTTTTTAGAATTTAAGCTTAAGGAAGGGTTCCGGTGGCCTTTAGCAAAGAAGAAGAAAGAAAGAAAAACATTCAGACGAGTGGGATGTAAGATCAACTTCAGAGTAGACAATTGGGAGAAGGCTATGATTGGAAACGAAAAGTACTAACGTTATATAAGTAACTGGCTGCAGATGAAGCCTTAAATCCTAAGTTCAGTTTGCAAAAACTAAAAGGGACATGAATAGAAATCGAAGAAAATAAGAAGCAGGTAGAAAGAATATCGCAAATTTTTGCAAACTCCTGCTGAACTTGCCCACTAGCAACTTTATTATTTATTCATACGAATAACAGAATTCTGGACAAATCTGCACTCTTGCGACTATTTTCCAAGATCGAAGCGGGCCGATTTCGTACGTACGACCAATGTCCTACTAAAATGAGAAGGAGGAAACTCTCGAGTCTTTAGCTTCTGTTTCGCATCAAATTGGCCTTGAAAATACCATCATCTAGCATTGTCCCTTTTCAACAACAACTCCCATCATGCACTAACCAAACATTCAGAAGACTTTGGAGAGTTGAAAGTGAGGTTGGGTGCTGTAATTGACAGGGCAGTCAGGGGGGACTCGATTGAAAGGTACTACCCTAAGTGACAACATCTTCAGGTCCGTTGGTCAGTTTCCGTCCTCGCCTTACTATACCACCAACTTCATGCCAGGTACCCATTTGCTACTGGGTGGAAAGAAAGAGGACAACGAGAATGTTGCACGAGCGTGGGTAGAAGCCACGACAATAGCCATGTGCTCTCACCACTAGGCAAAATAACTTCACTCAAATTGAACGCTCTGCAATTGGCAGGAATCAAGGCAAAGGCCAAATAGTCTCTAATAGAGTGCTTTTACCATTTGGTCGCCTACTCAAATACAACTGCGTTCAGATAAAGAATTGATTTTAGTTAAGATATAATTTGATAAAAATGTTTCACCTAATCTTTTCCTGCATTGCTTCTTCCTCACTTGCCAGGTACCTTTTTACAATATCATTCACCTTTTTGTTTGACTCCGATAATGACCTTTGGGACATCAAAACACTGCTTGCACGTTCTACAAAACAGGCAATTGTCAAAAAGAAATTTACCATTGTTCGTTATCAATAATCTATGACGTCATAGTGCAAATTCAGCTTTCAAATCATAATGACTACAATAATCACATTATTGATCCAGGATATAAATTCCAATGTCACATTTTCTTGTTCTTTCTTTTTAGTCAGTGATGTTGAGGAAAGGTCATGGCGGCCTATACAAAGCCCCAACAAAGGAAGAAAGAAGAAAGCGTAAGGCTAAGAGGAGAGAGAGATCAGATCAAGTTTATTGATCTTAGATTTGAAAGATGGCAAGTTATAAGATTCAGGAAAGTAAGAAGGCAAGACGTTCCATAAATTACATGTTCTTGGGATGAGTTGTTTTTTTAGTGAAGTATGTTGAGGAAAGGTCATGATGGCTTATACAAAGCCCCAACAAAGAAAGAAAGAAAGAAAGAAGAAATTGAAAGGCCAACCAGAGATGGAGACCAGATTAAGTTTATTGATCTTAGATTTGAAAGATGGCAAGTTATAAGATTCTGGAAAGTAAGAAGAAGGCAAGACGTTCCACACACCGATATCAATATATGTCCTATCAAAAATAAAAGGAGATATAAGAGTGACAAAAATAGCTTAATAGATGCTAAATTTACTTTAATTTTTCCTCTGCATTTTTCAAACTATTCACTTACTGATAAAACTGATTTTAATCCTCCATCCCTGCCCTGTCCTGAGGTATCAAAAGAACTATATTTTGTTGAGCTAATGGTTAAGCACAATGAAAATCTCAGATCCACTCATTTTCCTTTCTGTATCTCCTACAGCAAATATTTCTGTTTTTATTCAGAACCATTCAAAATGTCAAAATGTTGTCTTCAGACATACCTGCATCCCTTTTGGTAGCTTCACCCACAGATCTGGATAGAATTATTTTGAATAATGGAGAGTATTCTTTTGACTGTCGCATTTTGTCAAATGATACTTCTGTTAGCTGGAAAAAAGATACTAAGTTCAAAGCGAGGTCCTATTTCTGTTTCCAAATGATTCAGAATTTACAAATACTATACAAATGGACTCCAAAAATGTTAGGGAAGTTTTTTTCTTTAAATTTGCTTGAAATTCCCAATGAACAGCTTTCATACAGGGAGACAAAGGCTTCAATTATCAGATACTTTCATAAGCAAGCAGGGCTACCCTTCTTGAAGCTGCTAGGGCTCAATGTATAAGAACACTTCTTCCTTCATTCCAGTTCACTTGTTCAGATATAACTAACTTTTTGGCTTTGTATGCCATTCAGATACATGGTGATATGAAGTTCATCACTGTCAAATACACCCAAAAATTATACATGGACAATAAGTTTGCTTTCAAGCAAAGGAAACGGAATTGCAGAGACACAAGAGATATGGATTCCAATGCTTATCACCTCACTTTGTCATCAAACAAAAGTTCATGTGAGGAATTATCTTAAAATACATAACAAATAGTTGCTCTTTTTCAAAGAATGTTGGGCAAATGCACTGAGAAGAATATTTCATGACCCCTCAGTGCTAATCACCTAACCAAACCTTCTGCCAGACATTGAATTCCTTTCTAATCTTGTACTTTGCACACAGTCTCCAACTCTTCATTCTCCATTCTAACTGGTTTCTGAAAAGGCTTCACTAAAAAATTCTTCCATTTCTGTCAACCCTTTTGAACTTCAACCAATCCATTTGCTGTCCTCTTCCTTTGCCAGTTATATTTCACTCTTTTAGTGATCTGGGCATTTACTGTACACATATTTTCATCTACTGGACCACATTCAACAAAAACAATAAGAGATAGAGTGCAACTCAAGTGCAACTTGTGAAATCAAACTGACAAAAAGTGAACACATACCAAATCTTTACCAACAACAACTCTTTCTAGGCCTTTGAATTTGTGCACAGCATGTGTACTGATATCACAGTTGATGCATCTAAACACCTCATAATCACCAACACCTCTCTCTTTCAAAAGAAGTTTCTGCTGCTAAAATAGCAGAAGTAAAAATCCCATTTTAGTTAATTACAAATATCCCATAACACAGGATAACCAAATATTGGGTGATGGAAAACATAAATTATTGAATGAATGAACATTTAAATGAGTGTATGGATGAATGGGGCATCAAGGAAAAATCAATGAATGAATGATGGAATAAATTACCGAAAAAATGAATGACAGAATGAGCAAAATGAACGGGATTAATGAATGAATGAATAAACAAACAAACTTACGCATTTGATGAATGAATTAAGTAATGAATGAATGAATGAATGACTGAATGACTGACTGAATGAATGACTGAATGACTGACTGAATGAAGTAATGAATGAATGAATGAATGAATGAATGAAATGATGAGTGAATGAATAAATGAGGGAATGAAAAAAATAAATTAATAAATGAATGAAAGAAAAAACGAACAAAATCAGTATAGATGAAATATTGAATGAATGAATAAGTGGATGTGAAGATAAATGAAAGATCAAATAATATGAAGAATGAATGCTAGGGATGAACCGAGAAATCGATTGTTGATACATTGCGGCAACAAAGGATACTTGATGAATAGATAAAAGCTTTGATATCTCTACAAAGCACATGAAAAATTCAAACAAAAATTAGTACCCTCGTCGTTAAGTGGATGTGAGACCGTCCTGTGTTCTCCAGGCCAAGATAAATCGTAAGATGTGATGCAATAAGAACGAGAGAAGTGAGGACGCACCGTAATCTCCTATGTTACCATGTTTATTCATCTACAAATTATGTAATCGAGCCGAGGGCATCGCCAATAGACAATTGAGTGACAATTCATTTTACTAACGTCAAAAGCACAGAAACCTTCAGTTCCTAAACTTCAAAAACGAATTGAGGTCAAATCTGGTCGCTGCCATGGCCTAAATTGGAGATGTTGATAGCGTAAATAAACAGTATACAAAAGCTACACTGCGGTTAACAAATTTGCATGCATACCACTTCAATTCCTGCGAATGCTAGCTTTATGAGTATCAGATTTCCTTTGAAGAACGAATCAACCTTGACACAGTCACCGTGCAAGCAAGAATCGTCTTCTTCAATCCCGAGCAAGTCTGCCCCTTTGACATCTTCACAGCCATCCTCTTTGATGTTTAGAACAACATTCAAGCAATTGCACATCCGCTTTGCCATGATTCCTAAGGAATATTCCCTTTAAAATTGGTTACTTTCGAGAGATTTCCTGCACAGCTTCCATCACATAGGCCCAATGTTCGTCAATGACTGGTCACGTGAAATTCTTGCCAGTCCAACTCGGTCTTCAAATTTGAAGATTCCGCACTAGGAAAGTTAATCCGGAAAGCGATGAGAAATGCGATAGAAATGGAGCGGTGTCAATGAGACTTTGGACGGATTCACATTTCATCAATTAGGTGTGAGTATGAAAAAGATTATTGTCCTAAAAACATAGATTCTTTGTGATACGCTGATACGTGAAATTAACAATTTTTCTGGTTCCATCTGAAACGTTGATCCATTTGATACCATAAATCCTTGCAATGTTTCTTAGATCGTTTGTCAGCGCATTTTTGACTGCTCGATTGTCTGCCTCTTTACTTTTGGAATCGCTTGAAGTCATGACCATCAGAGCAGGGTAGTTTCTCCATCCAGATGTCCAGTGATTTTCCATCTCCTTCCTTTTATCTCATCACCTGCTTTCCGAATGCTTCTCTAAGCGAGTAATGTTTGGGAAGACCATGGCAGCCTATACAAGGCCCTACAATTGAAGAAGGGAATGAGTGAAAGGCTAAGACTGTGGTAATCCAATTAATAGGAGAGCATTTGGTTCAATTGGCAGCAGTTGCCCGTCATGGGCAGATGGGAAAACAGTCAGAAAGGAAGAAGATACAGTAGGGGTGTGGCCAGAATTTTTCCTCACAGGGGGAAATAAGTTCCCAACAAGGGGGCTATTACATTAACCCACATAAGATTGCATTTGGTAACGATTTTTCACAGAATTGAGTTTTCCCCAATGGGGGCTATCCCCACCCCCATCTTGCGTCATCTCTAGGATGAAGGCAGACAATGATAAGAAGAATCTTGAAAGCTTATTAGCCGAACGTTATGAAAAACGATGAACGTGACAACGTCACCCCCATTTAGTGGCAAAAAGGAAGACTGGGGTAGAAGGTCACGTCACAAAAGCCTAAGGGAGAAGACAGAGCCATTGAAAGCTTCAGGTGAAAGGGAAAGGGGAAGACCACCATTGACGTTGGACAAGAGAGAATTGAACCCTGCCCTATTGGAAGCATAGGTTATGTAAATAGAAGACTTGAAGGCAAGTTAGGGATGTCATAGCTGACTGATTTAATGACTGATTGATAACTGGATACGTTTCGCTTGTTTCCAAACGAAATCAGGTACACAATAGTTCTCGTATCTAGACACCTTTCTCTAATCAGTTCCCCAGCCTTCAGCTGTTGCTGGAGTATAAAGCATCGATTTATTTTGCATTTGTAAGAACCATAATTTTGAATGCCTTAACTGACTCCTCCCTTGGAATAAAGATAGTACCGCTCAGAATGGTAGGTTATCAATTTAGGGTCGTGGACCAGTCACTAATTTCCTTTGCAAGCGACTCTAACGCTCAGCAACAACAACGCAGAGAAACGGGAAATGCATAATGGCGAAGAAGAGAGAAGGCAGAGTTTCCTCAGAAATGGATATTTTTGATGATGTGGTGCTAATTGAGCAAAAGTAAAAACAGGAACTTTGATTACTAGTAAAAGCGTGTTTTCCTTGACTTTTTATGCCACTATCATTGTGTGATCTTTTCGCCAAAAGCTCACAGGGCCCTTTTTAGAATCTCCGTTTACCAATACAGATTCCTAGCTCTCAAGGCAGCTTCAAACGGCCAACAATTATTTTCTTGTAAAGAAGCTAAACCGATAATTCACCTTCCAGCTAACTCTAAGCAGAAGCATCATCTCATTGCTTTACATCATATGTCATGCATTTGTTCGGATTCCCTTTTTTAGGGATGTTTGCTATTGATTTCAATCAACTTCCATTAATTCGAATTTTATTATGACTTCAGGCTTCACTCAGACGGTTATAATGAAGGATATTTCAATGGCCAGCTTGTTGGAGAGCTTGAAGGATTTCGGCTTGGTGTTGAGAGAGGAAAAGCATTTGGACAGGAGGTATTATTCAGAAATAAAAATTGTTCTCCTTTTTTCTTTTATCTGTTTTGCCTACATCCAGAAACATATTTTAGATCACTTAAAAGCTATGCTTATCAATCAGCATGCTGATGCATTCCCTCTGAGCTCCTCCTTTTGAATTTTTTCTTCAATCAATAGCTTTGAATGTGGTGCAGGAGAGCTCATAGCTTTCATTCATACAAGACAATAGCATCCAGTGAATAAAAGACAAACTCTTATACTGGATTAAGCACTTCAACTTAAGATTAGTTGTTATCAATGTGTGCCCAGTGCTTGTGACCTCAGAGTTACTTCTGAGTACTCATTTACCGACCTCTGAAGGATGGACATCTGAGTTGACTGTTGGCTTGTGGTTAGTGGTCCCAACGACGGGATTCAAACCCATGCGAGTAATATGCGAGAAAAATGCATGTCAAATACATGTTCTGTTGCAGCATATTACTACCTGCCTCAAAACTACTTGGCTACACAACCACTTGGCCAGACCGACAAAGAAGAAGAGACCTTGATACAAAACATTTTGAGATAAAGGCATCCCATGAGGCAAGCAAATATTTTGGATAGAAATTGGAAGATGAAAAGGCTATTTAGATTTTTCAATCACAGCAATATGTTGTTCTTGCAGGTTGGTTTTTATGATGGATTTTCAAGAACAATGACCATGCTATTTGAAAATGAGCAAAAGAGGTAATCACAGTATGAAGTGAAAAGGAAACCAATATCCAACAGTGCCCTTATCCTTCATCTATATCTGGCTAAATTTCCGGCAGGTTCTAGCAAGCATTGATTCTAGATGTACGCAGAGGTGTGCAAATGAGGCAGTGCCTTTGTACTTGACCTAATGTTAGCAAAACTTGTAAATACCATGACTCAAGAGTTGTCTGGTGAATTAAGCGACACCAGGATGCTCTTTTTTGTTCTCTTTTTTGCAGTGTCTAAGCCCTTCTTCATTATATGACCACATCCTATGTCTAAGATCTGATGCCTAGTATATGTTTTAGGAGGACACGGTATAGTGTATTCTTATCAAGCAGATCAAGCAGGGTCCTGGTTCTTCCTCAATTGTGCTCCACCTCACCTCACCTCACGCTTTTTTCTCCCAGATTAGATTGAGGGGCACTGCAAAGCTATTATCACATTTCATCATTCCTATGGCCGGAATGATGACAAGGCTTTTCTCACTCTGGTTCAAAGTAACCCCTGACTTTAGGGTTTATAATTCATTATTATTATTATTATTATTATTGAATTTGGGATCAAACCCCTTATACCCATGAACATCCATTCATCAGTTTCCTTTTTGTATTTTCAGTTACATAGTAATCAGAACTGTCATTTTCTTTCCTCAACCATAGCCAAAGATTGCTGAAAGCACTGAAGCAAATGAGACAAAAAATTCACAAGTTGAACTGTTTGGAAACCAACCCACAAAATCAGGATTTATTTACTACAGCAGACGACTTAAGAGCCAAGTTTAAACAGGTAATAAACAATGTTTTGTCGTATGTTTCATATTTTATATATGATATTGACAACAAATTCTATGCAGCCAAACAATGGTTTGGATCAAATATTCTGTTCCATAAAATTTCAATATTGCATAAACAATTGGATACATTATTACATCACTTCTTCATTTGTTAGATGGAATACCTGTTGTCACTGGCTGCCATTGCTACAGTCTCAGTATTTCTCCAACCAAATTGTTCTTGCTCATTACTTATTGCTCCTGCAAATTTTTTGCCTTCACACTACCTTGCTTTTACTCTGAAGGATTTTCCTACTGTTAGTCGCTTAGCAAAGACACAACTTCCCTAAAATACTGACATCTGTGAAAAAGATAATTTGCAATTCAAGTTAGTTAAAGACAAGAGAAATTCAACATCAAAGAAGATTTTCAAAGAAGATTGAGGGCAAAACAAATCTTTGGCATGCTGTATTAAATTGGCTTTAAGTTAGCACCCAATGTTTCGTAGTCTGCTGTGTGTCCGATAACAAGATTTTCAGCCTTCTATAAGTATATATATGACAATTACTGTCTCCCCAGGGGCATAGGAAGAATCTAAAAATCTAGGGGTAGGTAAAAAAATGGCACATGCTAAAGCCAAAAATAGCAAAGTCTGACCACAGACAATTCAAAGTTAATGAAAAAATGCTGACAATGATTCTTATAGAAAGCCTTGATTACAAACATTATTCTAGGTCTTTTCTTGTATTGAGAACTTATATTGAGAGGGCAGAATGATGCTTGTGCACAAAGGGCACTTTTGGATTTAGAAGTGTCACTTTTCCATAGTTTGCAAAAGTTGGGGGGGGGGCCATGGCCCAGCTCCTACATACCTGCATCTACTTTCTCCTTTTTTCAAAACTTAGATCTACTTATTTTCTTCATTCAGTTCATAGGTTATAAAATTTTTTGATTGCTCTTCAGGTATCTGCTATCGTGAATACCACGCCAAACTACGGGAATTTTTCAGAATCCGTGGATTTCTGATTGCAACATTAACGTATCAGAGCATGCTCAGGTACATCATTTGGAAGGAATGGCAGAAATTATGGCAACTTCCCCCTCTCACCTTCCAAATTAAGGGTAGTTCCACCTCATCCTTCTTAAACAAAGACTTGTCAGAAAATTGAGGTTTTCTTTCAACTGCTTACACAAACTGACCTGTACTTGGTCACTGCATATGAACTCATGTATTTTATGCTGTGTTTAAATCAAATGCACATAACAATCACATTTAGGTGTCAGGCTAGCGCAGTGGTGAGAAGCTTGCGCATTGATCCTATAGTCCGTAGTTCAATTTCACCATCTGCTAAACTTTCACTAAGAGTGAATAGAGTTGATAGCTCTATGTAATTCCAAGCAATTCTAGTAATTCTAGGAACCATGAGGTGTGGATACATCAAGAGAACCTGGACACTGCTCGTTGAGTTAAAAGCTTCTCAATGGTAATTAACAATATAAAAGCCTTTGCTTAGTGGTTTGTTATTTCTAGTAACCTAACAGTTTTTTCTGCTGCAATATATTTTGGGCTGTGCCACAAGACTGTCGTTATAAGAGCACTATGGTTTCAGTATTCGTAAGAAAAGTTTTTAAAATACTCCTTCCCGGAAGACAATTTTGAAGTTTCCTCATGTTTGCAAGTCTGCTGTAATTGTTTTTGGTACAATATGGATGCCACAAAGGCAAACTGTTGAGTTTAATTAAGATATGGTACAATAGTTTGCATTGGTTAGCCTAGCTCTGCTTCATGCCATACCAATCTCAAGTGAATCATTTTCAAACTTGTTTATTCCATTGCATGAAATTAGATGCTGAAAGTGAAAATCTCGGGGCAAGGTTATCTGTGTTTGTAATGCTCAACATGGGTAACAAATCTGGGTCTCAGATTCAGTTCTACTCAAACTCATTTCAGGATGGCAATTTTCAACTCAGTAGTGAATTTGTGCCTGGGGTGAAGCCAGAGGCAAAGTGCAATGAGGCTGTATATGGGTCAACCTACCTCATAATGTTGTGACACATGATGTCGTGACATATGATTTTGTGACACATGATGTCGTGACATATGATTTTGTGACACATGATGTTGTGACATATGATTTTGTGACACATGATTTTGTGACACATGATGACACTAATTTGAAGCTACAGCCGTAACCTGACATCTAATGTTTGAGGGATTCGTGTTAGATATTTGTCGTTTCTCTTTTTAAAGAATGTAGTATTCATGTTTAACGTTAGCCTTCTTCTTGCTTTCCTGAGTCCTACAACTTGCCATCGTTCAAATCTAAGATAAATAAACTCGATCTTATCTCTCTATCCTCTTAGCTGCTTGCTTTCTTCTTTCTTCCTTTGTTGGGGCTTTGTATAGGTCACCATGGCCTTTCCTCAACATAACCCACTAAAAAAAAAAGTCCTCTACTTCCTATTGAATCGTCTTAGTATTAAGAATTTTTAGAATAACCGTCTAGTATTAGACTTTTTTTTCTTATACACTGTTGATATCTCTGGCGCATTTCAAAGCGAAGTCAGCATGAGCAATTGAAAACAAAAATTTCCGGTATGGCTATTTTTACCTTGTTAATTAAGATACAAAACTTCTTGTCAATCATCTGAAACATTTTTTTGATTCTGGCACGGTACTTATTTCTTAAATCTGGCGGCCTGTCAATGGGCCTATGTGAAGCAAAGAAACTGTAGCGATTTGAGACATGCAAGTCGTTGAGGATTCTCCGGATATTTATTACGTATATTAAGTATATAATGAAAATAATGTTTCGTATCTTCCTCCCAGCACAAGCACCTTTGGTTCTCGACAACTTTGAAATCTATTGTGCACACATCTAATTAACTTGCTCTTTTCTCTTCCTCTTTTATCAATGCAATTAACAAGTTTAACTACTTTTTGAATAAAGACAGTCCAAGTTTTGCGAGAAGACGAACGGATGCGCAACACGTGGTGATCTTTCCTTTGCAGCGACGGAAGAAGTGCTTAAGCGAATTATCATTAGTAAAAGCAGGAACCATGAATTTTACTAAATTGGTGACCATGACGTGACACGAACACGCAGAGCTTTAGATATTGGAATATGTAGTTTGTAGAAAAAGTCATAAAAATGACACTTCTCCAGCAAGCTGCCACCCGCTGCCAGGCGCTTTCACCCGCTGCCACCCATCCCTCGACGCTCGTATCCATCTTGAATAGGCGGCACATCGAGTGGAAGGACATGGGCATCGCTCGATAAGCAAAAAGCTTCTTAGTATCCAAACATCTACCTTTGGATTTCGTGAAAAATATCATACAAAATTAGGTGACTTGATATCGCTTTCTTACTTGCTATTAATGTAAAATTAGCGAAAAAACGGCTTTTAAATAGAAGAGATGAATGTTGAAGAAATTATGCATTGTATTCAAAGGAGTTTTGTATTTGAACCGTTTTACACACAAAGACTGATAATTATGTAGTTAAAGGCATTTTTCTGCCATATGATTCATTCACAAACAAAATTGGAGCTTACTTAGGAAGCAATTCAATCAATGGTCTTGGGGAACTTTCTCTTCCAATTACTGGGTACTTCTTTCTGGGAACAGAAATAATGCCAAGGCACTCCGTGGCAAGGGGGTTTTGATGAAGGAAGAAATGTGCAGTCGATTATTTACACAGTTTTAAAAAAAATGAAAAAAGGAAATATAACTAATCTTTGGAAGCCGCCAGCAATGAACGTCTGAAGCCGATTTCACACCCAAATAGATGCGCAGGGCTAGTAACAAAAAGGACATCCAGCCTTAAGAGCCCCCAGCCATCAGAAAGACTGACTGGTTGATTAGACCAGGTAAATGAGGACACCATATAGGTGTATACGTATATTATCACCAAGGGTGGGGGGGGGGGGGGGGGCTGTAAAACTCCTTGTTGATCTTATGAATCCTGATCGAGCAGCTTTAAGTTAGCAGATGGCCCACACCTGAATATGAAGATGATTCCAAATTGTCATCTGCCTAACTATATCATATTTAATGAAGATTTACTCTGATACAAACATGGACAGGAGTCTTCTAGCAACATTGCCCAATCACAGAAGGGTTGAGCGCCTGCTTTTTTTTAAAGAGGGGACTCGGGTCCTTAAAATTCCTCGCCTCGACCTATAGGAAAACCTGTTATCGGGAGTTCTGTGGTGACTCCATCAAGGGGGAAGCTAGAGAGACGGAATCAGGAAGTAAATAACTTGTCTTGGGGCTCCTGAACAACCGTACCTTATGGAAATACATGCACAATACACTCCAATAGAAAGAGGATGGGAAAACGATAATTTCATCAGACATTTACCTACACTGGAGTGAGACCGGGAAGATCAATACAGAGTGGAGCTAAGTGCCAGTTGGAGAATGCTTCGTGTCAATTAATTTCAAATACGATGAATAGAATTGGAACGACAATTCGAGAATTCAACATTTTCCGGTCCAAATCTACGAGACGAATTACAGCGCCTCGCAGCTATAATTCTTCATACTGGGAGTCTTTCGGTCCTGGATGATTTGAAGGCACTCGGGAAGCAGAAAAAAAGCAGGCAACAAAAGATTTCACATGTCAACTTACGACACTTACACATGATTCAGCATAGATATTCTAAGAAGACTTCCTCAATGTTGGTATTTGATGAAGGCTCGTATACAGTGTCTATGCTTCCACTGCGTCTATGCTTTGCTGCCCATTGGTACACGCGTGAAGGCCAATGAGTGTATCATCAACCTTCATTTCTTCATGTTCGTACGAATCCTTGTTTGTTTCAGTCTCGCAAGGGAATTACTGCTCACCTGTAGACACAGATACGTGAATAATGAAAGAGTTATTTTTCACGTATTGCCGTGTTTTTAGCACGCTGTGAGATATCATTTCAACGTAGCCGTATCCTTTGTGATTCCGCGAGGTCCTAGGCCGCAAAAACGCTTGCAATCCTGGCCGAGCGATCAGTGTCTCCGTGACGTTCAAGGGATCTGAGTCAGATTGGTCGACAGCAATGAGTGTTATTTTTCCAGGGAAGGGCCAAGTGAGAATCGCATCGAAATCGCCTTGCATCAAATGGACGAACATTGAGATGTGAGTTGAAGCACCCGAGTCGACACCGTTCAAGTTGACGCGAAGACACATCTTGTAACCTTAATAAGAACAATCAAATTTGCTGTTAGATGACTAGGTTTCAAATTGTTTTGCTTTCAACTACCTTTCTAGCATTCAAAGGACTATCAACATGAATTACAATCGTGATATTCATCGAAATCATAAAAACAATAATAATAATAATGATAATAATGATAATTATGATATTCATAATACTGATTATAATCATGATATTCACAATATTCATTATGACAATATTCATCGAAATCATAATACTCATAAAATTCATTTCAGCATAGTCATGATATTCATAATGTTCATTACAATCATAATACATTGGCTGTTATATTAATTATAATACAGTATTAATAATAATAACAACAATCATGACATTCATAATATTAACCATATGATTATGATATTAAAAATATTCATTACAGTATAACCATGATATTCATAACCTTCATTATAATCATAATGCAGTATCAGTAACATTAATTATAATTATGATATTCATGGTGGAAACCTTTCATTTAAATTCAATTTAAACTACAATTACAAACCTCTCTAATACATAGGTAGCTTGAAATTGGCTTGCCTGGCTTAGGGTTTACAATATAAAGCTATTACAATGGGAAAAGAACAAAGTAAATGTAAATATATATGAGATGGATGCTAAATTGAAAGAATGGGACAGGTCTAATAGGGAAAATAATAATAATAATAATTCTAATATTCAAAACATTCGTTATAGCATAATCACGATATTCATTAACTTGATGATGATATCAATACTCATAATATTTGTCATATCAATTATAACAATAGTATTAATAATACTCATTACCAAACAACAAGGTAGGAATTAAAATATGCATCAGGCAGCGTCCTGGATCTTCTAATGAAAAGATCTCAGGTTTCATTCTTCCTGCTGCATATTCTTAAATATCTATACCTAATAAGACATAAGTATTTTTTGGAAAAGTCTATCCACGAAATCGAAACAGATTTTCCCACTCTCGCTCCCCCCCCCCCTTATAAAGCCAAGACTAACCCTTGTCATTTTTCAGTTCGATTCTTCATTAGCGATCTCTTACCTAACATCAGGATCGAGGTGTACAACGCAATCAATTATATCAACTCTTCTTATCGTTAGAACCTTTGGCTCTATATGTCGGAATTGATGATAAGAGTGCTCATTACCTTGCACCCTTCAGCCGCCGCAGACATCATTATGGAACGTAGTGCCTTCTTCTTGCTTTCCTGCATCTTACAGCTTGCCATCATTCAAATCTAAGATCAATAAACTTGACCTGATCTCTCTTCCATCTTCAAGCTCACTCGATCCGCAATGACTCCAATACAGACAGTGCCTTCTATTTTCGTCTGTAATCTTGACGTTGAACTATGAAGGGTGTTACCTAATCCTCAAGGATGTAAGTTATCGAAAGCTTTTATCGAAAGCTTGAATTTCTCAGCAATGGCCTCACCACCTTGGAAAATCCTTATGCCAATGCGTAACATTGGCCTCGGCTATTTCTCTACCATGGCAAGGGGATCGACTAGCAACTGAAAAACTTCAATAAAAACTATCACCTGGAATCCCACTGTAAAAGGCAAGGGGATCGACTAGCAACTGAAAAACTTCAATAAAAACTATCACCTGGAATCCCACTGTAAAAGGGTACGCTGTGAATCGCAGGGACCTCTCCACTGGCAGCTTGCTTAAACACCTGTTCGAAGTTGTGTATTTTCCATATGAAATGGCCATTCCATATTTTAGCCTGTAACTCTGAAAGGGCTGCGTCGCGGCTATCGAACCGCGTCGTGAGCTCCTTTAAGCCATCATTCAACTTCGCCATTTGAACGTTTAAACTTGAATAGTACATTTCGGCTAGTTGCACTCCCTGCTCGCCTTTCTCTGCCGCCTCTTGGGTTTCATTCTGCAGTTCCCCCACCTCAACAAAGCAAGAAAAAAACATGTTAAAAGCTGTGTACCAAATAAGATCAAATGAAATCAAAGATAAATCATCACTTCAACATGTGTTCCTTTAAGGACAATAAATCATTGGAAAAATAGCAAGATAACAATAAGCCAGTAAGTGAATACGAATACAATGGACTTCTCAGAAAATCACAACAGCTGTTGTTGTTGTTGTTGTTGGGCCATCGGTGTCGGTGGGGCTCGGGTTTCGTTGGCGTCTTGACGCGTGTGCCACCTCAGGTGACTAGGTAGCCTGATCCTTGATCCACAGACTCGCTGACATCGGCCACAATGAAAGCCTCCATCGGTCGCTGTGGTGATAAATGTTGGGGCAAAAGAAGAACATTTCGCCTTTCGTCGCTGACGCTTTTTCCTTCAGGGATGAAATCCTTGTCGATTCGAAAGAAGAGGCGCCTTCGTAACAGGCACTGCGCCAAGCAGGGCGGTCAAGAGCGACTTCTTCCCATTTGCTTGGTTCGATGTCACAGGCTTTCAAGGCAGATTTCAGCGAGTCTTTCAAACGGAAATTGGATAGAAAATAAAAAATTGGAAGATGAGAGAGAAAATGAAGGTGACAGAGATGCATCCAAAGATACAGGAGAAGGCACTGAGATGGTATGACCATTTGAGCAGGAGAGAGGAAGAATATGTGACCAGGAGGGAAATGGCCTTAGTGATGGTTGGAAAGCGAAGGGTGGGGAGACCTAGGATTGAAGGTGGACAGATTGCATCAGAGAAAACCTGGCAAAGAAAGGATTGAGCGAGGGAGATGCAGCCGAATGAGGCGCTGGAGGAAAATCATCAAAATGACGACCCCGCTTGAAGTGTGAAATGTTGAGGATAGAAGAAGATACGAATAAAAACAAAATTAATTAAAGCAAATTACCTGATTAGCGATTTTGTTGATCATTTTTGCCAGGTCTTGAGATGACGCCTGCTTTAAAGAATTTACTGGCAATACATCTGTCTCGACTGCTTGCTTTAATTGGCAGAATTTCTCCACCAGATCGCTAAAATGAGATATGCCTTCTTTGTGGATGTGAAGGACAACCTCTTCCCGAAGATCCTGAGACGAAAAATGGATACGCAACAGGAATTATTAACTTATTTCATAATAATGAAAACTCCTTAAACTTCATTTTGACACGTACAAACTGAAAAAAATCTCTCTAATGATAGATGATTTTTATTCGGATGGCCTGATCGCAGGAATCCCTAGTACAAAAAACCCAGAGAAAGGTAAATGATTTTAATAAGATAAAGGATGAAATAAAAATATTGGTAAAATAGAAGGTCTGGATTATTTCAAGGTTTGTTAAGCATGCAGAATATGTAATAACTTGTGTAATAATTATTTTGTATCAAATCATACTAGTTAATTTAGTAATCATATAGTTAGTATGCTTTTTGTTAATAGTTAGATTGCTACACATCTTGAATGAACGAATCACAAGACTGTCCAAAAATGTCAGGAGAACCAATGGACAAGTCACAAAACGCTTTCAGGCATGTGATCAACCAGTAGTGTACCCCAACACTCAATCGATCAGCATTGTCAAACTATTGTCAAATCAAATAGTCAATGAATAAATTGATCGAAAAATTCATCAATCAGCCAATCAATAAATAAATCACGAAATCAAAAGACATTTTACCAAACAATCGCTTATGTAACGGACAGACACGGTGGATGGATGAACCAACTGATCGATCAATCAATCAATAGCCAAATTATCAATCAATCACGCAAAGAATAGATCAATCTCCTCTTGGTGGCAAACATATTTTCACTTGGAAGCAAACATATTTTCACTTGGTATCCAGCACCTGCTTTTGGCTGATAAAACCTAGAAAGGCCCCAAAACCAACCCTTAAAATCATAGGAATGAAGATGATGCATTGAAAAAGAAGCTGATAAATAATTGCCCTAAACATCACTCACCTTGAACGTGCAACCCATCTTCTCGTATGGGCATGAAACCTCTGCTTTTTTGCAATCGTTGGCAAGATGATTCTCGAGCTGGAAAAGCGATAAATAAGCTAAACAAACCTAACGATTTCTGACAGGATTCGTGCGGCATTCAACTCCCTACTTTGATCTACAAGACTGGCTCTAGGAATAGTCAAAATATCTGCTGCGTTCTGGTCTTCGTCTGAATGTGACTACATGCACATCTCATGAATTCCAAACACTTTGACGTAATAAGTGGATTTAAGAATACCAAGAGCCTATGTTTATCGAGTAATACCATCGTCCTTCCTCCCAATGTACTCTCTTCTTTATTAGTTGATGTATTGAGACATCTCTTTCAGAAGAAATTTTTCTGCATGTAATACATACGTAGTCGCTTTATACTGTAGGTTACCATAACTATTCATTTGGAAGCTGTAGTCATTGCATGTCAGTATACGTTCTAGTCAAAATTTTTGTAGAACAATCTTACAATATGAACTGAACTGGGCTGAACATGATTCCACTGCGTGATTTCTAAAATTTATGATGTATAAGGTAGTTTTCCAGAATATTTGCTTGTGTATGAGTACATAATATTTCAGATAAAATAACAGCAGCAATACTTGTTTTGAACCATTCATAAACTGCATATTGAAAAAACAACAACACACCTCTCTTGTAATGACAGTGTGTAATTGGCTGTTTCTACTTAACGTTAATGAAATTAAAACGGAAAAAGAAATAAAGAGAAAGAAGGAAATACAATGTTAAATTAAGCGAAAAAATAGTTCAAATGTCCATCGAAGCGGGGTCTGTCCAGCCCTTGTTCCATCAGCAAATATGTAGCATGTGCATCGTACAAAAATGCTCATGATTTTCCAAATGAGGCGCTTCCTTAAGTTGTATGGCATCTCGACGTCGTTCAGCATAGCAAGTAAAGAATCACATAATAATGATAATAATAATGTCAAGGAAAGGTAGCCTTTCAGCATAAACTGATTTTCAAGAGGCCTTCTTCTATGTAAATGACCAGTTTTTGACAACTTAATGAGGAGAGATTCATATTGACCAAATAAGTATCGAATGGGACCCAAAACAATGGGACCTTTTTGACCAACCTCATTGCGACTGTGCTTTCATTACACAAATGACAGAAGGGAAATACAATGAGCTCATAAATTAAAAAATAATCATCATCAAGGGACAGCAATACGGTGATACATGTTCTTTTTTATTTTTCTGATTTAAAAAATTTGTCCCATCGATGAAAGCAAGGAAGTAAGATGGATAAAAACTCACCAATTTTCGTACTATCGTATCGGGAGAGCAGTTATTTGGACAATAGACTGGGTACTCGTTGCAGCGCGAATGGTGATCCTGGAAAAAGATATTGTTGAGAGCGTTCTTCTACGGGATAACTATTGAGCATGAATTACAGGTGAAACCAATTAAAGTTGCATTCTAGAAGAGACGGACTTCCGATCCACCAATGCATCTAAAATGCTCAATAAATCTAAACATATCTTACAATATCTACAAATATGTTGAACTTACACATAGGCATACAACGGCCAGACTGATAGGAACAATGCCCTGGTCCCGTCTGCGAGGCATATTTTGAGACACTGAGAAGCTATGCTTATACAGCAGTGTACTGGTCACTTCTCATAATGTGACGTCATATCCAGATCCCTAGGATTCATGAATCATAACATGCATTTCAGGGGACCGAGAAGCAATGCTGATCAAGCAATATGCTGGCCCTTTGTCGTTACGTTCATAATAGAAGCTACGCTTATCGAGTAGTGCAGGTTCTTGATCCATCCTTTTGATGTGAGCACGCATCGCGATTCCTACGCCTAAATCAACAGTGAGCTAGCGGCTCTCCCATTCCAAGTGATAGTCAAGCTAAAATTGAGCTAAGACCACTGGACATATGATCAATCAGTAAGCGTCTTACTGTGGACTTATTCTTAAGCTTAGATATGGATTTGTGCTCTTCTGTTCTTGTACTAACACTGCAAAGTTAAGTCCAATGCTAGCGACGAGTATCGGAGAACATTTTGTTAGGTAGGCTACATTCCTAGCCACGGCATTGGCAGATAGAGAAACCAGGTCCTTCCTCTCCGCCATTAATCCCACTTTTACGCGAGGTAGTCATTTACTGCTGCATGGAGGGCATTTAGAAACGGGAGCAAGTGTGCTTCGAACCCGACACACTGAGCAGAGAAGGCCTACCCCAATCATTTTATTTGCTCAAACGGGAACTTCAGAATTTTGCTGTTGGAAGTTTGATGGACATTGGCATACCTAGCCTTTGGATTCAACAAGCACGTTGGTATTGCCTATGTCACCTGTCACCTGATAATGCACACTAACGCCTTTAATGCCCGAGAATCATAGAAAGAGAACTGATGGAAGAAAGTCAAATTTTTAGTGCATTTGCTAGACGAAATATGTACATTTCCAGAGAAGAAGCACTGTCAATTTTCAATGCGGTAATCCCGTTCAATTTCAATTATTGCCTTTTGATATGGCTATTCTGCGACCAAAGTGTAAGCAAAAAATAGATCGTGCACGTGAAAGTGCACTAATGATCCTTTGCATTGATTGCGTAACTCCTCGTTTCCATCGTTATTATGGCTTAGCAACGGTTATACCATCCACGTAAAAAAGTCTACAAAAGTTCATGACTGAAATCCATAAGCCATAAAATAACATAAATCCATAGATTGCATTGGAATTTCACGAATGAAAATATTTGAAACAGGATTTTAGGAAAATTTACATTTGCAAACTTCCTGAAGCAAAAACAACATCGTATGGAGTAGAACAGTTATCATTAAGGGGTAGCTTTCTTTGGAATACCCTCGATGATAGCATAAAACAAGGACCGATACTGGCCCGCTTTAAAAACAAAATAAAAAGCTGGGCACGTGAGCAGTGCAAGTGCAGAATGTGCCAGTAATTCAATTTAATGTTTGATACATTGTAATAGTTTCTCCTTCCTTTCTTTTGCATATTTCGTATCTTACTATTTTAAATATGTTTTTTAGATATGATTGTATGAAAGTTGGTCTTAATTAGTATGAATGAAAGTTGATCTTGATTAGTATGAATGAAAGTTGGTCTTAATTAGTATGAATGAAAGTTGGTCTTAATTCGTATGAATGAAAGTTGGTCTTAATTAGTATAAATGAAAGTTGGTCTTAATTAGTATGAATGAAAGTTGGTCTTAATTAGTATGAATGAAAGTTGGTCTTAATTAGTATGAATGAAAGTTGGTCTTAATTAGTATTTAAACATACTAGCAACAAACCAACAATGAATAATTAATATGAATATGAATTATTTGGTACCTCAAGGTCTTTGAGAACAACCTTTAATTTGCAATAATTGCACGTTTCTATTCGATTCACACATTCTTCTTTCAAGTGCTTTTCAAGATCAGACCGCAATATTTCGATACCACAGTTGTTTGCGCAAGCGACGTATTCGTAAAGGCATCCAGCAATGTGTTCCTGTAGAGATCAAAAACAAAAAAAAATGAGATTTCAAACTAGCGAGAAAGACTCGAGTCTCAAAAATTAATCATCTGCATGTTAGTGGATTTTAATAATACAATAAGTACAAGCACTAGATGGAAATCATCGCGCTATCCTATCACCAATCTCCATGGATTAAGATCGAGCGCCTTGTTGTAGACGTCCCTCCGCGGTATGTTCAACATCTTGCTCGCAGCAGTAAGCATGTCGAATGGTGGTCTTCCTCAATTCATCTTCCAGGCCTCTGGTGGTCTTCCTCAATTCATCTTCCAGGCTTCTGGTGGTTCGGGTACATCATCATGACTGATTTGGTGGCCCAGGGTCTTCAGTGGACGCTTTTCCAGAATATCGGTAGGCCAAGCCTAACAATTCTTATTGGATTTCAGAATGTTTAAATTACATGAAAGAACGGATAAATTAATGGATTATATAAAAGATTATTGAGTTAATCAGATAATGGTTTAATGAAAGGAAAAGAATCCATGACTGAATTGATTGGGCAATGAATCTTTTTTTGTTTTAATATAAAATTGTTAATGAACATAGAGAAGCTTTTTGCTTAACGAGCAACATCCAGGTCCTTCCTTACCATGTGACCACACCTCGTGATTCCTACGCCTGAAATTACAGAGAGCTAGCGACTCTCCTCACTCTGAGTGAAATTTTAGCTAAGGTGGGACTCGAACCACTGACCATAGCATTAATGCGCAAGAATCTTATCATTGGAGCCCTGCCTTTGGTATGGCATAAAACCAAATATGCAGAGGAAATCTCATTTATCAACAGGCATCTCTCGACACTCAGTTTCGAGCGTAACAGAAACTTGATTTCATGACGTGGTTTCCCGTTGCCTTCCTCGCAAACTGCGACAGAGAGCACATGTTGTTCTAAACAAAGGAACTGCCTGAAAATGCCCTTGAAATGGAGGCTTGATCCTCGACGTGAGTAAATTAAAAACATTACCTGTAATTTGCTTAAAGGACCCAGCCATTCGCATCCACGACTCTGGAAATTCTTGCAGTGCACAGAATAGTTTAGTATTTCTCGTTTAGCAAAATTGTCTGGAAAAATCTGCAAAATTGGAATTGGAAGAACAATTGAATGAATATTCTGCCGCAAAATTTTTAACATCCACATATGAGGGAGAAAATACTTAATCGCAATCAAGATCTTTTCATTCGAAACTCATAAGAGCTTGCAACGTAGGATAATGACCGAAGCAAGGCTTGCATACAAATCATCATTCATCCCTAGAACACGCAATTTATACAATGTCTTGCCTTCTCCTTGCTTTTCTGGACGAGCGTCCGTCGGAATTGCTTTCGGATAGACCATGTCTTCAGTTGTGACGGATCTGGTTTTGCAACATGCTTATACCTACTTTTGGGTGCCCTTCATCTGTCTACCCAATAATAAATGAACTCATGGCAACAAGTCTTTTATGGGTAAATGTAGCAGGAAAGGGAAAGGCCACTCTATTTGGCAATCATCGTCGAGTCTTTCCTTCAAATCTGCTTCCAATATTGTAGCAGGCTTTTTGCTGCATTTGTCATCGGTTGGGTATGCTCAGCTTCTGTGTGATATCATTAGAAGATTGCTTTGAGGGAAAGTGGTTGCAGAATCGGATACGAGCTGACAAAATTGAATTCAGTCCAGGTGAAATTTCTTTCAGGCATTGAGATCACTTTCGTCAGTCGAGATCCAGGGACACCAACGTGGAGGTTTCTGAATTTTCCCTTATTTGGCAATGCTAAGGTATACTGGCCTAATATGGTACCCACAAGCAAGGCTTTTTCTCAGCCATGACATAAGAGAATGGAGCTTAACTTTGATATCTTACATATATAAACTGATCTATGTCATTGATAAATATTAATATTCTAGGAACAAACCATGCTTTCATTCAATGCTTCGTTGTCAATTGGACATCTTTGACTGCCTTCACTAAATGAAAGAAAAAATCATGCTGCCGTGATGTGACTGAACCCACATACGAATGGTTGATCAGTGATTAGCAAAGGAAAAAGAGATCAAGAGAGCTCACTGCAGTTTCAGAAGCTTGCATTGCATTTGAACAGTGCTGCCTCATATATTGGCCCAATACAAATATTTGAAGAGCACAATTTTGAATTTCTACCAGACAATTGGCAGCAAATGAAGTGATTTTAAAGAGTTTGGCCTTCACTTCAAACCACGAAAAGTCATTGTTCCACAACAATATGGTTAACTCCAATGACAGTCAGAAAATTGACCGCAATGCCCATTTCAAAGTGATGCTAACAGATAATAATAATAATAATAACAATGATAAAGAATTTTAGCAGAAAAAACGTCATCAAATGGAAATTGCTGTTGCTAGCATCTGCTCTGTTAAAAATGTCTTAAAAAATGATGCATTTATATTACATACTTAACATGTAGTTTTACATTATTCACAAGTCAACATTCTATCCATGAATTTTGTTTAGAAATTTTCTTAAAACAGCTACATTGTCACACATCCTAGCACCAAGGGGTATACTATTAAAATCTTTGCCTCTGTATAGAAACAATCTTTCTCTGCATATCCAGCTTGTATCCAAAAAAGGCATGATAAGAACAAATTTACTATCATTATCATGTTGACTTGTGTTTAGAATCATGTAATGGACATTAATCTTACTTCCTTGCGCTCAATGCTGTGAACACGTTTTATCATAGATTGATTCTAGCTTCTATGTTACTTTTAATTTCTTGATGTTGTGAAAGGTACTGCAGTGTCTATTCTCTCTGGATATCCTCTCCAATATTTAACAATGCTTCAATTTTACGTCGTTTTTACTGCTTTCTGTGTAATTTACGCCCTGCTTGGATACAGACTGAATGGCAATGGAATGTCCACCGAAGGGTATCCTTAAAAATGGACATATCTTATCTGGATTAAAAAATATCTGCTTATGGATACAGAACAATCACTAGGTCTCTGACCTGTCTCTACCTTCTGCCATACTCACAAATAAGCATGCCATGTAGCATCTTCAGAGTACTGTCTCTGGTTTTGGCTATGCTTAAAGTCTAGTATGCTATAAACCTTCACTTAAAAATCCACTTCCCTAGAAAAAAATCAGGCCCCTGTCCCTAGTTTGTTGCTATGCTTCAAAGCAAGGATGAGAAGCGGTTTGTACAGCTTGAATCAGCTGAATTTATATGTTTCACATTTGTGTATCAGCTTGGAATCACACAAATTGATCAAAGTATCAATACACGAGCATAATAATGGACATTAACAGATGCATGTTACACGGTTATTCCTCTAAAGTAAGACACTATTTGGTAATGGATTGAATTTTATGATGTGGATGGATTGCATGACATGCCTAGTTTCTCACAGATGTAAGTTGCCAAGAAGCACCATTAAGAGTGCTTAAACTGGGATGAAACCTGAGAGAGATGTGAATGCAATGGCTGAGAGACATCACAAGAAGGGAAGAGAACAGTGTGGGACAATGGGCCCAAAAGGTAGTAGCATGCATGGAAAGAGACAGAGAAGACAGGTACCAAAATGATGGCAAGAGTATATAATGGAAGATAGGTGACCACAGGAGTGATAGAGAATAATGCTCCAGACAAGAGAAAATGGATAAGACTGATGTGCAATAGTGACCCTAGGCAGAGTGAGATTGAAGCCAGGAAACGTAATGGCAAGAGCAAAAAACTGACCTGATTACTTTCATGATACAATTCTTGCAAAAACGATGACCGCATTTAGTTTGAACAGGGTCTCGCAAAACCAGCAAACATATGGGACACTCCATAATTGAGGAGACAGGAGGGTCAAAAAACTCGTCATAGCCCTCCATCCAATCAGCATCAGCCATGGAACTGGGTGGCCCAAGTGAATTCATTCTGCAGTTTTTTCAATTCTGGAGGACTGCTGACACGATTTTCATTTGCTGTCAAAATGAATGAAACAATTTTACAAATTTCTCCTCTATCTTTGATACTACAATTCATGGAAACCAATTTTCACAACCTTAGCTTTAAACAACAAATACGTAGAAGTAGCATTTTTACAATATATGTATGGTACAATTAAGTGTACGTTAGACACTGGGGAAACAAAAAGTTTCCAAACACAGTACTACAACTTAAATTGAAATTTAAGACATTAAAGTCCAAAAATGACTTGAATACTTTTAGAGCCCCCATAATTGCAGCTTTCTGTGATAGCTGTAATGCGTTTGTGGAATTTTCTTTAAGCAGGGTCTTAAAGTTCTTGATTGTAGAATCCAAGACCATTCTGGTAGCTCCTATTACAAGATCTATCATTTCAACAGTTTTCATTCTATTCAGTTTAATCAGTTCAGAACCAAGCTGGCTGTATTTTTGGTTTTATTGTCTTCTCTTTCTACCAGATTCGTGTCTCCAGAAATGCTTCCTT
This sequence comes from Pseudorhiza aurosa, assembly GCA_964026355.1. Lineage (NCBI taxonomy): Eukaryota > Metazoa > Cnidaria > Scyphozoa > Rhizostomeae > Lychnorhizidae > Pseudorhiza > Pseudorhiza aurosa. The sequence continues at coordinate 5,699,816 of OZ032130.1, forward strand.
CAATTATTAAGATCTGTTTTGTGATCTTTTCCATTGCCACAATTTTTTCAGGCTTGTTATATTTCACAAAAGAATCAGTTTGGGAGTCAAAATCCCAAAATAACTTGCAGAACTCGTTCTCCTTAATTATCTCAACATAATCGTCTCTGAACGATGGTTTTGACTCGGTTTTTAACCCATACATAACAAGAAGCTTACTGTAAATTACACGCATCACGCAATAATGCTTTATGTTAAATCATAGCATAATCACATAGTAGAAGTAGTAGTAGAAGTAGAAGTAGTAGTAGTAGTAGTAGTAGAAGTAAGCATTGCTAGGACTCTCCTTTTTGAGAAAACCTTCTTCACACAGATGTGCAACCAGGCCCAATGGGTTACTCCAAAGTGGGTTTGACATAGACGTGAATCTATGATGATGGTCTTCCATAAGAAATTACTTTCCAGCCTAACTAGATCAACTTAACTAACATAGCTATACTTGAGCAAAACTGAAGTTGGACGTGGGTACAGAATGAATACATAACATTTAGGGGAAACTGTATAACTAGCTGAGTCTCTTAACGGGGGAACCTTTCAAAGTTTAAACCAGTCCAGGGTTCTTTGTTTCTATGTAACTTCTTTAAACTAAAAATTTTCATAATTGTAACTGTTGTATTGACGGTCATGACCTGATTTTAACTTTCAATTCTTAATGGAGCAAAAGACATCAGAATCAACTCATAGAATAACAAAGAAATAGTAAGAATTCAATAATTTAAAACGCAGTGAAAATCCCTTTCGTTAGATTCATACGCAACTTTCTTCAAGAGACAATTTTGATAATTGTGATTTAAACATTACCGATATTATTTACTTTCTAAACTTCATGATTGATCCAAAATACTTTCAGACGATAGCTGCGTTAATAAACGAATTCAATTCGCACGACATAATCAGAAAATACCATCATCGTTCATTTTCGCGGAAATCCCTGCACTGGAGGCATGGACGGAGGCTAACTGATTGGCCTATCCAGAATCTTCTGGGCAAAACATACAAACTTGGCCTTGACTTACCACGTCGTAGCAGATATAGTAATGGTATCACACCCAGCTATCGAGTAAGGATGAGCCGGTGTTTGTAGTGAGATTGATTGTGTCGGTATTCCCCTGCACCTACTTTCACCTGTGAGTCATTTCATCGGAGGCGTCGATCCTAACTCATCAAGGTAATTCCCCGCCTCGGGTTGCTCCAACTACCTCAGTTCCATGCCCAATTCCTTGAAAGGCGGAAGAAAGAATTCCAAATTCCTTGGAAGGCGGAAGAAAGATCCTTCAATCTTGCAGGTGGGGTGCGAATGATGGATTCTTACGTATTCATTTTCTCTGCCCTCTGATTTTTCATAGCTTGAATAAATCATCAGAGTTGTCATGATCCGTACCTGCTGTTGGAGCAGAAGAGGAGCTGAGAGATATAGTTATCTATCAGTTGAATTGATAGGACATTCTCAAATCAGTAGGATCCAGTTGATTCGGATGAAGTCCACTTGCTTTTTTAATGAAAGATCAATTCAGTTTTGTAATTATTGCCATTTTAAATTTGAGATATTCCATTTTAAATTTTTAGCGATGGCCGTTACGCTGGAAATTGTTCGAGAGCTTTTGAGTATGCAGTCAAATACTTACTTATATGCACTCACTCAAAATGATATCTGATGAGATGAAACAGGAGATGAGACATGAAAAAGATTCAGCCAAAGTAAAGACCAGTCTTAAATGCTCCCAATCTAAATGTGAAGAAAGAGAAAGTCAGTTACAAGGCATTAAAACCAGGCTGAGTATGGCAGAGGAAAGACTGGAGGGTGTCGTCAAGAGGAGGCTAACGCAACAATTTGAAATTGATTAGAGTTCCAGAATCGAATGCATAAAGCATCTGGAATGATACCGAGTGTTTTGTTAAAGAGCCGGTGAAGGGAAACTTAGCACACAGGATGAGCTTCATTTTGAAATGCGCCATATGTTATGGTTTTACGTTTTCTATTGCCTTTGATTTCAATCTCCCATATGACGCTTCACCCTCCTGCTTTCTCAAAATAGATCCTCCTTTTAAAAATCAATAGGTGTTATTTTTGTATCTCCTCTTCTGAAAAAAACGTTACTAATCTCATCTGTTTGCACTTTTCGATCTGGACTTTCTCCAAGATGCTCTCAATTCGCGGGGTTTACATTGTGACGAAATTTAGATGATTTCTTCATATATCTGCAAACATTTCTGTTGATTTATAGACCAGATCTCCAAACATAGCACCATAGAGTCAACCATAATCCTAGCTGGTCGTGGTATGATAAGAATAAACCCAGACATATTGTTGCAAAATTTGTTGATTAATTTGGAGGCGGAAAGAGATGATGGTTCTAGGAAGCAAGAGAGAAGAACTCTGATGCTATACTGTTCCTCAATGAACGCTCAGTTGCCACCTTGGATAGAAGGCAGGCTCAAGTGCCCTTGTTGGATAAGATGAGAAAGCAGGACAAGATAGCATATTTTATTAAGGACAGGTTGACAGTGAAAGAGAAGCCATCAGACAAGAAATCTGTTTTGACAAATGCTAAGTCTGATTATGAAACTGTGTGAATCGCCGCAAGCCTTCCATCGACTTCTCGTACCGAGTGAGTTTTTGTTGTGTTTTTACAATCTAATTGATTCACTTAAAGTTCATGTTTATCTTCAAGACAAAAATGGTCATCACTAATACCTTACCTTGCGGTATTTGCCACAAGAACATACTTCCTCGTGCTAAATATATATACTGTAATCACTGAAAATTTTGGGTACTCACATGTAGCATCTCAAATATCATAAATAAGCTTAACGACTTAATTTCTTAAATTTGTTCAAGTCCTATCTTACAGATAAAAAACAATACATATTAATAAATGGACCTAAATCTAGTTATCTAGATGTCAATGTGAGGCTCCACAAGGTTCAGTCCTTGTTCCTCTTCCCTGCTCCTCCTCAGTACCAGCTTTTCATTTATTTGCAGATGATGCAAATATCTATTGTGAAGCTGAAAATCTTGATCAGCTTTAAAGAATCATTAACAAAGAATAGTCAACAAAAACTCCTGACGTTTGTTTATGAGTCTATTTGTAAGATCTCATCTGCTTATTTTCATGACGTTTTAAATCTGTGGCATCTGTTCATCAATATTGCACTCGACAGGCTAACAGGGATGATATCTTTCTGTCTCAGAAAATACTCAGCTACACGGTCTAAAATCAATTCATTACCATGAATCAAAATGTTGGAATGAAATTCTTGTTGATATTAAATGGTCACCATCCCTCAATGTTTTTCGTCAGACTCAACGCCTTCATTTTCGAAAGCAATTATTAAAACGGATTAGCTAGTCATCAACATCATTTTCCAAGTCCTTGCAATTAAGATTATGATTATGCTTATCATTTAGACTTTTTCCTAATAGGGGGTGCTCTCTCCTCGATTAGCCTAGCTACTGAGAGAGATCCTCTTTCGGAATTCCTCTAAATGCAAATTTTCATAATGATCAGAAAATGTTTGCTATTAAATTTTAGTTTTGCTATAGCTTGTATTGTTGTTTATTCATGTCGTAGAAAATTTCGCATTTGGTGGAATTAAAAAAAGTAAACTGAACAGAACTAGAAAAGGTGTTGATCACAAAATAAATCTGCTCGCAGATACTCCGTTTAGTACCCATGGGAAGCCAACTCTATCGACACTCTTACTCTTATAATTGCAATACATGCAACTAGAATGATCAACATGCACGTATTACCTTTCAACTTGGAAGGCATATCAACAGGAAAGCAAGAGATCCTTGCAGATTCGGGGATCTTTATACGCTAATGTAAAATCGTTGAATGAAAAACACCCAGCCTTTGTTGTTGGTTTTAAAATGTCGATAAATCTGTTTAAGCTGCTCAACTTTAAAAAATTACACAATTTTAAATTACTAACTCAATAACATCAAAAATGAAATTTTAAAGAGAAGGAAGTAGAGACAGTTGCCTTTCATAAAAGTGGCTTTCTTTGGTGCAATGCAACGGGGCCTGGATTAATCCCTTTTTCATGCAGAGCACACATTTAAAGCCATGGCTGTTAAAATTAGAACAGAGGCAGGGAAAAAGACTGTTTAGCTCCAATGTCCAAAATTGTATAATGAACTGCCCAGCAGCTTTCGCCAGTTAGATTCCTTTCTTATTTTTAAACAAAACCTAAACCAATTTTGTATGGACAACTAGAAATTAATCCATGTTGTTTGATTTTGACCAGTTGTACCTAATGATCATATTTCTTTGCTATAAAATTTTACTGTATTATGTCATTGTTTTAGATACAGGGACCTCGTTGATAACAGCACTTCATGTGTTGAAGAGATTACCCTGTGTAATATTGTCATTATTATTATTACTATCATTATTATGGAACAAGGACTGAGACTATCCTGGACAAATGACATTTTGAAACTTCTCATTCTTTTCAAACAGGTATCTTTTTTCTTCTCCATTGTACTTCTTGTTTATTTTTGTTCAAGTAGTCAATTGTAAACTGCCTGTTTAGAGAGGTTTGCAGTTGTATTTGAGTATATGTATGATAAGAAATGAAGTTTGGAAAAAATTGTAAATGCACATCTCAATGATGAGTCTGAGCAAGTCTTAGGTACCATAAAGTGCGTTCTTCTGTTTTGTCAACAATTGATGATTTACATGTTAAGAATTATTGATGATTTAGGAGACAGAAAATGCAGCTTAATGAGGAAATTTGTAAAGAATATCATGATGATCAGAACAGTCACAAATGCCTTCATGCACAAGTTGATGATGAGAGTAGCTGTCTCGAAACATTCTTCTAGAAAAAAACTATTTCTTTGCGCTTACTTCCGCACTTGGTCCTCTAATTTTGAATTGTCTGAATTATGGATTAAGTATTATGGATTGTCTACACTGGTAATATGTCAACGGCTTTGAAAATGAATTTTCTACAATGGATAAAAGCATCCTTCTGTGATTGTGGCTGTCCCAATCGTCGTGGCATTGGTTATAATATTTATAATTCCTACGTTAAATGGTCTTAGTCTGGTCATAATCCGATGTTTTGAGTTCTGATGAGTGTCAAATAGCAAACCCCCCCAATGAGATGATATTACAGTTTATAACTCTTCTGTAAAATGCCGAGCCTTCTACCCACGTGGATCCCGGGTTAGAATATGCTCAACGTGCCTTCTGCGTGTCGTAAGAGGCGACTAAAATAGTTGGCGTCAGGAAGGACATCCGGCCATAAAAACTTGCTCCAATTCAATGATACGGTCCCAAATGTCTACAACCAGAGCTACGAAGTTCCCGGTAAGCGACGCGCAGGTGCATCCCCCGGGAGCTGTGAAAAATGTATAAGGGGTAGCACACCAGCCATCGCAGGTGCAGCTAAAGAAGCAAGCGGGGGTGAGAATCGAGACATGGAATGTAAGTAGTATGACGGGGAGGGGGCCAGAACTACTGGATGTGATGGAAAGAAGGAAGATAGACATCATGTGCGGGCAAGAAAATGGAAAGGATGGATGTGCAGATGGAAAAGAAATTGTGCTAGAGATCTAGGGAGTCGTTTATCTTTACAAGTTTATCTATGCTGGAGAATCGTCGAGGAATGGAGTTGGGGTCATATTGAACGGAGAGTTTGCGAACAAATTCACCCGAGTAGAAAGGACATCCGACAGACAGATCACTGTGAAGATGGTATGTGGGGGGGGGGAGGGGGGAGAATTTGGAATATTGTATCGGCATATGCACCACAAACCGGACGACCTCAGGAAGAGGATGTCCTTTCCACGGGAGAGACGAGGCGAGATAAAAGTGTGGAAACTGAAGAAGAAGGCAGATGAATTCAAAGGAAAGGTAGAGGAACTGCGAAGTAGCAACCCAGTAGCCAGAGGAAGTGTAGAACAGGAATGGAAAAAATGAGTATAATTGTGAAAAAAGCAGCAACCAGTGTGTGTGGAACGATGAAAGGAGGAACAAAATTAGAAAAGGAAACTTGGTGGTGGAATGACGAGGTACAAAGAGCATTCAAGGATAAGAAGAAGGCCTACAAGAAATTGAGAACTTCGACAAAGGAGAGGGCAGTAATGGAAAATAAGAAGTGGAAAAAGAAAGCCAAATGGGCTGTAGCAAAAGCAAAGGAGGCAGCATGGAAGAAATGGTATGAGAATTTGGAGAGTAAGGAGGGAGAAGAGACAATCAGACAATCTATAAGATAGTGAAGGCAAGGGCAAGAAAGAAGGATATAACACAGAAGGCAGCAATAAAGGACAAAAATGGGAGGGTACTGGTTGGTGAAGATGAGACAAAGAAAAGAAGGAAGGAGTGCTTCCAAGAATTACTGAATGTCGAGAACGAGAGAGGGAGGCTCGAGGGTGTAAGCCAAGTAGAAGGACTAATGGAAGAAACTACATCCGAGGAAGTGAAGAGAGCCTTACAAGATATGAAGAGAGAAAGCAAGCGGACCATCAGGGGTAACTGAGGAGCACTGGAAGTACCTGAGAGATGTTGGCGTCGAATGGCTGAGGAACTTGCTGAATAGAATTCTCGTGGAAGTCAAGATTCCGGAAGACTATAGCTTACAGTAAACTAGTTATCATCTGCAAGGAGAAAGGAGATCCAATGGAGTGTAGCAATTACAGAGGTATCAAACTTCTGGAACATGGTTTGAAAGTGCTTGAGACGGTACTTGACAAAAGACCGAGACAAATAATTACCATCTACAGAATGCAGTTCGTGTTCTCACTAGGTAAAGGAACAGCAGATGCCATATTTATGATGAGACAAGTACAGGAGAAGATGCTAGAGAGAGCAAGACAGTCTACATGGCATTTTTAGATTTAGAGAAGGCATATGATGGAGTCCCTATAGAGGTGGTGTACTGGAGTCTGAGAAAGAAAGGGGTACTGAGCACTTATTGAAGGTGGTAGAAGCGACGTACGAAGGAGCAAGGACCAAAGTAAGAACAGAACACGGTAACATTGAAGCATTCAACGTCAAGGTTGGAGTGCACCAAGGATCAGCATTGAGTCCGTTTCTGTTCATAACGGTCATGGATACACTGAGTGCAGGAGTAGAACGGAATCCCATGGAATTAATCTTCGCAGATGACATTGCTCAGATGGCGAGAACGAAAGAAGAGCTGCAGCGGAAAGTGATCAGATGGCAAGAAGCATTACGCAAGGGTGGTCTGAAGATGAACACACGGAAATCGGAAAGCATGGTGTCACGGAAAAAAGGGAGACAAGCAGTAACAGTGAGAGATATAGATGGAGCAGAATTGAAGCAGGTTCAAAAGTTAAAGTATCTAGCATCGGAAATAGACAGCGAGGGGAGAGCAACAAGTGAAATAAAGCAGAGGATCAAAGCAGCATGGAGAAAGTGGAGGGAAGTAACTGGAATCATACATGATAGGAAGATAACGAGAAAGCTGAAATGCAAAATATACAAGACGGTGGTTCGACTAGTTCTGTTGTATAGAGCAGAGAGTTTGGCAGTGGTGAAAAATGACGAAGATCTGATGAGCAGGACAGAAATGAGGATGTTGCAGTGGATACTGGGGTCAGCAGGCTGGAGAAACTAAAAAATGAGGAGATCCGTAGAAGGTGGGGTGGCAGACATTGTAGAGGAGATGTGGAAGGCGAGGTTGAGATGGATGGGACACACGCTAAGGAGAGGAATCGACGAATCATCCAGGGTGGCGCTGAAATTTGAAGTAGAAGGCAACAGAGGAAGAGGAAGACTGAGAAGAAGGTGGAGGGAGTGTTTGAAGAAGGACATGGAAATGAGGGGGCTGGAGGAGACATATGCGCAGGGGAGGAGAGGATGGACAGTAGGGACCCAAACGGCCGACCCCAGATATTGTAGCTTCAAAAGGACAGTATGAAGAGAGAGAGAAAACACACGTGCTTCAATCAATCGCCATTAAAAAAGCTCCTCCTTCTCAAAAGGAGGCTAAACTAATAGAGTAAAGAAACGCACGTTAATAGTAGTTAATCAGCATTGCAATACCCAGGACAGTCTGGGACCAAGACTGATAGAACAAGGTGATGATGTAAAATGCCGAGCCTTTGAAGTTTCAAAGATGACAAAAGAAATAACTAGAGAAAGAAATCACTTATGCAAAAAGCATGAATAGTAAAAAATGAACCATTGATAAAGAAACGAAACATTTTGAAAATCGATCCAAAATTTTGACTCCCCTACCCCCTTCTATTTGATCCTAGTGGTAAAATTAAAAAACTTCTTTATTGTGAATTAACTCACATCAACCCAGTTTAATTATGCTAAATAACAGTTATTTACATCAATGTGGTTGAATTTAGCTAAAGCCGTCTTCACTTGGCAGGACCTGGGTATTCGCTTGAAAAGTCGAATGCACCCCAGCCCTCCAAAAGTTATTCGTCTGCTTTTTTAAGCCTCGCGATTTGAAATCCTCTGAAAATGTGCGAAAGTACTGTTCTGCTTCTTGTTGAATTGTTTTTGCCAGAGAGAGTAAGGAGGCGATCTCCCTTCCTCCCTTCCTTCCTTCTTTGCTACCTTCCTTCCTCCCTTCTTTGCTACCTTCCTTCCTCCCTTCTTTGCTACCTTCCTTCCTCCCTTCCTCCCTTCTTTGCTACCTTCCTCCCTTCCTCCTTCTTTCCTTCCTTCCTTCCTTTCTTCCCTGTTTCCTTCTCTAATTGCAATTTCCAGGAATAGCTTCTTTCCATCAGAATAAGGCAACTGTGAGGATTGTTCTTGCATCAGCTTGATAGAGGGGCTTCCATCTATTGATACGTGTTTAGAGTGTTTTCTAACGGCCACCTTTTTCTTGCTACGTTGAAGAACGAACTTTACGGCCTACACCAAAGCATCAACAAACGAAGAAGGGAAAAGTCCTTAGAGGCAAGGGAGATAAGATTGCTTTTGTTGACTTTTGGTTCAAGGAAGACGAATTGTATTATGCTAGGAACGAAGATCAAGTTGAAGCGTTCTGTCTATGCGATCGTACAACTCTTTGTTCTCCGAGGAGGTATTTTGCGTTTTCCTAGCCTAATGCTGCATTCAGGCATCTCGAATTTGATCGCTACATAACATTTTTTCTCTAATCATCCATTGATTCCAAATCGAGTGTCTTTGCCACCGATGTTTCATAACATCGAATACCATTGTTGTAGCTACAAGTATCGGTGCTTTGCAAAACTCCTTTTAATTCTTGCGTTGTTATGTTGCACCACCTGCGGTATACATGCAGTTTGCCATTGCGAAATATCGCTACCACAAAATCGCCAGTAATTGCAAATTCTTCTTGTTTCGACAATAGTCACGCGTCACAACAAAAGAAAACGAAGATTTTAACTCTGAAATACCCACTACAATACCTCCACTATCAGGGTGCGCTGTCTGCATTACAAGAAAGCGTTTCACTGGTGCCTCTCTCTGACAGTTCGCACAGCGGTATCTCCAGGGTAAGCACGTCCTGGTTCTGTGACATGGACATGCTATGCACGCCAGAGTCATGCGCTTGGCCTAGCCTCGACGCCCACGTGCTTCTCGATATATTTCCCTGGTGTCTGCGTAACGAATTCGGCGATACAGCGTTCTTGTTGGAGTCGACGCCTACACTGCCGGTATTCTCATTGTCAATGGAAGTCAGATGTCCGGTTGAGCGATTTTCGTTCAACTTCGTGCCCCTTCCGTCTTCATGTATAAGAATGTTTTCTTTGTTGCTGTTATCCGCTGATTTGCACCTCCGGGTGAAGAAACAGACTACTGGTCTGCTGTCATCATCCATTCGCGTTGCATCATTGCAAGTGACGTTTGAATCACTGCGTGCGGTGGTTGGATGATTTGGTGCAGCGATTGAGTCACTGCACATGGCGACTGAATCGCTGCGCAAGACTTTTGAATCATTGCGCTCAGCGTTAGCGTCCTGGATGCTCGTGACTGTGTACTGGAACTTCGCCATTGACGTCGAGACAGGCGATGTCACGACACTAACTACATTTCGACCATCCAGGCAGTTCTTTCTTTTCGAATCCGAGTTGATGTCATCCAATGATTTGCTTTTGAGTTCCTGGGAGTGATTTGCCAACTGCAGCATTGCTCTTGTCGAAGACTGGTCCAATACCTCGGCAGACTGTGACGATGCTTGTCCCGCACATTGCCTGTCATCACTGGCTTGAAGACTTCCAGCAACACTGTTTGTGGAGCTTCTTGTGTCCCCATCGAGATCTTCTTTCGAAGTGATTGACAGTTGGCTCTCTTTTGACGAACGTTCCTTCTTTTGCTTATTTCTTCTCTTGAATATAATCCCATTCATGACGGGCTCCAATTTCGGCACACTATCTTCGCTATTATCAAAAGTGTTATTTAGCTTCTCCGATTGAATGTTGGTCTCTTGTGAGCTCATCGATTCGAACCCGTTGCTCGTTGCCTTTTGCCGTACGAGAGGCGATGACGAACGACTCGACTGGATGCTTCTTCCCGAATCGTTAGACACGCTGCATCTTACCACCTTCTTTGGAGAGATCTCCTGCAGTGTTTCCTCGGGAAGCATTATCTCCAACCGACGAGACACTTCGAATAGCGTTTTGCTTACACCAGGTGATGGTGCAACGAGACAGCTTCGCTCGTCTCTACTTTCAGCAGCACTGTAAACTCTTGAATCCCGCCTGCTTGATACCTGTGAATCACTGCTGTCCAGAAATGTACGCGTAGAGTGCTTCCTTGTTCTCGGCAGAGCCGATGGTCTCCGCCTGGCTGGAGCTCTCGCCTGGTTACCTAGAATACAAATGCCATTCCTTCTACCCATTCTTCCCCGAGGACTTGCGAGCTTGGATGAGCAGCTGCTGAAGCTGCAAGGCGTGCTCGGCGTCATCATGAAGTCACTTACACCTGTGCTTAGGGTCGACTTACCAGAGCTGCACAGAAATAAGGGGGACTGCAAGGGCGATAGATCCTGCCTCGACGCGCACGTGCTGGATTTTGGCGTAAAGAGATCCTGAGAATACGTGGACGACTCCGCGTACGGGGATAATGGATACGGGGAGCCGATGGAGCTTTGGATTTGGCTGTTGGTCCTGCTGGGAGTACTGGGTGGACTTACGTTGATGCTGGGACTTTCGTAGTTAGGAGAAAGACGAATCACAGGTAGCTGCGATGGCAATCCTCGTGTAGGGCTGGAGTGCTTAGAAATTATGCTGTCCTCACCAGGATTGCTGTTTACTCTCCGTGCGGCTGGTGGAGTTTTAACGCTTGCACGTGAATTCAAAGAAGAATTGATGCTAGGACAGGGTGAATTTCGAGACAGTCCCTGCCTAGGCCCATTATCTCTGCCCTTTGGTAAGCCTCCGTTTGCCCCTATGATCGCCCCAAACTGTCGAAGGGTCGGCGTGGGGCTAGCAAGGGGAGTTCTCCGTGGTGAATGAAGTATGGCAGTGAAATCAGACTGCTCCGATCGCTGCTTCTGTAAAAGGCGATTCGGCAGCCACGGATCCGTCATACGAAGTGCGTTTGCCGCCCCGAATAGCAGCGGTTTCTTTCGCTTGTTCGACACTCGAAGCCTCGCCTGAGCATGCGCATAATACAGTGAAAAGTTATTCACAATAACGGGAATTGGTAAGGCGATAACTAAAACCCCGCAGAGGGCGCAGAGTATTCCCACACACTTCCCTGGAGCTGTTTTTGGGACAATGTCTCCATAGCCAATAGTTGTCATGGTGACGACACTCCACCAAAAGGAACCAGGGATGGAGTCGAACTTGTCAGGTTGGTTGTCTTTTTCGGCATAGTAAATCAGGCTTGAAAAAATGATGACGGCGATGGACAGGAAAAATACAAGAAGGAAAAGTTCGCGACAGCTTGATTTGAGTGTGTGGCCCAGGATCTGGAGGCCATAAGAATGTCGGGAGAGCTTGAAGATGCGAAAAAGCCGCGTGATTCGAACGACACGAAGAACGACTATTGTCTTCATATTGTTCTTTCGAAGCATGAGTTCGAGGTAAAATGGAAAGATGGCGCAGAAATCTATCCAGTTCATTGCACTCTTGAAAAAGGCGATTTTGTCACCGCAGAAGACGAGGCGACTGAAGAACTCCAACGTGAACCAAACGACGCAGATGATCTCCAAATAATCTAGAAACTTGAACTGCAGGCTGTCCTTGTCTTCAAAAAACTGCAGTGTCTCCAGGCAGAATGTGGTGACTGAGATGGCTATCAAAGTCATGGAGATGAGACCAATGACCTGAAGATAATTCAATTGAAATGTTTTGGTTTTTTATGCAACAGTGGGGACGGAGATGAATTTTAAAAACTATTAGATACAGTAATCTTTAATGCAATACATGCATGTGATATACAGTATATGCATATCCGATCTACAGTAAGATAAGCAATTTTGATACCCAGAGATAACTTTAAGCAAATGTCTCTTATCAAAGGGGTGCTTCGCGAAGTATTACAGCATGCATTGCATCCTATGCTGAAGTTCGTACATTTGCCATGCTCTTTCTTGCTTCTGCATACCCACCTCATGACTTCCACTTCCCTAGAAAAACTTAGAGCCCTGTCTCTGGTTTCTGCTACTAACCATTTTAATCACTGCCAAGTTTTATCAAATAGCCAAATTATATGTTTTTCCTTTCTCTTCCTTACATTACGGGACACATGATGATAACAACATCTTTTGTTGAAATGTATATTATATCTAAAGATCCGTTATATTATTACATAATTAATTATGTACTATATCACATATGTTATACTATACATTTCATCATAAATATTATATCATGTATTGAATTGAAAGAAGGAGCTCCCTAACGCTTGCTTTCAGTAGGAAAGTCAGACCTGGCTTTTTCACTTATCTGCTGATATTTACCTGTGCAGCTTTTGACGAATTCGGTTCTTCGAGGGTGGACCAAACTTTCGGCTGCCAGTAGGACCATTTTCGAATGATACTGTTTATAGTGCTCCTTCTTTCGAATATTCTATTGTCCATTCCGCTGATCTGGGCCTGGTTCTCAACGTCGGATGGCTGTGCTGAATTTCGCTCATCGTCACCGTCAATGGAATCAAATGACTGGAGATTCACCTGAAATCAATTCAAAACCTCGGTATCATTCGCACTGCAAAATTCGTTATTTGGTTGTAAATTGTAAGGTTTGAATCACATTTTTTAGGTATTCAGGATTTCTTACAACATGCTCCAATGTTCCCCTCCCATTCATGGACAATTTACATGTATACAATTTTAACATGTTAATAATAAAAAATTGCTTTTTAGACATTCAACTGTAATATATTTATGTTTTTTAAGGCACCTTTCTTTTTGCAGGACAGACGTTGATAGCAGAAATTTCATAATCGTTCAAGTTTTTATCCTATTTAAAAACTCGTAATTATTATCATTATAATTATTATCATTCAAGAATTTTACTTTCCCAAATTTTCACCTTAGAAACAAGCCTTGATCATTACTTCTAAAACATTACATCACGATCACCAAAAACTCACTGTATTCCGATATTCCGTTAATCCCCTCTCCTAACCATGCTTCCTACCATTTTTTGACATACCTATATTGGTGTTAATTTCAAATTCAAATTAATGTATTGCAACCTGTAATGCCCTCGAAAAGCGTCAGTCAGATCGTCATATCTAGCATCGAGTCTGCTCTAAAGCACGAATCAATGGATGTAATTCTAGCTACGTATTCTCTGCACCTGCACAGAGGCTGTCCGAGAAGAAAGTAGATCCATGACCTGGAGAGGTGGACAGGAATGTCAGCTGGGCTCTGCGCCGGGTGGCTTTCGACTGGCGTGAATGGCGGAGGAGGGTGAATTCAGTGGTGTACCCCAACAGTCGATGACGGGACATGATGCGATGTTCTCTGCATATGAACTAAGATAATCTTCATCCGTCAAAAGGACAGTTTGAATTTGTCTCCAGCGAGAATTTTCCGAGATGTCTGAGTTGAGGTATCAACATAGGCCAGTCCATTTTGTAAACCTATCCATGGGAGCACTTGATGTGCTAAGCAGATCTTTTACTCCTTTCTCGACCACAATGAAGCAGTTTGATATTGATGACATCATGAGGAAGTTAATAGCAAGAAGGCGGAGGGATGGACATTACGATGCGATCGATTTACTAAGTATTCTGTTGTAGAAATAAGGACTGGTTACTGATCCAGAACTGTTTACTTTTAAATATTTTAAATCATACCTTTATATACACATTAATTATTGTTCATTAAAACCATAGTTATAGAGATGTTTTCATTTGTATGTTTGATATTCTTTATATATAAGAAGTTAAAAATAGAAATAAAGCAGATTAAAATTAGCCACCTCTGCATCACGGTGTTTCTGGTAATTCATCCAACAGCATGGCTCAATAACAGCCTCGTCTATACCCCAGTATGCTAGCTCTTCCTCAAATAGAGGCCCGCAGACATCAGCTGGACAGTGGAGTTTTCCTGTCCGGTAGTAATCAAGTATGTACGAAAACAAACCCGGATGTCGATCGAAAAAGTATTCTTGTCTGTCCGGGTCATACTCAGGTGACATAGTGTTCTTTTCCGTAATCCAGTATAGCCTTGTGTCTGGTACAGAATGGAGTGTTCCGATGAAGGTCTCGTGTCTTGTTCCTCCAACATTAATGACGATTCTCTCACCTTTGTTCGTAGGTGAAAAAGGTTCGAGTGAAGTATCAGACATTCCCTCGTTTCCACCGGAGCCTTCGTAGCCACAAGCTGTTGAGAAACAGACAGACTTAGTAAATTTGAGGCCGATGTATGACATAAGGGTTGGGGGCCCCCTGATAGAAAGGGGGAGAAACTGAATTATGAGGTTGGATGGGCAACTCCTTGCCATATCTTAGCCCCAGTTTTACGTCAGGAGTCCACATACTACTTGATGGATAGATATTGTGCAATAAGAGAAGTAGCTGTTTGTTTGAATTGCCAGGTAACGAAAGCTTCGGGTTTCGATGAAATCAATGTGGCTTGTTGTTACCTTATCAAGAGTGGACCATTCGGGAAATGTACATCCTTCCACATATAGAGGCTTTTTTACAGAAAAACCTGTATCATTGAAGGTTGCTTTTAGGGATAATTTCAATCATGCCTTCTGAGACTGCATGTTAGCAACATCTGCAGCGGATCCCAATTTAGGAAAATGGAAGGGTTTATGATTTTAGGGAGAGTTCATTTGAAACCCATTGGTATATCAATTGATTAAACATGAATAACTATGACGATAAATTGATGATTAAGAATAATTCTGAAAAAGCGGTTGTTATGGGTTCACTTGAAGCTTTCAGTCTTAATTGAAGATTTGTTATTCTGAATGCAGGTGCTCTTCAATGCATCCAATGTATACGTTTCTAGCTATACGCTGTGCTGGCAAATGCGCTTGAGGGCATTCTGTCAGTAGTAGTTTACTGACATGCATTCTCGTACGTCTTCCTGATCTTATTAGCAGCAGGCCGGTCGTCTTTAACCTGATTTTGCAAGACTGCATGCTAGGTAAGCTTCTGCTTTTGCCAGAATAAATAATCCCCAATTGTCGCGGGATGCAGAGATGGAAATATCAGCTTCAAAAACCAATCGGCTCGCTCATCCAGATTTGCATCAATACAAGCAAAGGACTGCCCCATTCAGCAGTGCTCGAAGATTGAATGGATGGGGCCATTTTGGCACGATAGAATACATTAAGCTTTAAAATGCTGCAAAACGCTCAACATAAGTTCACCAAGGTTTAACTTGAATAAATTATGAGGGAAAATATGGCAGAGTGGACAAAGAGACAAACATACTCCTTTGCATCACAAACCAGCAGGCTTCTATCATAAATTCTTACTGTGAATAAATTCTTACGTATAAAATAAATATATATATTTATATATATATATATATATATATATATATTATATAGTTATCTTATCAAATGAAGTCAGCTAACCGGGTCCTGTCAGCTGGTTACTTAGGAAAGCATTGGATGGCTGATGGGTTAGAGATTAACTTAATAAGGCAATTTGCTCACTGATAATTATAAGAATTACAAAATAGTAATAAAAATTTCAATTATTCAAGGAGGCCAATTTTTTCAGGAATTTTGGTTTACAAGTAGACGTAGCTCCACTCAGTAAATAAACTAAATTGCGATGATTAAAAGTTAAGATATATGTATTTGTTTATTATATATGTCTCAACACAAGGTGAAAAATAAAAATGAAAATTTACATCAATCATTGCATATCTCCTTTGAAAGATTCTACTGATAGCGACTGTTTTGTGGGAGCAGCTGACATGACAATCCAGATTTTTACTCCCAAAAAAAGGATTCATTTCGAGCATCTTCTAGAACTCGTCAAGAGGAATTCGAGCTGCGGGTGAATAGAATTTAAGATGAAAAGGGAAAAAGTCATTTAGGGGTTTATATATCATGGCAGCTAATTCATAACCTACCGATTCATGGTTAGATTTAAGCTGATGATTTGAGAGCAGCGGTTTGTTTTGGGAATTAAGTGGGCTATTATTTATAATTCTAGCAGCCCTGTTTGCAATTCTTGCAGTTTATCTAATTGTAACACACTGAAGAACAGCAGCTAAAATTGGTCTCCATTATGCTACTATACAGATTTTTCAAAATATGATGTGGAAGAAGGTTCTTAACGTGTTTCAGAAGGTCAATCACAGGATAATGCTCTTTCCAAGTTAGACGCCTGTTAATTTGAATTCCTAAGTATTTTGTCCTTTAGGCGGTCTCAATTTATACATTTCGCATTTTAAGATCACATTCCTTTCTGAAATCTTGTTGTTTTTGACGGGCAGATATTATCATCGAATGATTTTATCTGAAATCTGGAGAGAATTCATTTTGCATAGGCCGATTGTTAATGTAAGTGAAGTCTTTATGAAAGTCTTCATCCATCTCTACGAAAGCAACACCAATCAGTTCATTGTCATATAGTGTTGCAGAACAATCATCTGCGTCTTTAAAAGCAAAGACACGGTTGAATGAAGTGCCCTGAATCCAGAGTGACTCGGTGATAAAAGATTACCATAACTGAGGTAATTGAATAATCGGTCGAACGTCAGTGTTCAGAAAGTTCGGAAAGGGTCTGCAAGACTGAGATAGGTCTGAAGTTAGATGATGCATTTTTCATAGTTAGTGAAAGGCAATAGTTCACTAAACTAATACATGCGAACAAGTCTTCCTAATAAAATGTTCTCTATTCTATAAATGAAGCAGTGACTTCTGCATCCCACGCAATTTTCTTATGCTGTTTCTATGCTGATTTTTTGCTTTTGGTAAACATTTTCTTATCAAGGAGTGCGTTCCAAACAATGTTTTTTTCTGACTTCAGTGAATTATTCCTGCATCTCACTGCTCTAGAATTTGGCAGTTGGGTGATATCTTTTCTTCTCAGTTTGCAATGCATGGGTTTCTTTTTAGTGAGTGATATTGGAGAAGGGTCATTTGGGTTTAAACAAAGCCCAACAAAGGAGGTTGTTGGTGAAGGCTTAGAGGAGAGGGAGATGAGATCAATTCTATTGATCGTAGACTTGAAAAGGGGCAAGTTGTAGGATTCAGGAAAGGAAGAAGAAGGGTTTATACTCAAATATATCCCACACGAGGAAAGGGTTACTCGCAGTTCAAAGTTTGCAGACCACGTTGAGTATTTTTGGTAGGTTTCTTGCGTGGATTGCTTGTTGACCTCTCTTCTGCAGAAGCCTTTCAGAAGTAGACCTATGGTCGTCTGAAATTGCATGATTAAGGTGGCTTCCATTCTTGTCGGCATGAATGACAAAGGGGAAGCAAGCACTGCTTGCACTTTACTTGATACTTACACATTTTCCTGCCACCAACTTTCTTAACCGCCTTTTAAAACAACAATACCCTGTTCTACTCCAAGAAACCATTAAAGAACAAACACTGTAATAATAATGATGTAATTTTGGTAGCAGCACGTGCTACCAGATTGGAATTGAATGGACAGTGCCACTTCCACACTACCATACGAGAGCATCTGCTTAAATAGGGTCTGCAACGGAATCGCAACGAAGTCAGTGATCTTTTGCCCACCATTTTGGTTTTCTAAACAACACGTGTCAGGACCAAGGATCTGTTTGAAGGCAATGTAATGGGGGTATGAACAGTACACATGCATGGTGTGTAAGGTTTCATTGAGCCAACTCATAATGCAGGATTTCAGAATTCAAATTGCTCCAAAAGTCTTTTGAGAGGGGTTTAGTACAGATGGTAGCATTTATTGGTTAATTGCAAAAGATAAAAGAACAGATCTGACTGCTCATCACAAATGCTTTAATGTGTCGTTAAATAAATAAGTAGGGACATTTTTAGAGAATCGTCAACTTGCTCGAATTCACGAATCGCGAGAATCACGTGGTGTAGTCACATGGAGAAAGGGTACACTGAAAGTGTCCTCAACCTGATGCAGAGTGAATTTCAAACCGAGACCCAGAGGTAGGAGGCTTTTGATGAGTACAAGGCCACATATATCCCATGGGCAGAGGGGTGCTAGAGATGTGCCATGGGGCTGGGTACAAATCGCTTTGCCATGTGAACTGGGTTAATAAGAATGATGCAATATTTTCATAGTAATTCACTGAACCATTTTTTTCATCGGCTCTAGCTTTCTACAGTCGCCTTCAAAACTGGTTCATGAGCAAATTGGTCGTCACACAAAATATTTATCATCAAACCAAGAATTTCATATTCTAGTGAATGCTATGTGATGGCTATACAATCGAAGCTGTGTTGCATCAGAAGATTCATAAAGTTATAGCAGAACATACTGTATATTTTTGAAGCCCTTAAATCCAAGATGGCCGCCAAATCATGAGCAGTTGAGCAAGCAATGTATCTTGGTAAAAATGTCGTTAAACGCATCATAATAGCACCTTCTTAAGATAGCGGTATAATTTTTTGCAGCTATCTAATGGCAAGCTGTTGTCTAGCTTTCTACATCATATTTTTTGCAGATTTTTTAATGGATTTTTACTCGAAGTTGAAAATTAATGAGCAGCTGAAATCGTTAAAAGGTACATCAAAGTGACCATAACTCCACCATTTGAGGGCTGGCTAGAATTACACCTTGATTTGTTCAAAAACAGCAAAACAACATCAAGCTACAGAGCCAGTAAAAGTTTGTTTTCAGCATTCGGATAGCCATGCTTATCTCAGTTAAGACCTGCACAAAGAATTTCCTAGAGTCACCGGGTATATGCGCACAAATCAGAATAAGATATTGTGTTTTATCCTCCGCTGTAGACCAACTTAGCAATGACATATTGTGAGATAGGGCCGTAAGGGGAAGATTCAATCTTTAATCTACGGCCTCCTATTTAGGTAAGCAAACACAGGACAGAGTGACACAGTGAGACGGATTCAGCCATGCGATCATGAACGAAAGGCGTCGAAAAGCAATTTACGCACTACATACCTTCTTCGAACAAGCGACTGGCATTATGTGACAACAGGCCCTTTGGTTCAACAGCAGTGGCACCGAGAAGCCAGCATTTGACTCGCTTCCTGCCGGCTGCGTACTGGTTTTTATCGAAAGTGCTATCACAGAATTCATAAGGAGTAGTCTGCATGCTTGAATCGCCACAGCTCTGGACGCTCAAAGCTAAAGGCCTGGCCAGGAGAGTAAGAAGCAAGTTCCAAATACCTGTTTGACTATTGTTACTACTTGCTCACAAGTACCTGTCTTGTAAGCATATGCGATGGAATATTTCGGCTTGTTTTAAAGACGGTTTGAGACGGGGTCCTCAGCCGCTTCACGCGCAAGCAGCTGTGATTTCAGCTTTACATCAGAACAAGATTGACATGGATGGGTGTGGGAACAATAACTGGCCTTATAACATATGATGCAATGTCCAAATGAAAGCGGTTGGGATACGACTTAGCCAATTCGACATCTAGGGGGGCAGTAAGCTTTATATTTTTCCAACCAAACATCTCAAGGTACTTTTTATGGCTCTGGAAGCTGTTTTGTCTATCAAGCGGTGAACTGGCTCCTCATAATGTGACGTCATGCCAAGTTTCCTATGATTCATGAATCATAAAGTAGACTTTAGGACACTGAGAAGCTTTTTGCTTATCGAGCAGTTTACTGGTCCTTGCTCATAATGTGACGTCATGCCAAGTTTCCTATGATTCATGAATCAAAAAGTAGACTTTAGGACACTGAGAAGCTTTTTGCTTATCGAGCAGTTTACTGGTCCTTTCTCATAATGTGACGTCATGCCAAGTTTCCTATGATTCATGAATCAAAAAGTAGACTTTAGGACACTGAGAAGCTTTTTGCTTATCAAACAGTGTACTGGTCCTTTCTCATTTGTTGCATGAATCAAAGGTTGTGTCTTTATAAGTACATATCTTTGCAAACTAGCATTGGTTTTTCTCTCTTGTTACCCTATATACTGTATATATAAATATATATTTATATTTATTTATATATACATATGTCTATATATATATATATATTTATATATATATATATATATATGCTGAACATTTAAATGTGGCTATGCCTCAGATAGAATGTGAATATAAAACAATCGGAATACTTTTTAAGGCAAATTTATTGACCTATTGATTTGTTTAGTTGGTAACAAATCAATAAATTTGTCTTAAAAAGTATTCCGATTGTTTTATATTCACATTCTATCTGAGGCATAGCCACATTTAAATGTTCAGCATATATATATATATATATATATAAATATAGCAGCTATCAACGCTCTGTACTTTGTACATAGAGCACCATATGGTGGTGAAGACAGCACCCTCTATGTGATATATATAAATATATATATTTATATAGACATATGTATATATAAATAAATATAAATATATATTTATATATACAGTATATAGGGTAACAAGAGAGAAAAACCAATGCTAGTTTGCAAAGATATGCACTTATAAAGACACAACCTTTGATTCATGCAACAAATGAGAAAGGACCAGTACACTGTTTGATAAGCAAAAAGCTTCTCAGTGTCCTAAAGTCTACTTTTTGATCCATGAATCATAGGAAACTTGGCATGACGTCACATTATGAGAAAGGACCAGTAAACTGCTCGATAAGCAAAAAGCTTCTCAGTGTCCTAAAGTCTACTTTATGATTCATGAATCATAGGAAACTTGGCATGACGTCACATTAAATATATATATGCTACGGACTTTATGCAAAGTTTTAGCATTTATGGCGTATCACTGCAGCTCAGTGGAGCATGGTTAAAGTCGGAATGCAGCTGTATACTCACCAACGGAGTAGTGAGCTATGCTTGAAGCAAGATAGATGGAGAGGCTGTCATTTGCATCGTACATCATCCAACTACAATCACATAGTTCTCCATCACACAAGATTGTACATAATTTTTGCTGCACTTCATAGATGCCATCTGGGAACAAAAAATTGCAGTTTCGGCCTCCTTAGACCTAGTCAGTTTTGTATGCCAACTAACACTACAGACTTGAAAGTCACCAGGTCATGATCGTAAATTATTAAAGATGGTAGCTCAACACTTCGTCTCAGGCTAAATTTCGGGGGATTCCGGAAAATTCTGAATATGCTATAAATTATAGACACGCTTATCACACGCTAGAAATGATGTCTCTAAATGAACGACCAAGAATCTCATGGAGTCAATTTTCCCAACTTCGAATTCTGGTGTTGTGTTTAGCTTCTTTTCAAGTATGGATTATCAACAGATTATCGGAAAACTGGTGAAGTCATTTGCTCGAATGAGTCAGTCCAGAAGAGCAATTTGAATGTGAACAAGTATTCTCAAATCGATATTTCTTAAAAATGCCTTAACATTACAAAGAATATTCGCATTTTGAAGATAAGACTTAAGTTTCACTATCCTCTTAAATTACATGGAGCAAATTTGCTTGATGTTATCCGGCCTAGTGGACCATCTGCAAAAACTTTTCCTGCAATAAGATGGTCGGAATGGATGATGACTTAAGAAAAACGTGTCAAAAAAATCAAAATTGGTCCTTTTTATGCACTTGCATTCGGTCTATCTTCATTTACGCACAGAAATAGCACTTTTGTAATGGTTCATAGGGTAGTAATCCCCAGTCAGCAGATCGAGAATCGCTCTGCTAGAGAGGTAGGCTAGTTGAAAGTAGGGCCTTATTGAGTAGTCACAGAGCAAACATTGGTTATTCTCACAGGATAGAAGAGGCTGTCGCTTAGCATGTAGCTACCATTGCAAAGACCTTTCCTTGTCACCACACCTAAGGAGGAGGACATCATAATCTGCGTCTGCCACACCTACCTCTATGTATTTGCTTCCGTTGCTTATGTAGGTTAGCCATTTCTTTTCTCCACTACTTTTCCCTCAGTTCAGAATTCTCAAGTAAGTTTTCTAGACCATTAAAGCATCGTCTTAGGGGCTAAGATAATCATCATCGTCATCAAACCGTCATTGAATAGAGGAGATAAGCCTAGCAGAGACTTGGAGTCATTGAATAATGAAGTAATTTTGAAGAAACAATGCAAAAAGGATTACCCAAAATTCAGTAAAACTAAGCAGTCACTAATCCTTTACGTTAATAGTGACTTTTTGTAACCTGCCCAATGTTTGGGATAAGCTTTAAGAAAGATTACAGAATCATTCAAAAAATCTATTCCATGCATTTGAGAAGTTTTGTGTCCTTCTAAATAGCTCAAAAGTTAAGTGCCATGTTCAGAATACTACGCTGAGTGTTATCTTTTAGGCAAACAAGTTTTTATCCCTCTTGTTTCCCTAAAAGTATTCTTCAGACTTGATGCGACCTAGGAATTATGCCACCTCTGCATAGCTTTATACTAATAATATTGATACTCACCGAAAAAATTCCAAAGAAGCGAGCAAGAGAGAGTCAAATATCTGTTCAGGGTAAAAACGAACTCAAGAAATCAGTCGGTATTAAGAATATACAGAGGAATGATAGATGATTATGCCATTCCTAACTTACTGCAACGTGTTTATAGATGCAACAGCATCTCCTAATCGTCAACTTTAAAACGTCCGAAAATGATCATCAAAGATTACACATGAAATCAAAAACTGACCATCAATGAGCCACATTGAAGTTTGAATGCGTGAGAATGTATGAATATATGAATGTACACATCCTGCCTGTAAAAAACTTCAAACCAACTTTTACATGCAGTATACTGTTCCAAATGCAGTATACTGTTCCAAAAAATAAAACTAGAGCCAGGAAAAATATGCTAGCATTCCACAGTGCAAGAATGTGTGGCTCATTTTTTTTTTAGCGGGTTATGTTGAGGAAAGGCCATGGTGGCCTATACAAAGCCCTAACACAGGAGGAAAGAAGAAAGCGAGCAGCTAAGAGGATAGAGAGATAAGATCAAGTTTATTGATCTTAGATTTGAAAGATGGCAAGTTGTAGGACTCAGGAAAGCAAGAAGAAGGCAAGACGTTCCATAAGTTGCATGTTCTTGGGATACAGTTTACAAGTAAGCAAAGAGTGATCGATTTTATTGATCTTAGATTTGACGGTTGTAGGATATTGCAAAGGAAGAAGGTTGCATTGATATAAATGCCCTTTACAAACTATATTGCTAAGTCATATATTAAGATTAGGTTGACAAATTCTTAATTAATTGCAGTAAATTCAAATTACTGGAAAACTTCGCTTGTATAAATATGACTATATCAAGATTGTCAATCAATATTTACACCATGATCAGTGTGCCAAATAAAAGGGATTTATCAACTAAAATATGGTTCCTTTCTTCCAGGCCACCACCCTGTTCTGTACCAGCTAGAACTTATTTCATAGTCATATATATAAATGCTTACAAGAGTCAATGTTTTCAGTCTTTTGTTTCAATCAATGGTCAGTGTCATGAAAAGCGTTCAGTACGTTGAAAGAACTGCTTCCTTCAAAGCAAATACCTTGTTCTTTACTATGGAAACATAACTTTGGAATTAAATCTTACAAACATTTGATATTATCAATCTATAATAATTATAGAATAATAGCTGTCATCATTGTGATAATAATGAAATGATAATGGTAATTTGAACATTTAACCTAGAAAAACACGTGTCCAGGAAGAATAATGAAGTGATCAAAAATAGAACCAACAGACAATAAGACATTCAGGTTTCCATACAATTTACCCAAAAATTTTCTTTGAGAAGGATTGAAACTGAGTTGTTGAAGTCTTTTGCTCCAGTGAATGAGTAGTCTCTTCTGTAAAAATTCAAACTTTATCCTCGGAAGTCGCATCACTTTTGAACGATACTTTTTGTCCATAACCAATGCTCTATCGGTTGGACTCATATTATTTGAATAGTTCAATGACGTAATTATCTAGGCATGCTTTGATAAGAGCGCACGTGCAATTTACACTACTATTGATTGATCGATTAATTGACTGATTGATTGATTGATTGATCGATTAATTGAATGATGGATTGATTGATTGATTGATTGATTAATTGAATGGTGGATTGATTGATTGATCGATTAATTGAATGGTGGATTGATTGATTGATCGATTAATTGAATGATGGATTGATTGATTGATCGATTAATTGAATGATGGATTGATTGATTGATCGATTAATTGAATGGTGGATTGATTGATTGATCGATTAATTGAATGGTGGATTGATTGATTGATCGAATAATTGAATGATGGATTGATTGATTGATCGATTAATTGAATGATGGATTGATTGATTGATCGATTAATTGAATGGTGGATTGATTGATTGATCGATTAATTGAATGATGGATTGATTGATTGATCGATTAATTGAATGGTGGATTGATCGATTGATTGATTGATTAATTGACTGATTGATTGATTGATCGATTAATTGAATGATGGATTGATTGATTGATCGATTAATTGAATGATGGATTGATTGATTGATCGATTAATTGAATGATGGATTGATTGATTGATCGATTAATTGAATGATGGATTGATTGATCGATTAATTGAATGATGGATTGATTGATTGATCGATTAATTGAATGATGGATTGATTGATTGATCGATTAATTGAATGATGGATTGATTGATTGATCGATCAATTGAATGATGGATTGATTGATTGATCGATTAATTGAATGATGGATTGACTGATTGATTGATTTCAAATATTTAAGGAGGGCTGTCCTTCGGCGTCGCTGATTATCAAGGGACCCTACTATCATGCATAAAATCCCCCAGCACCCTCGATGTCCACTGTATTTGAAGCTATGTAATTCTTGTTAAGGCTAAGAAATAGCTTTGAAGCAAAACAAATACATAGGTTGTTTTCTGAACAAAGGCAGTTCGATGTTGTCAGTAGAGTGGCTGCAGTTTGAATTAGGGAGATGAAGCATTTCATTTTCACTTTCATTCAGGGTTTTCATTCATTTTACTGCATTTCTGCTTCTAAGAAGTCCTTTGACTGCCCGGAGATGTATTCAGCTTTATGATAAAAGATGTAGTGTGGGTTGGCTTAATATATCACATACTCATACTTCAATTTCATTGCACCGTATGCATGATTCTTCTGGTTGAGTAGGGCTCAAGCTAAATTTAACAGACTGAAAGACAGAATTGAAGAATATATGCAGTTGTATCATCATCATCATAGTCATCATCCTCATCATAATAAACATAGTCATCATCGTCATCATAATCATCATCGTCATCATCATCACTATCATCACCATCATGGTCATCATCATCATCATCACTATCATTACTATCATCATCATCGCCATCATCATCATTATTATTATCATCATCATCATCATCATTATCACCATAATCATCATCAAGCACGACTGCTGCACTCTTGTTGGAGAAATCCCTCCCTGAGTTCCTTCCACTGCCGCCGGTTTTTAGCAGGATACGGCCCATATAGGCATAGCACCCAAAATATAGCATCATTTTTGGCAACTTTTGCAATGTGAAGCACATCCAAAATGGCGAGCGTACCAGAGCAAGGGTGCTATCAGGGTATGATTCGCATTAAAGAACTCTGCATTTGTTTGTTAACAGAAGCATATCCAGTGGCTCAAATATTTCTAAAATTTATAATGTTTAGTTTTGTTGAATAACATAGTCCTACTCTTAGTCTCAAGACTTCAAATGACTGACAGAGACATTAAAAGAATCGCAATCATTGTTTGTAGTAAGTAGAAGTTTAGAGAAATGCCGAATAAGCCTGGCTTTCGATACGTAAGAGTCTCCACTTGAATCAATAATCAAAGGAATCGCGATCATTGCTTACAAGCAGTAGCAGGGACAATGCAGAAACCTCCACGTTGTTGTCCCTGGATATCGACCGCCAAAAGTGATCTCGACTCATTTTTGTCGGCTTGTAACCGATTCTGCAACCACTTCCCTCAAAACACACTTAAGGGAAGGATTCGATGAAAAAAAGCAGTAGAAGACTAATATCTGGTTCAAATTAGCTTTGGTTTCTATTGTTTAGTCACATATCATTGAAACCATGATATGAAGGTATCAAAATCACTGCATCAAAAATTATGAGACCATGTTTGGCTATTTATGATAAAGATGCTAAAATCTTGAGTCGCGCTAGACACCGGAATAGAAAAACTGAGAACGTTTATGATTTTAAATTTAGCACTCCGTCAGTGTTTTCTATTCCATGAATGTTCTTAATAACCGTTATTACTTTAAGCTGAAATATTTGCAAGTAAATATGATATCGAACGGTTGTACCGTAATGTCGTTATTAAGCGCGCGGCTAATAAAGGAAGGGTTATGGGTAGAAAGCTGCGCTGTCAGTAAACAGCAAATCCATCGGTGATGAAAGCAATGTGACAGCACCTCCCTCTCAAAATCCACTTCCCTAGAAAATACTCTGACCCTTAATTATCGTTTCTGCTAAACTTGCTTGCTTTGCGGATATTTTCAGAGTGCTTCCCATGACTCTAGAGCAGACTTTTGAGTAGTATTCGATTCTTTAGTTGGTTCGCTTGGAACTAAGTGGACATGCTAATAGCAGGTCATGATTCTGTGACGACAGGTGTATGCTGGCCAGATGAGCATTTTGAGATCAATTGGGGAAGAGCAAACTGTATGCTTGTGATTCAAGCAGTTTTCTGTAACCAAATTATCAATGTCTTGCTCAGCAAGTGTGCGATTTCCTCTCTAGAATTCTGGTTTTCAAAAATTCCTTTTCCAATTGAAAACTGCAAGCCAGATTTTTGAACTCACTCATAGCGTGCAAAAATTGTGTTTGAGAATCCCTAACATTGATTAGAAATAAAAGGTGCATGTCTAAGACCATTTTACAAGTTTTTGTCAATAATGCAAATAATTCATTCAAAAAATGAGCATCATCAAGGTACTTCGAAACAGTTCGCCGTCAACACGTCGAGAAGCTGCCATTGTATCAAGACAAATGATAATATTGCACTGTCATCTCTGAGTTCATCGAAGTTTCAAAACATTTACTGCATTTAACAAAGTGAACCTACCTCTTGCTCTAGGCCTTATAAGCATTGTGAAAGACTCACTATTCTCACAAACTGCAATCTTGATCTACTGGACAATATTGATCAGCAATATGTGTCCTCAGGAACTCGCCTGCTTTATTCGAATTCGCTAGATCTCGCAATGGTTTCTTTGTTTCTCGCCGATTCTCTCGCATTCAGAGCTTTGCTTTCAAGTCTTGCATCTTATCCGATAGCCACATCATGCTCTGTAACATGCTTTCAAAAACATTCCTCGGCTCTTTCCACCTGCCATATATGCTAGGGCGTTTGCATATGCTGGATGCTTTTGGCAACGGGGGCCTTCGAAGGACATGGTAGGCTTGATTGATTAAACTGTATATGATAGTTTGACAGCATTAAATTTAGTTCTTCTGTCTGCATTGCCTCCCATCTTCCTTTTGCAAGTTGTTATAAGAGACACCTCTTCTTGGTCGAATTCCTTTCCCCTGCTTCTAATGACCATCGTGTTTTGGCTTATCATGCATTGCTATCTATTTTTAAGTTAATTCTAGTATTTCTTCTATATTCAAAGTTAAATTGTAATACACTTACTGTATTTCAAATATCATGCTGTCGTCCAAGGGCCAGGAGAGAAAGATGGAGGTAGCAAAGATGAAGATTTTGATGCTGAGGTTTTCCCGGGAAAAAACGAGGCTTGATCGCATTGAAAACGCTGTCATCAGAGGAATAGTGAAGGTGGGAGAATTGGTGGGAAAGATCAGAGAGAGCAGACTGCGCTGGTTTGGCCCTGTGGGAAGACGGGAAGACAGCTATGTAGGCTGGAGAGTCCAAACACTGCAAACTGGAAGAAGAAGGAGAAGCCGTCCAAAGAGGAGGTGGAAAGACTGCATCTCGGAAGACCTCCGCGCAGCTGGCGTGCAGCCAGAGGACACCCAGAACAGAGCGGCGACCCCACCTGATGTGGGAATGAAGCTAGTAGAAGAAGATGTTGTGGTTTAGACAAGTCAAATTAATGCTTTACAGTACCAGAGTGGTTCGTAAAAGCGGCTTCTTCGCTGGAAACCCTGTAGATACCTCCATCTCGCAGGAAGGTCACCTCCTTTACAATTCTCATCATGCATGAATTTTTCGACTTTTCCATACACACGCAACAAAAAAACACACACACACGTATAAACATACAGACATACACGTACACACACAATCCTCTATCTTTTTAGAGTAAAATACTTCCATACAAGTCTTAAAAACAGGAGAAAGTTGCTATTTTCTTGGAAATTGACCATTTGTGTCACTCTTCAGGAAGAATTGGCTGATGTGTTCGCCATCTTTTGCCCGTTAGGACACCCACTTCGCTTCCAGCCAAGCATTTGTCATTTCCCTTTTTGGTTATTGTGTTTAAGGATGCAATCATCCGACAAAGAGTTACAGACACCTCCGTCAAATGGCTTATGTAATATAGTTGTTCCGAATTCAAGCATCAATCAACTTGTTTTTCATATGAAAAACCAGCTAATTCAAGTTTCACCTGTGTTCTTCAACAACGAATCCTGCTTACAAAGTTAAAAATGAGCACCTGCCTTCCTCCAGCTAGTCATATGAGCAGCGGATGGAGCATGCGCTGTTAATTTCAGATGTTTTGATCTATCTATCTATCTATGGCTATCTATGGCTATCTATGGCTATCTATGGCTATCTATGGCTATCTATGGCTATCTATCTATCTACCTACCTATCTATCTATCTATCTATCTATCTATCTATCTATCTATCTATCTATCTATCTATCTATCTATCTATCCATCTATATATCTATCTATCTATCTATGGCTATCTATCTATGGCTATCTATCTATGGCTATCTATCTATCTATCTATCTATCTATCTATCTATCTATGGCTATCTATGGCTATCTATCTATGGCTATCTATCTATGGCTATCTATCTATGGCTATCTATCTATCTATCTATCTATCTATCTATGGCTATCTATGGCTATCTATCTATGGCTATCTATCTATGGCTATCTATGGCTATCTATGGCTATCTATGGCTATCTATGGCTATCTATGGCTATCTATCTATCTATCTATCTATCTATCCATCCATTTATCCATTAGGTGCAAACATTTTTCAAAATTTTTCCACAAATATGCATCTAAATTTGCAAAAATGGGCAAAGGGAATAATTGATTTTTGACCCGTATCTAAGTATGAATCCCATAATCTTATTCCAGCCAGCACAAATTATACCATACTCTGTTGGACAGATAAATCTGAACAGTGATTGAGATTTCGGTTTTTAGCAACTTTTTCCTGTCGAAAAGTTAATCCAATTGAAACATTATTCGAAAGAGAAACAAACAAAACTGGTCAGTTCTCTAAATTTTAATCCTCCTTACACTGAAGTTTCAAAATTGCCAAGGTTGGATAGATATTTGGAAACAAAATACAACTACCTACTTATCGGGTTATTGTTTGAATATAGATTCCCCGAACATCGTCCTTTTCCTTGATTTAATATCGTCCGGCTTTCATCTAGGTTGATTACAGGCGAGAAAGAATTTGATGATGCTCCATTAGCATGCTTCTCACAGATTCAAGATCCATGTTAAGATTCACGAATCATATGAATCTCGATACGACCACACAGAATGAGAACGGAGCGCAACACTGCCCGATAAGCATAGCTTCTTAGTTTCCTGAGATCTACCTCCGATGCAAGGTAGCAAACTGGAAGACAGAGGCACTGGACTATCCTACCTTAAAATGGCTTGGCTCAGGACGACACCGCTTTTCTAAGATGCTTCCTGATGCTCTGTTCGTGTATGGGCTCAATATTTCATCGACATCTGATTGAAGAGTACGGCAACGTTTTAAGCGGTTGGCGCCAAACTGATTTCTGCAATCAATGGAAACCATCAGTCCTAAATTCTGCAGCACCTTGCAACACTCTACGACACTCTACTGTTGCAGCACTCTGCGACACTCTACTGTTGCAACACTCTGCGACACTCTACTGTTGCAACACTCTACGACACTCTACTGTTGCAACACTCTACGACACTCTACTGTTGCAACACTCTGCGACACTCTACTGTTGCAACACTCTGCGACACACTGCGACACTCTACTGTTGCAACACTCTGCGACACGCTACTGTTGCAACACTCTGCGACACTCTACTGTTGCAACACTCTACGACACTCTACTGTTGCAACACTCTACGACACTCTACTGTTGCAACACTCTGCGACACTCTACTGTTGCAACACTCTGCGACACTCTACTGTTGCAACACTCTGCGACACTCTACTGTTGCAACACTCTACGACACTCTACTGTTGCAACACTCTACGACACTCTACTGTTGCAACACTCTACGACACTCTACTGTTGCAGCACTCTGCGACACTCTACTGTTGCAGCACTCTGCGACACTCTACTGTTGCAACACTCTGCGACACTCTACTGTTGCAACACTCTACGACACTCTACTGTTGCAACAATCTGCGACACACTGCAATACTCTACTATTGCAACACTCTGCGACACACTGCAATACTCTACTGTTGCAACACTCTACGACACTCTACTGTTGCAACACTCTGCGACACTCTACTGTTGCAACACTCTGCGACACTCTACTGTTGCAACACTCTACGACACTCTACTGTTGCAGCACTCTACGACACTCTACTGTTGCAACACTCTGCGACACTCTACTGTTGCAACACTCTGCGACACACTGCGACACTCTACTGTTGCAACACTCTGCGACACGCTACTGTTGCAACACTCTGCGACACTCTACTGTTGCAACACTCTGCGACACTCTACTGTTGCAGCACTCTGCGACACTCTACTGTTGCAACACTCTGCGACACGCTACTGTTGCAACACTCTGCGACACTCTACTGTTGCAACACTCTGCGACACTCTACTGTTGCAGCACTCTACGACACTCTACTGTTGCAACACTCTGCGACACTCTACTGTTGCAACACTCTGCGACACACTGCGACACTCTACTGTTGCAACACTCTGCGACACGCTACTGTTGCAACACTCTGCGACACTCTACTGTTGCAACACTCTGCGACACACTACTGTTGGAACACTCTACGACACTCTACTGTTGCAACACTCTGCGACACTCTACTGTTGCAACACTCTGCGACACTCTACTGTTGCAACACTCTGCGACACTCTACTGTTGCAGCACTCTGCGACACTCTACTGTTGCAACACTCTGCGACACACTGCGAATCTTGGGATTTTATGGAAACCAGGCTTTACCTGCAGCATGTAATTCACATTCACACAATTTGTTGGAGCGGTGAAGGGCAATGCTTCAACGGACAGCAATCGACCAAAAATCTGAATCAAAAGCATCCAAAATGCTTGTTGCATACAATGGTATCGATCAATAGCAACGCAACACGAAGATTCATGCAATTGGCACGCAAAAACTCAACTGGAACTGCGATAAAAAAAACAGTTATGCTCCCAAAAAAAGGCAGAGAAAATTGCAAGCGATGATACCGAAAATTTAACACGAATTCACAATTTTTTCGGCGTATTACTGATGTGAGGCAGAGCTGGATAAACATTGGAACTCTACAAAAGAAGGCGGCTCTCAACTTTGAACTTTCGCTGGTGGAAATCAAAACTGAATACTGGAAAATATCTCGCGCAATGTTTGTGGAAAAAGACAGTCCACTTAACAGATTTACCGGCACAGCAGGAAGCAATGTTTATTTTCCACTTGCATTGAACCGGTAGGAAGCAAAAAAGGGTTTTCTCTCCGAAGACCGAATGTGTGGAATATTTTTCAAGCCTGAGTCCATTTGATATTCTGAATCTCTTTACCCCTTGGAATCTCAGCGTCTCTGGATGCGCGCAATTCCTTGAAAACTCAACGTGTAACTAAACCGCCGGAGTAGAGAGGTATGCTACAAGCTAAATAGGTGGACCGGCTGCAACCAGTTTGTACAGCATCCAAGTACAATGTTTAGCTGATGATTGCATAGCATGAAACTCAGAGTTCTGAACTAGCACTGGTTTTTCTCT
Source organism: Pseudorhiza aurosa (assembly GCA_964026355.1). Lineage (NCBI taxonomy): Eukaryota > Metazoa > Cnidaria > Scyphozoa > Rhizostomeae > Lychnorhizidae > Pseudorhiza > Pseudorhiza aurosa. Next base: position 5,732,422 of record OZ032130.1, read on the forward strand.
CGTTATTCTGTCAATCGCTCTAGTTCGACTATTGAGCACTCTTGGTGATTTTATTTACCACTCCTCTCTTGGATATTATCACGTACGCACATATAAATATATAAACACCTATGTATATTTATATATTTATATAATTATTCATATTAATATATATACATATATATCTATACATATATAATAGGTCGCGCAGTGGTCGCATCTTGGATATATCAATTAAACCTGAACTATCGAAAGCAACGCGAAGGAGGATTTGATAAGTGGTACGGCAAGATAGGGATTTGAACCCAAGAAGCTTGATGTAGACAAAACCCTTAGTGGAAACATTAAAGTTTTATCCTTGGATAGCGATGATTTCAAAACGCAAATAATTGAATATTAAATTTCATACGTACAAAATTGCTAATATATGCATAACATATGTCACAGTTTCAAACAATCATAGTTTTACGTAAAATAGATTAGTGGATTAACAATAGATTGAAGAGGGTATCAAACATTTAGCAAATTAAGATGTTATTACCATACAATTGAAATCAATTTCCTCATTCGTTCATTAGGTTCCTCTTAATTCATTCATTCTTTTTTATTGCTCATATATTCATTCATTCGTTTATCGGTTCATTCATTCCTTCCTTCGTTCTCGTTAGATTACTTGAAATCTCAATGCATTGTAACGGATCGCTAATGAAATTCCTTATTCTAATTTCGCCCGAATTGGTTAGCAAGCTTGTTATTGTTCGCTTGGGTTCAACCATCAAGTGTCTATCACTTTAATCCATTTTCATAGAGACATGAACTTCGTCTAATACAGACATTCCAAGTGATAACAGCTTTCTGAAATTTCCAAGCCAACCCAAAGACAATAAATTTGTATTACACGATGCTATACCGTAATGCTGAATACCAGAGCAACTTCGTCTGTGAATGTCTGTCAAGAAACTACTTCCTATCATTATTCTTCTGAAATCAAGCAAAGGAGCGGTACAGAGAGGTGGGAGTAAGCTATTTTAACGAATAAATGTCCATCAATTACCTGTGGGATTCACAAGAACCTGATTTCAAGCCAATTCTAGTCTAAATTTCATAGCGATAAAAAAGGATGAAAAATTGTTTATTCAAATTTATTTTACAGTAATTGATATCGGATTAAATATACAAAAAAGTAAAAGTAAAGTCTCAAACTCAATACGAGGGTTGGGAGCACCTCGCTAGATGCACTATACTGAGCCCCGGTGTTTCCAGACAACATAATTTCTCGCCATATGATGGCTAGTTTCTTCACTCACTGCACCTTACCCCCATCATTGCACAAGGTACCACCCGTGTACTGCCGGATGGATGGGCATGGCATTCCGTAACATGCACTAGCGCAAGACGGAAACTATTCCCTTCAGCAGCGCACAGGTCTGCTCCTGGCATCGAGTCAACTACCACAATTTCACACATTCGTAAATCAAAGTTGCGAGAACGGCAGGGCATCGGATCATCAGTGAATTAAGAACTACAATGAATTCAGGAAGGATACAGGAATCATTAAGAGCTTTAGCAATAAATAACGTCCCCACACAGCATAGCACGCTAAACATTAAGGGACTGTAATGAATTTATAATGGTAGTGAGAATAATGGTGCCAATAACAATGATGATGATGATGATGATGATGATGGTGATGATGATAATGATGGTGATGATGATGATAATGATGATGATGATAATAACGACAGTAATGATGATGATGATGATTATGATGATGACGATGACGATAATGATGGTGATGACGGTGATGATGATGATAATAATGATAGTAATGATGATGATGATTATAATAATTATTATTATTATTACTATTATTATGACCGCAGTAATTTTGGTTAACCTTCTGGGAGATTTTTGGATAAATAGCATGCCATAGTACTCACTATTCATCCTTTCACGGTAAAGCTCCTCCGTTATCGCTGTAGCGAAGGGGATGGATGCACCACTCCGTTTTTTAGCTTTTGGGTCACACGACTGCGTTAATACAGCGAAAGCAACAGTTGGGGGTTGGACATCTAGTAACACAAATACCCTTTTTGCGTATAACTCCAATACCCTTTCTACAAATGCCAGTGTGCAGAGAAGCACCATGTTCCATTAGTCAGAGCTGCCGTAAAGTGAGAGTTCCACACTAGGTCATGGAAACCTAACAACAAAATGGCGATTAATATACAAATTAATGTTGAAGGAGGAAATTAGACATGCAAATTGGAAATAAAAATTGATTGAATACATCGAGGGTTTTAATGAGGGCATTCGGGCAAGACGGAATCAGCTGGCCTTTACGTAGGACATAAATGTCTTCAACTTTAAAAGAGATTGGCTCAGTTGCTCAATACTTTCCTTTGACGTCTTCTTTGCTTGTTCTTGGTTCTGAAATTAAAAGCAAATTGTTTCAATGGTTAACTTGAGTGGTAATGAGAATATTATCTTCCGAAATTTTGATACTGATCTCTCAGCTACTAAATCCGTCTCAATTTTTCATGTTGGGAATGTCAGTTAAAAGGTCAATTTATTACGCAGTGCACGATTCTTGAAAAATATCTATTTTCTGGTCCACTAAAAAGTCGCTTGAAGAGTTGAATTTCGATCAAGCCTCACATCAGTGTAAAAAAAGAGTCGACACTTAATTCATTAAAAAACTTTTTAAGACAATAAAGAAGGATGTCGACCGATTGAAGCAATCTTTGCTTTCCTTAACAGCGACTGGAAAATAAAGGATGATGGTAAAGCTGTGCAAAAACGAAAACTCTATAATCATGAAACCATTCTTTGTGACATCTGGGTAACTATGATATTATACATGAATGTTATGCAGCACGTGAACATGCGAGATGACAATATGACTGCAGCATTCTTCATAGGACCTCTACATATAAATGTTTTTTGCTCATAAATAAACAAATAAATAAGTAAACAACATGGATGGACGATGAAACGACAATGAACATCTGTGCAGCTCTTCATCACCATAGGCCGCGAATGAAATGCTGCCTAGTCACCTTCGAACCTTCAAATTGATTTTTATTTTCGAATTTTATTGCTAAAATCTGACTTATTCGCTCTAATGTTGCGGAAGGTTTCGCTTCAAAGCTTTGAGCGGTATACAGTAGGCTAACTTGGTGAGTTGAATGATCATGTCAAGTCACGTTCGACAAAGGATATGGGTCAGGATACGTCAATTTCAAACCCGTCTTTTTCATTGACTCGTTTGGTTGGACCGGTTTCGTCTCGAGCTAAGCTAAATTGAAGTCCACCATTAATGGCGCATCCAGGGAAGGGACCCTTAATCAAACGTCTCTTCCGACGTACACTGAGATTACACTTTCCTTTGTCCTCAGATCTTTCTTTAGCTGTTCACAAAACTTATCATTTCAACCATGTCCATAGAAGAAAACTTTTACATCGTAGATCGATGAGTTTAGCTTGCTCTTAATTTCCTTTCCTTTCAGTTTCGAACAGGGCCCTTCCTGATAACATTACTTGCAGTACTGACAAGGTTTACCCTATATGAATATATCTCTATTATCATTATTATTACCATTACATGCCTCGATCTCATGTATCGTCCCAGCTTCAGTTTCGCAACGACTTCAAGTCGCTATGTGACGAAGAATATTATATTAATTGAGGTACGCCCAATTGGGTAACCATTCAGGATCATTCTTACTACCAACATTTAGCAAAGCTAGTCAAGCAAATGTAGCATACTGCTAAACTCGGAGGGGGCTGAATAGTTTATTCTAACGGGGAGCCAAAGTCTCCTAGTCTAACCCCCTAAATCCACGCATGCGCTGCGAATCAATGAAGAATAACTTTCCCTGCGCAGGACTGGACTGCGCAGGATGAATGTAAAAGTTACACGGGAACGAGACATAATCTGACATGCAGCAGGACTTTTGCGGAACTGCCAATGGCTCTTGCGCACCCACGCGACATTTGTTGTTATTGTTGTCGCTACAGCAACGGCGTTCGATCTGGCTGAAATCAATAGGGAGTAATTATGAAATATTCAACGTCTCACCGCTATCGAAGCTGTAAATTGTCTAATTTGAGCACCAAAATTGTGCCGCTTTCTTCTGATTTCAAGAGCAAATCGCAAAGTATCTTGCTTCTTTCTTTCAATTTCTGAAATCGAAAAATTAAAAATTGAGTTCCATGAAGAATAATTTGAAAAATAACAGATGACCTTCCATCATTTTAGTGAATTATGTGCGGGAAAGGCCATGGTGGCCTAAACAGGACCCGAACAAAGGAAGAAAGAAGAACGTGAAAGGCTAACGGGAGAGAGAGAGATCAGATCAAGTTTATTGATCGTACAACGTCGTATGAAAATAATGGAATAGTATATTTACATCACAAAGTTATTCATATCACATTACCTTGTAATAGATAACATTAAACTTGATAAAATTTCTTAAGATTACACGTTACATTATATAGAAAATAAATCGAATTACAGCACTAGTTGGATTCCTGCGTCAACCCCTTAATGTGCTCCAATTGTAAAAAATTACATAGTTTAAGTCCACAAACCTTTAAGCTAGCAAGATGGAAGAATATTTTCAAAAATAACAACCTAAACTCACCTTGTTTGTATCGATTAAAAGCCTCTGTGTCTTTTTTCAAGCAATCGATATCCGGCATTTGGAATTCTTTTAACCGCTCCTGAAAAATCAGCACACTATCAGGTAACATATTCGGGACCATAAATGGACGCAAAGATGGAGTCCTTCGGTCCGACTTGAAATTGGATGCGAAGAGTTCAGCATTGGAATCTATTCAAATCACACTGCGACCTCTCGTACGTTTTTAAGAGAGATGGCGGATTGAAATTTAGGCTGCCCCGAATTCAATTCGATCAGAAGTTTCAAGAAGAATGAATTTCAGCTTATGACTCACGCAAACACCTTCTCACTTCATTCCTCTGGTTTGAAAGGAGGGAATTTCTTCTGTCTTTATGCTTTCTACCTAAGAACATCGATTTCCAGACACTAAGAAGCCATGCTTACTGAGCAGTGTACTGGTCCATTCTCATAATGCGGCCTCTTTTCAAGAGCCTTATGATTCATGAATCATGAAGTAGATTTTATGAGATAGGAAGCTTTTTCCTGGTCTGATGTGAACATAACTCAAATTCATATACCTGGAATTACAAAGGAAAGGAGGAGGATTCAAAAGTCGACCAGATCGAGCAATTCTTCCATTCTTTCTTTCGGTGTGACAACAACCAATGATTTGTGCCAGCCATGCATCTCCACTGATCCATTGGCCAACATTTCTAGGTCATCTGACTTTTTATCGCAATTTTAGTTCATATTCATTTATTCTCCATGAACAGAAAAAAAATTATTGTGTCCTGATCAAGCCCTTATTCATGGCTGTACCAAGCAATGCAAAATCCGACCGTATACTACGTTAAATTCTCCATATTCTACGATTCATGGTACTTCATTATATTGTCCGGGGTCGTAAACATGTTCGATTTAAAGAAGGTTCGAATTACAGGTATTCGAATCAGAAAGAGTTCGAATTACAGAGATTCGAATTTTCTGAAACTTTTTGTTAGGAGATTTTCCAGGGACCTGAAAATTTTGTTCGAATTAGCAAAAGTTCGAATTACATGAGTTCGAATTAGACAGAGTCGACTGTAGTTTATCGTTATGTATTTTACCAACTTTAAATAACTTGATTGATAATGAGAATAATTCAATTTTTGCAATTCAGTTTCCCTGCTACCGATGGGAAGATTTCGGCACTTGCGATGCGGGGCTGCCCCTCCTCCGTACGTAAATACGGACGCAATAAAAACACTGCCACTCGGTTTATCGCGAGCACACTTTTAGCGCTTCATCTCGCCGCTTCGACAGCTTCAGGTTTCTGCCTGCAACATTCTAACGGTTGTTTTTTGAACAGAGAGACAAAATTCCGAGAGAAGTGCATCGACAAATCTTTGCAAAGATGGGCGCAAAATTATGAAGTCACAAAGGAAACTGCTTTCTACGGACATTCATACGCTGATAATTATCAGATGAAAATATCGCAGCATAAGAGAATAACAGCATAACTCTTCCGCTCTTTTTTACATATTGAAGATTTCTACGCAAAACAAAATATTCACATGATGGCGAGTAGTTCCAATTATTCTTAAAAATTGCCAAATTTTTTTGAGCATCGCAGCCTAACGATGAATTGCACAATAATACTAATTATTTTTTATCATTTTTTAAACTTCATTCTTTTATCAAATACTATAAAGACTACAATTACAAATCTCACTAAAAAGCTAACTTGTATCTGGCTGGCTTACAGGGAGTAAACACAATAAGAATATACAAAAGAAAAAAATGAGTTGCATCATTGACTAAATATTGGTCAATAAGGAAGAAGTTCCGGGTTTGACTATTATTTGTTTCTGGAGCAAAATATACAATATGTGGCACGGATAATGATGGATGAGATTTTGGTTAAGATGTAATTAACATGGCCGTAGTCAATATCAATAGATTGACACATCTCCAGAAAAGAAGCAGACGACTGGCCAAAACAATAATGGTAACAATCACAAAAATAATAGAAGGCATTTATATTCCGTCATTTATCCACGCAGCTCAAAGGTGTATTACATAATATTCATAAAACTAACAGAGTGATATAATATACAGTATTACAAAGAATGCTAAAAAAAAGAAAACCGAAACCAAAAGGTAAGCGAAAAAGATTCTTGTCGTGGCCCTCATTATTCAATTTATCCTTAAAAAGTTGAATATGTCCACTTACCACACATTTAGGACAAAACCAGGTTCCTGGTGGTACTTTGGTAAGTGGAGGATCGAGACAGGACAAATGGTATACACGATCACACGTGTCACACATGAGAAGGTTGCCTGCATCGCGGCACACCGAGCAGATTGTTTCGTGAAAATCGTGAATATCGACCTAAAACAAAACGAATTCCTTTCTTTCATTCGAAGAATTTCCAAAGCTTGAGAATAACTGCGTTCCCAGGCCACTGCGAGCCTCAAAGAAGCTTTGCTCGTGAAGGGAAACTCACACATGAGCAGGGAGATACTACATGGGTGCAAGAAATGTATGCTCATGCAAGAGGAATACGCTGTCTTCATTTTAACTCCGGGGACAATGCAGAAACCTCCACGTTGGTGTCCCTGGAGATCGACCGCCTAAAGTGATCTCGACTCATTTTTGTCGGCTCGCAACCGATTCTGCAACCACTTTCCCTCAAAGCAAATTTGAGGGAAAGATTCGATGACAAACAATTCAACTCCATTCAGATTGTTAGCCTTATCGTCGCAACATCTACGAGTTGATACTAAAACGGGCTATTCAAACTATACACGGGAAGGAGATTTTCCGTACGAGGAAAAAGGCATTTCGTTGCAGCAAGAAAATTATTTGCACATGCAAGGAAAAGTATGGGGCGAAGAAAGCTATACGCGCAATCAGGAAAACTTCACGTGCGAGCAAGGAGCTATGCGGCCGGCAAAACTACGAGAATTTTCAAGGCAATTCGCGCAGCTGTTACAAGGTTAAAGCGCTGGCCAGTTGCCTAGGGAGCAATCAGGTGGGATGATGTGAGAGAATAGAAGCTTTTAGAAATCATCAGCCTAGTTTTAGTAGGTGTGCTTGATTTATGACCATGATCGGTGGTGATATATCTGGAGAAAACAAACCTGAGCTAGCTGGTGCGACGACATTCAATGCACAGCCACATAAATAAGATTCGTGTTGTCTCATTTAAATTTAAGAAGCTAAAAGCATACACGAAACGAAACGTACGAGTGGCTTATACAGTTTCAGTCCATTGGCTGAAGCTAAGCTAAGTCAAGCGAGGCAAAACGTCAGACGGGTGATTTCTAGCAGGCATTCACTTTACTGGTCTATTTCATCTTCGTTCAATTTTAGGAGAGGGACCTTCAGCAATGGCTGCTTTACAAGGGGCCCTCAATTTACTTAACAGTATAATATAATAAATGAAAGCAAAGCAAATAAATAATAAAGTCAAAAATACACAAGGAATATCTTAAATAGAAGTAAAAAATCAAGTATAAAATCAAGTATAAATCAAGTATAAAATCAAGTATTAAATCAAGTATGAAATCAAGTATAAAATCAAGTATAAAATCAAGCATAAAATCAAGTATAAAATCAAGTATAAATCAAGTATTAAATCACGCATAAAATCAATTATAAAATCAAGTATAAATCAAGTATTAAATCAAGTGTGAAATTAAGGAAATGGGAGTCCCCCCAGGAATCTAGGTACTAATGCTGCCCCAAATCAGAAAGAGGTGATCGTCTTGGGATTCGTTGGAACAGAGCACCTTTCAACATGGGCAGCTACCAGCCGACCACTAGGAAGACTCCCAGTCCATTATAAATTGTTTTTGAAAGTACACATGGAAGGTGACTGTTTTCCTTATTTGGTACGCTATTCCAAAGTTCATCCGAAAGGACGTTGAATTATGCGTTACAATGCATATTACGCTTGAAATGGCTTTGAATAGCCAGAAAACAGTAGTCTTGTCGTGTCGTCGAGCTGTCATGTTGTCGATTTTTCCAGTTGTCATGTTGTCGATTTTTCGAGTTGTCATGTTGTCGATTTTTCGAGTTGTCATGTTGTCGATTATTCGAGTTGTCATGTTGTCGAGCTGCTGTCGTGTTGTCGTGTTTTCGTGTTGTCGATTTTTCGAGTTGTCGTGTTGCCATGTTGTAGGGTGATCTAGTTGCCGTGTTGTCAAGTTGTCGTGGTTCAGTATGCGGACTCATAACGGAGGGGCTGTGAGTTCAAAGCCTGCTCGATTCGAAATAAAAACACAATCAGTGTTTAATGCAACGGGAAATCACTTTTAAAACTCCTTCTCCCTAAAGAAACTCAGGGTCCTGGCTCTGGCTTCTGATAAGCTCAGCTTCGAGTATAGCACGCAGCTGGAAACCCACTGAGCGAAGGGAAACAAACAAATCGAAATAAAAGCTTCCATACCCCCTCGATGGTGGAGACGATCGTCGTGCTTGAGGAGATCGGTTCAACGTGTTTCGATTTTCGCTTTTTTCTTTTGACTGGCATCAAACTCGAAGTTGCCAAGTTTTCTGCTTGAAAAATAGAACAAATAATTATCTATCTCCAACTAGAAGAAAAGCTTAAAACCAGACAAAATTATGCTATGATCAGTGTCAGATGAAAAAGCTTGCAGCAAATTTATTCTATACCCTGATGAGTGTCAAAAGAAGCTTTGCAGATATTTTAGATGTGTTAAGTGACAAGAAATAGCGTCTTCGACAATGAATTGCCAAGCTTTAATCAGTGTCAGCCAGAAAACTTCATGAATGACGTTTTAGTATTTGATCAGTGTCAGACAAAAAGCCTTCGGCAATAGCATGTCGCTGCTTGAAAAGTGCCACAAAAGAACGCTTTATATCAAAGTAATGCATTCTCGTTTTAAGTAGCATCTAATACCTTGTTATGATGTTTCAGTAGCGAACTGATTTACCATTTCGTATTAAACACGTTTTCAGAGGCAAAGTTGTTTTGGCGTTCATAGTTAGGAATAAATGAAAAAAAACAGAGAAAAATCAACGAAAAAGATTCACCTTTCTTGCTTCGCTTATTGCCATTTCCTCGAAAACTGAGCTCTTCTGTGTCCGAAGATTCAGCAGATGAGGAATAATACTAGAAATAAAGACGTTGAATCAAACGGAAACTGAACAGTTGCATTCAAATTAAATTCATGACTCAAATAGCCGCAGAAATATTTGAATTATATTCGTTTACTTACCATTGGCTATCAATTGTTGCTGAGGTCTCCAATGTCACTGGTAACAGTGATGGAAGATGAAGCGGAAAGTAAAGTGGAAGATGAAGCGGAAAGTGAAATGGAAGATGAAGCGGAAAGTAAAGTGGAAGATGAAGCGGAAAGTGAAATGGAAGATGAAGCGGAAAGTGAAATGGAAGATGAAGTGGAAAGTGAAATGGAAGATGAAGCGGAAAGTTAAATGGAAGATGAAGCGGAAAGTAAAGTGGAAGATGAAGCAGTAAGTAAAGTGGAAGATGAAGCGGATAGTGAAATGGAAGGTGAAGTGGAAGATGAAGCGGAAAGTGAAATGGAAGGTGAAGTGGAAGATGAAGCGGAAAGTGAAATGGAAGGTGAAGTGGAAGATGAAGCGGAAAGTGAAATGGAAGGTGAAGTGGAAGATGAAGCGGAAAGTGAAATGGAAGATGAAGCGGAAAGTGAAATGGAAGATGAAGCGGAAAGTGAAGTGGAAGGTGAAGCGGAAAGTGAAGTGGAAGGTGAAGTGGAAGATGAAGTGGAAGATGAAGAAGATGATGAGAAACAAGGTGAGAATGAAGAAGACAGAACGTAGAAGATTATGAAGATGAGATGGAACAGGAAGGGAATGCAGGAAGAAACGAATATGAAAAAGAGGAAGAGTAAGATGAAGAAAAGGAAGGAAGAGGAAAACAATGAGGATGAATACATAGATCACGAAAAAGGAAAAGAAGACGATAAGTGAAACGAAGAAGAAGAGAAGGAAAAGGATAAAAGTAAAGAAGAAGGAGATGAAGAGATGGAGAAAAAACAAAAAGGTGAGGTGGCAAAAGAATAATATGAATAGGTACTAATTATTAGCGAATCCGAGAAAAGCTAAGAAAGTGCATAAAACTATGACCGTTTCTGCCCAATTAGCATTATTTACAAGCTAGAAGAATCAATTTCAATCAAATATTTCACTATGAATGCTTATCTTGAAAATTATTGGCTGTGCTTTGGTCACTAGAGGTTTCATGACATATCAAATACTAAAGGTGATGACATAAATGTGTGGATAAAATAAATGTGTATATAAAAGTAACATCTAAAAGAAACTTTATATTAGCAGTTAATAAGAAATTAAATAAATGTGTGTATAAAGGTATAATTTAAAATCTATTTTACAAAGTCAACAGTTCTGGATCCAACCAGTCCTTGTTTCTCCAGAAAAATACATGGTAAGTCGATCAGATGGAAATGTTGATCAATCTTCTTACTATGGAGATTCTTACATAGTAATAATAAAAATATGATAATAATGAAAAAATAATAAGTTATCAATGATTTATTTCTACAGCGTAATTCAATCAGCTGAAAATAAAGCTGCTATCAAATGGAACCCTTATCTGAAATGAAGTTGAAAACCAAATTTGTGTAAAAACCGAAAAATGTTTAACGTTGTACTCATAACATTCGAGAATGTCTCATGAACGATGCGACAACAGCTTCAAGATATTCGAATGATGCGATCCCAAATTTGCTCAATGAAATGACCTTCAACGCCGAGGTGGTGTGGCCGAGTGATTAAGGTGCAGTGTTTCGAATCTTGTGAGGTCCCCTGGATTCGAATCCCGTCGTCGGAAGCACTAACCACAAACCAACCGTCAATTAAGCTGTTCATCCTCCCGAGGTCGGTAAATGAGTACTCAGAAGTAACTCTTGAGGACACGAACACTGGACACATTTATGATAGCCAATCTTAACAAAACTAAAGTTAACCTAAAGTTGAAGTTCTTAATCCAGTATAAAGATTCGTCATTTATTTAATCTTAAAATTAATATGAATCTCACTCCTCAAGAACATTTAAAACCTAATTCATATAGAACCACATATCATTGCATCGAACCGAATCACATTATATTAGATCGCAGAAGATTATAAGCTCCAAACGAAATACCTTATCAGTTTCTGTGGAAAACAGCAGCAAGTAGCTGGGGATGCTTCGAGTCCTTCGTTTTCGATCGCTTTGTTTACATTTCAACTCTGCAAATATAATATATAATAAACATTAGCAATAACGAATGAAAGCACAAAGCAACACATGGATATTGTATCAAATAATCATATCCTCAATCTACAACAACAAATTTTTTTGCTTCGCCATCTAAATCAGAACCTTATAATTTCAATATTTACACCTCATTATTCATCGACTTATTCATTAATACATTCGTTTATTTATCTGGATTATAATTGAATCATAAATTAACTACTAAGGTTTGTATCCATATTTTCAATTCTTAAGGTATTCTCATTCGACATCGAGCTACCGAGATAATCACATATAAGTGTGAATCTTTAAATTTTTATAAAATCAACAGTCAACTTCTTACAATTCATTCTTTAATTGATTAAGTAATTCACTATGACATAAACCGCGGTTAGAAAATAAGGCCACAGCTAAGGCATACACTGACGAAGAGAAACACCAAATTAAAATGGCTGCATGAAATTTGGGGCGGGGCGCCACTCTCCATCCTCGTCACAATTAATCCCCCAGTTTACGCAAGGTGGTCATGTTGGCAAGTAGTCAGAGGTGATCGATTAGCAAGAATGGTGTCAGGGGGGGGGGGGGGAGGGGGAGAGAGCTGAAGAACAGATAAGACGGAGGAGACCCAAGAACAAGGATGGCTAAAGATGATGACAAGTGGAGACGGCAAGTGACCAAACGGTGTGCACATCCGGCTTAACAAGGCTAAGGAGAACTGAACGTAATTGCTGGGTGCAGAGAGGCATCACTATACTCATGACCGAACAAACAAGGGATTGGATAAGCAAGAATATGGAATTTAGGCTTAACAAAGCCCATGATGCATTCATTTACTATTGCTGCATGCAGAGTGAGTAATCATTAGATCAATGGTTGGAGAAGGAAGTAAAGAAGCAAAAAACCTGGAGTAGCCATTCATGATGAATAGTATGGCAACATAACATACCATTGTACATGGAAAAACATGTAAGGAATCCGTGTTGACCACATGAGCGATACAAAGTCAATGGAAATGAAATTAAATCAATGTGAAAAGCTAAAACATTTACTGACATATAAACATTTCATGCGACGGAGCAATAATGAGCAAATAATAATTCACCTACCAGCATATCTTTCTTGAGTAATGAGACCAAGTTTCTCCAAGAAATTGTATTGCTGAAGAATAAATAAATCATTTCATTAATGAGGGGACACTTTTGATTCCGAAAATCCATTATTGCTTCTATACACTCTAGACCGTCGAGAAGCTGTAGAGATTGTTAACATAATGATAAGAGGTCAAGATCAAGGGTGATCACAGGTGACCAAAGATGATTGAAGATGATCAAAGTGATCGAAGGTGATCAAACGTAATTCAAGGTGATCAAAGCTGATCAAAGGTTGTCGAAGGTTATTGAAGGTCATCAGATGCCATGAAAGGTGATCAAATGACATCGAATGTCACCCAAGGTGATAAGAGGTGATTAAAGGTGATGGATGGTGATCGAGCGTGATCGAACGTGATCGAACGTGATCAAGGATGAAGGCTGAAAGCTTACCTCAACTGAAGGGGGACTTCTTTTCAGTGTTGATTTTTTCGCCTGTTTTGAAGTCTTTGTCTCATCAATTGCCTGCGAGGTAGGTGAATGAAAAATCAAAAAAAGCTTTTCATGTCTTCTGCCTAGCGTACGAAGGCAGACTCTAGGAAAATGAAAAGCCATGGTTATTGTGCAATGTGCTCCAATTCTATGTGACAACACATCAAGATTCCTATGATTCATAAATCACAGGGTAGATTTCAGGACGCTGAGAAGCTATGCTAACGGATTAGTGCCCCGTTCCATTCTCTGGGTGTGGTCACACCTCATGTTTTTAAACCTGGAATTACAAAGAGCTTGCGACTCTTCTCCCTCTACGCGGCAGTAGGCTTGGAGTGGAACTCCAACTACAGAGCATACGCCTATGATCAAGTGCCTTACCACTGAGACAGCATTTCACATTTTAAGCGGTGACTCCATCAAAAAGCATCGTTATTAACGTGGAGAACTACCAATGCAGAGTTCACTAAATGCAGAGTAAAAGTTAATTCAAAATTTTTAAATACAGACACCTCTTGACAACAGACAGTCAGTTTAACGGTGTACGCTATCATTGCTTAGGTCTGTATTGATCCCTAATTTCTTTCCCCATTCTTGGAAGCAGTTTAGCGACCTTATCACGTCCCTTTTATTCATGCATTCCGTTATAAAATGATTGATTTTAAACAATCAAATCGAACAAGGAAAATGGGAAAACATGAAGAACTGTAGGGTTGAAAATAATTACATACTTTGGTCTTTCTCTCTTGGATTATTTCAAGTTTGGGAATGCGAATAGAAACATTGGGATCTGGCTTTTTTATCTTGTCAGGAATGATCTGAAAACCGAAATGATCATCATCATTACCATCATCATTGCTGTCATCATCATCATCATGAGCATAATCACTATCATCATTGCTATCATCATCATTACCATCATTACCATCATCATCACCACCATCACCACCATTATCATCATCACCATCATTATCATAATAATAATAATAATCATCATCGTCATCATCATTGCCAACATATGGATGAAAGGAAAAGTTCAATTTTGACAAACTTGCCTTGATTTTTGACATTGCTGAGTCCCCATTTTTCATCTTTCCTTCTTCATCAAACTTGACTGACTTGCGAATCTTCTCTATGATTTCTCTCTGCGAAATTTAAACAACAATCACTATTTGCAATCACACAAAACATTATTAACCAGCTAATTTCTTATCCAGCTGTTACTGCTATTACTATTACTACTTCTACTACTACCTATACTAAGTCTGCAACTATTTACTTCTATTACTACTACTTCTATTACTACTACTTCTATTACTACTACTTCTATTACTACTACTACTACTACTACTACTACTACTACTACTACTACTACTACTACTACTACTACTACTACTACTACTACTACTACTACTACTACTGCTGCTGCTACTACTACTACTACTACTACTACTACAACTACAACAACTACTACTTATAGTACAACTGCAATTATTACTACTATTAATGCTACTACTACTTCTACTACTACTGTTACTACTACTACTACTTCTACTTCATCTACTATGACTGCAACTATTATTACTATTAATACTACTACTTCTACTATTACTACTACAACTGCTACTATCACTACTATTACTACTACAACTGCTACTATTACTACTATTACTACTACAACCGCTACTATTACTACTATTACTACTACAACTGCTACTATTACTACTACTACTACTTCTACTACTACTACTACAACTGCTACTATTACTACTATTACTACTACAACCGCTACTATTACTACTATTACTACTACAACTGCTACTATTACTACTACTACTACTTCTACATCTTCTACTACTACTACTACTACTACTACTACTACTACTACTACTACTACTACTACTACTACTTCTACTACTACTACCACTACTACTACTACTACTACTACTACTACTACTTCTACTCCTACTACTACTACTACTACTACTACTACTTCTACTACTACTACTACTATTACTACTACTACTATTACTACTACTACTACTACAACTGCTACTATTACTACTACTACTACTACAACTGCTACTATTACTACTATTACTACTACTAATACTACTACTACTAGTACTACTACTACTACTATTACTACTACTACTACTACTATTACTACTACTACTACTATTACTACTACTACTGCTACTACTATTACTACTACTTCTACTACTACTACTACTACTACTACTACTACTACTACTACTACTACTACTACTACTATTACTACTATTACTACTACTAATACTACTACTACTACTACTATTACTACTACTACTACTACTACTACTACTACTGCTACTACTATTACTACTACTTCTACTACTACTACTACTACTACTACTACTACCACTACTACTATTACTACTACTACTACAACTGCTACTACTACTACTATGTAGAGGAGAAATTTCAGCCAGACACAATCAAAGGCCTTGGAAATATTGAGAGAAATCACTCTGATCTCACCATATGATTCTAAGAGCAGAGGACCAACATGAACAGTACATGAGAGAAGATCTCCATTACATCTAGCATTTGGAAAGCTATACTGGTGATCAGAAAGGGGCTTGCTTGTTTTAAGCAAATTAAGAGTGATTTAGTGATGATGCTGTCCATTGCTTTAGAGATGAGTGAAGTGATTTCATGGGACATCAGTTGAATGGATCTGATCAATGGATCAGATTATGGCTTGAATACAAATTCAGAAGTATATCAACAGTGAGATTTGGCACAAACTTAGACATCAATGTGACATTAAAAAGTTGCATATATTCCTCTTTTTAGAGTCATAATGTAACACCACTGCCAAGTAAAACTTTGAAATCTATCTATTATGTAGTCTAGGGATACTTACTTAGTCTTCAGAATCATTCCATGAGATCAGATATGGCATTGGCATGCATTGACCAGCAGCATACCAATTTCAACATAATTAAACCCCCCTGGCTATCATGCACAATGTTTACTATATCTGCTCTAGAGATAAATAATGGTCCTGCCAAGAGCTCCAGAACTGATGGTTTTTTCAAGAAACTGTGAGCTTTCAATGACTGTCAACATTTTAAAATTATTTACTAGATTTGCATCGCAATATCAAAGAAATGACACGATATGATGAAATCTCTAAAAATTTACTATATATATATATATATATACATATGACGACTAAGAAACAATCACCCAGAAAGCACAGAAAAACATACCGCCCTCTATGGTAACAAATTCTTTATCATCAGAAAAAAAATTTGCAGACAAAAATCACAAACAAAGTAAAAAAAATACAAACGCAAATACTCTAAATATCAATTGTCAACTAGATCATCAAAAATCACTCACCTGTTCAAGGTTGAATGAGGTGACTTCTTTGTGAACATCTTTTATCTTCTCTTTGATGGCAATCTGGATTGAACAAAAAATGTCAAATCACACGGTAAAGAAGGGTTGACACAATTGGGATGATAGTGCTTATCAGATTCACTTATTTCACATAACCATTCTGCTCTCTTCTTGACTATTACAATATCAAAATGTCCAAATATCATACTACTAAAATATCAAAATATCATTCAACAATCTAATGTCCATGAAGATTAGGAAAAAAACAAAAAATTACCTCATCATTTTTGTTAAGGATTTCCATCAGCTTCTAGAAAAGTTGATGCAAAAGGATTGTAGACTGTGGTTAGGTTAACATTTTAACATTAAAAAATCAAGGAATAGCAAGGATGGAAATGATAATAATGAAGCTTATTATGATTAAGATGATAAGGACTGGGAACTGTGCTGATTACTTTAACAACTGTTTTTATTACTAATATCATTATTACTTAGCTGTTATCATCATTATCATTAACCTCAGTGATGATGATGATGATGATGATGATGATGATGATGATGATGATGATGATGATGATGATGATGATGATGATGATGATGATGAGATGATGATTGGTACGAGATGATGATAATGAGATGATGATGATTGCAATGATGATGATTGCGATGATGATTATGAGATGATGATAATGACATGATGATGATGGTGATCGTGATTGGGATGATGATGAGATGATGATTATTATTATTATTACAATGATCATGATGATAAGAATACTTTCCTTTCTTCCTTTTAGACTATTTCTCGCTTCAATCTCACAATTTTCTGAAACTTTCGTAACACAGACACAATTATTCTCCTACTTTAGGCCATTCAATTGTTCCAATATTTCAAAAGAACTGTCACCTTATCCTAAATGACCTCTTACAGAATACTACCCAAATTGCCATTGGGGGCACTCTTTTAGGAGACTGGCCCAAAAAAAGGACAACATTTTTCCAATCTTTGGATGGCTCTGACTTAAGGACTTTGACACATTTCAAAAATGCCATTTGATGCATGTTTCTGGTCATATTCATTCAGGATCAATTCACTCCATATGCTGTGATTATGTCCATGAATGGAATGCAAATGTTTGATATTTTGATATTTTGGCTCAATTAAAGAGGGTAAGCTTTTAGCTGGAGCTGACTAACAAGGTACTTTCCATGACTGAGAATTTACATATCCTCCCTCATTCTAATAGACTGAATGATCAATTCCATTCCTACAATACCACAGAACTCGCCAAAGTAAGATTTAAAAAGGCAACCATAGCTTATTATGTTATTTCATGCAAAAGCTATGAATAGGTGATCCACAGCGGGTTTGGATGGATGGCTATGTCAAGGTTCTTTCCAGTATAAAAAAAATCTTGGGTAACGCGCTCTTATTGTTGAAAACTATGACAGTCTACTCTTGACAAATACAATACAGCAGTGCAATGAAAAATATATTTTGTAATATTTGATAGTCTAGGACAGAAGTGAGCAGAAAGTGGGCAGTTGAAATCTTAGAAATGCTATTGGCTGTGTTAGGAAAGACACCTCGCATTGACAGCCTATTGTTCAGTCAAGTCCTACTCCGAAGAGATTACAACTCCCCAAACTCAAAATAGGTCTGTTCTTCACTGTGGAAAATAAGGGAAGGAAATTAAGGTTGGTACACCAGAGGTTACTTTTTAAGGATTATAAAGATGTTGAAAAATGAGAAAAAGTTTAAGATAAGAAAAATTGATCTACAGAATTCCAGCACATATTTTGGAGGTCTCCACTACTAGCAATGAAAATGATATTGATTAAAAGGATTAATAAAGGACTAGATTTCAGTCTCAGACCCTGCCAAAAATTAAAAAAATGGAGTAAGGGCTGGAAAGGAAAAGTCTTGGGTTGGAAAGAAAAAGTCTTGCTATCTACCTTGGGTGGTGCACAATTTTACATTGATGTCCAAAGTCAAATATGGATTAGATGTCACATTATAAATATGTTACAGCTTATCATCTTGCATTCCCTTGGTTGCTGATATCAACCCAAATAAATAAGCCAGACTCAAAGAGAGAATGAGAAAGGAAGCTTCAATCTCTGCTTGGGATGTATTTGCAATGAGTAAAACAATTTCACACAGCTTGGAACTCGCTTTGACGTGATTTAAAACATGGAATATTAGCTCAGAAGAGGAGGAAAGACCTTTTTCTGTGGGTTAAAATCCAGCTTGGATAATTTCCCTCCAGCTCAATTTGCTCTAAATTACACACAAAAAGGTCAGAAGTGACAGATAAAACTGCAAAAAATTGTAAAATTTTGAAAAATTATTAAATAAACAATTTTGTTGCAATCAATCAAGCAGGTAAGCACTCATGGTCTTTGATAAAAAGTGGAAATAACTTTCTGGCTGTCTTTCGTTAATAATCAGATTGAAAATATGGAGAAATTTTCTATGGCACCTGTTTATTTATCATTGAAGGAAAGATTTATAGAGACAGTTTAAAATCTTTTGCAAATAAGTATCATTTCAACTTCAAGAACCCCTTTGCAACTATTACTTATGTTGAAAGGCTACTCTCTCTCCTGAAAAGCAGATATATACTATATAGCTTACTCAGTTTTGAGCCAGCAGAGACCAGAGATAGAGAGCTGAGTATTTTTCTAGGGAAATAGATTCTTATTTTGTGACTTCCTCATGTTTCCTTACCAACAGTACTTTTGTTGCAGGATTGAGCCCAAAACCTTTAAGCTATGAGTTTTCATACTTAAGCTACTGAGCCACAACACAGAAAGGTCAGTATACAAACTGTATGAATATAAGAATATAAATTATGGGATTATGGAGGGTCTCCCATGAACCTGTTTCACCAAGGATTAAGGCAGTCAAACGAACTTTCATTGAATGTAATTATTCATGAGAAATTATGCTTCAAGGAAAGCTGCCCATAACACCTTTGAAAATTCTAAACAAGAAAAAACATCTCTTTGGCAGACAAAAATGGTGAAAAAGATTGCCAAAGAGTTGACAGCATGGTAGTAAAAAATATAGGAAAAATTAAATTTGAAGGAATGATTTGATTTAAATTCTAAGTTAAACTGAGGATGATATGATATCTGGTGACTGAGATAGTTTTTGGAAAAGGAAACCATATTAAAGTGCTCTAATGAATATTTCAAATTTCATTCAATCTCTGATTTTTTTGGATTAGTTGGTGATGAAATATGAATCAAGAAATTGCAATGCTCTAGGAGGAAAATTGAAATAAGTTTTCAAATGGAAGCATGAAGCTGCAACAAAAATGTGGTTTTCGAAACCCGGCAATGGTCTTTCCCGCAGAGGCTTCGAAAGTAAAGTCATCTCCATGCAGTGATCAAATTATAATTCTTGAAATGCGACAATAAATTTAAAAGAATTAAAGTGATTTTGCAATCAAAACGAGATGGTATTAGAAACTGTCAAAAACATTTAATAACCTTAATAGAACCAATTTTCAAAAAGCAAGAATGCACGTTTTCAGATTGTCGCGTCCAAAATGGATGTTTGCTCCATCTTGCCAGAACATTTCGTTTTATAAGCAAAAGCGTTTTCATCACTTCTAAAAGGCACGGTTTTAGAAAATGGAGCTAGGGAGAACTGAAAAGGTGTAAAAAGACACTTAACGGCCAATTTTAATGCACGAAAAGAAGCACTACGATTGCTAACCGAACACAGCAAACATTCTGGAACAATACAGGCGCGCTTTGATCTGCCTCTACCCATAGGTAAGGAATATGTGTCATACCATTCAAGCAGTTCCACCGTGGATATCTGGTGTAGAACTCTCAATGAATCTAATGCCTCCGTTCTTATTGATTAGTATTTTTAATCTTCTATCTGGGGTTGGAATATCGACACTTTGTGAGAATGAGACTCGTTGTAAAAGCGAGTTCCTAAAACTCTTTTCATGAACGAGGATTCTCTGTGACGTGAGGATTCTTTCGTTTTCACGTTTGGCAGCTGGGATGGCAAAGATCAACAGAGTTAAAACTTCTAAAATGGCTTGATTAACTCAAATTCGATTCAGTTTGCATGAAAACTATTACAAATCGAAAAAGCTACCGTTCCAGGGAAAGTACGGGCCTTGCCGAAACTTTTTTAGGAAATTTCGGAGAAGAAGGACAATCTTGAGGAGAATGACACAGATGGTTTAAGAGAATTTCCCAAAGGCCGAGTTTCCAGGCGTATAATAAATTGCTACAGTGGATATAGGTAAAAAAGTCAAATAAAGCAGAAATTGAAGAAGAGTTGAATTCGCTCACCTGATGGTGCGTAGAGAGTGACTGGATTTTTGTGTGAAGTTTCGCGAGATCCATTTTCATCTTCCTGAGTAACTCTCCTATTTGCATACGAATTAAATGGGAACGATTTGCCATGAAGTATGATACGTATCATAATAAACAGGCCAGCTTGACGGAACGGAAATCATAAACTGGGGACATGAGGAACTGTGACGTGAAGGATTGAGGGCCTAAGTGGACTTGCCTGACTGCGGACAATGAACGGTGCAGTTACCCACCCAAGGCTTTTCCGCAAGAATTCTTAAGGGAAGGGAAGACTGCTTTGAATATCTTTCTTGCATTCTCTCCCGAACAGGCTGGAATTACGCTCAAATCAAGCGCGAGGCCTCTCATTGGTCTCCTTTCAAGAGACCAATCCAGGCAATCCCACGAACCAGGCGGAGCCAACGGCTCGCTGCCCTGTTAAGTGATCCCAATTGAATGCTGCTGAGGCTACGGGCATCGCATAAGTCGATTTATGTCATGTTATATTATGTTATTGTTGGCCTCACAATAACACAGAGATTAAGTCGAAGATTCCCAGCTACATATATCACAGCTACTGATTTCGGAGCCGACATCGCCTTTCTCTCCGACAGCATTGAAGACGCACAATGTTTGCTTTCTTTAGTCATTAAAATAGCCAAAGAGGTTGGTCTCAGCATAAATGAGGATGAGACAGAGTACATGTCTTACAGCACACCGAGTCCGAGAAACGACACGATTCTCGCTAATGAAAGGGCATTCAAAAAAGTGAACGATTTCAAATATTTGGGCTCTTGGGTGGACAATTCAGAAAAAGGCACGAAGACGAGAAAAGCACAAGCTTGGGCAGCAATAAGAAAAATTGACAATATATGGAAATCCGATCTACCTCGCAAACTAAAAGGTAATTTCTTTCGCTCAACAGTAGAAAGCATTTTGCTATACGGCGCTGAAACATGGACCATGACCAAAAAATGAATAGCGAAATCGACGGCACATACACTCACCTACTTCGCCGTGCTCTTAACATCAACAAAAGACAGCCCGTAACAAATGAAAACTTATATGGTGATCTTCCTAAGATCTTCTCAGTTATACATCAACGACGATTACGTCTAGCTAGTCACTGCTAGTGACGAAACTGCAGCAAACCTAATACTGTGGAAACCAAAACATGGTTTCAGAAGACCCGGTAGACCTAAACTTGACTATGTCACTCTCCTCACGCAAGAGTTGTGGAGAAATTTTGTGGATTCGGGTGCGCCCGACTGTGATGATGATGATGATTTTTACTTAAGGGGGAAGGGGCAATAGACAGAGAGACCAGAGCAAATTTTTACTCTAGAGAAGGTCTCAGGCTCAATGCATGCTTGTGCACATTCTGAAGTCTGCCTACTTCACGAACTCTATCTCACAAATCATCATTCATCCCAAGAACATGCAACTTATGGAACGTCTTGCCTTCTTCTTGCTTTCCTGAGTCCTACATCTTGCCATCTTTCAAATCAAAGATCAATTAACTTGATCTTATCTCTCTATCCTCTTAGCTACTCGCTTTCTTCTTTCTTCCTATGTTGGGGCTTGGTATAGGCCACCATAGCCTTTCCTCAACATAACCCACTAAAAAGAAAAAAAAAGATTCTGAAGTGCCCTTTACCCAACCAACCGGTAGTAAATAGGGATGGATATTTAAATAGCGTGACGAGGAAGGGAATTTGTCTGGATGATCACTTGAAATACAAAGTATAAAAGCACCACTTTAATTACTCATGAAACATGGCAACAAATGAGAGCATAATTTTCAAAGAAATTGAATGTTATAAGAAGATAATCTTATGTGACAAAAATCAACTCGTGTCTGTTTTCATGGGAAGCCTAGAGTCTTGCCAACACCTATCACAGCCATTGAAGTTGAAAATGCTATTTAAGAAACTGGAAAACAGCAAAAGCCCAGGAATGGACGAATTCACCCAAGAGATGATGAAAATATATGACATAGGTGTTAGGATAGCTCAGTGGTAAGATTCCTGCGCATTAATCCTATGGTCAGTGGCTCGAGTCCCACCTCAGCTAAACTTTCACTTAGAGTGAGGAGAGTCGCCAGCTCTCTGTAATTCCAGGCGTAGGAATCATGATTTGTGGTCATGTCGAGAGGAAGGACCTGGACACTGCTTGATTAGCAAAAAGCTTCTTAGTGTCTAAATTTCTACCTTTGATATCTAGGTAGAGTCATGTGTATGAAAAAAGAATAAAAAGAAAATACAAAAAAGTACAAAAAAGAAGAAAATGAAAAGGAAGGGAAATGAGCACTCCACCTCGTGATCACGTGGTCAAGATCGCAACTCTCAATCAAAGTACTTCCCAATGCTCAGATTGTCATCAACTTAATTTTCACTTGAAATCTCTCAACAGTTCAGCCAATATACATAGAATATGTCCAAATATACGAATATAAACATGAAAAATGATTATCCACAAAGCAGAATGGCAGTTTCACTCGCCGCAGTAAATTTTGCGTAGGGGTGGAAATTTTTACTTGATTGTTAAAGTTTGTTGATAAAAATTCAAAATTGAGGGAATAGTCCAAAAGAGAATGCCCTGAGGAAAACCGTCAAGAAGGAATCTTGAATGACTTGGAATGACGTGGTGTGCAGGTGGACATGGCCTGATGAAGAAAGAATAGGCAGAAGAGGGTCACGCAGATTCCAAACTCGGGACAGGGTCTTCAAAGCTGAGCAATGGCGAGCTCAATTCGTTCAACCATCTTTTAGTATTTGCGTCATCTAGAGACAAAGCTAGGAATTTATGCTAAGATACTTTCTGAAGTTTTTAGCCATGACGAAGGTGAAGTCCTTGTTTGAATCGGAGGAGGAAAGTTATCTCAATCTTTAAATGCGTTGGTTAATAATCTTCTTACGCCACTGAAACCTTTTCATTGCTCTCCCTCTCTCCCTCTCTTTGAAAACTTAGGTGCATGTTTAATCCTCTGACATACACTCTAATAAACACAAATATCTTACCCATCCTTAACAAAAATTATGGATAATTTGGCAATTTCAACATGGTGCCAACATTTGAAACATGGGATTTTTTAGCAACAGACAGTGTATAGTCCGCTACAGAAGATCCACTGCTGACATATGAACTGTGATTGATTTCTGGTCTTGATTATCGCGCATTGGATGGCGGTGAAGAAGCAAAGACAACAGCTTCGGAAAAATCGAAGGCTTTCGAGGAGGTTTTTCATGCAGGTTTCTTTTGAAAATTTAGATCTCAAAGAATCAATGGTCAATTTTCTTAAGTGATAACGTCATTCTTGAATGGACTGAGAAAGAAGTAGTTTTTGATGACCAGAGCCATGAACAGTATTATATGTTTGCTCATGTTGCACATGGCTCTATTATTGGGCTCATGCTTTCCTCAAATTCATTAATGATTGACTTGATCAGATTCTCATAAAGTTCCAACTATCTGGGAAAATGTCGGAGCCCTTCTTCCGTTTGCTGCCAAGAGCGAAATCGAGTATGCTACGCAGTATGTCACGAAGAGGAAATTTCTTGAAAGAAATTCCGTGGAAAGTTTTCTTTCACGAGTCACACGAACTGGATCACGCGCCTCCTAAAAGATTATTCACGCAAAGCTCTTACTGAGACAGCATGCATGCTCTGAGTGGAACATAGTAAAATGCTTGGAAACTGAAAAACCATGGCAAACGGTATCGTGCGAGGGTACCCCAGTGACTACGTCGATTGGCAACATACACAATGGTCGATAGTTTGAGGTGAACGTAGAGCTCACCTCTCAAGTAGAAAGGAAAGTCGCCAGGTTTTTTAGCTCCAGGTATAATATTGATGCGATGTAACACGAAGATGCCGGACCAGGGCACTGCTAGAGACGCATAGTCTCTCAGTGTTCGAAAATCTACTTTACGATTCCGTTATATGGATCTTGAACTAACGTCACATCATGATAAAGGACCAGAACACTACTTAATAAGCATAACTTCTCAGTGTCCTAAAATCTCTCATTCGATGTTTAAGAAGAAAACACGACAATATGGCTGAACAAACTGAACAGGATAATTCAGGAAACTATTATAATCTGAAATGTATACTTTAAATGTAGCGTGCTTTTTTTCCACTCAACAAGGGGAATTAACTAGCTAACTCATTTTAACTGACATCCTAGCATTGACCACTTGGCTTACTAATCCAATACATTAGGAGTAAACTGCATATTCAACTCGAAAATAACTTTCACATTCTTTTCAGTTCATAATGGCCTAGAAATAAAATTTAAAAAATTTTCATAATTGCAGTGATTATTGGATGCAAAATAGAAGTTCCGCTGGAATCATGTTTACACATCAGATCTTAGAATGAGTTGACTTCAATCGAGAATATAATTACTCAACTAAGTGCTCTATGAAGTTGCTTCGAAGCAGAGTTTCTAGCTATTCAAACTTTTTAAGCGGCAGCCTGCAAAAGCCATGCACAATTTGAGTCGCTCAAAATTGGCATTTTGTGAAGTTAGCTCTGGGTGTAATTCCTGGTTTTCAAAATTAAGCTAAGTGAATTAAGATAAGTGAAGGACGGAAAAGCTGTGCATAATATTGTGTGGCTTTACCAATTCAAGCCAATCTTTCGCTTTGTATCACCTATTGCTCTTTATTCAATGTAACTATTCCCTTTTCGTTCAATAAAAGCGTTCTCTATGTATATAATGTGTGAGTTCATGGGTGGATCCTTTAAAAAATTTGCCGTAAAACGATAATGCACTGGGTCGATTATGAAAGAGGTCATCCAGCAAAAATCAAATTTAATGTCATTTACTTAATACACTAGAACAGGGGTGGCCAACCTGTCACAGACCAAGAGCCACAATTTTCCATGTGCTGCTGCGAAGACCCATATGAGACACGGGGGCACACACGCACAAAATCACCTGTATACTTTTAATGAAAGTATATATTAGCTTCATTTTTAATTATTTCATTATTATGCTGAAAAGCGAAAGGAAGGCCCATGGCAAACTAGCATTCACTGAAGAGTCATCACAGAATAACTTGTGATGGCGATGTTCAGCACATTTTGGAAATTCCTGGTCATTATTGCATCATGAAAATTGAGAAGCAATTATTGTTTAAATTTTTTTGAAAATGGTAGTTGATGCCGGCCTTTAAGAACCGCAAAAAACCTGGCGAAGAGCCACATGCGGCTTGCGAGCCGCGGGTTGGCCACCCCTGCACTAGAATCTCTCTTGAAAAGGGACAAGGTAAGGGACTCTAAGAATCATTTCGATCAAAAGTACGGAATTCAAGACTCTACTCAGACCTGACTCCCCTTATAAAAAAACTCTCACTGATGCATCCGTTAACGATTAAACTAAAACAATTACACTAAAACGTACATGCGAAATTTCTTTGATGCTAAAAAACAATACATGATGAAAAACTGTAGAGTTGATTTTCATAGACAACTGCATACTTCATTTCTTCATCTTTTTCTGTGCTGTCTCTGTCGATCGAATCTTAACTCCATCTCTTCGAGAACTGAGAGGAAAAACAACACATCAATTGTTTTGATCATGAGAGTGAGTTGCTTTCATTGGCAAAAACTGAAACAAAATTACACACGGCAAAGGGA
Organism: Pseudorhiza aurosa; assembly: GCA_964026355.1. Classification (NCBI taxonomy): domain Eukaryota; kingdom Metazoa; phylum Cnidaria; class Scyphozoa; order Rhizostomeae; family Lychnorhizidae; genus Pseudorhiza; species Pseudorhiza aurosa. Next base: position 5,759,217 of record OZ032130.1, read on the forward strand.
ATTCTGTGGTGGACAAGAAAATTCCCATAGGATAAGACATTCGGCAAAACGTATCGCCTTGATTGGGGTGGGGTTGATCACTGGACGAAAAAGGGATGCTTAAAAGAAACATAATATTACTCTCACGGTAAGGTAATATCCTTTCAGAATTTTTACCCTTCTGACAGGGAATACGGCCTTTAACCTTTTCATACACCTTCGGTTTTAACGTCATCATATGCTCTTTGGTATATCTACATATAGTGCATATCTTGGTTGAATGATGAAGTCGAGATGTGTGAGAAATTAAGAAGAGGGGCTAAAAATGAGGCTGCTTTTTTGCGCAAGCCTCGTTAAAATGAATTCAGAAAATAGACTATGATGATGATGATGATGATGATGATGATGATGATGATGATGATGATGATGATGATGATGATGACGATGATGACGATGATGACGATGATGATGGTGGTGGTGTTGGTGGTGATCCATGATGAATGAAATTAATCATGATGATTATGGCTATCGTAAATAAGATGCCGATGATGAGGGCAGTGATTATGATGATTATGGCAGTGATTATGATTATTATGGCAGTGATTATGATGATTATGGCAGTGATTATGAAGATAAATAATGTATGGTGATGGCGATTATTTGCGACTTGTAAATAAAACTGCTGCCAATTCTGCATGACCCACGAACATCTGCTTTCCCTTGTTAGAAGTTCACATGTTATAGCGACGCAAGATGCTACGATCTTTACAATTCTATGTAAAATATGACTTGTCTGCAGGCACTGAGCTGCAAACGCTGATCCATGCAGCTGCAAACGCTTCGCAAAGCTGCGAGAAAGCAAAAGAAAGCTTGCCGATTTACATAGCGTTACTAGAATTCCTCCGATTTGCTAGACACGTCACTTGCTGTTATCTACACCAGTTGTGAGGTTGATATAATCCCGCTTTCTTGTCAATATCTAAAGTTGATTTTACTACACAGACAAACTAGGCTTATGGAGAAGTTCCCTAGTTTTTTCCGACGCTGAAGAGAAGTTCAATTTTAGTGAGTGAAGCTCAAGGCAGGAGTCGAACCTCTGACCATGCACTCTATAAGCAATGAAGTTCTCCACTGACCTTTCCTCACAACAGCAAATATGGAAAGACGTGGATTTATAACTGGCACTTCTGCGCAGGTAATAGCATTCACCCAGTTTGGGGGAACGCAGGTGGTAAAAACTTGCAAAAACTGAAAAAATTCCAAAACCTAGCTGCGAGAATTGCTACTAATAGTCCGTACGGCACTCATTCGGAGCCACTAATTGGTACAGAATGAAACAGCAGATAGAAACAAAAGTCGTTAAGAGCGATTATGAGGCTCTCCACATCCAGACTTCAGAATGCAGAAAGAAGACGTGGACTTGAAATCGACAATTTTGCAGGGACATTGACAATTCCACTCCTTTCGCTTTGTTTGTTTGCTAAGTAGGGAAGACCCTAATGGGCCTTTAGCGAACCCACAGCAAAGGGAGAAAGGGTAAGGGGGTTTAAGAGAAGTGGGGGTGGATCAAGCTTGTTGATATTGAAATATAAGTCTGGATGAGTCTGCCAAGTTTCCAAACAGAAAATACAGCCACCGTTGACAGTATAGCTTGCGTGAATAGGTAAATTAGCAACTAATTGATATCAGATTGCAGCACTGTGTGACGATATGAAAATTTGATGAAGCCGAACAAGTGCTTCGCTTGAATCAATGGATGAGAACAGCATGGCATTGTTTTGAAGAGTGAATAAAGGCAGAAGTTTATTAATAAAACATTCCATTCCATATGGTGAAATAAGAAATGTACACACAAATCTGCACACATTCGGAGCAAAATACATGAATTTATACATTCACATGTGTACATAAAGTCTATCCGAATCAGTGGCCAAATTCGTATGTATACACAGATGCTGAAGGACCTGGTTCACAGAAATGTGGAAAATTGTGCCAATTGATGACTTCTTATGCTCCTGGACGGATTATATGTGGATGACTTGTTGCCGTGGATAGATTACATGTGAATGATATTTATCTGAGCAACTAAGTTTAACAAGCAGCTAAAAATGAACGGTATTTTCCAGTTCAAATACTCCAGGAAAATAGGTGAGAGTAGCTTTTGAAGATTTACAAAAATTCCTTCTCTTAATTCCTAAACAAGTCCACTAAGACTTGTTTAAAGGCGAAAGAAGATGGTGCGATCTCCGGGCTACTTTTGCATACAGACAACTTCTTTGTATATTTCCACTCAAAGCAGTACCAGCCAGTAGATTTAAGCACGTAGAGGAAAAGATTATCATTACTTTTAGTAATCTATAGCCCTTTTAAGGTTTTCTCATGGCAAATATTATCCGTTTTTCGTATAAAAACCACATTGCATTTTCCACTTTTAGGATAGCAGAAACCAAATACTGTGCTCAAAAAATTTCTAGGGAGGTGAATTGCTTGAAAAAACCACACAGCATACTCGATTGCGAGCGTAGACGAAGCCGGATACAGGGCTCCGAGCTATTTCGAGGGAAGTGAACCATCTTGATGTGGTTTCCAATTGTGCCTTCGCTTTGGCCAGTGTAATATTCGAACAAGAACTCACACATTATCAGCCCACACACTTGTGCAACCACGCTACGTCCACACAGTAAGGTACCTAAGCTCCTCAAACCGAAACAGTGTCTGCGAGGACGGTGAATCGAAGTCTGAATTTTGCGATCCCTCCGATCGATATTCATTTGCAAGCTTTGCAAAACTACGCCATGCGGGCATCTTGTCGAAATGTTTGAGATGACGTATTCGAATAAATCTATCAGCATGCCATAATGAATATGAAATAACCTTTTTAACTGTCCTCATGGGAATATAGAGCTTAGAGCTTTCGCAGAAGCTTTATTCATACATAAATGCAAAGCTGGACAACCTGAGTGAGTTCCCATTGAAAGGCGACTGCGGAATAAGGAAGACCGGAAAAGGAAAAAGCATAGATGTTAAGGACTACGAAGTATACACAGGATATACCCTGTCAAACAATGGTTGGACGTGAAGCATAAGCTTCCCACTCTGTAGAATATGAAATGAATGGTTTGGTTCTCAGGAGAGGGAACAAATGTCCCACTTTTTCGTTTGCAAAATTCGTCATTTGGTATCATTCTTCTTGCTTTTTTTGCACCCCATTCTAACGTCAATTGTATAATCATCAATATCATCTCTTCATTAATTATCACAGTCATAACCATAATCGTCATCATTATCATCATCATCATCATCATCATCATCATCATCATCATCATCATAATCATCAATCAAATCATCCATCATCATCCGTCATCATCATTATCATCATCATCATCATCATCATCATCATCATCATTATCATCATCATCATCATCATCATCATCATCATCATCATCATTATAATCATCAATCAAATCATCCGTCATCATCATCATCATCATCATCATCATCATCATTATCATCATCATCATCATCATCATCATCATCATCATCATCATTATAATCATCAATCAAATCATCCGTCATCATCATCATCATCATCATCATCATCATCATCATCATCATCATTATAATCATCAATCAAATCATGCATCATCATCCGTCATCATCATCATTATAATCATCAATCAAATCATCCATCATCATCCGTCCTCATCATCATTATCATAATTATTATCATTGCTATTTATATCGTCATATACACGAAAGTCTGGTTCCTAACAGTCCACAATTCATGGTTCATGTTTTGAGGGTTGGTGTTTAGAGATGTCTAGATGAAAATCCCCTCAATCATACGCGATCATCTGAAGACACAACATAATCCAACGAATTGTTTACTTTCTTTCGCAATTCGCAACAAAACACACAATCGACGGATTTACTGTACTCTACGCGAGAGGGCGAGATGACGAGGAATGAGACTGAGACTTCGCCGAAACAAGCTTCGCAGTCCAAGGACCAACGAAAATGTAAGAATTTGAGCAGAGCTTTTTGATCGTTTTAAAGCAGGGACCTCGCTTTGGAGGAAACTTATAAGGAAGAGATTTAGGCTTTTCTATCAGACACAGATCAGTGAAACAACGGACAAATAAGGATAGTTAAGATGCGGTTGCTTTCAGTACAGTCACCCGCCTAAAAATTCATTTCACTGCTCGAGGCCAACTAGAAATTCACTATACAACTTCATACTAACAGTATCTAATATTGCAATGCTATAATTCATACAGTGGTCAGTGTCAGATAAAAAGCGCTCAGTAATTTTAACAAACTTCCTTTCCTTAAAACAATTTCCGTACCCCTTGCTTACTAGAAGCTGTTCTATAGTCACGCATTCATGTATTAACAACATATAATCTATATGATAAAGACAATTACCAGTGTCAGAGGAAAAGCGACTGGTAATTTGAACATAATTCCTTCCCTCAAAAATATTTCGCTGCTCTCTATGAACTAAAACTTATTCTGTTGCCACAATTATACGTACTAACAACACTGACTATCATCAATCTATAGTTTTATTCTGTGATTAGTGTCTGACAAAAAACGTCCAGACCTTTTCCTTTCTTCCATTAAATTTCGCTGTTCTTCACCAACCAGAAATCGCTCCATTGTAGTGACTTATCATGCTACATACCAATGAACCATACTTATCAGACTTTTCATACTGTCATTATACTACATACTAACAGCATTTACCATGACCAATCTACAATTTTCTTCACTGACGAGCTTCAGATGAAAAGCGCTAAATACTTTTTTTAGTGAGTTATGTTGAGGAAAGGCCGTGGTGGCCTATACAAAGCCCCGACAGAGGAAGAAAGAAGGAAGCAAAAGGGTAAGAGGAGAGAGATGTTAGATCAAGTTTATTGATCTTAGATTTGAAAGATGGCAAGTTGTAGGATTCAGGAAAGATAGGAAGGGGGCAAGACGTTCCATGAATGGCATGTTCTAGGGATGAATAATGATATGATTTGTTTGAGACTGACTCTCACTTTATTTGCTTTCTTTAAAGCAATTCCCATTAAAACATCCTACGCCTTTTAGCAATTGCTTTGCATCTAAAAATATCTACATATTAACAGCATTGACCGATAATAAATAAAACATATTGCATTCTAATGAGCATCAGACAAAAAGCACTCAGTACTTTCACTCAAATTCTTTCGCTCAAAGCCACTTCACTATCCTTTCGTTCAAGGACATTTCGATAGCATTGGCTATCGAACTTGGTATGATCTCTCTCTCCTCTTTGCCTTTCGCTTTCTTCTTTCTTTCTTCCTTCTTTGCTGGGGCTTTGTATGGGCCACCATGGCTTTCCCCAACATAACTCACTAAAAATAAAATAAACCTTTCGCTGTTCTCCCGTTCAAAGCAACTTTGCTTTTCTATACCAACTAGAAATCACCCATAGAATATTATACCCATCTTCAGTGTATACCAGACTATTACCAAATACCCTCTTGCATACTGATGAGTTTCAGATGGTAAAAATGAAGTGAAAAATTCCTTTGCATAATAATGTCGGTTAATGCGATTGAAAGCACCCTGCATTGGTGCTTTGCGCGCTTTCGAGTGTTTCCCATAAAAAGGGGTCTACATTGTCACCGGAAGTGCGAAAATTACTGTGTTGAAACAAACATGTAGCCATATGACGTCACGCGGGTAATTTCAATGTGCAAGTCATGGCTGAGGACGATGCACTGTTCGATTCCCTCTCTCTGGAAAGCCACGAAATCGATTATGAATCGTTCAACGAAGCCGATTCAAATAAGGAATGAAGCGAAGAAGAGTCAGATATAATTTCATCCAATCCTTAATATGCTGACGAACTTTTTCTCTTCCTAATGCTTCAATTTTCTTTCCGAGGCCCAACATTGAATGAAAGGGATATAGCTAACACTCGATACCAAATTATGGTGCAAATTCTGCGATTCCGTTCTCCAATGCAATATACACACTCGTAGGTTTTCAAACGAATTCTTAGGTTGATTTATGAAACCTGAGTGATTTATGAAACGGTGTATTCTTTCTGGCTAATTCGCGTCTTCTTACGACAAGCGCCAAACCGCTTACGAACAGACGGCGGCGCGGTAAGCTTGTAGACGTTAGGGTGTGACAAGGTCTCAAGAATCAGCCAATTGAAAAGGGAGCTATTTTTAGGCTAGAAGTGATCAATCATTATAATTTAGAGCAACTTAAAGTTTAGGGAATACTGAATTTTTACAGAACAATCATGAATCTATCATTAATGCAAAGAGCAGTGTCAGACAAAAAGCATTATTTTTGACTTAATAAACCTCAAGAGAGTGAAAACTTTTACCGAATTGAAAGCTTTTCATTTGACACTCGATGGACATTGTGGGGATTTCAGGAGCTTCTCAAATCTGAGGTGCCTACCAAGCTTGGTGTCTGAACGAGAATCGCATTTCACTAAGATTGGCGGCTGTCGCTAGCCTCTCTAAGTCTAGGCGTAGGAATCACGTGGTCACGTTATCAGAAAGAAACTGGGCACTCATTGGCAAGCATAGCTTCTCAAAGTCCCAAAATCTGCTTTTTAATGGTAAGGCAAAGTGTTGTATCTAACAAGCATGCCTGGGTTGAATTCATCTAGATTTGCATTGTCGGTGGATTACTCCTTAATGAAAACAGAAACAAAGACCTCCGGTTTGACTGCCTTGAGGATGAACTGCTGGCAATTGGAAACGCGAAGACTTACAACCGTGCTGAAATGAGCAAACACGGGGGGTGCTTAGGTGAAGAGCATTCTGTTCAGAAGACTAGCCACAGATTCCTATACTGTCTGGGGGGTTGATAATGGATCAATACAGTATTCATAATGGGGAAATTAAACGCACTGTATTGGCCACAAGAGAATTCGACCAGGTAAGAAAAGCCTCTTGTGTGGGTACGTTTGCGAATAGGAGCCACAAATCTCGAACACTTAAGCCAAGGATTTTCCTTCTGTTATCACACTAACTAAACAGTATTATGAGTCGGGATGAAAATGGGTGGAAAATGTGAGCGATGAGCATTACTTGAGCTGTGCAGTCTGCAGTACAAGATGGTAGAAGACTTTCATGGAATTTTCAATGAAAGTATAATTCATTTAACTGTTCTTCTACGTCAGCGAAACGAAAATTGAATGGTGATTATTTCAATTGTTATGATATGGACAAGATGATTATGATTATGACGGTGATGATTGTGATGATAATGATGACGACTATGATGATGATGATTGCGATTATTGCTATGATGATGATTGTGATGATGATGACTACAATGATGATGATTGTGATGATGATGATTGTGATGATGATGACTGTAATGATGATGATTGTGATGATGATGATGATGATGATGATGATGATGATGATGAGGGTTGTGATTGTAATCACCTATAACTAAACGATACTTTCGAAGAAGGAAGCCTTAAATAGTTTGATGGCAATGAATTTTCAGCATGATCATGGAATATCACTTTTTTCACATCAGGTCATTCGATACACAAACACACTAATTCAAAGACTACAGTATCAAGAATATCAGCTGTAATTGTTCCTCTTTAAAGTTTGAGATAAAGAAGAAACTTCGCATTGGACATGAACAAAGCAATTGAAAACCTGTTCTTCAAAGGGAAACGGCTGCATTCAATAAAATGTAAGTACTGTTACTTAAACAAATTCTTTTAAAGTGGCCAAGGTGATCGGTAGTCAGCTATGGCGAAACTTTCACTCAAGTTTACGTAGCTCCTGTGATAAGCGCAGGACTAGGGCTTGACTCAGTAAGCAGACCTTGAGAGCATACAGCATGTTCCTCGGCAGTCAAGGAGATAGGAGGAAACATTAAAGCGCGAATCATCAATCGCTGGAATAGCTAATCAACAGAATCACGGATCGTCCTTCCCAAAACTATATTTTGAGAATCATGAACACAAGGAATCACAAATCAAAGGGATAATATAACGTAGGAATCATGAGTTTTGGGGTCATGAATCTTGGGATCATATCGTTTGAATCATGAATCGCAAGAAAAGTAAACTTAGAAGTTAAGAGTCTTAGGAACCTAAAGAATTTTGAATCATGAATCCTAGAAATCGCAAATCGTAGAAATTATCAAGCGAAGGAATCGCAAATCATAGAAATCATCAAGCGAAGGAATCGCAAATCATAGGAATCATCAAGCAAAGTAATCGCAAAGTGTAGGAAACATTAAGCAAAGTAATCGCAAATCGTAGGAATCATCAAGCGACGGAATCACAAATCATAGAAATCATCAAGTAGAGTAATAGCAAATCGTAGAAATCATGCATATTAGGAATAATTTAACTTAGAAATGAAGAAACTATCAGAATCCTGAATTAAAGGAATGACGAGTGTAGTAAATTGCGGGTCGGAGGAAGCTCGAATGCTTACATTCTCATTCTCGTGGATTCCGAATTTAAAAACAATTAACAGAATCAACAAATTGTAGACCAACTCATGCTAAAGCAGCAAACTGATGAGTTAAAATGAAGAATAATGAATTAGAATGAGAATGAACTGAAGTTGGAAATGATGAATAAAGATGAATATTAACAAAATAAACTGAACAGGAATTATTTGAAAAAACATTAATATCCAAAACAAATGAAAAGGTGATCATACGTCGCAAATAACTCACTGTGCTGTTACAAAATAAACTCGCTTTGCTTCAGAAATATTGGAAAATAGCTTACCCAAACAAATAACAGATACCAAAGGAAAAAAACCTGGTTTATATTTAAGAATAATGGTGGAAGATAACAATTGAAGCTTAACACAAGAGTTAAGAATTTACAAGAATGCTTCTATGGTACCAAAAGTTTGGGAAGGATACACATTTCCAGGTCGAGATGGAGGAAATAGCATCAGAAAGAATTCGTAAGTAAGTTCGCATTATTTAACTGTTCCAGTCTCTGGCTTAGTCGAATTTCATCAGTTCTAATTTCACCCGTTCTTTGGAGAAGTCTTTAAATATGAGACATCATATTGGCTTTTTGAGTGACTTCGCCGAAAAACCAGATAACCAGATCTTTGTGCGCTCGGGTGCAAGTGATAGTAGTATACTTTCATATTGACCATAGGCAAGGTGGGCACTTGAAAATAGAATAATTTCGGATCCAAAAACAGGCAGTTTTATTATAAAAGACCAATACTAAGTTTGCACTTTTCCGGGTGCTGACATGGTTGGGTTTTCCATTTCAATTTGAAAACTTCGTAACGAACGTAGCCAGATCAGTTGTACGGTTCATTTTAAGCGAGTCATGCCAAAAACTTAACAAATCAAACCAATAATGGCAAAGACAAAGTTATAACCATAAATAAAACTGATTTAAATCTGAATCCTTCTGCGAAAAGAAAATAAAGAGGGAGTTTGCTTGACCTCGCGGTTCAAAAAGAAGCTCACTCCAGGTTTTCTCTCCTGGCAATGAAAGCCCATTTGTTCGTACACTTGTTCATCCTTTCATCTGAACGACATATGTCACTGTTATAAGATCGGTCTTTTGTTCGAATATATGGAAGGGACAGTTGTTTGAAAGATCAGCTTTTTCGGCGCAAAAGCTTCCCTTGTCCACGTAAAAGCATGCGTGGACATAGACTAACCCGGTACCGTGAAAGCGTGACACAAGATTTCAGAGTCGTCAGCAGAAAGCCCGTATTTGCGTTTGTATTAACTGTGTAGAATCAACTTCCATGTGGCTGAATGTTGTTTTCGCAAATAAACTTAGGAGGAATCCGAAGATTCCGTGAATACAAATCAGCGGTGTTTCAATTGTATTCAAAGAATACCGATCGTAGGCAAGGATTAATGTTTGAATCTGCCTCGCAGCATGTGTAAACAATCCTCCGCAGTACATCATTCAAATGCAGCAGCTACGAGCAAGTGCATTGAATAGCAGAGCTGAGTAGCCTCAGGACCAACAGGTTATATATTTGAGGGTAATTAACTCACAATAAAGCTTCACGTGGCATTAATATCATTCTCAGGCCCTCGGTGGTGTAGTGGTTCAGTGTGAGGACTCATACTGCAGGGGTCGTGAGTTCAAATCCTGCACGTGTTGCAATGAAAACGCAATTGGTAAGGAAGGCAACGGGAAACCACCTCATAAAGTCTACTTCCCTAGAAGAAACTCAGAGCCCTGTCTCTAATTTCTGCAAAGCTCGAATTGAATATGCGACGCAGTTGTTAAAGCCTTCCATATTCCATTATTTTGCAAGAAGCTAACTGGAACGCACAAATTGCTCTTGGATACAGCGCATCAATCCAAAACTCGGAATTCACAATCTACAGCCGACAGTCTCTTGCATTGATGGTGCATTCTTTGAGAATGACCCAGATTGCCCCAGACCTACGCTAGTGCCACAGTTAACAGGTTCGCAAGGTAGTTCTACAATGATACATTCTCAGTCCCATTTCTTCTGGAGACCCACGTGCCATGGTTATTCTAAACTAAGCCAATCTCTAGTCTCGTGACTTTGCAGCCCCTCCCGCACCATCAAATGAATCCTTGGCTGCAATGCCGCCGACCACGCCAGTTATATAGCTGCTATATACCAAGCCTGCGTTAACGCAAAATATTTGCTTGCTTGCTTGCTTGCTTGCTTGCTTGCTGGCTGGTTGTGGCTGATTACGCAATTTTAGGCATATTCCTGGGACCAGTTTTATCATTGACTTTTTAGAAACATTGATACTGACGCTTCACAGTTGTAGTACATAGCAGAACCTTCAGTAATTGTTTAAGATGCTGTTGTCTATATAAAAGCTCCTAACAGGATAAAACATCGCCAGAAGAAGTCTATGTCAATAACTACTGGATTTCCATAGGTAAAGGATAATGGCCAGCCGAATGATTTTAGAATACATTTCAAAGGTGAGAATTAGGATGCGCGATTTCCCAAAAGTTTTATTTACTTTTCTTTCATTTGTTATTCTCAAATTATTCAAACAAGGCAGACCGGTCAGCCCGCATTATCATCATCAGTTCAACTCATATGAGAAAAAAGCAACACAGCAGGAGCATGTAGAACCCAAGGGGGGAGGTAGCAGTTCTGCGAATGCTGAGAGGGGGCTTTAGTATTTTTGTTCGTGTTTCAAGTCTGCTGCTAGCAGCACCTCTGCCATAAGCTTGGCGATGTGGAGGAGGTCTCAGAAGGTCCTAGGAGGTCAGACTGTGTGTGTGTGGATAATAGTCTGCAGAGCATTGAATGCTCGCGTGAATTGACCATTGTGCATTAAAAGTGTGCAGTCCCTTGAGGTATTCCAAACAGCTTGACCTTGATACCTGATTTAGATGCAAAAAACCTGACATGAAGGAAAGAGCAGCTATGAAGATGCTAATAATGATAATAATGACAAAAATAAGAATGATAGTGATTACTGATGATGATGACAATTATGATAGAAGAAACCTTCATTTAAATATATTTAATAAGCTATTCATTAGAATGACAGAAGAAAACTAAGCATTGCAGTAAACTCTTTATTAAAAATGCATACTGACACAGGATAATTGAGCATCGCTATTGCATCGCTATCGCAGGATGGTAAAAATAAGAAAGGTACTAACGCCTATTGATTAAAAAGAAAATAACAATGATGATTTAGATATTAATAACAGCAACGGTAAAGATGATAAAATTCATAATAAAAATGATAAGAATAATAATGATGATCTCCCGTGTCAAAACGCGAGCATTTCACTGAGAAGAACTGAGAGAAAATATAATATATAATAATATCTTATTGGATTTGCGATTGATGGTTGAAGCTATTTAAAAATGCAATTAGCGAGGTCCTGCAGTATCTAAAAGCAAGCGTTAATCAAATGTACACATAAGCCAGAGTCACTTGCGGCAACTTTAAGTGAAAGCCAGGCCGCCTTACAACTTTAAAAAGCCCGCCAATTGAGAAAGAGCTTTTGGAAAGTTTTGAGAGTCTCGCTTGAAAAACTGCGCATATGTTGGAATTGACGGGTGGCTTGCATTCATTTGCAGTCTTGTTTGACAACGCTAGCACGGTGAGCATTTCCAAGGACATATTTACGCAGCGTGCGCGCTATTCCAGTGAAAGAAAAGTTACCGATTTCTCGCAAACAAGCTTACAAGAACAGACCTTAAGTTTACAATCACTGAAATCCTGCTGGAAACATTAAAAAACCAAGCAGTAGAGTGTTTGGAGAGGTGTGCACAACACAGGCAAATCTGCACGGAATACTCAAGCAGCAAAACTTGGCTCAACAGGAACCTATGAGTGTGACGAGAGACGATTGACAGGGTAGGAAGGTCGATTTGAGATGGAGAAACCAGCACTGGACGATAACGGAAACAGTATGTATGATTTGAACGTATTTTGTTCATGTAGAGAAAAGGAAGCATTCGATGGGGAAAGCCTGTGAATGAAAGTATTCCGATTCAGCTTCCATTTGAGTAATCATCATTGCAATTGTGTAAAAAATATGCACGAACTTATGCGAAAATTTGCGCTTTTGGCCACCAAAGAATGCGAATTCGCAAAGGCTTTGAATGCGAAGTCGCAGTTGGTCGGGAAAGTGAGTCGAGAGGAAGACTTTGAACTATGATAAATTTAAGCTATAAGCTATAAGGTTTCTGCGCTACGATTTAAAGACTCTTGACTGTTGACTATCTGATCAATTGGAGTGGTGCGCAGAGCGAATGAAGACAAAGTGTGTAGGGTCATAGGATGGAGAATGGATTAGCCTAATAACGTAAAACAGAGTTATAACTAGAATTTGACACGATGGTAGAGTAGCTGTCGGATGGTGCAAACAACACAACGCATAGTGAAGCGTTAGCCTGAGGACCAAGAGGGGGGGGGGCTAACAATCCTTTGAAAAGAGACGACAACAATTCATCACAGAAAACATCGTACAGCATGATTCATATCAAAACAAAGGCCCCTTAAGATCAGAATTTGCTGAAGAGAATGCCCTGCACGAATAAGACGAGAGAATCGAGGATAACTTCAATAAGGGTAGAATTTTTATATGGAGGGGGACATTCCACCATCAGCCACGGCATTGTGGCCCTGCCGCAACCTAGCTTATCCTTTTACTAATAATAATGATAATGAATCATAATTTCTTCATTTCAAGTTAGCATGCCTAATAGCTCGAGGCTAATTAGCGCTAAACCAATTTGATACAATATGATCAACAAACAAAACGCTATAACAAAGTATCAATATAATATATGAATTAGTTGGCTTTTATCAGCTATTTCTTGTATTTTAGATTACTCATGAATAACTAACTATATTGCATTCTTATGCCAACGTCGTAAACAAAGTAATATTATCATCACCTTCAGAGCGCTAAGCATTCTTGAATGTTGCTCAGAAATCTGAAGAATTAGACAAGAAATGCGAAATGATCATGACAGGAAAGAGGCAGCTGTCATGGTTACGCCGCGGCTTGCAGATCAAAAATGCTATTGACAAAACAACTGCAAAAGCAACTGAAACTGCGGTTGCAAAGATCGGAAAACTTAAACCATCGTCAAGATAAAACTATGCGCGATGGAAAATAATTCAACGTGAATTTCACGCAGAAAGTGGAACATGAGCAGAGGAAAGCAGGGCGCTCGGTGATGAGGTAGTGCTCTGCAGATGCTTTCCTCCTCGCATTTAAGTAATTGATTATTGAGATGTGAAGGGCATATGCACCCCAAGTCTTTGTGCCACGATGGTTAGGGGCACGGCACAAACTCGTAGATCCTTAGTTCAGTGGCTTGAGGGAACAGTACCTTAAACGTTCACATGACTGAGGTCAAAAACTAGCCGAATCACTAGCTGGATCATTACGTGCCAGTATAGCCCAGTGGTAAAATTCTTGCGCATTGGTCCTATGGTCAGTGGTTCGAGTCTCCACTTCAGCTTAACATTCACTTAGAGTAAGGAGAGTCGCCAGCTCTCTGTAACTTCAGGCGTAGGAATCACGAGGTGTGGTCACATCGAGAGGAAGGACCTGGAAACTGCTCGATAAGCAAAAAGCTTCTCAGTGTCCAAATGCATACCTTTGATATCTCGGTAGAATCAACTATAAAAAATAATTAGCTTTATGGAACCCAAAGCGTAGAAATCACGGCATATTGTGACATTTTGAGAAGGACCAGTACACTGTTCGATAAGCATAGCATCACAGGGTCCTGAAATCTACCAGATGATTCATGAATCGTAGGAATCTTGAGGTGATGTCACATTGTGAGAAAGAACCAGTAAACTGCTCGATAAGCATAGCTTCACAGGGTCCTGAAATCTACCTTATGATTCATGAATCATAGGAACCTTGAAATGACGTCACATTGTGAGCAAGGACAGTATCTTCCGACTGACTACGACACTCAACCCTGCCCCCCCCCCCAAACGCACACTCACAAACATCAAAAGGCATTAAAGCTATTTCTGTATCAGAAGCAACGATCATGGTATTAGAAGGCGTTCACATGATGCCAATTACAACATTGGTAATTGATTGAGGTAAGCCATTATAGGATATCGATGCGAATTCAACATGCTCATACCAAGCTTATTGTAAACATGACCGCACACAAAAATGGCCATGCGAAGATTACTGGTACAACGAGACCAGGCATGGCTAAAGCATGGACCGGAATGAAGCCAAACTGGTCGGCCTTGTCACGACTGAGACATAATCCCGGAGGTTAAGAGACTTTCGAAAGTTAAACACTATCAATGGCACTTAGGAGATCTGGTGATAGGCGCAAGCGAAAGACGTCGGAAGCCAGTCCACAGGCCGAATGAATGGAACGGGTTGACAGCAGCAACAACAGCAAGAGCGTTAAGCTAAAAAACCCAGGCCATCAGCTTAATGGAAGTGACTGAATGAACATGGTTAATGAATAAGTGTATCCGGGAGTTCTATCCCTACCCCATTGAGAAAGAAGAAAGAAAGAAAAGAGGAAGATAAAAAGAGAAAGCATTCTTAGAATAACGAAATGACAACCGTAAATGGAGGACAGCATCAAGAATTTATGTAGCAGCATCATCATAAGAAAAGCCAGAGAGAAGACAGGGAGAAGATGGAGAGAAGGAAGGGTGAAGGAAGAGAGAAGGAAGAGAGAAGGAAGAGAGAAGGAAGAGAGAAGGAAGAGAGAAGGAAGAGAGAAGGAAGAGAGAAGGAAGAGAGAAAATAGATAGAAGGAACAGAGAAGGAAAAGAGAAGGAAGGGAGAAGATAGAGAGGAGATAGAGAGAAGATAGAGAGAAGGAAGGGAGACGGAAGGGAGAAGGAAAAGAAGAGGAATCTGTGAGCTTTATTGGACTGATTGAATGAATAGGGTTAAAGGAACCACCGTATCAAACAACTCTGCAACGATACCAATAAGGGAGAAGCGAGAGAGAATAATGAAGAAGGAAAACTCAAAACAGGAAGAATAATTGATTGGCAGTTGAATTCTTCCTTGTGATGTAGTCGAGTGCCGTAACTCAGTCGGAAGATACTGTGTCCTTTCTCACAATGTGACGTCACATCAAGATTCCCGTGATTCATGAAACAGAGGCTGATTCTAAGAAGCTATGCTTATTGCGAGATGATCGAACCCTTTATCGCAATTTAACTCTTCATATCGCGTTTCCTACGCCTGGAATGACAGAGAGCTGGCGACTCTTCTCATTCTAAGCGAAAGCAAAATTTTCAGACAAAGGATGGAGCCACACGAGACTGAGCTCGAAGTTAATTTTCAAAACTGATTGAAGACCAAAGATAAGAATTAAAACCTTTGTAAAAACAGTCGATCTGGCAAGCCTGATATCGCAATTCAATTCGCCGTCCTTCGGAAGCAATGTTTAACTAGCGACCCGATACCCGAATGCGGCCTACAAAGCGGCCTGCAATCAGCTTTGAATAGCTAGAAAATCTACCAGCCCACTTAAGCCAACAAAAATTAATGAAAAAAATCATGGTGAGTAATGTTTGAATAGCGCAGGATTCGATTCAATCTGTGGAGTTCCCATTCCGCGCTTTACGTATCAGTTACAAGCTTCCTCGCTGCAAATTGTTTCGTACTTATTCAGAGTCTCGTTTACAAGACGACAGTGGGTAGATAGATGTCCCATTCAGAAGCAACTAATCACTAAGTTTGCTTTAGATTAGTTTCTATGGCAACACTATTTTTCTTTCTCCTGCTTTCGAGACACGCCTAAATTGTTGACTATTTCTCAGCAGCTTTTTAAAAGCCCCCCCCCCCCCTTGCAGCAGTATTCGCAACTGAATTAATGGTGGCATAAGACAGACATGGGGTACCAACAGGGGGCATTAGACCCCTAAACTGCTCTACATGCGAATATCAATCCAAAGGTTCTTCGTTCGATACCGGCTCTCGGCAGGTCATGACACGATTAGCACAGTTCCGGTATTCTGACTTATATTAAATCTTCTAAGAGCTGATTTAATATACTTAACATACTATATATGTTTAAATACTTTTAAGACCAACGTCCATACATATTAATTAAGACCATCTTTCATTCATACGAATTAAGACCAACTTTCATTCATACTAATTAAGACCAACTTTCATTCATACTAATTAAGACCAACTTTCATTAATACTAATTAAGACCAACTTTCATTCATACGAATTAAGACCAACTTTCATTCATACGAATTAAGACCAACTTTCATTCATATTAATTAAGACTAACTTTCATTCGTACTAATTAAGACCAACTTTCATTCATACGAATTAAGACCAACTTTCATTCATATTAATTAAGACCAACGTTCATATATACATCTCTAAAAAAGATATTTTAAACAATAAGATACAAAATACACACAAGAAATGAAGGAAAGACTGGACTAGCACCATATATCGAACGTTGAATTAAAATACTGGCATATTCTGAACGTGCACTGCTTCTACACCACTCTGCAATGAGCGACTTGTTCCCTTCCCTGGACAGATCTCGGAAGGCGATGAGATATGACACTTCTTTCCAGTATACAAAGAGAGTGATGATGAAGGTTAGATTGTATTGTTCGGGTTGAATGGGACAACAATTAAATGTTAAAAAGCCATTAAGAACAGCTATACAGTGCTCTAATTACAAAACCCTGACCCAAGAGGACAGCGGATCTCTTTTAGGGCTGCACAGCATGTTTGGCCATCGCAAGGATAGGCTCATCAAACCATTGATTACAGTATACACCGTTAAGAGGTGATACAACCACCAAAACTTGAGCCAATCTACAGGATGCTGTAGACGAACTAGCAACCGTACAAGAGATTCATTCGGTCATCAGCCAACTTCAAAACAGCTCCATCGAAATACTTCGCTATCCTTTACTGACTAGAGATGTTTGGGAGAGTGGTATATAAGTATAGAGTATATACGTATAGAGTATATACGTATAGAGTATATACGTATAGAGTATATACGTATAGAGTATACAAGTATAGAGTATATACGTATAGAGTATACAAGTATAGAGTATATACGTATAGAGTATACAAGTATAGAGTATATACGTATAGAGTATACAAGTATAGAGTATATACGTATAGAGTATACAAGTATAGAGTATATACGTATAGAGTATACAAGTATAGAGTATATACGTATAGAGTATACAAGTATAGAGTATATACGTATAGAGTATACAAGTATAGAGATAGAAGTAAACGTTTACTTTTCATAAAGTCCCGGGCCCGAGACACGCTTGCTTTAGTTTCTCGGCGTCTCCTATTGGTCCATTCATCAGTAAAAGGGTACCTAGCACTAAGCTGGGGGTAACCTGCAGCGAGGAAAGGAACTTTTTTCTTTTAGTGGGTTATGTGTTATGTTGAGGAAAGGCTATGGTGGCCTATACAAAGCCCCAACACAGGAGGAAAGAAGAAAGCGAGCAGCTAAGAGGATAGAGAGATAAGGTCAAGTTTATTGATCTTAGATTTTGAAAGATGGCAAATTGTAGGACTCAGGAAAGTAAGAAGAAGGAAAGACTTGTTAACTTATCTCATCATACGCAGCTCAGGAGGGTCCTCTCTTAAACCCCCCCCCCCTCCCCGGGTACTCATTTCGCGTACTGGAATAAATTTTTTCACAGATTTAGCGGCACGGACACACACAGCTGTACCCTGACCCCTCAAGTTGATACGTTCAACTGCATTCGATTCCCACTTCCTTTATTGCTTACAACAGCTGAGGCAACCGGGTTTGCCGCGCGCATGACACTCCGTCGCGTCGAAAAACCAACACAGTCTAGTGTTATGTGCATAGAGCATGACGGGGAACGCGAGGCAAGGGCATGCAATGCAAACTAGGAAATATCCTGTGTAAATAACACAGGCGAGTATAGGACGAGGTGAGATTATAATCTGACGCGAATCTATGGACGCTGTGCGACACGACTTAATGATACTTCAACGAGGATTGGCGAAAAAGCGCAGCCGATGAGCGCCAAGTACACCACAGAAGAGGAACGCGCGATTTGACGTGGTGTAGTTACACTGCAGTTTGTCGGTTGAGGGTAAGTTTGTTCACTTACGATTTCAGACTGATTTCGTTTTAATAAGGACGCCTTCCCACGGCATATGCTTGCATGCCAATCGTGATTTTTCGTCGTCGGCGGTGAAAACAACCGCGTGCATTTGCAAGCATGTCACGATTTTGACAAAAAAGACGACCTCTTCAATGAGGCTTGGCTGAAACGCAGTTGTCATGAAATTTTGCTTCGGACTCAAAATGCGATAAAAGACAGATGAGTAGGAGGCAAGGCAAGATGGAAGTACGACGAATCGCAGGCCGAGAAACGACAGCTTAACCAGGCTGTCACAAAAAGGGTTAAAACCAAGATATTGCGTAACTGAATTGTTCAGACACCGAGGCAGAAATTGTTGTAGAATACTAGATGGACTTGGTGGGATACCTGCAATTATCAGCGAAAACCTCGAAGCAATAAATTAGTATATAAATAGATTGACTTAGTTTATTCATAACACAAGAGCTGTGGGTTCAAATCTTGCACGGTTCATGATAGAAAAATTGTGGACGAGGAATGCAACAGAAAAGCGTCTCACGAAAATCCGCTTCTCAAGAAACAACCAATAAGTGCCCTCAAAACTCATATTTTTCTCCGCTCGAGATGAAAACTGAGACATATCTTACCAACTTGTCCCGTCGATAAAATGGCTACAACCGTGCAAAAGTTTCTTCAGCTTTGCTTAAGGATTCCTGAATGTTAAAAGCAATCACCACCAACCTTAGCAAGAACACTACCCTGTTCTAACTTATGTCAAAATAGACCTTGTCATCCACTGACGAATATGGCATATTTTGTCCTGGTATTATTCACGTGCATTTGACACGAGAAACACGTGTTTCAACATTTTCAAGGGAGAAACACTGGCGAGATCACGAAGGAAGTGCTTGCATGTTGAATCGGAGACGTTTGGACCTGTCCTATTGCTGGGCAAACCCACAAATTGCGTGGCAACTCACAAGACTTAATTTTGTTGTTTCGAAAATGTATGCCCAGGTTCTAGGTCTTCAAGTGAGAGCGCTCCGCCCAAATAGGTCTCAAAAACAGGATAGAAGCAACTGAAAATTCGGAGATCTTCGCGGATTGAAGGTAAATCGAGACCTCTTTCGCAATTTCTTTTCTCTCTGATGTTTCAACTCAGGAGATTTTCCTCTAGAATTTCATCACCTTTTGGTAAAACAGCTCCCTCAGCTACCCAACTCCATATGACCTCTGCTCTACCTCCAATCTTGAACCATGTGTCAAGATGCACAGAAACTTCTCCAACATTTAGGCCCTGCGACCAATGAGGTGCCGATGCTACTATTGCCACCGAATATTTTTTTACCATGGTACGATCTTTATCTTACTTATTCGTCCACCAGTTACCAACTGAGAAAATTTATTTCCTTGCTTTCTGTGATGTTGTTTTAAATAACGATATGAAATTGAAATGACACACTCTGATTCATGCCCTGGAGGTTGATGACATATGGGTAGTACGTTTGTTTTTCTGACTCGTAAACTTTGAAAACATGAAAACTGAATTCTGATAACTGAATTCACACTGACAACTGATATTTCAAGCTACAGTGAATTTCTCTCCACTTGATATTTGCTTCTCTTTCCACCTGCGACATAGAAATAACAGAAGGTTGCTTTCTCCCACTCTGAAAATCTCATCAGGGGGACTAGCCAAGCAACTGTCCACTTATTTTGACCTGGCTACACCTCGTGGGTTCCACGTTCTGGGATGATTCTTGACCGACTAAAACAAGACACGAAGCTTGCGAAGTTTTGCCAGCTTCAATACTTCGCAATCCTCACGTTTTATACATCTCAATGAAAGAATTAAGGACAGATTGGTATCTGCTTTGTCCTGTTAAGATGTCATCTCAAGGTAGATTTCAGCTCACTGAATTGCAGAAATCTCTTAAAAAACTTCCGTCAAAATTCCTTTCATTGCAAAGATTTGAATCGCTCCTGTAGAGAAGACAATTATCAAATAAAGAGAATCCTTTATTTTTGAAAGAAGGGCACGGTTCTTGCAACGATTTCTACCCAACATCCGAAAGTAGATTTTTGGATTCTGAGAAGCCTTGTTTATGGAGCGGTGTCCGGGTACTGCCTTTCGATGTGACCAAGCCTCGTGATTCCTACGCCTGGAATTACAGACAGCTAGTGACTCTCCTTACTCTTAAGTGAACGCTTACTGAAGGTGGATTCGAACCACTGACCACAGGGTCAATGGGAAAAACCTAAAGTACTGAGCTAACTGGCAAAGGAAATCTTTCATTGAATGCTATAAAACCTAAATTGTAGTGGCAATAGATACAATATCATATTATATTGCATATAATTGCGGTACATCGCTTAAGAACGCTTGCGAGTAATGTATCCTGCGCGACTTTTAATGCATGCATATAAAAGCCAGGACCGTGATACGAGATATTCCTCAGCACACGAATTGAATATACAATTGAGTAAATAAATGTTACGTATCTTATAACAAATAGCTCTGAAATACGGGCCTAAACCTTCTATTCATCGTGTGAAATTAAATAGCTCAATTGTGTTTTAGCAAACACTGAAATGACGAAAAGATCTGACATTGTTCAGAGATGTTGGTATCGCATTGAAATCTTGAACGATATTGTTGTAAAACTGTTGTGGAGGCTCAAAGAAATTAATACTGGAAGCATGCAAAATACTTTTGTGCCTTGCATGATCATTATGAAAATGATAAATCAGATAAATAAATAGACATCACGAAATGATATCGATGTGCAATTATTATGATAACTAAAACCTTCATTAAAAAGGAGCCATTGCAATAAGAAATTATTCATCATCTATAGATGGTGAGAATGTTTCGACGGGTCAGTTTTTACACGATTAAGATTTAAATTTGTTTTCGTATGGAAAATATCGCTCGTTTCGTCCCGGGAGCGAGCTTCCCAGATGAAAGTATCCTGTATCGATCACACGTAGCAATACACACCCTTCATCCATGCAAACGCTGAGATTAAATAGACATCATTCTGACAACACTCATCCATAAGTTGTGTTTGAAAAATGAGCAAACGATACGCCCACAGCTTGACCCTCGTATCAATATTCCGCTAAAACGTTTGCCGATTGAGCGTTTATTGTATGCTTCGTAAAACGGTTAGCGCGTTCAAGCTCCAGGCATCATCCGACAAGCGAAACCATCTGTCTTCCATGATCTCAACACAAGTCGAATAATGGTGAGTTTTCCCAGGGACGTTTTCAACATGGCAGCCACTGCAAAAGCTCTCCAGTAAACCCAATGCCTTCCGCAGGAAAGTAAAATGAAATTGAGTTCCATACACAAAACGACCATGGGGGAAGACCCTCTCCGAGATGCACCCTTCTGAGCCAGGGCATTGTGAGGTAGGGTGGTCAGTACCTTCTCCCCTCGTACCTTACCCCTAGCTTTGCGCCATAGACCAATTTACTGGTGGTGGGTCAGAGATAGTGCGAAGAGGAATGGAAACGAGCATGCCACGAACTAAGGGCTTTCCACACGGATGACATTTGCCTTAACCACAATGCTAACTGCTCCTCAATTTTTCCAAGTAATGAATGCAAAAATCGAAAAGCTTGCTGCAGTTTGTAGCTCAGATTCTTGTGCCTCATTTCGCACCATCAATTTTGGGCGAAAAGGTCCTTTCGATTCAAGTGAAAATGTCGTTTGAATAACCTAGCAACACATTTTCGATGAGATGGCATTTAAAGACGAAAGGGGAACAGACACAGCCGGATGTCACTAACAGTGGGAAGAGAGAAAACTTCAATACAGAGCGATGTATCGAAGCAAAAGTAATGTCTTCCTCCAAGACGACAGCACAAGAATTCAACATATTGTGTCAGCTGTGATTGGCGGGGGGATTCGGAGGGACACAGCTGATATTTAGTTCAACCACAGGCTAGATATCGCCCAGTTCGCTGCTAAGCCAAAAGGAATGCTAAACAGAGGGAAAGAATTTTTCCGCGCGGTGTGCTTTTTCGAAATTAATCCCGATTTTGATTCGTTTGAAAACACGATTATTCTTAAAAACAACGCTGACTATTATCAATCTATAGTTATACTCGGTGATCAGTGTCAGAAAAAAAGCGTCCAATCTTTTTAATACAATTCTTTCCTTCTAGGCAATTTTACTGTTCTCCACCAACTACAGATTCTTCTATAGTCACGATCAACATACTGACAGTATTGAATATTGCCATCCGATCATTTTACACTCAGAAAACGTCCTGCAGAAACAACCCATTCACTGTTCTTGCTATAGCCTAGGCTAAATCCCTATCTTTAATCAACAAGAAATCGTTCAAATATGCTACCGTAAATTAGGCAATGAACCTACTGTGCAGATACATCTAACACAAGACTACCGTTGTAGCAGTTAGACACCTTGTGCAGGGAGTCTTTTCAACGCCTTAAAATAGGTGAAATCGACTGGGTGGCTTTGCAAACAAGGGGAGGCGGAGAGATTTCGAGTGGAAAAGCGAGCGCGCGAAGCTGTGCTGTGACCGCAAGCGGATTCGCGCACTGGTTGGTGTCGTTTAAGACGCATTGTCAATTACTGTGATTCGCATTTATGTGCTTGCAATTAGAATCAAATGCATTTATCAATAACTGTTACGGTTTACATGCTCTCTCTTGTCTGTGGTCTGAATATTGTTGTGTGTATGTTTTCTAATCAGTATTTTTGGTCAGACTATTAGAAGCCAGACTTAGCCTTTCTCTACGCCAACTGAGTTCAAAAATTCATACGATTAGCAATTGCTGAAAGGACTTATTTCTACGATTCGTGATTTAAGAGATCTGTGATTCTTACGATTCTTGATTCATGCGATAAATTATTCCTACAATGCTTGATTCATGAAATTATCGATTCCTACGATTCTTGATTCATGAGATTAATTATTTCTATCATTCCTGATTCAAGAGATCTATGATTCTTTCGATTCTTGATTCATGAGATTAATGATTCCGACGAATCTTGACTTTAAAATTTGGTTCTAAAACGATGAAAAGCATTTTTTATGAATTATTTAATAAATGATTCTTATCAAAGTGACCAAATTCGCAATCATTTATCAATGATTGACTCCTCGCAAGGCTTTTTAGCAGAGCAACACATGTTTATAACAGGTTTAAGTCGTTGAAGTTTTCATCCAGTTCCAATATTCGTATATCATTATTACTATTATTACTATTATCATTATTTTCGACCAAAGCCATCTCAATTACATCTTAAACAAAATCTCATCAATCATTATTGGTACCATGTATTACATCTTTTGCTCGAGAAACAAACCTTGGTCTAACCCGGAACTTCTTTCACATCAACAAATATTTACTAAATAATACAACATGTTCTCTTTTTTTTCTCTCTCTTTGGTTTTATCGTTGTTAGTCGTTGTAAGCCAGCCAAGTGCAAGTTACCTTTTTAGCGAGACTTTTATTTGTAACGTTTTAAGTATTTAATAAAAGAATGAAGTTTGAAAAAAAAATAATTCCCTTCAACAAGGCCTTCCCTTAGGCAGGGCTCTACCGAGCGAGGCAATCGCTCCGTTATCACCCCTCTGTTATCTTGCCACCTGCGCTAGTATGCTCCTGCGCAGAAGTTCACAATTACGGTTCTGATAATAACAAAGTACTGTATAAAGACAAGCACTGTTTGAATGTAAGCACATTGTCGGGGTAGAGATATAAAGCAGAGGTATCGTAGTGCACCTATGAAGATCAGTGAATGCCGAAATCACTTATCGATTAAGGAAGGGCATCGATTGTCTTGGGCAAGTACCATGAAATCTTACTTGGCTAACCAAAAAATGACAGAATCGTGAATTCTTTGAACAGGAAAATACAAAGGTGAGCCAATATATTCCAGTTGCTGGCGTGCTTCAAATTCTTTCCGAACTGTGTTTATCTGTATACTTAATGATGATTTGACACGTAAAGCCAATAGTATGGAACTATTTGAATAGTAAACAAGAGTGCGAATTGAAATCGACAGAGCTGCTTACTTTATTGAATGGATCCCAAGTGCGATTTGGTCCTCAAATTAACAAAGTTCAGAAAAGACTGTAAGTTTGCTCATTCTATCTCTCACATGCGCTTTAAACGGTACGTGAATCGCGCGATAAGATTGAAGCCGTGCGATATAAAATCTGCGCGTGGCAAGAAACACGCTAAATTTACCTGGTATCTTTTACGTTCAAAGGTTCTTTCAAGAAATACGCAACGCAATGGGCTTACGTAGTAAGGTTCTTGTACGTAGCATATCAGACGTATTACCATAATGCGTAGCAGTGTACCGTAGAGCATACTGTCAAATATGCAGTTAAGCCAAACGTTTATCTTTCTCTATCTATCCTTCTTGTCATTCGCTGTATCGCAATAAACCTGTGACTTTATGATTATAGTTTATCTTTTCATACTCACTCTCAATTCAAATTCTAATCATTGCATATTCGATGTTTTTTCTTCTAATGTTGTGTACAACTCTTTCATCGCTCTTAAGTAGAGATTGTTATTAGCCATATTAACTTTATTCTCTATTCTCTGACCGTTCTAGAATGACCAATTTAAGCTCTCGTTTCTGTGTAAGAGAATCTGCGCATTAATCCTACGGTCAGTGGTTCGAATCCCACCTCAGCTAAACTTTCACTTAAAGCAAGGAGAGTCCCTAGCTCTATGTAATTCCAGGAGTATGAATCACGAGGTGTGGTCACATCGAGATGAAGAACCAGGGCACTGCACGATAAGCATAGCCTCTCAATGTCCTAAAATCCATGTTATGATTGAATCATATAAATATTGAAATGATGTCACATTATGAGCTGGGACAAGGACACTACTCGATAAGCCTAGCTTCTCATTGTCCACAAATTTACCCCATGATTCATGAATCATTAGAGTCTGATGCGACGTCACATTATGAGAAAGGACCAGTAAACTGCTCGATAATCATAGCTTCTCAGTGTCCTATAAATCCATCCTACGATACCTGGTGGAAAGCGTAAGACGAAAATGCGAATTTCAACAATGCATGTATGCAACTGATGGAAATGACTACTTTGGAAACAAGCGCGTTGATTGAAGACTTAAGACAGAAGAAAATCACCGGATAACTGATTGCTATCAATCCCGCAGCCTGATGAAAGTGCATTAACCCACATTACTAATACTGGCTTCCATCCTAATTCTCTTAAATTGGCAGTGATAATAGCGCCATTTCACTGTTACGCATTGAGGCAAAGGTATTAAGTTTCCGTCAATTCGATTTGGGTGTCCTGTCACCAAGGATACAGTGAGATACAGGGATGCTGTTTTTCCCTTCTGCATCGCGCGTCATGAGTGCTCGCGTGACTTCGAAGGAACGCCCAGAAGTTATCTGAAATTTCACAAGGCTGATTGAAAAGAGCTTGCTACGCATGCGAAGATATGACGCTTGCACGCTTCACAATAAAAACACAGTCGAAGAGGCCAAGGGAAATTCCCTCATTAGAATCTACTTCCCTATAAGAAAACTGGGAGCCTCTTCCCACGATGCTGACACCTCTGAGATTGAGAATGCTACGCTGAAAACGTATTCCTGTTGTGAATATATCAATTCAAGAACTACCCTAGTCATCTCCAACGTGCCACGTGATATGACATTGATCATTGATTCCCACGATTCGTGATTTTTACTGTTGATTTAGGACACTTTGAATCCCTCTGTGCTTATCAAGTAGTGCCTTGGTCTCTTCCTCGAAACTATTAAGCCTCGCGCTTGAAATTGGACTTGGCGACCAAAAAACCAGGCTCACTGAAAACTTTCGCAGCAGAATACGTGACACGGACAACAGGCTGCGGAGGAGCTCGCTGCACGGCTTTGCAGATGAAAGTATGTGGTTAGCTGCAGGCTCCCCTGCGGAACGTTAGGGAGGTACTATTGACAACAAGCTGACACTAGGTAATAGCTTGCATAGAAAGCTCGCGTAAACACAGTGTGGCGTGCATCGTAGGTCAATAAGGTGGAACTATTGCAATAGAATACGCGAATGGTTGTGGTTGGGAGTGATCTTGGAAGTAACCAGACTTCAGATAACGGATTTGAAAATGAAATATTAACGAGGCGTTTAACAGCGGACTTGAATAGCGATTAAACAAATCCATTGAGGGAAAAATTCAGCCACACTAAAATAGTCATCATGTAAAAGGGTCTGCTGTTGGACTGGCAGCAGCTCATGTAGCATGATAGGCTGCCGATAATAGCACCATATTGTGACAGAACATCTTATATGAAGAACATCCGGTGGGTCAGTAGAATTGGCCGGAACACAACGCTACAGCATGAGCTCAGACCGGCGAATTAAGACGCATCCAAGGTTAGCTTGCACATTTTGTTACTTGTACGAACATCGCTTCATAATTGGTAAGCATGATAGACGATTTAGGCCTGAGTAAAGCAAAGGAGGATTTTGGAAGAGGGCGAGGAAAAAAGCAATATCAAGACAAAACTAAGAGCAGAGAAATACGAGGAGCGAATCGAGAGAGTTGATTTGAGCGGAAGAAAACTTCCTAGTTGTTAGCATGTCAACTCGATTCTTTTTGCTTGCAGCAGTAGATAATTCTGCCATTCTACGAACCTGTACTTTGCTTCTTTCCACATACAGGATGTAAATTCTGGTCTCATCGTGTCTTTTCACCAATGAATTCACGTTGAATCTGAACTGCACACAGTGCGGGCAAATTCAAGCTGAGACCGTTGCGTTTTTACTTAGGCTACAATGAAGATTCTAAGCTAGTTCCTTTCGAGCGTGTCTCTGTGTGGGAACTCAATAACAAACAGCAAAAGATTCGCAGCAAGTGCTACATCTCGCAAGGCTCTGCGTCATTGCGCTATTACAATTCATTGTGTCGTTACGTCGTTGCAAGTAGATTGCACGTAAACGCAAACGTAAACGCCATGCTTCCATTGACAGCGCTCCCCGTCCTGATGTACCACTACTGACCAATATGTCACATCACTATAAACGCATGCTTCAGTAGAAAATCGTTAATCATTCAACAGAACGCGAACACCGCGGCTAGTTCGTGCTTCATGCAGTACTCATTCTAAAAATGCCCGATATTGATCTTGGTGGTTTGTGATAATATTCTACTCAGCATTGTCGTGGATCTGGCAGATCTTAAAATTCAAGACGTTTAACCTGGATTTCATAAATATAAAGGTATTTTCCACATTCGCACAGTGACGTATACATAATACTAGGCATAGAGTTGCTAAATCTTTTATGGTTTCGCAAGTAATCTCAGTCACTAATTAAGACGAAACGAAAATATCTTAAACCCGTAATCAAAACAAACACTATTATATTTCAGCATTTCTGCAAACTTCACGATTTCTATCTTGCCACAAACAAAACATTCACTCTTAACTTGTAAACCTTACTTTAAAGACATTTGGGATTTAATAGCAAGTGATAAGGCATGGCAGAGCAGGTTAAAATACGTCTCCAGACCACTTTCGTTCGACAGATAGCAAAGAAGTTGCTTAATCACCCGAAATTCAAATTTAGGAGGAAATTCTTTCATCAACTGATGAACTAAGATTATGGAATTTTCATTGACACGTTCGCATTGAAACGTGAATCTTTTCCAATTTCCGAACAGGGATTTATCCCATGATTGAAATTGAAGTGGGGAGCGTGGAAAAGCAGAAAGCTCTGCCGATGTTCATCATAAAAGCCTGTATGATCACCACTGTGCCACTAAACTACCTAAGGGTTTTTGTATCCAAATGGTGAAATAGATTGCTTGTAACAATGAAAGTCGGTGTAGTTTGCAACGTGGTTCGAGACACCATCGTTTACACTTTATGAAACTATCTTTTTTTGGAAAATTATGTTGCGGAAAAGCCATGCCGGCCTATACAAAGCCCCAACAAAGGAGGAAAGAAGAAAGCGAAAAGCTAAGAGGAGAGAGGGATCAGATCAAGTTTGTTGATCTTAGATTTGAAAGATGAAAAGTTGTAGGATTCAGGAAAGCAAGGAAGTAGGTAAGACGTTCCATAAATTGCATGTTCTTGGGATGAGTTGTTTTTTAGTGCATCATGTTGAGGAAAGGCCATGGTGGCCTATACAAAGCCCCAATAAAGGAGGAAAGACGAAAGCGAAAAGCTAAGAGGAGAGAGGGATCAGATAAAGTTTGTTGATCTTAGATTTGAAAGATGGCAAGTTGTAGGACTCAGGAAAGGAACCTGTCCACCCAGAAGTAAATGGTCACCTGACGTTAAGCTGGGGGGTATTTGCGACAAGGAAGGGAACGGTCCACCCACTGCACAATGCCATGGCTCAGGTGGATACCTCGCCTTCTCCTTTGAAGCTCAGTTTCCGGTGTTCCATGCAAAGCCTCCGGAGAAAGAGAGGAGAATTTAGATCAGGTCCGGTAGAACGCTCAACAATGCCCAGAATGGGTCATTTCGGCTTAGTATCACTTTAGTTTCTGACGTAAAAGCGTTTTGAATTACACACAACTCTCGTAATTATTAGCTTCGGATTATTAGCCATAGCCTGTTTGTAGTTACTGCTGAGTTGGTGATTCTGACGAACCAACTCCGAGAGCGTTTTCGACGTATTCCAAAACATAGTTGCGTAAACGTATTGGTTGTGCGGCGTTATGCCAGTGGCGTATCGATAATGCGTGACGTGGTGACCGCAAGGTGTTTCAGAAACGCGTCGCGGACAGTAATGCGTAGCGTAAGGTAACGCAGGGCTATGCCATGATCTAATCTCCCTCTCCAGAAATTTCGATAGCATTGACTATCGAGCTTGGTATGATCTCTCTCTCCTCTTTGCCTTTCGCTTTCTTCTTTCTTTCTTCCTTCTTTGTTGGGGCTTTGTATGGGCCACCATGGCTTTTCCCCAACATAACTCACTAAAAATAAAACAAACACTTCGCTGTTCTCTCGTTCAAAGCACCCACTTTGCTTTTCTATACCAACTAGAAATCACCCATAGAATATGAAACCCATCTTCAGTGTATACCAGACTATTACCAAATATCCTCTTGCATACTGATGAGTTTCAGATGGTAAAAATGAAGTGAAAAATTCCTTTGCATAATAATGTCGGTTAATGCGATTGAAAGCACCCTGCATTGGTGCTTTGCGCGTTTTCGAGCATTTCCCATAAAAAGGGGTCTACATTGTCACCGGAAGTGCGAAAAATTGCTTGGGGTGTGTATAGGTCACTGTGGCCTTTCCCCAACACGAGTTTCTAAAAAAGAATGTGGCGATCATTTTTCCATGTCATCATTTATATCAAATATTTTATATCATAGATCATATATGCAGGTTATAAAGGTTCACGAAAACATGCATTTCCACCTGACCTGATCAAAACAATGATGAAATAAAGCACTAATAGTAAGAAATAAAGAGGTTTAAGTGCCTTAATTACAGAATTTTGAAAAATTAAGTTTATACAAAGTGAACAGAAAAATGAAATACAAGCTGTTTCCTCCGTCAGTAGTCGGCCTGCAGAGGTTTTTTTAGGGGAGGATGTCGATTTCCTTTCTCTTTGCAGACTGTTCTTCAAATTCGTACCGCGATAAGAGAAAGCCTTTCGGCCACTCATCGTTTTCAGAATGGCATCTTAAAATGAGTTTCTGATGAGCGCAGAACAGTTCTCTATTTTGCGAACAATTTACGAATAATTTCCTTGGAGAAACCGAACCCAAAGATCTGTAACTGAACGTGGCTGACTCTCTTCGTACAAGACAACTGATAGTTAACCAGCCAGGGCTCTGAATTTGAACGCAGAATAATGAGAATCTTTGGTAACTTTCCTAAAACCATCGCCAGTTGTTTGAAAATGGTTGCTTGGAATTGTAAAGATGCTATCAACATTGGGCAAGAGGTATACAACGCACTTAATGGAAATTCGAATTTTAAAACCGCGAGTATAATACCACATTAATATCTCATAGCTTTTTTTCACCATCGAGGTAGAAATTACGGTGGAAATCTAATCAACTCTCGATTCGCTCTTGACCAAGCATGAAATTAAAATCTCCTGTTAATCAAATTACACTATTTAACGTCATCTGAACCAGTCACCAACACCGCAACATGTAAGCGCATCAGCAATCTAAAATAGTGAAGCGAAGGGCCACGGGGCCGTCAACCTACGCCTAAGGAAGATACCAAGTCCCGATTTTCCAACCCAATTAACGGGTGCTGTTAAAAGTTTAGAAACTTATCAATCTCGTATTTTAAATCTTTCCATCTTTTTCAGATACTATCACGGGCATTTCTCGCAGGAGATCAGGGATATTATTCCAGTTCCTCTGACGCATGTCAGAACCACCAGAAACTCAACTCACTCACACCCTTTCCAAGTTTCGCTGCCTGATCCACGAACTCCATCCCACAAACCATCATTCATCCCAAGAACATGCAATTTATGGAACGTCTTGCACTCTTCCTTTCCTGAACTCTAAAAATTACCCCCTTTCAAATCTAAGATCAATAAATTTGATCCGATCTCTCTCTCCTCGTAGCCTTTCGTTTTGCCCCTTCTTCCTCTGTTGGGTCTTTGTATAGGCCACCATGGCCTTTCCTCAACATAACTCACTAAAAAATTCAGTTGCATTTTAGCCACGTTCAAGGATAATTGGTTACCGTTAGCCATACATCTAAAGCTTGAAGGTCCTTGTTAAGAGCGCTGTTATCAAAATCCTCAACCTCCTCAATTCACCAATAAAAGTAAATGAAATCACAAGTGATGTAGGGGAAGACGTTGTGGAATGGCGACGAGATTAAGATGAGACCTGATTGGCACGAAATAATGATAGAAGTAATTAAAAAAAACACAGAATATGAATGCCGATTTTAATCGCCGCCCTCCTGCCCGCAAAACCACAACGGCCTTAATTTATAGTAAGCGCGGGAAAGCGCGCGGGAAAGCGCGCGGCAACCGAGCATTTCTTCGTGGTCTTAAAACAATATAGCAAACGTGACGTACTATTGCATCTACTTTCTACTACCTTTGTTTGCTCAATTGCCCGTACCTTGATTGAAACTCAGCCGTGCACCTGTGCCCGAAATATAATTCTCAGAGAAGTGCATTACAACACTCGCCTAAAGCGTTAATTACTCCCTTAAGGCGTCGAGAAAAAGGGTGGGTATTTTTAATTGGGTAATTAACGCGAAGCTAATTAGAATTTGCGTAACTTACTGGATGATCCGGGGGACAAACTTATGCAACTTAACTGTCTGAAGAGGAAAAGAAGTTGGGCTGTATTAGCCTCGAGATAAATGCCACACCATTTTGAAAATAAGTACTATTATTATTATTTTTATTTTTATCACAATCATCTGTATATAAATTTATTTCATTCGTTTCCCATTGTACTAGTTTTACATTGTAGACCATAAGCCAGGCAAGCCAATTTCAGACTACCTATGTATCAGAGAGGTATGTAATTGTAGTTTGAATTGAATTTGAACGAAACGTTTCCATTATCAGCATTATAATCATCATTATTGTTAATTGAAATTTGAAATCTTCATCGGACCGTTGACGAAACAAGCATGGTACATGCAGTCAAAAATGCAACGGCAACTATCGCGCTAGGGACTTAATAGGACATTTTTCATCGTCAAAATAGAAGCATGGATGATTCGAAGCTCACTTCCTTCAAAGATTTATGGTTCTTTCTTATCTCTTTTTGGTCTATTGAAGTCGCTAATTGTTAGCTACCTGACAAGCGAGATTCACAAAAGTGCGTTAAATAATATTCCCACGAAATGAAACTTAAAAGTAATATTTATGAGCTAGACTTTGTGACAGATGGGTAAGCCGCCGATTGGCAATCCAGCGGTTTAAAGATAAAATAAGAGACCAATTGGTCATTTTTGAACCAAAGAGGAAATTCTCACCTAGGATGAGGGATCTGAGGTGTAGGAATAGATTTGTGAATACGCCGTACGGACAGGCAAGGAAACTTCATTATAATCATTGCTTTTAATTTTCCGCAGATCTCTCGCAGGAATCATTAATCATTAGCATCGCTAAAATTGGTTCGATTGAGACTGAATCATGATAGTAACGCAGGCTGATATTGATCATAGGTGCTACGTAGCTTGACTTCATCAAGAAGTTAAACCGCGAATACAACATTAGAATCGTTTGCCAAAGGGTCCCTCTATCTACGTTAGGAAATCAGGAACCGTAGAAATCACGATCAATAGAAATCAGGAACAGCAGAAATCACGATCAGTAGGAATCATGAATCGTATAAATCATGATCAGTATGAATCATGAATCGTATAAATCATGATCAGTAGGAATCACGAAAACAGGAATCACAGCATGGGAGAGAGAGAGAGACCCTGAGAGAGAGAGAGAGAGAGAGAGAGAGAGAGAGAGAGAGAGAGAGAGAGAGAGAGACCCTGAGAGAGAGAGGATCATTAAGAAGACAATGATCAGTCTTCCAAGATGTTAATGGCCTTTGATTGGCTGTTGTGGTTATACCAGTTACCCCCGATCGTATAAAACAATTGTCGATTAACGCAGGTTCCTTATTGTCTGACAGTAAGCGCGTCTACGGCTGATATAATCGCAGTAGTGAGATAGGTACACAGTCATATGGAACAGAAATGGTGCGGTATGCAAGTAGAAACAGACTCCAGGGCGAACACTCGATTCTCTCAGGTACATAAAAGTGCATTTTATTCACCACACAGTTCATTTAAATGCAAGAAGGTCTGACGCACGAAATCTCATCACTGACACAGTTCATAAACTGTTGAATTTTTTTACTATTATTCTAACATTTGATTCTCTGATGGATGTTAGAATTTAGCCGTTCACTGGTGTACGTCGGCTTGAATATCCAATCTAATTCCTTTTTAAGCGTGCGTTGCTACTTAGTTGATGTTCGACCCAAGCAAATCAGGCTTCGAGATACTTCTATCGACTACATCGTGTTTCAATTTCTAGCATATTTCAATGGGAAAAAAGTGGGGAAAAAAGTGAAATCCCATAATCGAAACGGGCCTCGGGGCATCTTGCTAGAGAGGTACTTTTTCAAGTGGCGGCATCGTGAAGGAGGAAAGCCACTTCCTTTCCTCGCCAAATTTTGCATCCAATTTTACACTGAGTACCCATTTACTGCTGGAGGACACGTAGTGGGGGCAACTGACAATGGGAACGAGGTCATCTCGAAATCATTCAGTACAGCAGCTTGGCGTTCTAATAACGACGCCGCTTACCTCTTCTACCACCAAGAAGTGATTATATGATAACGTGACCAGATACTAACAAATTCCATAGCTAGTTACTATCCTTGTTCTGATATTCTATTCTCTAATGGGTGTCACACGAAAAGCTTTCAATACTTCCAGCAAACCTGCTTTCCTCAAACCATTTCCAAGTTCGTTGCTTATCAGAAACGCCTTTCATAGTCAAGTACCCATGTATTACCAGTATTGGCATTTATCAGTGTATTTCATAAAGACAATGATCAGTGTCAGAGGAAAAGCGCTCAGTAATTTCAAAATAGCATCTCTTCTCCAAGCGATTTCCTTGTTCCGTACTAACTATAAATTTTTCTGAAATTTTTTGAGACATATCTGCATACTAACAGCATGGCATTGATAAATGCACTTAATTTCTCTATATTTATGCTCATTAAAGAATTAAAGCACGGAAAACAAAGGTGTCACATAGAGCACGGAATTACATAACAACCCTGTGGCATTCAACAATTGACTTGAAGTCAGTTTTTATATATGATACTCCCTAGATGTCAAAGGTAGACAATTGGACACTGAGAAGCTTTTCGCTTATCGAGCAGTATCCAGGTCCTTCTCGATGTGACCACACCGTGTGATTCCTTATATTTCTTTCTTTTATTACTTCTTTTTTCATGTTTATTTTTTGTAGGATTTTTTCTTTTATATTTCTTTCTTATATTCCTTCTTTATATTTATGCTCATAAAAGAATTAAAACACGGAAGACAAAGGTGCCACAGGGAGCTCGGAATTACACAACAACCCAGTGGCATTTAACAATCAAATTGAAGTCAGTTGAAAAACGGATGTCAGGCAAGACAATGTTATGAACTTCCATATGTTCGGTTATGTGGAGTAATGCATAGCTTTAGGTTTGCATGCACTGAATGAGTGACATGCAAGAAACGTTCAGAATTTCCGATCACTACTCAACCTACTTTCCCCTGTTTGTGCCAACCAGAAATTCTCAAACCAAGAAATGTAATTCCCATGTTTCATAGTCCTTCCTTTCTCTTTTTTACCTCTGAAAATTACTCCTCAATAACGAAGAAATTGACTAAAAACATTGGCGGCCATTATTTGGAAGTTTTATACTCTGATGAGTGTCATACAAAAAGCTATGGCCAGCCACTCTGTTCTAACTTCGCAACAAAGCTTCCATCAAAGTTTGCTTCAAGCGATAGGTCACAGCTGCCTTTGTAGACAAGCATCGGCCTTTGATTAAATCACATGAGATGAAGTTTCCCCATGGAAAGACACACTTAACAGGTGAAATTAGATGTAACGAGATTCACTTGACCCATACGGAGCTAAAAAGGCGTTCTGTCCGAACTGTTAAAATAATCACAAGATTTTAATCAGCCTAACCCATGATTGGATTAATCCGACATTCATTCATTCATTCATTGATTAATTCAATCTATTCATACGTTCAATTGAGTTCAATCTAATTGCTAGATGCCAGTACAATACTTTAGGTCATTACAAAAGGTGAAACAAGATTGCCTTCATTTTCTCTTGCATTTGTATCTTCGTTCGTTTATTCGTTCGTTTATTCGTTCGTTCTTTTGCTCTTTGTCTCGTTCACGCCTTTTTTCGCTCATTCTCGTTCATTCGTTCGTTCATTCGTTCGTTCATTCGTTCGTTTGTTCATTTGTTCGGTTGTTTGTTCATTCGTTTGTTCTTTTGCTTTGTCTCGTTCACGCCTTTATTCGCTCATTCTCATTCATTCGTTCGTTCGTTCGTTCGTTCGTTCGTTCGTTCTTTCCTTCGTTAGCTTGCTCATGAGCTTGAGCTGATCTATAAATTAGTTAATAGATCCATCCACTAATGAAGTTCCTAATATTGTCATCCATTCAATCATTCATATATATGCTTATTCATCTATTCATTTATTCAATCATTTACTAACTCCTCTATTCATTCAGTTATTATCCACCTTCATCAGCCAGAAGGTTGGAAAATAAGCCACAAGCTCTTAAGTCTTGACGTACTACTATTTTTCAGACAACTAGGCTGATAAAAAGTGGTATTTTCTATTTCCTTGCCATACCGTGCCCTAATGCCAACACAAACACAAACGCCAACATTTGCTTGTCGTTCGCTGAAAATAATCCCACTTTTTTGCAAACTGATTTTGCATAGAAAAAGATAGAAATCTGTCTTTGAGTGTCATCGAAGGGCATCTTATAAACAAAACTGAACGAATAATCTGACAAGAGCTAGAAAACATGAGAACCTTTCTGTAATCATTTGAAATGATTAGCGAGCATTTCCTGCGCTTGCCAAAATCCAATATAAAAATTCGATTAATTTTTATCAAAACCTTATCAATAATTCATCGCAAGATAGCGTTAGCATCTAAGTGGATTCGCACGATAGCCACTACTTCGAATAAACGCGTGCTCCCGTGCAAGCCACTCGAGAATTGCTGGCGTTACCACGGGAGCACATGAGATGACGGAGTTGAAGCATTATCACGAGAAGACAGATTGAGGTGGTCTTCAGGGAATTTACTGAGACTGCGTGAAGCTGAGGTCGAACACTGCAACTTTGCTCTGGGTAGATGAATACTCTTGTTTGCCAAAAACATTTTTTATGCAAAGAAAACTCCTTAGTGGTGGCCTTTCATGGGGTATTGGCGAGGTAAGCGACCACGTACTTTGCAAGGTATCTTCTAATGGTGAATTTTTCATGCATCTAACAAGGTATTATTCTAGATTTTTTGGCGGCATTCTCTGAATTTTTCGAAGTTCTTTTAAGAAGCATTGATCAGGTTGTCTTTAAAGAATTTTTGTGGTTACTTTTGGATAGCATTCTACGAGAAATTTATTAAGATATATTTGCAAGGTATTTTTACGGACCGTTTTGCAAAGTATTTCATGCGAGATGCATTGAGATACTCTTCTGATCATAGAAATAATTCATTGTGCGAAACATCAACAGCGTGAAGCAATCAACATTTGTTGGTCTCTGAGTACCAAAAAGTCTCACTTCGAGTGACAGGCTGCAAATTTTTCTACTGCGTAGCATACTCGATTTCAAGCGTAGCAGAAACCAGAGATAGGGCTCTGAGGTCTTTCTAGGGAAGTGGAATTCATGAGGTGGTTTGTGTGTGTGTGCCAGAATAGCATAAAAAAGGCAAGTCGGAATGCGAATAGGAAGCGAAAAAAGATGTGTAAAATGCGACGAACTTTCGGCTCCCTATCAAAATGAAATTCGTGCCTGCGCTTACTAAGTGGTTCAGAGTTGGTGTGGATTCTTGTTGTTGAAGTTGCTAAGTGGGGGCAATGGTGAAATGGAGAAGGTATGCTACTCAGGTGATCATATACCGAGAACGAATCACGTGAGAAAATTCATCTAGGTTTCAGTTAAGAGCGGAAACTCCCGCAGACCTTATGAAGTCAATAGAAAGGTTTAGTGTATCAAAGAGCTTTGGGACAAATAGTGATTCATGCTATTTGCTTAAAATAGGACAGCCCATTCAATCAATCGACCTCGGAAGGGTCGATTCCAAACAACTGGGAGGAAATCACTAGAGGAGCTCCTGTTTTTTAAAAGAGGGTGCTTCTGAAGACAGATATAACTACAGACCTAATACTGTGCTCCCCTTTGCCCCACGTCCTTTGGGGATCTCTTTGAGACGACAATATTCAACCAGATTCATGCCTACTTCAACGACTGCAAGTTGTTCTTCTCACATCAGTCTGATTGTAGACGCCTGCAATCTGTTGTGCCGTGCTTACTTACTTAAGAGTTGCGATAACCGGTACCATGCTATTGACTGACAAAGGATCTCTGTTCGCGACGACTAGTTTTAAGACCACTAAATTGAACACACAATACACACAGACCGTGATTTAGTAACGTTCTGCAAGACTACAATAATCAAAACTCTTTCAGCAATAGAAATGCAAGTTTAACGACCATTTGCTTCAAGTTCGAATGTCTTAAATACAAAGCACCATTCAACCTTGAAAAGTTAAATTATGTGTTAAATAGATCATATGGTAATTAAGTGAGTAGCCTCTGCCTGCACACTTTACATGACATATTGATGTCTTCATCTCACAGCATTTATACTTAATGTGTCATCTAGGTGTGATACCAGTCTTACATTCTCTTGACTAAAAACTATTCGCAGATGATTTAGCATCTTTCTTTCTCTCCCTAGTTATTAATGATGGAATGTTCGAGAAGTTTGACGAGCCTATCGCCACTGCAGTAAGCCTCCAACTACCTGAGAACCAAGTCGAAACTGTTTCGCCTACCCAATCAACTGCCTCGTTAGCGCAACCAGCTGTTGCCAAGACAGAGCTAGCCTCGCTTTTAGACGGTTCCAGTCTTAAGAGGCCTGCAAGCGTCAATGCCATTATACTCTGGCAGTGCAAGGCAACGCATCCCACAGATCTTGATGTCAGAAAGGGCGAGCGAGTAAAAATTCTTTACCGAAACGGAGAATTGGCATTCGTTGAAAACGGAGAAAAGAAACAGGGCTTCGTTCCTCTTGGCTATTGCTCGTTATACAGGCGAAGGTCAAGCTCGTTAAGCGATCTTTCTGTCGAGACGGCGCGGAAAATAGCAAGCGTAGACGAACCGGAGCAACTGACTGATGAAAAAGCAGAATTACGGCTAGAACAGAATCAACAGGAATATAGCGGGAAGGAAATGGCCTTCAACGCGGTCAAGACGAAAAAACTCGGGAAAATGGTATCAAAAGGCTCATACGATACGAGAAAGGCTGAAAACAACAGCAAGAAAAGACAAGAAAAGGGGATTTTTAATAACGCGGCTAAGAAGTTGATGAAAGCGTTTACATCTAGTATCACGTCAAAAACTAAAGCGAAAACGCGTAAAAGTATTAGCGAGAAAAAGCCGGTACCAGAGTGGCTGATGCAACTCAACTTCGACAATAATAATCCTGAGTACTCATCTTCAAGCGACAGCTCTGATGATAATGACGACGATTCCGCTTACGAGTCTTTCAGAACGTCGAACGAAACTCGGCCAACGGTGGTACGACGAAAAAGGAGCCAGAGTACAACTCTCGGTGTCCCGATGCGAAACTCGCTCCTGTCGATGGCTGACGACTATTTTGAAGGCCGAGGAGCAACAGATCAGATATCGACAGCTGAAAATCTAAGGCGACAAAACAGCACACAGGATGTTACGACAGGGTTCGCAAATGTACGAAAGTTAAGAACTAGTTCAAGATCAGGCGTAAACGGAGTTTCTCGCAGTCGATCGTTTAATCTCGACACAAAGACACGAACCTTGCACCGAGTTCTGCAGCGAAGACCGAAGGATCTACTAGACGGCAGTGACTGCGAAAACCAATCAGATGAAAACGAGATATTTGAGGAAAGGTCTATAAAACGAGTGCCATCTCATGACTGCATGAAATACGACAAATTTTCGGTGGAAAACTTAACGGTAGATCAGCACGAGAATGTAATGGTCGTGTTACACGATTTTTTCACGCAAGATAACAAAGACCTTAAAGTTCTTGAGGGGCAGAAAGTCAGGGTGCTCAATAGAAATGACGAGAATTGGTGGCTGTGCGAAGCTGAAAACGGTCGAGGCGGCTTCGTTCCACGTTCTTATTTAGCACCTTATGATGGAAGAGGAATCATAGCTGATTTCGTAGATTCCAACTTCCTGAGAAACAGAAGCGATTGGCAAGAGTCCTCGTTTAGAGCAAAAACAGCGTCAGTTAAGCTGGCAAGGATAACGCCCATGGCTAGAGAACCTTTGCAACACGGCAGCG
Source organism: Pseudorhiza aurosa (assembly GCA_964026355.1). Classification (NCBI taxonomy): domain Eukaryota; kingdom Metazoa; phylum Cnidaria; class Scyphozoa; order Rhizostomeae; family Lychnorhizidae; genus Pseudorhiza; species Pseudorhiza aurosa. The sequence goes on from OZ032130.1 coordinate 5,798,851, forward strand.
GGAACATGGCATCGTTGAAAAGAGACGGGATCGGACGTAGAAAACGGGAAAGTTGGAATCGAGTAGGGACAGAGGATTTCAGGGTTCAGATATCAGCGGAAACAGAATGTAGTGAGTGTCTAGCTGCATGTTCCATGTACGATAGTAGTCTGGTGGTAGGAAAGTCGCGCGAAAACGTGTCGAAGGGCAGTGAGAACGTGCTGAATTGTGAAGTCAGAGAAAAGCAGTCGTGTGAAGAAAACTGTCAGAGAGATGAATCTGGATACACGAGTAGCTGGGATGAGCAAATGACGGTTGAAAAAGCCGTGGGTGACAAAGCTGGAAATGAGACGAACGCAGCAGTGGAATCGGAAAAAGCCAGCGAAACACAGATGTGTAAGTATGAAGGGGGGCAGTCGCAAGAAAAAAGCGAAAAAGACGTGTCACCTTTGAAAGAGGAGAGAAGCGTAGTGGAACAGGAGTCAGGTCGGGAGAGAAGGGATTCAGAGAAGAGAGTTGGCGCAAAATCGCATGCCACTGAAGTCGGAAACGACGTAATTCGTGCGCTACCGTCGTACGATCAAATCATAGAGCAAAGAAAGTTGGAAGAACGATCCGAAATAAGGAATCACGTGAAAACTCAAATGAATGACATGCATGAAAAATTAGAGGGAAACCAAGTCAGTAGTCAGTGTCTGGTAGAAAAGCTGTTAGATGAGTGGCGATCAGAGCAGAAGAAATTTGCAGAAAAGTTGCCGACATTAGAACGGAGAACATCATCTGACAGCCAAAGTACAGTAAGTGATGCTGCGGATGCAGGGCCAAGGTTGCTGCGAAGGCGAAACAGCACAAATCGACGGGTTAGGTTCCAGAATCCGGACAATCCGAAGATCTGTGAAAGCAGTCCGGAAAATGTGACGACGACTAACGGGAATGGAATGCACAATGGACCGATTCTCGCAACATGGTTATAACATTTAGGCCCTAAAATAGGTATAATATGCAATGCTTCAAGTTAATATATGCATTTTCACTTGTTTAGCTTTTATTTTCCAATTATTTTTTATGTATAATGTAGCAAATGTCTATCATGTTGCGCAATATTGAACGTCTCTCATTTCTTGTTGAGCAACGTATAAAATTCGGACTAAGAAGTTTCATTTAATTTTGAATTCCTGTTGAACACGAAACAAAACCCTTCGGGACATAATTACGACCGAATTACAATCGATCCAATTATAATGGATAACAAGTAATTCCTTGCATCATTGAAAACATAAAGTCGAGTCCCGCAAAGGCTAGAATCAGGAACATCTTCTTTAGGCCTTTGCCATCCTCAGACCCAGGGCGTTGTGAGGTATGGTGGCAAGTTTCTTTCCACGTTGCACTCACCCGCAGCTGTACGATAAATACTAATCCACAACCGGGGGGAGACAAGGCATCCTGCAACGTGCACGAGTGCGGTTCGCACCCAACACTTTCTCTAACTTCAATGCTATCTACCCTACGTTATATCAGATACTTTCATCATATGAATTTACCACATCAGAAATTGGATGTGAGTAGTAATGGTGTGACGTTATGGAAAGAAGGTTACATTGGAACGAGACTGTAGAGAGGAAATTCATTGCTGATGTTTTTGTACTGTGATCAGAGAGAAGCAAGAAGGGGGGAATTGTGAGACTTGAGAGGAAGGAGTATAAAGCGCAATGGGCTTTAAGAGATAGAATACTTTTCCCTGCTCGAATTGAATATAGAGGAGAAGAGAAAAATGGAAACTACGTCTTTTTGCAAGAGCCTTTGTTCTTGTGGACTTCGTTACAATGGAAACGCGAGTTGAAATAAAAACATGTAAAAATCGACAACCCTACTGAAAAGAAATCTCAAATGGCCGAGGAATCGCTCTCTAAAATTATTTCTACTCCTTGTTCTGAACTTTTCACTGAACGCATGTTACAAATACTAGTCCTGGTATCAACCACATGGTACATTCATCCGTGAATCTTATGCTTCACGCATGAAAAAAGTTATTGACTACGTTGCATACTCAAATTCGAGAATAGCATAAACCAGAGGCGGGCCTCTCGAACTTTTTCAAGGAAAGTGGACCTTATGAGGTGGTTTCCCGTTGCCTTCATCGCCGATGGCTTTTTTTTGCGACATGTGAAGGATTCGAACTCACACCCCCTGCACTATGGGTCTGCACGCCTAACAACTACACCACAGCACCACTGAAAACTTAATCATGATCAAGAGACACTAAGCCACAATCTGAAACTTGATCAGAAGAGAGACTTTACTCCTTTAGAGCAAGTACAAGTTGGCTTGACGGGTATTGTTGACATTCATTCAGCCAACTATCGAAATGTGAATCGCCTTAGATATGGGCGGAAAATTCATGCCGATTATTCGTTCTCCGGGTTCTCCAAAATCGTAATTCAAGCCAGCTGTTTCATTCTCTGCCGCAGAAACAAAACACGGATCCAACCAGAGCTGGTATCGTTTCAACCTTGATCACTGTAGATTTCTTGAATAGACTTTTCATCGTGCTAGTCGTGGAGACTACGTGCTGATGCGAGCTTCCAATGTAAGCAGAAGAATGCGTACGAAAACATTATTTACTATTGTTATCATTAAATTATCAGAGATGTTGTATGTTAAAACCTATTGGGCGGTACATCCAAAAAATCAATCTGAGGGATGTCTCAGAAGTGCAAAACTAGACAGTCTTGGAAAATAACAGAAAAGGAGAGAGCGAGACCCTGAGAGAGGGAGACAGACCTTAGAGAGGGAGAAAATTAAATGATTGCAATTGAAAGAATAGAATTTGGAAATAAAAATGAGGTGAAAATAGGAATAAAACGATAACAAGGCATCAGCTCTCTACTTTGAAATTTCCTTAAAAGGGGGGGGGGAGCGGGGATGTTCTTTATACCACGGTACTTGACCTTTGCAGATTTAAGATGAAAAGCAAATATCGAGCACCTACCACAAAATCATGACTTGGAAGGAGATTTCCGATGTGAACACGTCTGTCTAATGCACAGTATAGAAGAAGGAAAGAAGACATACCTTTCGGGGTGTACTTGACAACCAACTTGACTGTTCCTATAAAAACAGAATAAATCGATTGCTTTAAGCAGCCATGCATTGGAGCCTATAATCAACTATACGAAATATATCCAGTAATTTCTTTCTGACAAAATACGCTTCTCTTTATGTTCAAATGACATTCTATACCACATTGAATATTTGCGTCAGTAACGCGTGCGAGGCCTCCCATTCGAAGCGAGATGAGATTGTAGGTAAGGGGATCAAAGGTGGAGATCTACGGTGTTTTCTGTCTTGTCTTTATTTTGGATCAAAGGTGGAGGATTTAACAGTGAGAAGATTTTTGCTTATCGAGCAGTGCCAGAGTCCTTCCTCTTCGTGTGACCACACCTCGTGGTTCCTACGCCTGGAATTACCGAGAGGTAGCGACACTCCTCACTCTAAGTGAAAGTCTAGCTGAGTGTGGATTCGAACCACTGACAATAGAATCAATGGGCAATAATCTTACTACTGAGCTGTTCTGAGCTATTCAAAGGCGCATTTATAGCTTCCCTTGAAAGACACTTGCTCACAATTCCTTAGTCAGTGGATCAAATCCAAGCTCACGTTTAACTTTCAATAAGAGCAAGAAAAGTCACTTGTCAAATTCCAGGTATAAAATCACGAAGACTGGTCACATGGAGAGAAAATACTAGGATGCTGCTCGATAAGCATAGCTTCTCAGTGTCACAACACCTACCTTTGAGTGCTTGGTAGAAAAATAAAAATGAAATTGGCTTCCATACTCCAAGTAAGCCTTATTAGAGAGGCATCACTCTGACTCGATTGACTGCGAGGTCAGGCGGCCATTTCTTTCCTCGACGTACATTGACCCAAGCTGTAAGCCTGGTACCCACTCACTGCTGGGTGGAGAGAAGGTGAAACAATTGAACAAAACGGCGTCTCGAACCCAGACCGTCCGCAAAGTAGACAAGTGCTCTGAATGCTACTCTCTGTGTACAGAGAGAAAATTCACGCAATTGTCTTCCAATGCCTTTCTGGTAATAAATCTCTTTGAGTAGAAGCCCAAAGGAAATCACCTCCTTAGAAAAAACTCAGAGGGCTGTTTCTGCCTTCTGCTGCGATCGAAATCGAAGATGCTATCAAGTTCATGCAGAACAGAAGTAATGTGAAAACGATCGGGCCAAAATTAATTAATTCATTGATGAATTCATTCAATCATTAATTCATTCATTCATGACCCTACCTTGAGCCGCTTTCAGTAAATCTACTGCTTTTTCGTGATTCTCGCCCTCTACATTCTACAAAAAAATATGGCAGAAAAACTTTATCAGAATGAAATTCTAAAAACTACCGTGGATGGAATTTCAGTTGATGAAGTTTTTCTTAGTTGCTTTCAAAACCACCATACGAAAATATTACAAAGAAACCACTTAATTCGATTTCAAAGTAGACAAAATGCATTTAAAAATGCAAACATGGTGACAGGAGAAAGCGCTGTAACCCAGAACTGATCCGAGAAGAAGTAATCGGAATTCATGTCCCAAAGAATCGGAATTTATGTCCCGAAGTAATCGGAATTATGTCCCAAAGAATCGGAATTTATGTCCCCAAGTAATCGGAATTCTGTCCCAAAGAATCGGAAGTTATGTCCCGAAGTAATCGGAATTATGTCCCCAAAAAACTTGTAATCGAAAATGCCCCATTTGCAACTGAGACTCCTAGTGGCGATGCCAATCACCACTGGAAGGGGGAGTATCTAGGACGTGGCTCAGCTTTCCATGGGCAGCACCGAATTAACTGAAAGAAAACGCTCCCCACAAGAGGAAACTCTCATTTCAGACAGACAACAACTCTCAATTAACCCTGAAGAGTCAAAATCAAAGCCGTCATCAGTACTTTTTTTCTATGATCCTTATTGAAAGAGCCTAAGGCTATCAGCTCGGCTGCAGAGTTAACTCCATGTATCAGTCTTAGAATTATGAAATGAAATGATACGAAATTATATGAAACAATATCAGCTAGCTTGTACCCCTGTAGGAGGTTGTATTACATCATATGAATAAGACCTTCCTAGAAAATTCAGCCCCCTGCCAATAATTCCTCTTTTGGAATCGGACGAATAAAAAATCGATCCTCTAAGGAAAAAGGAGAAAGTTTTCAGCCGCTTCAAGGTATCCCATTTTAAAAATCTATGCTGCCATTTCAACTAAGATCGGTGCCAGATGGAGAGCTCCAGTATCTTTGCTGTGCTTCCGATCTTAAACTAATATTTCTCAAAAAAGACGATACAAGTAAAAGATAGGGTTTGGATGGAAATACGAGCACGTACCACTCCATTGACAGCAAGCAGTTGATCACCACGTTTCAAACCACCTTGCCTGAGATAAAATGAGAAAAAACCTACATGTGCTGTGCTTGTGACATTCCATAGTTAATGAATGGGCGGGCCACCGCCTGGCTTATCAGAGCTAGTCCAGCAGGAGCTGGTGAACGCGTTCTGTAGGCTAGGCAGAAGGGAATTGGTGGAGATTGCTGAGGACAGAAAAGGAAGCTGTTAACTGAAACTTCGTCGGTTTTTTTAGTGCGTTATGTTGAGGAAAGGCTATGGTGGCCTAAACAAAGCCCCAACATAGGAAGAAAGAAGAAAGCGAGAAGCTAACAGGATAGAGAGATAAGATCAAGTTTATTGATCTTAGATTTGAAAGATGGCAAGTTGTAGGACTCAGGAAAGCAAGAGGAAGGCAAGACGTTCCATAAATTGCATGCTCTTGGGATAAATGATGATTTGTGTGATAGAGTTTGTGTAGTAGGCAGTGAAACTTGGAAAGGGTGTGGATGAGTTGAGCTTCTGGTGGTCCTGACACGCCTCGGATGAGCTTTTGAGATGCATGTTTAGCAAGGGAATGGATGTGAGTTTTCCAAGTGAGATTAGATGAAAGAGAAACCTGATCTGACTGTTATCGATACAATCAACAGTAGCTTTTCATTTCAATAACTTAATCTTCTAGAATTGCATGTGCCTTCTAAGTTAGATGGAAGGACTCTTGTAAAGTAGCTACGGCTGACAGGCCCCGATCTCTCAAAATATGCGTATTAAAAAGAATAAATTTATAAACAAGGTTTTTCTGCAAGACTCACTTCTTTTATTTTTATTTCATTTAATATATAAATATTTCATATCACTATTTTCATATCCATATTCCATAGGTGTGATACCCAGCCAAATTTCGGGTCGATTTATCATCTGAATCAGATTTTTCAACTCATGACATGCCTTAAAATCGAAAATTGCTTCATTTAGGCTGCGTTTATACTGTACCGGATCACGCTCACTCTTGATCCGATACAAAAATGTTCCTTTTCCCTCGCATTTACACTGTACCGGTACAGTTTCAGAGCAGTGCAGGTACAAAACTGTTCCTCTTTCCTAGCAGGTGCAAAACTGTTCCTCTTTCCTAGCAGGTACAAAACTGTTCCTCTTTCCTAGCAGGTACAAAACTGTGCCTGATAGCAGGTACAAAGTTGTACCGAATCACTTTATGTAGTCTAAACCCATGGCTGATCCGTAGCACTTTTGCATCGGATCAAAAAGTGATCTGGTACAGTGTAAACGCAGCCTTAATTGCCTCACTTTGTCGTGACGTCATCATCTATTTATGACGATAAACTGGAGTTTGCTTGTAACATAAGCATCTATTCATGACACATGGGTGCACTTTTGATGGCATCGTCTCACTATTCAATTAACAAGTCTGTCATTTTGGCGTCAGGTTTTGTCATAAGGATATGTTTGTGATGTACAGGCCTTTTTGTGACGTCAGGGGTGCTTGTGACGTAGGGGCATATAGTGAATAATATCCGAATAGACTACGCTGCATATTTTCACAAATCCAATGCACTGAAAGAAACTGGGACACTTGCTCTGGTCTCTGTTGAGATCGAGATCAATTATGCAGTTACCTTAAGAAAATAAATTTCTCAAAGTGAGAGTCTCTACCAAGGTTGAAATCGAGTATGCTGTATATTCTATATGAAGAAATCCACACACCAAGAAGAGAATCTGGACCGTTTTCCTGCGTTTCGTTTCGCTTAAAAATGATTTCGCTTAAAAATGATTTTGCTATAGCATCTTTGTACCAACAAATATATAACATCACGATTGCATAGCAAAATTCCTGCTTCTTATTTCATTTCATTTCATATTCTTTAAATAGGGTAAACTATACGGTTAAAAATCATGTCCGAACTGCTCTGAATTCTGGTTTCAGTAAAGATAAATGCAAAATCCTTACCTGTCGGCAACGCCTCCTGGAATGATTCGTGAGATGTATATGGGCGAGTTCTGCTCTTTACCACCCATGACGTTGAATCCAAGTCCTTCTTCAGTCTGTCAGAAAAAAACTAGTTACGGACTGGCCATTTGATAGCACAATGAACTGAAATCCAATACTCTTTTTCCAAAAGATCTAAATGCTAAGCAGGGTAAAAATAACATGCACCATTTTTCGATTTTTTGGTATGACTCGACGGGGAATCGAGCTTCGATCTACCACACATAAAGCCAGCATTCTAACACTGGGACATGGATGCAGTACCTTCAGGGGCGCCGGATCAGGGGGCATGAGGGGGGCAGCGTCCCTTCACTGGGAGGGGCAGAGGGGGCAAATGCGCCGTCTTTAAGAAAATAATGATTTTAAATGTAGTCATTCTTTTTTAAAGAGGAAAGAAAGCTTTGAATATTGGAACATTGGAATAGGCTTGTATGCGCTGATCTAGCCTCTAAGGAGATGCCCTTACTAAATGTTTGCCCCCGTTGCCCTTTATTGGCTCCAGCGCCCCTGAGTATCTTACGTGCAATTCACAGAAAATTGAAGCAACTCAGAACTGGACTTACCTTGGGTAGCTCAACCATTCTCGGGTGTGCGTGGCCCTCGCTTGCGGCAAAAGCAGCAACAGTAGCCTAGGAAAACAATAACAGCAAAATCAGATAGAGCTCTTAAGCACAGTTGATTTCATATCATTTGATTCGATGAAGGATGGTAGCTCTTCACCCGGAGCTGGTTCAGTTGAGCACATTAATTACAATCGATATTGAATTTATTACATTGAAAGAAGCTTTGAAAGTTAAAAGAGGGCGTGGCAGGCAGAGGACGGCAATCACGGAAACCCTAAGGACTGACATGAAGGAATTGGGATGTGGAGATTGGGTGGAAGTGGTGGCGCTAGCGCGGGACAAGAAGACTTGGAGGCTGAGGTGTGGGTAGAGAGTTTCTCCCTACCAGTCAACCAAGTATATATATATATCTATATATATATATATATATTGTTATATATAGAATTGATTAAATTATAATAACTTAATATACTTACGATAACTTAATTGCAATGTAATCAAAAAAACGATAAGAGCGTGAAAAAAATTTTTATAGTTAATGAAAATATAAAGAGAGATATGAATAGATAGAATACGTAGAATAATAGAAGATAAATAAATAAAAGAGAACTAAATAGACTGTTCGAATTTATTAGATGTTGGAAAATGATTTTGTGAATAAGAGAAAACAGAGAGCTGAATGCTGCTTGTTACGTGATTAGCAATGCTTGATACAAACGTTTTGGGTGTGGAATGAAAACTTGTGAAATTACTATCATCATCATCATTTTAATTCTCATTATGATCATTATCATTGGCTTTGTAAGACAGATCTTAGATGATACCTTTATATACAAACTCCTTTCATTTTTTATTGACTGTAATATAGATTTTGAAATAACATCTGTCTATACACCTTTATTTCATTCTGGCAAGCCATTCTTAAACTGCCAAATTATAGAGAGATTTACATTTGTATCTTTAATATTTTCATAAATAACAAGCTTAGGAAAAAAATCCTTTTCATCATTATGTTCCATTTATTTAAAGTAGCTGAAAAATAAAGCTACAGAATAAAAGCCAATTCACGACCACTACAAGGCAAAGTTGATAAAAAACATATCACCAAATACACGGAATTTTTATTATTTATATTTCTTTTTTTTTATATTTCTGTTTTATATTCATGCTCATAAAACAGTTACAACCCAAAATACTAAGGTATGACAGGTAGCATGGAATTACATAACAATCTTGTGGCATTTGACAATTAACTTGAAGTCAGTTTCAAAATGGGTGTCAGGCATAACAATGTTATGAACTTCCATGTTTGGTCATGCATGAGTGATGCATAGCTTTTGGTCAATATACAGAATGATTACATATAAACACATATAAACAGAGTTTCATAAAGTTTTTAAGTATCAGTTCCTTGGACTTTAAGCTAAGCAAAGTGTCATTTGCTCAAAGATGAGCTATAAGCAAGGAGTCAAATACCTTTGCTGTTGCATTTGCACGAACTTCAGGATTACCCTGAACCTCTACTGTTTCATAAACATGCTCATAAACCTAAAAAAGAAATTTTGCTACTCATTGTTCAGTGTATGGATCTGTTTGGTAGCAGCATGAGGCCAATATTTGCCCTTTCTACCAAACTGGAGCAAACAAACAATGACCTTTTGTATCATAAGAAAACGTGTACACATCATCAATGGCCTAAAACTGGGTTGCATACTCGATTTCGAGCATAGCAGAAGCCAGAGACAGGGCTCTGAGTTCTTTCTAGGGAAGTGGAATTCATGATGTGGTTTCCTGTTACCTTCCTTGCCAATGGCGTTTTAAAAGTGACACATGGAGGAATCAAACTAACAACCCCTGCGTTGTGAGTCTGCATGCTTAATCACTACATCACAGCACCACTAACTTGCCCTCTACACACAAATATCCAGGCAATAGAAATCCAAGTCCAACCAGTCATAGTCAAATGCCAGCTACATCTAGAGCCGGTCTCAGACCTTGTTGATAGGACAGTTTTGATAGCAGAGATTGTATCTGACAGTAAAAATCTAAACTATCAGCTTGATGGAACTGTTTGAATGCATAGTTTTTTTGTAGTGAGTTATGTTGGGGAAAGGCCATGGTGGCCTATACAATGCCTCAACAAAGGGAAAAAGAAGAAAGCGAAAGGCTAGGAGGAGAGAGAGATATCAGATCAAGTTTATTGATCTTGGATTTGAAAGATGGCAAGTTGTATGGCTCAGGAAAGCAAGAGGAAAGCAAGACGTTCCTTAAGTTGCATGTTCTAGGGACGAATGATGATTTGTGGGACAGAGTTCATGGATTATGCAGTGAAACTTGGAAAGGGTGTGAATGAGTTGAGCTTCTGGTGGTTCTGACATGCCTCAGAGGAACAGGAATAAACTCCCTCATCTCCTGAGAACAATGCTTGTGAAAGTATCCATGAAAGATGGAAAGATCTCCAACTAATCGACCATGGGAAAGAGATTGGAGAGATTTGGTGAGGTTAGGATTGTTGATGAGAAGAATGGCTTTGGACTGGACTTTGTCGAGAAGACAGAGAGCGGATTTTGAAGCACCACCCCAGACGTGGGAGCAGTACTCTAAAGAAGGACGGATTTGGGACTTGTATATAGTTAGAAGGTGAGAGGATGAGAAAAACCCACAGGCTCTGGCGAGGAAGCTTCTTGAGATGCATGCTTAGCAAGGGAATGGATGTGAGTTTTCCAAGTGAGATTAGACGATAGAGAAAGACCAAGTCGTGTGAAAGAAGTTGAAGTGTTCAGTTCATCGCAATTCATAAGGACAGGTGGAAAGTTTTGATTATGTTTACGTGAAATGACAGCTTGTTTTGTCTTGCTTTGGTTGAACAAAATTAGGTTGTCTTTGCCCCACTTCTCAATAACTGTTGGATCATTGAAGGGAAGAGAGGCTGAAGTGTTTCTGTGGAGTTGGATATCAGTGGAAGCATGGTCATTTGGATTGAACAACAATTAAGAACTTAGGAAGGTATCATCAGCAAAGGAATGAATGCTAGAAGACATAAAGGTGAGCAGGCCATTGATGAAGAGGATAAAGAGCACAAGGGAGATGACAGAGCCCTGGGGTGCACCAGCATTGGTTGAGTGCAGATCAGAGAGGAAGCCATCCACTCTGACGGCAATCAACCTATCACAAAGGCAACTAGCAATCCATTCCATTGTGTTAATGGAGGAACCATGTCACAACCATATTCTGTGGTAACTCTGGTGGAGGGAAGCCATAAAGGGAGGATAAAATATAAGATGTTTTGGAGTGATTGAATGAAAATAGTATATGGAGGACCAGTATCAAACATTCCTGTGGCAAACCCTATCAAAAGGGAGATCAAAAGGGAGATCAAAAGGGAGATCAAAAGGGAGACCAGAAGGGAGACCAGAAGGAAGCTAGAGAGAGGCGAGAGTGAAGAAAGCAAGAAGCAGAATCTATAAGCTTTATTGAACAAGTGGAATGAATAAAGTCAAAAGAAGCATCCTATCAAGGGTTCCATGACTCACCCATGATAAAAACAAGGAAGAAAAGAAGGAGAATTTACGATCATGACTGGACTAGAAAATGGATGGACCCTATCAAGTAGTTCTGCGACAGCGGCATTTAAAGAGAAGTCAGAGAACAAACACAAGAAAGACAAGAAATATTTCGGTGATTGAGTGCAAGCTAGATGTGGGACTATAGCTTCAAGTTTGATCAAAAAGCATTATATGCCTTTCTAACTTGGCTAACCTCTCTGGCACCTCCATCAGCAGAGGTCCTGTTATTCAGTGCATTTGTGTGCAGACTGATGATATAGGGGCTTGCACAGATCACAATAAAAAAATCAACTAGGAAAGTAATTGGAGACCATGTTATGAAAATCTGATTCCCTAGTAAAAACTGAAAACCTTATATCTGGCATTTGCCAAATCTATCATGAGGTCTGCTGCAAAGTACCCCTCTTCTCCAGGAAAGCAACCTAGAGCCTTATCTCTAGTTTGGAGTAAACTTGGGCTCATGTATGCCGCAAAGATATAGACAGCAGATCTAAGCTATATTTAGGAAAAATGTTTGCCCCATTTACCTCTTTAATGGACTGGCAAAAATTGCTTTGGAGTACGTTCTTAAGGCTCAAAAGCTTCTGGGCAGGCAGGTCACTTCCTATGAAGCAAAAATTCATTAAAAAGTTTAATCCAAATTATTAATCCATGCAACTTATGGAACGTCTTGCCCTCTTCTTGCTTTCCTGAGTCCTACAACTTGCCATCTTTCAAATCTAAGATAAATAAACTTGATCTTATCTCTCTATCCTCTTAGCTGCTCGCTTTCTTCTTTCCTCCTTCGTTGGGGTTTTATATAGGCCGGCATGGCTTTTCCGCAGCATAATTCAGCCACTGTATAACATCCCTGCCTTACAACATAGTAGCAAGAAAGTACCATGAAATGGCACGCACAAGGAAGGATTTGTATAATAGGCTTCATATTATGAACGTATCTAGCTGTAAAGCATATAAACAATTTTATTGTGCTTTGAAAAACAGGTCTTATAAGGACAGCAGCTGATGTACCTTAGTTGATTGAAGAAAACGGGTCGATAGCTCCGTGATAAGAGCGTTCGCCTAGGAATCCCAAAGCTTCTGGTTTGACACTGGTCTTTATCAACTCAGCATGTGAGTAGACCAGTCACTAAGAATTTACTCTAGTGATGTATTTCATTCATGCTCCTGTGGCACTATGGGTCCCTCTTCTTATGTATCCAAATCTTTTCTTTTAGGAGAAAGAGATAATACCTAGTACAAAAATTTATGCATATCCAACAGCTCCCTTGTTCAGACAAAGATAAATTATCTAGCACATAACATCTACATGGAGAGAGGCCAATGGTTTAAATATCTTTCAGTGCAGCTAAATTTCTATCACTTGGATTATTGTTGGTTTATTCAATTCACATGTCAAGGAAGATGGCCCTGAAATAAATCTGCCTTTTAAGGAAGACTCCACAACAAAGACCAACCAATTGCACATTTCTGCAATTCAAGCTATACTTGTTATCAAAACTGGTCTCCTCAAAACATTTTCTCAAAGAAACAAAAGATTTTTTCTAGTGGGTGACTAGCTATTTTCTGAATGAAAATGATAAATCATAAATATGATTTTGCTCATCTCTGCAAAGGTAGGGAAGGTATGAAATACTACCATACTTTCACTGAGCTCTTCCAGTAACTCAATCGCCCTTTTGATGTCTACAAGCAAGTGAATAATAACTCTTGAATTCACAGAAACACGAAGTAGAACTATATTGAATTAACATTTCAAGTCAAAATTATAAGACAGCTTAAAAGATGCATGATTCTATACGATTCAGAAAGATTTTTTCTTGTAAAATGATCATCAAAGCACCCAGTTGTAAATAATATTTCTCGTTATGGCCTATAGGCCTACGTGCCTTTTGCTTTTTCAGACGATTATCATGCATAAATCACGATTTTGTGAGGCATACTAATCTTAGTTTGATCAATAAGATGCATCAATAGTAGAAATCAAGGAGAATATTATTTGATTGTACAGAAATGTTTACCTCGAGAGAGAGTGAGAGGCTGCACTGCCGACGCCATCTTTAGAAAATTGGTCTGTGTTTTTCAAATGGAATGCACAGCAAATTCCAGACCAGAAAAAATTGGAATGTTTTAATGAGGAAACATAGTCCGCATTTTAAAGTTTGGCTGGGGTGAGATTTACGGGCCAGATTGCACTAAAAGGGCCTCTCAAGTGAAAAATATTTATTTTGGAAGGTGTAATCAAGTGTCCTTATTTTTCTGATATCTCGTATCTTATTTGCATTAAAGGAGTTCAAAGTTTATTTTCGAGTTCAGAATTTGCTCAAACAGAATTCCGGGAGACCTACCTTGTGACGTCAGAATGAGGTGGAAAATATTCTCGCTCATTCGTATTTCTCACAAGATTTATTGGACTATGAAAAAATTGGAGCACTCAATTTCCGAGACACTGACTCCACCTTCAATTGCGAATCGCTCAAAATGCCGAGATTCACAAATTCTCGTGATTTATAGCGATATACTTTGTGACGTCACAAAGTAGGTTTTGTGTTTCGTTTTTTCTCGCTTTTTCGGTGAAGTCTGATTTAAAAGGCTTACGACACAAAACGGCACAAGATATTAAAAAAATAGCCGCGAATTCGAGGTCTGGATAATTTATAACGCCTTATTCCGAAATAAAGATTTTCGCTAGAGAGGCCCGTTAATGTTTTGTACGTGATAGCTTCGGGGGAAAGTGTGAGGTAAATAGAAAATTACAGTCAGAAACAAAATGTTTTTGCAAGCATAAGGCGTAAAGTCAGAAACATGAAGTGAGACCATTAAATCCCTAAAATTCACTGCCTTGGGAAATATGTTGGATGAAACCAGCTGGTAGATTCTTTTCAAAACTACGAGGGCAAAATGACCAAAGGCCCCTATTTCAGAAATGGTCACGCAGAAATTTCTTTCGCGTACGACACACAATAGTTCCTTCGGGAAACAAATTTCAAATAAATAATGACTGAATCTGGCTAAACAGTTGATTTTCTTTATCCTCTTCTTCCGATGCCTTGACATTTTACTTTTAAAAGACGTAAGATTGGCCCTCATCTACGGGGGCATTTTCACCTCACTACGAGGGAAAGCGTTAGGCATGCAGGGAAAAATTCCCCCGTAGTCACAGTGTTAAATAAAATGCTCTGGAAGCAAGTTTATCCTTTCATGCGACTGTTTCTTTCTATATGATTTATGCCTGTAAGTACACTTCGCCCTGTAAAACCTTGCCAAGGCCTTCAGAGCCAAAGTTTAGAGTCGACGGGATTAGACTTGATATTTACTTTCAGAAAGAATAATGCAAAGAACGTAAATAATCATTCTAGTGATAGTAATTTTCCAACCATGGAAAAGTAAGACGAAGAAATATATTAAGAGTGTTATCAAAATTCGATTTATGAAACATTTTGACGAAGATGCATTTCTTGCCAATCCCTCGATTGTTTGTTAGGAAGGGGCTCCAAGTGGAACAGACGATGTTAACGCAGTTGCAATAGATGGGGTACCATCTTCTTATTAACCACTGACAATCGTGCCCATAGGAAATAAATTCCCCATGGATTAACAAAGATATGAGGAGCCTTATGAAAAGGAGGGGCAAGCTGAAAAAGGCTGTCGTCGGAGGAACCCCCAGCTACTCCTTCGCTCTTCTAAAGAAGTGTCAGAAATAAAGTGAACAAACTGAAAATTGATTCGAAGAGGCAATATTTCTCAGAATAAATTATCCAGCACCTGGGTAATACGAAAGAATCTTGGAAAATCACCAACCAGGTCCTGAATGAGAGGTCTGAATCCGCTAACATGGACAACCAAAGTTTTTTTTTTCTTTTTTTTTAATGGGCTATGTTGAGGAAAGGCCATGGTGACCTATACAAAGCCCCAACAAAGGAAGAAAGAATAAAGCGAGCAGCTAAGAGGATAGAGAGATAAGATCAAGTTCATTTACATTAGATTTGAAAGATGGAAGTTGTAGGACTCAGGAAACCAAGAAGAAGGCAAGACGTTCCATAAAGTACATCTAACCGAGTAATTTTGTTCAGTAGATAAAGATCTTGCTGGAAAAATAAAATGCCACAAATGCTTTACTTTCAGGTGATTTAACATGAACCCTGAAGTAGATTGGCGGATTTAAGACCATTGAGGTACAAAACGTCAGATGCAACCGGCAAAATAAGAACACCTAAGGCTTTGGCAGCAATTATTTCTCTAGCTTCTTCTTCAATGTCATATATTCAAAACTCTCCTGCTTACATTTTCAAAACATCGCTTGAAGGCAGTAAATTCCCTGATAACTTGAAAACTGCAAGACCACAATCTTCAAAGATGGCTATTAATTTTGTAAATCAAGCTACCGCCCAATATAAGACTTACCGGCTATATCTAAACTATTTAAGAAACCATCATTAAATCAACTATGCCACTTTCTTTTCATTGTTAACTTAACATAGATAAATAAACAATTAATTCAAATTCTATTCTTTTGAGGTGGAGGCAAAAATGTTGCGTTATCAAGTTGTCTTCACACGTAATATGGACAATTTAACTGCTCGTACATTATACCTCTCGCTGCAATACAGTATGGTCATACAGTATGCCATACACTACAGTACAATACAGTATAATACAGTACAATACAGTAAAGTACAGCAAAATTCAGTACCAAATACAAACTAATTGACGGCCATGGAATGTAATCAGAAGCCCCTCCGTTCTTTGGTACAGAATGTAAAAAAGATTTTGGTGTGTACTTTAGTGTATTTACTTCAAGATAGGCCGGCAAAGGCTTTATTAAATGGTATTCATCTCGCTGCTTAGTCCTAATCGGTCTAGCTTTAGACGTTTACATTCCACTGTAACATGATTGCTTTAAAAAACTATTGGCGCACGGGACTGGCCAGACAATTGGAATGGCATTTGTTGACCTCAAAAGGCCTAAGATATAGCTGATCATCGTGTTCTCTGTAATAAACTTCAATTCGATATTCAACATAGGGAACTCTCGTGGTTCAAATATTTTTTTTTACTGAGTCATATTGGGGAAAGGCCGTTGTGGTCTATACAAAGCCCCAACAGTGGAAGAAAGGAGAAAGTGAAAAGCTAAGAGGAGAGGGAGATCAGATCAAGTTTATTGATCTTAGTTTTGAAAGAGGGTAAGTTGTAGGATTCGGAAAAGGAAGAGCATGGCAAGACGTTAGCTCTCTGACAAAACACAATATTGTAATGTACGAGGTTATGACTCAAGCGTGGGATAAATATAAGATGGCGTTTCGTAGGGATCATCCCTCGGACCTCTACTGTTCTTGATCTACATTAACGATCTTCCTAAAGTGTGTTCCCAAAATCAAAGCGTTTTGCCAAAACTTCCCTAAAGTTTTGTGGGTCAAAATAGCACTGTGGTAAGATTCTTGCCGATTGATCTTATGGTCAGTGGTTCGAATCCAACCTCTGCTAGACATTCACTTAGAGTGAGGAGGTACCCAGGGTAAAGTATCCATGCACTATGTCATAGATCCAATTAAAATTCCAAACTGGGAAGAAATATCTACGGATATACAGCTATTAGATAAATGGTTGTAGGATAAAAAGCTTTCATTGAATATTGCAAAACTGAATCTATGCTCATTTGCAAAAATTATAGGCGGAGAATTCTTAATAGCAATGATGAAAAGCTACATCTAGTAACCCGTGACAGAGTGCTGGATCTTGTCGACAAAATCAAACACCTTGGTGTATATATCCATGGTCAATGACAGCTCGAGATAGAGCAACTTCCACGGTAGCAACAGCTTCCGAGGGTGTTAAATAGTATCAAGCAGCATCTCCCAGAAGCCCCTTTGAAAATCTTCTACTCGAGCATTGCGAAGCCCGTCCGAGCAGTCGAACACAGTTCTACCGGCACTGCTTCGCTGTTTGGGGAACCTGTGGCGTCACTTAGAAAAATTGCCTCCGAAAATTTCATAACAGAGCTGCAAGAATTGTGACTAACAACAAATCTGATGCTCCGAGCGGACTAATTATAGAAGCTTGGATGGGAGACAATTCTTCTTCATCGAGCGTGCTTTGAGGGAGGCAGAATCGGTTACGAGCCGACAAAAATGAGTCGAGACCACTTTTGGCGGTCGATATCCAGGGACACCAACGTGGAGGTTTCTGCATTGTCCTCAGGGAGGCCATGGATAAACTGATTGCAGAAGAATTGAGTTTAATTGTGAACAAGTCTCTAAATTAGATGGCCCTGCAATATCTATGCCATCCGTCTTTCACTTGGAACTCCTCTGGTAGGTCCTGTACTCTACGTTAACATATCTTAGGATACCTAAAAAAGTTCTTAAATGAGCCAGATTCGCATGGTGGGGCAAGCTATGGAATAACCAACAAAACCTCCATCCTTTTTCGCTACGGCTGACCAAGGACAGGGTTTCATTTCGGTTATGGTACGGTTGCTTTGCAATGACCAAATGATTCATCACTTTAGATTGCCCTTCTTGCTTACAAATGTTTGAATGGCTAGCTCCACAGTATGCAGCGGACCTCCTTGTACCATATAACAGTTCAAGACAGCTGAGGCCCTCCAACAAATCTATGTTGAAAGTACCAAAAACAAACACACGAAAACCTTTGGTAACAGAGCGTTTATGTATGCGGCGCCAACAGTATGGAATGCACTACCAGAAAACGCAAAGAAAAGCAATAATGTGGAATCATTCAAAACTTTCCTCAAATCACACTATTTCAAGATAGCATATTGAAAATGACAGTTTCGATTGCTATGAAATTTTATATGAACATGTACATTTTGTTTTAGATTTCAGTTTTCAGTTTTAATCTTTCAAACGGACATGATTAGGAATCGTAGGTTGTACAGCGCTGCTGAGTACATTAGTATGGGGCGCTATACAAATTTCGCATTATTATTATTATCATTATACGTGCGATGACCACATGATTCATCCCTCTAGACCTGAGTAACTCCATTTTAGTTGGTCAGAGCAATACGTACTTAGCTAAGCAAAAGTTATATGTATCTTCACTTCCAAACTGCGTTGCACTCGTTGATTTGGAAGTAAAGCAAATGTGAGGGAGAGAAACTGTATTGTATACATAGTTTATGAAAATGTATGTATGTATGTCTGCATGTATGCAGCGCCCAAAGCAAATGTGAGGGAGAGAAACTGTATTGTATACATAGTTTATGAAAATGTATGTATGTATGTCTGCATGTATGCAGCGCCCAAAGCAAATGCGAGGGAGAGAAACTGTATTGTATTCATAGTTTATGAAAATGTATGTGTTTGTCTGCATGTATTCAGCGCCCAAAGCAAATGCGAGGGAGAGAAACTGTATTGTATTCAGCGCCCAAAGCGCGCAGCATCCACTCCCCGCCGCCAACCATCTCGATCGCCAGCCAACCTCCTCAATTCATTTCTTCTTACTCCCAAATCACTTGCGACTGCCTGCTCCAGATTGAAGGGGGGCTCACCCCTCGGCCGTCACCAGCCTGCTGTGACGTTTTGGGGTATCTGGTGCCTCACCTGGTGGCCAAAGTTTGCAGCCCGACTTCTTCTGTGTGAAACACTCTGGCAGGCAGCTTATCTTCTACCTCCGCATAGGCGACATGGAAACTACGCCAACTTAAAACGTTGCGACAAACTTATCTTCTTTCGATAGATATCGCATGCAGACCCCCGTCTGCAGTAGCAGGTCGTCACGAACAACTGACACTCATACAAGGGAATTGACAAATATGTGAAGAGATATGCAGGAGAAAAGACCACAAGCAAGATTTCAAATATTTGCCTACTTTTGCTGCTTAAAAGCATCGCTAAGAAACGGTAAGGGTGGCTTCCTTGGCAACACTGGATGAAAGAATTATAAGCTGCGGTTGTGATGTGGTGTGGTGGTTCAGCGTGCGGACTCGTATGACACAGGGGCTGTAAACTCAAAATTCTGCGCGTCACAAAAAAAACAATTGATGGGGAAGGCAACGGGAAGCTACCTCATGAAAGCCACTTCCGTAGTGAAAATTCAGAGCCCTGTCTGTGGCTTTTGCCAAGCTCGAAATCAAGTATGCCATGCAGTCCCTACTTGTGCCAAGGAGTGCGGTTCTTCGAGTATGGTAACTCGCATTGCATGTATCGTTGATAGATGTTCTTAACATCTAGGCTAAAAATAGGACGAACATGACTGGTGTTAGGATACCACCAGATGAAAAAGTTGCTCCCTCCTTAGATTTTGGGGTTCTTTAACTCAAAATAAATATTCTGCGCGGTGTATTTCAATAACGCTCACTTCTAGGAAAAACTGGGAACCCTGTATTTGGTTTGTGCCTTGGTTCATGTCTCAGGGGCCGTGGCCTTGCCACAAATGAAACAAAGGGATGAGGAAGACGGAAGCTTACACTGCAATTATTTCAGAATTAATATGATGTATTTTCATCATGTATATGATGTATATGATGTATTCTACATGGGGGTCCTCTTGTGAGGCAGCTACGGCTGACGGGCTAAGAATGGGTTGTAGAGCATGGTTTTCAGTGACAGTTGCAGTGTGATGTAATCCACCTTAAGATACTTGGCAAAAACAACTAAAAAACGATAAAGATTAGGGAAGAGAGTACTCGCAAAAAATTCAAATATTTTACGTTGAAACCTTTTCTATCATAAAACTATTAGTCTAGCAGTAAAGAAGTGCATATTTTAAACAAGAGAAATTAAAACTCATGATAACTACACGACAGTAATGTGAATATGCAAGAACTGAGAAATGAGGAGGAAATCCCATCACCGGGCCCAGGACGTATTAGCTACGTCCAATCCAGGGCGAAAAAGCCGGACTGAAATATTAGACCTAAACAACGGTACGGGCTAGCAGTAAATCAGCAATTGGCGCGTTAAAAATGGACCTGAAATCGTTCAAAAACAGCACAGATCATTCCCTTCTGGCCTGTGCATTTCAGGGTTGTCTTAACATAATGTCTGATTCCTTTCCAATCAAGTTGAAAGACATTTTCTTTACGACAAAACGTATTACTGCATTGCAAACTCGATTTCGAGCGTAGCAGAAATCAGGGCTCTGAGTTTTTCCAGGTAAATGGACATTACGAGGTGGCTTCCCGTTGCCTTACTCACCAATGGTGTGTTTATTGTGACACGTATGGCATTCGAACTCAAATACAGCTAAACTTAAACTCTTCCTTTCTTTCAAAAGGCAGATCAGAGAGTGGAGTGGTAATACCTCTACCTGCAGAGCTTGTAGATAGACTTGCAATGTATGTAAAGAGTAGGATGTATTGTAATTAGCTATTTTGCAAATTGTGTAAATAGTTGGTATTAATTAGTACATATCCGTTGATGTGTACTATATATTATGTTAACAATTTTTAACAAATGGCTTATTATTATTATTATCATCTTTTCATAAAAATTACATTTCCAATTATCTTCACTCCAGATCGTATTCAATAGATCGGCATTTGCCTTTGCTTCCGCATTTGTCTTCAATCATAAGTAATATGCATGCCCGTATGGAGTGTCAAAACGAAAAGGAGTGGTCCATCGAGCGATCATGTAAACGCAGAGAAAGAGAATAGGCCTCATTTCACACAACTGCAGGTTTCAAGTTGAATGACTGCCTGCTAACATACATACGTACAAAGCTACTTAGGATACGACTGCCTTTTGGTCTATTTCAAAACAAGGACGATCATCGTACCCTCTCGTTCGTCTTCGCCAGCTCCCCCCCTCATTTCTCGTTACAATAAAGTAAAACACAGCTTTCCTACAAGTCGTTAAGATTAAGAATAAACATAGTTAATTTGTTATCAAGGACAGCGGTAAAGACCCATAACTAGAATATAATGCAGAAGTTATGCAACGAAAAACCTCAGCCCCATTTCTAGACAGTTTCATATCCAATCTGTCGGCAAAGGCACATTGCAAATACCATGCCAAGGAGCTGCAAGAAATCAGAAAATTTGGTTAGAACTCAACGGCGGTGAAAGGGACACTTCATAGAAGTGCGGTGATTCTTTAAAGTGTGATGATTCTTTGCTAGATTGCGAGACATGAAAAAGAAGCTCACTCGGTGCGGCTTCTTTAAGCTATAGCTACGAACAAAACGAATGATCACATGTTGAGCGTGCTGCCTTCATCCTCCTTCCCGAATCCCCTCCTCGAATCCCCTCCTTGCTGTATAAGTCAAGTGGTTTTATAGTCTTTCAGCACTCTTAAATTATACTTTCCACTTTTACGTCGAACAATCCTTTTAGGAGGAAGTATGTCTTCAGTTTACCACAGAGGAAACAATTTTGTGGCGCGGACATTTTCGTGGAAGAAAGATGTTAGTAGGAAGAGCCTTTTCACAGAAGGGACACTAGCGGACGGCACAAAAGAAGGGTGAAAGAAGGGTGAAAGAAGGGTGAAAGATACGCTCCATATATAGGGAGGCAATGGCAATTTTATGCCTTAGAAAAAAGCCCATACTTGCGGCAACTGATAAATTTAATGAAAAAAGATCAAATTGCATTGCCAGCTGTTCTTAGTCTAAATGCCACTAGGGCCAGTAATTCATTACTACACGTATGATAAAATGACCCGGAAGGACAACGTCAAGAAGGAAGTTAGAAAGTGTG
Source organism: Pseudorhiza aurosa (assembly GCA_964026355.1). Classification (NCBI taxonomy): domain Eukaryota; kingdom Metazoa; phylum Cnidaria; class Scyphozoa; order Rhizostomeae; family Lychnorhizidae; genus Pseudorhiza; species Pseudorhiza aurosa. The sequence goes on from OZ032130.1 coordinate 5,821,007, forward strand.
GGTTGCGGGAAGAGGAAGTGCAAGATCGAGGCAAGCGGGGAAGAATGACGTATATGAATGGAAACAGCAACTCATCGCAAGAGGGAATCAATGCTGTCTAAATGACGATGACGATGATGGATAGAGAGACTCCCCTTATCCTTACTGGAATCTGTCGCAGTGAGGATTCAAAATTCTTACCACAATCTTTTCGCGACGCTAAATACTTAGACAAAAAACTCAGTTTACAAGATGACAACGAGAACCTTGCTTCGATAACTGTCGATCTATTTAAGCGGTTCATTTAAGCGGTTCATTTAAGCGGTCTAAACTGCTGTCTGCACTGGGCAGTGACCTGGTTTCTTATAGCACAGTCCTAACTGACAACGACGAAAAAGGCTCGATTCTTGCCAATCCCCAGGTCACTTGACCCGACTGAAGATTCACGAAGCCGTCAAACGACCGAAGAAAGCAACGCAATAAAAACACGGAGCGTGCTGATAATACACAAGTATATTCAGTATGCAGAGTAGTTGATGAGCTGAGAAGTGACATTTTCAACCTATCGGGAAGTCTACACAGCGGCGTTGAGGGCTTTAAATAGAATCAAAGGGGCGGGAAGTCATATGCATGGCTTGGGAAAACAAAACTGGGGAGCACCTATGCACAAATTGCAACATGACATTAGTTAATGTTTAGAACCTGCAATCTATGGAATGTCTTGCTTTCTTCTTCCTCTCCCAAATCCTACTATTCGCCCCCATTCAAATCCAAGATCAATAAACTTGATCTGATCTCCCTCTCCTCTAAGTCCTTCATTTTCTTCTTTCTTCCATTGCTGGGGCTATGCATAGGCCACCATGGCCTTTCCCCAACATCATTCACTAAAAAAAAGTAGGACTACTTGCCTGAATGAATGCAATGCCAACACCAATGCCTCCAATGATAGCAATGTGGTCCTTAACATAATCCTTCAACGCTTTGGAACAGCCCTGCCAAGGATTCAATAATACAAATAGTATCAATAATCTACGATATTATACAGGATAGCCTTTTCAGTAAAGATGTAACTGACATCACTAAGGGTCCTATCCTGTTCAAAAGAGATTAATAAGCTAGTTATTTAGCAAAGAATGTATGAGAAAAATGGAAATGAAGTAGACAAAAATGGAAATGAAGTAGATAAAAATGGAAATGAAGTAGATAAAAATGGAAATGAAGTAGATAAAAATGGAAATTCGGACTTGATACTTGAGACAAGAACCACCATGTTGGTAACATATCCTTCATAGACACTGCATTGTGACACATGGCGAGGTGCCAAGTTCTTTTCCTTCCTACAGTTTACCCCCTAGCAGTACCTCTGGTATCCAGTTAGCGCTGGGTAGACAGACAGAGAGCAGGCAAAACGAACAACAAACCTTGACGATATGTGCAGAGCTCTGGTGTGTGAACGGAGCAATGCCAATAGACACAGCCTCTCAGTGTCATAAAATCTACTTTGTGTTTCATGAATCATATTAATCTTAATATGACGTCACATTATGAGAGGGATCAGGACACTAATTGATAAGCATGGCTTCTCAGTGTCCTAAAATCTACTTTGTGTTTCATGAATCATATGAATCTTAATATGACGTCACATTATGAGAGGGATCAGGACACTAATTGATAAGCATGGCTTCTCAGTGTCATAAAATCTACCTTGGAGGCTAGTTAGAAATGGACAAAAGGCATGATAACTTTGACTGACCTTGCTGAAGTTGTTACTACTAGCTTTTCCACAGTTTACAGCAGATTGGTCCTTGCAGCAAGACTTTGGTGTTGTCATGGACTTGTCTTTCCGTGTACTATACCATGAAGTGGTATTCCAATCAGCTGCACGGTCCACACCACAGCATCTCAGCTACAAAAGAAATGCATCATTTCAAAATTGACACTGCAGGCCTATTCAATGATTTTCAAAAAAGTCAGCGTTCGGCTGTGTGTAAAATGGCACATATTTCTACAGAAAGTTAATAATGAGGTCAAGGTAGGTCATGCATCGCGTGGTGGAGACATGCGGACGAGGGGTGAGCACTTAGGAGCGAAGAGTCCAAACCAGACGGATCCACGTAGATCGAAGCAACAGCTAACCATTGAACTACGCATTAATATATCCAATGCCCTTACTTTGTCATCCAAACTGTCCCAAAGGTAATAGGCAAAATCACCAAGAGTGCTCAACAGTAATTACATAGGTAAAACTTAGGCAGATATATGAGTGTAAAGTAAAAAGGTAATAGGCTAAAGTATAGAGCTCTGACTTTTGTGTTAATCAATCCTCAGCTGAGCATATATATACATATACATATATATATATATATACATATATATATATATATATATATACATAAATATATATATATATATATACATAAATATATATATATACATATACATAAATATATATATATATATATACATAAATATATATATATATATATACATAAATATATATATATATATATATACATAAATATATATATATATATATATATATATATATATATATATATACACACATATATATATATATATGTGTGTATGCATTTGTGTGTCTTTGTGTGTAGCAAGAAGATGTTAGGAAAGAGCCGAACGGAGAAGCAGAGTCCAGAATGGTGTGACAGATTTTGAGAAGAGGTGTGTGTGGAGAGACTGGAACGGCAGCGCGCAATAGGACACCAAGATGTCACAACCACTGCTACTCAATCTCAATCTGTGTCAACAGTGTAGCCGTGATTGCCTATCGAGGATAGTGCTTCTATCTCACGAACGGGCGCGTGCAAGGCGCGGAGACAGATGACTGGGATGCCTAACTCGAAGATGAGATGGCAAGAAGTGTGTGGTGTGTGTGTGGTGTGTGTGTGGTGTGTTTGTGGTGTATGCGTGGTGCGTGTGTGTGATGGAGATATATTAAAGAAAGATATGTGAGATGTGAGATGAGAGAGAGAAACGAGATATCTTACCTTTTCCTGCATCAAATCAACTGACTTTGTGAAAGCTTTGGATGATTGATCAGCCTTGCCATAATTATTGTTAATTGCTTTCTTGACATTTTCAGTAGCCTTTTTAAGTACCTGTTGGTGAAGACGAATGCAAAGTGAAAGCCCCCTTACAATGTGGCTATCAGATACAGACCATTTTGCTTTTGCAAAGGACCCTTTAAGATAATGTGGCTATCAGATACAGACCATTTTGCTTTTGCAAAGGACCCTTTAAGATAACACTTTACTTTGTAAGGCTTAACACTGCAAGCCCTGCAAAGGAAAACAGAACAGAGACAGGGCTCTACAGCTTTCTCTACAAAAGTGGATTTTATGAGATGGTTTCCCATTGCCTTCCTCAACAATGGCATTTTAATTGCGAAAAATGTAGGATTCAAACTCAATACCTCTATGTAATGAGTCGAAACTTTGAATCACTACACCGTGATCACACACATACAAATTAGAGCTTTGCAGCTTTGCAGCATGTCTTGAACTTCTAAATTGAGATTTCATTTTCACTTTTGCAGGAAGTTTGTCCTGAATTTGGGTTCTTTGATAAAAGTATGTTTTTGTGCTACTTCTGTTTGAATACAAGGGCAACAAGACTTTTAGTGATTTTCCCTTTAACTTACTTTTTGTGATTTAGCTTGGAGAAGCAATTTTCAAAGCAGTTTGGTGCATCCATTTAGACATATAAACATTTCAGTTGGAAAGCATTTATCTCCTACATTTTTCATGGCACGCATTCATGTTGTTCTGAAACATATCCTGAACCTTTGAGAATCACCAGTTGATGATGTGTAAATAAATGGTCCTAAAATGTGGTTCGAATCAACCCCCAAGGACATTTCTTGCCTTGGGGTCTTGTTTAACGTGCAAAGAACACAGAGTCACAAAGACGATGATTAGCGCTGTATCGTGACTGTCTGATTATCTGACTAGCTGACATATTGAAATAATAAAAGAGGTTACATAGAATACTGATAATGAGTTAAGCAATAATAAAGTCTTCAATTAAGGACAAGAAATACGCAGTTAAGCAAAACGGCAATGGCAGGATAAATAGAAAATGCGAGGATGAGAAAGCTGATGTCGCTACAAACCCATGCACAACTATGCACATAGATCATAACATTTTTGGACAAGTCGTTATTGCAAGTACATATATTTTTGTGCTCTTATTAGTTACTATTTATGTTTCCATTATTTTGCAATCTAATAGACTCAAACATCACACATACGCAAGGAAACTGCAATAAAAGAAATTACTTACTCGATGATGTAAGCTATGGTATCGCTATTTCTGCTATTGCAGAATTTGATAGGTCAATTTACTTAAGGAATGCCCGGGTAGCTTGATAAACAGGAGTATTGATAGAAAACAAGTGGATTGTTTAATACTCTGTGAGAGAGCAAATAGAAATCTGTTTATGGAGTGAATTCTTCAATATTTGCAACCTGGGCAGATGGCAACTTGTAGTGTCATTGCTGCAAGAGCAATGTACTCTCTGGTTACTAATCAGTTCCCAACATGCAATGACCACCTTTCAAGTTATATGCGAGATGGATCAGGCAGCCAAACATGCCACCCTCACAAAGAATGAAAATCTGGACTGATAAGCTGGTGATGAAGTTGTTACAGAGGGGCAACAATGAAATCTGAACTTATAATCCTACACACAACTATCATTGCATGCTATGTATGTGCAGTGACTCTGATTCCTAAATATGTCCTTCACAGCCCCTGTGTTACTAATGGAGCCACCCGTCTTGGTTCCAATTAGATTATGAGTTTGCCCTCCATGGCAACAAACATGTGACCCATGGGATCCTCAGGGAACACACCACCTGCTAGCATAAAAGAAATAACCACCACAACACAATTCAAGAAAACTTTAAAATCTTTATCAACTAAGGAGAGAAATAACCCTGTTTCTCTCCGAAAGCAAGGACATGTCGCATTTTTCCCCAAAACTTGTTATATCTATTTGCACATTTGTTTGGTTACTTTAAAAGCTGGACCACTATGTATATCAATTTCAAATTGTACAGCACTATCCAGTCTGAATAATCATAAACAACAACCTGGAATTGACGTGCCTGCGATTGATGACCAGTGACAATGTGTCAGCATCAGCATAGCCCAGTGGTAAGATTATTGCACAATGATTTTATGGTTAATGGTTCAAATCCACCGTCAGCCAGGCATTGACTTAAGAGTGAGAAAAGTTGCTAGTTCTCTTTCTGCAATTCAAGCACTGTGAATCACAAGGTTTAGTCACACTGCCAGGAAGGACGTGGACACTGCTCAATACACTAAAACCTTCTCAATTTTCCATCAATAACACAAACACTTTTCCTCTTCCGCAAGGATTGTTGAAGCTTTCATTGCCTCAACCCTAGCATTCAACCCTTGCTACAATTAACACAATGTTTATTTACTAGGTAGCAGCAGCTGCCAAAACATTCTATGATCACAAGTCCCAAAGTGTCAATGTTCTTTTGGTTTGAACAGTGCATTTTTGTTCAGAAAAAACTGAGATAAACTTGAAACAGTGGTGAAAAACTTTAGCTGGAAAAACACTTGGCTCACGAAAGCTTGTCAAGACTTAAAACAAATGCAAAACGTTTTCTACCAAACATGAAGCTACTGTACAAACACAGGACAGACATTTCCTAAATATGAAAACAGAATGGAGACCTGCTTGCGACTCGGCTGCCTTGCAAGCATAAAAGCACAGGAAACAGTATGCACATATGAAATGCTTCAATAGTGATCAAAGAAGATGAATCAAAAGGACAAGCTAAAAGTATAGCCATTACACTTACCTCATCCTCCTTGACATAGGCAAAAATACCAGCAGCAATCTCCAGGATGAAGATGAGCAACAAAAGAATGAAGAACTATAAAAAGATAACATATTTTTAGACAAGAACAAAAATCACAGCAAAGATTCAATGGTTATTCTTTTAACCTTAATCAATGGCTTGCCCATCATCTATCTTGGTTTCCTCAGCAATGTGAGCATAAAACAGTGAATGATGTGTTTGAAAACCAAATGGAAGGTTAGATGAAGAATTGGAGGCATTTGCCTTCCGCAAACAGGCCCTTACGTGACAAGGACAATTATATCTTACAGAAAATGGCTAAATTCAGAATTCTCTTTATCTAGCCAAAGAACAACTACCATAAGCCTAAAATTCTATTTTGGTTCAAACACATTTCAAACATCAAGGAACCATAATATAAACCTTTCCCATCCAGTATTGGAAATTATCTTTCAACTTTTTGAACACTTTTATATGCATTATATATCATATATATAACAATTTTATTTCATTGCACAATTGTGACCATTTAATTCATTCTAGCTTAGTTGACCTCCACAGAACACATATTGATCAGGATATGCTGAAGAGTTTTTATCCAGTATAAATATGTGTATTATCATTATTATTTGAAGGAAAAGTGATAAAAGTGATAAAAGTGATAAGTGATAAAAAAGATAACAATATCACTTTGGATTCATAAAGGCTACCAAATTCAGCTAAATAATTTCACTTTTACTCAGGGATCTAAGTATTGATGTAAAGTCTAAATAGAAAGAAGCTTTCAATTAAATCATAAGTTTAATAAGCTGATAACTTGCAATTTCATATTGGCTATCATGTAATAACATACTAACGGCAGTGCTTATGAACTGAAATGATTACCCAATTGTTATTCTATAATTTATTCTTGTCTTCTTTCTTAATTTCAAATACTTTTTGCAAGCCTGTCTAGTATTTATTACTTTCATTGTGATATTATAATGTGCAATATCTCAAGATGTAAAATGATATTGAAGTTTGAAAAACAATAATTATCAGCTCTCCTGAGAAGATCTCTTACACCTAAGGATTAAAGTAAATGTCTATTGCAGGAAAAATGCCATTCACTGTAGAATGGCAACTTGTTAACCCCTTGTTCTGTCTAGTTGGAAAGGTAGATTATTCCAAGTAAGCTAAGATTCAATGAGGTGTGTTAGTGTATTACCTTGGGGTTGAGAACGAAAGGCTTTGATGATACATAATTTAATGGGTCTGTGCATCATTGCTACATCAGTAGTGTCCTTAATCTTCTTCTTCAGAGGAAGAAGTGCCAATACTACTTCTTCCTTAATGCAATGCTGAAAGTGCTGAAAATTGCAGAAACTAGAAGATACATACAGTTACAAGCAGGGCTTTGCTTTCTTTCATTGCTCCACAGCATCCAACAAAGCCAATGATCATGACAAGGGCTCCTGCTGCAATCATGATGTTAGCTGCTGATGTGATGCCACCACTCCCAAGAAGTGAGTCATAGTCCTTAGCCTGGATTCTGCTCCAGATTCCTACACCCAGCACTCCTATACCTGCAAGCTAATGATAAAGATCATCATAATCACCATTAATCATCACCATCATCATAATCATCACAATCACCATCATCACAACCCTTGCTATACACACTGCTTCCACCTATCATGGTCCTCCCCATATTGGATGACATGTCACCCACATCCTGAAGCTCCAGTCCTTTACATCATCACACCACATTCTTCTAGGTCAACCTTTCTTTTCCACTTTCCACTATTTTGTGCATGATTATCTTACACATGGCCTCTTCCCTCTGCATATCATGCCCCAAACCATACCAATTTCCTTTATTTCGCTAAGCTGAGCATGCGGCCTGGCTGGCACTATCTTCTTTCGATTTCTCAACTTTACAACTTTGTTGGTCTTCCTTTCTTTCCAAGAGATGCCTAGCATTCTTCAATGGAAAGAGTGACTATCTATGTCAAAGGGCAAAATCCTGTATCCTTACCGCTGCGTGCCCACAGACACGCCTTCAGGGCGAAAGACAAGTTGCAGCATTAACGTCGTGGGGTAGGGTGACCAGCATCTTTCACCCGTTACATTTGACGACAAGCTATTCGCCGGGCAACAGTTAATTGCTGGAGAAACAGCACAAGAAATCAATGCTATGTATCTTGGAGAGGTTGGTTCGGTTCTGTGAAGCTTTCTTGTTGGGAAATGGCAATCATTTCGGCCATCAACCCACATGCGGTGTTTGATCTCCGCCTGCAGTTGGCGATTTAACACAGCCCTCAAAGGCCAAACATGAATGCTTTGACACGCCGAATGATAACGGAGAATAAAATTAGGCTTTAAACTGCCGCTGGGACCCATACCAACAACTATTAATAAAAATAAGCGAGTGGTTGAATCCTTCCCTACCGGAGAACAGAAAGAAGAGATATTTGAAGAGATGTTTTAATGGATCGTTTGCCATGTTCAGTAAACAAGGAGGGCGTGGCAAAATTTTCGAGCAAGACGCAGCTGAAAGCGGCAGTAAAAATCGAAATAAAAGATACAAATAGTGATCGACATTAAATATTAATTGGCCAAGAATAGCTGATTAAAACTTTTGAATTCAGAAGAGGCTGTTACCCGATGGTATTTAATATTTCTACAGCTAACTGAGGAAAGTTTTCCCCTCTACCTTTCTTCCGAAGCACTTTCAATTTTGGAGGTTAAACTTGAGCAACTTGCAGGTGGCAAATTTTGAAATAAGAAAAGCCCGTTGATTTGGCAGCACACATCATAAATATGATAAAACATTCCCTGATTATTTCATCAGCTTCGCTTGTCAGTTTCTTTCCCAATCTTTAAAGTATTTTAACAGTACTCGTGCCTTGCTTGAGTTGACGCGGGCTGGAGGCCATTCAGAGCAACTTCGAGGTCACAAGACGACTGCAAAGCTAACTTGCTCGTAGAAGGCGACGGAAGAAAAAGAGCAAACAAAAGCAAAAGCAGTAGCTTCTCACGGTCTTAAAAAGCTGAACAATAGCACAGTAAAATCCGATTTAACTTCTATATAGCAGTTTTTGAAAGTCGATTAAAAACAGGCCTTGTAACAGATGAGATGGATTCAACTGAATTGTAACGTCGCACCTAAAACAAGATTTCAAAATTCCAACGACAAGTTCAATCAGCAATGAAGGGAAAATATCAGCAAAATCTTACCCAGAATATAAAATTGAAGAAGAATAGCAAGTACTTGAGGCAAATTGTTCCACATCCCATTGCCATTTTGAAAACAAGCGCTGTGAATCAAACTTGTTTTTTCACGTAATTTTCCGGGAATCCCAAAGCTTATCCTTTGCTCGCGTAATTGCGTTGTGAATTAGACAGTTTTTAACCTTTTCACTGTAGTTTCAACGGCAACAGGAGCAGGTGAAGTTTGCGCGGAGAAGAAGTAGTCTCGTACTCTCGACCTAAATGCGTGTCTTTCAATACAGAAGACAATCAACGTATTTGATTAGTAAGCAGAATCGCTGGACGGGGGTCGTCTCCCAATCCATCAAGCCAATGACGTCATCATTAATGTAAGCGAAATTTGTTCCGGGCAGGTCGAAAGAAGATGTGTCTTGCAACAAAAATGAAAAGCAGTTTAATCGTTCGTATTTATTGCTCTGATCCAATGGTGGCATGCCATTTTTCTCAGACATTCTCGTAATTCTCGCGTCGATTGCTTACCGGGAAAGCTTGCGATTTCTCGTTCTCATGTTTTCAAGCAACGCTTGAGCAAACGGATCAGATTTCCCTGCCTAATCCTTTATTCCTTTAAATCCTTTATTCATGAACGAAGGTTATCGCCAAGCTGAGTAGTTTCGAACTTAAGATCTGCGAAGCCCACTGTCTAACGCATAATTTCAGACATGCTTCTTTTAAGTAGAACATTTATCGACCATAATATATTGGTCATGTCGGTTCAATACCTGGCCGTCACAAACTACTCAAGCATGGGACCACGGAGTAATGACAGGACAGAGAAATGACAGGACGGGGTAATGACAGGACGGGGTAATGACAGGACGGAGAAATGACAGGACGGGGTAATGACAGGACGGTGTAATGACAGGACGGAGTAATGACAGGACGGTGTAATGACAGGACGGGGTGATGACAGGACGGGGTAACGACAAGACGAGGTAATGACGGGAAGTTTTCGGAACTGATGGACGAAATACTTTTATTGAAGCAACCGTAGCAGGTAAATCTGTGGCGACTCCGTCATGGAAGAAGTCTTGAGGAATCCTATGAATGCTAACAGGAATGCCGGAGAGGGATGCAGGGATGCAGGGTTGCGGGGTTGCGGGGAGGGGGCAAGCGCCTCTCCTGCCTATTCGCAAGGAAGGTAAGGAAGGCAAAAGTGCCTTTTTAATAGCTAATCAGCCAAACATCAGTCACGAAACTCGATGATGCCAGTGACTGTAAATTGCAATTTCAAAATAGGCAATATGCGATTCGGAATGATGGAATGTGGGAAATAGCCACAAAATGTCGTAAAGGAGCATGATTGATATTCGTTGAAACAATTTTGATAACATTTTAAGCGAAGGTAATGGATATGTTCACAAAGATTTTCCAGGGGACTGTCCCGGACACCCAGTTTTTGAGCTCGTTTGCCTCGGCTTTGGTATTGGTTGTCCTTTCGTTTCCCTCTTGCCCTGCAATCGCTCCGGCGTCCTTGAATGCCAATGGCATGCGTGAATTAACGGTGAATTTAACTTAGTCATCATTTACAAATGCTGACAGTAAGGAAAAAATGTATAGCATAGAAAATGTATAGCATAGAAAACACTCGGCATAGCGGATGGTCCTTGTGGTCCTCATTGCCCAATAGTTTGAAAGTCATTGACATTGCAAGAAATTAAAAGGAGTGCGAAGCAGTGAGTTGGAATTTGTTGCAACTGGAGATTGTGCAAAATTTTTATTAAGGATTTAGGTCTTTTAGATTAGTTCCTGTATCCAATAATTAGTCGCAATTATACCTTTCCTTTTCCATTTTTAGCTTCAGTTGGCATTTATTAGCTTCTTCTTTAGCTATATAGATTAACAGCCAACAATAAATAAAATTATTATAATGATGATAATCATATAATGATGATAATCATATGATGGTGATTAATGATGATAGTGATGATGATGATGATAATGGTGATGCTGATGATGGTGGTGGTGATGATGGTGGTGGTGATGATGGTAATGATGATGATAATGGTGATAATGATAATGGTGGTGGTGATTATGATGGTGATGATGACGATGATGATGATGATGCTGATGATGGTGATAGTGATGATGATGGTAATGATGATGATAATGGTGATAATGATAATGGTGGTGGTGATTATGATGGTGATGATGACGATGATGATGATAATGGTGATGATAGTGATGGTGATGATTTTGATGGTGATTATGATAATGGTGATGATGGTGATGGTGATTATGATGATGGTGATGATGGTGATGGTGATTATGATGATGGTGACATTGATGATGATGGTGATAGTGATGATGATGAGTGGGGTTATGATGCTTGCGATGGTCCAGTTGATCATGATTATGACAAATCTCTTGAGTTGAGCAGTTGTCATAGTGGTAACAGCACACGCCTACTGTGCAGAGGATCAGGGTTCGAGGTACTATTGAGCACGTTTCGTTAACCCTCTCTCTCTCCATCCGAAAGTTAATGGGTACCTGCAACAGATCTGGGGGTACAGTAGGGCGGGAAAAGGAATTGATTACCCTACCTCAAAATATAGTGGCGCAAGATGGTACCTGTCTTAAAATGTCAAGTCCCCGAACGCTCAATTCCTGTATGTCACTCAGCTTCACTTAAATTTCTTGATGAAGCTGTAACTGATTGATTGAAAAGGAAACCTCGTTCGCACAACAAGATAGCAAGATTGATCACTTGCTCATGAAATGTACCCGAACATTACACAATGCTCTAAATCTATCAGCCCCCCCCCCCCCCCCAAACTCGAATATCAAAAAATTCGTCCCATTGGGATGGCTTGATCAAAAACATGAATAGTAGAATTTGTTTTTCATCCGTGTTCTTCGTGTACAGGTAGATTAAGGCCACTGCGAAGCCTTTTGCATCCCTCAATGGGAATATCATATTTTTGCTGCAGATTTGTGATCACGTCATGCAGGGCTTCCCTCAGTCATTCTCACCTTGCTGTAGTCACTCTGCTTGCAAAGCCCCTTTCATTCATTGATTCCATGGCTCCGAATTTCACATCCATATCACACCACACGACGAATGCGACTTTAAGCAAAAGCAAGGTTGGCGTCGTTGACTAAGTTGAAATATTTATAGGAAACCGGAGTTCTTGAGGGGGGAGTGCCAATTGTCTTCTACAGTCACCGTGGCATCATTCTAAGCGGACAAGGATTCGAATTTGCGACCATTGTGTTATTGGCCTTCTTCATGCTACTGCATCGTTTGCTTGCAGCAATCAGCGGCCAAGATTAGTCAAGATCTATACATAGATAAGAAAAAGCTAGGCTTACCTAGCAAGGTCCCGTTGCCCTTCTACATATGACAATACAAATGTTGGCCCTGCTTATCTTAAAGAAACCACAACATATCCATTCCACGTGTGAAATACCAGAGAACTTGCGTCCATCAAAACATACTTTGCATACAAATTTAGCTCCGAGCGGCGACTTCCTGGGTTATCCAGCCAGCCCAGAAAAGATTATTCGTGGCCAAGTAAAGCACCTTCTGTGGGCAGAATAAAAATGCAAGGGATGCGGGCCAAAATCTTCCCGCTCCACAACGAAAACAAAATCTGTCACCAAGGCTGCAGGAAACCACCTTATGATATTCAAACTCCCCGGCAGAAACTAGAAAACCTATCTTGGCTTCCGCTACGATCGCAGTTGAGAATGCTATTTTCTGAAGCCATGCATTCGGAAGGAGCAGAATCTCGACATTAGGAGATCATATGTTTGAGTTCTGCATAACCTGCAAAGGTAGATGTTGGACGCTGAAAAGCCTCTTGCTTATCGAGGAGTGTCTGGTTCCTTCTCGATGTGACCACGCCGTGCGATTCCCAAGGCTGGAATTACAGAGAGTTGGCGACTCGTCTCACTCTGAGTAAAGGATGAGCTTAGGATGAGCTTAGGATGGGTTCGAACCAGTGACTGAGCAATGCTCACACCTGAAGCTCGACTCTGAAAATCTTTATCAGATTTTTTCACAATGTATACAAGTCTTATGACGGAAAGCCTTCATACTGTACTTACTAAATCATATTCACTTTGCTTCATTTATTAAAAAACAATCCAAGTTAAAGCAGCTCGGATTAGAAACTACGTTTAATCCATAAACAATAATTCAACTACGTAAATATGTTAACTGTCCTTACAAGGTCTGGACTCTAAAGTTGAAGTCCGCAACCGACGAATACCGAGCCCGCAGCATTACGGTACGTACATCATCTTGATTTGATGCTCCTTTGCATCTGACGACCACGCCATTGTAACTTTCAGCGTAATCGTTACGAGTTTGCCAATGAGCTTCACAGCGTTGTGCGGCAACGTGTGATCTATAGTTACGGTAGTGTTGCTTCCCTTCTCCAGCTCGAACGACATCGGTTTCGCATGCGCACTACCGTATGTTGAAGATGCGCTCAGACTGTACACGCTTTTATCCGCCTTTGAAAACAAGTAGAGATGTATGGGCACTGTTCTGTTACTGACTGTAGCAGTGAAGTCGTGGCCAGCTCTTATCGTCAGTATGACAATTTTCGATGCTTTGAAATTCGTCTGCGACGTTCGAGTAAAGTTCTGTCCATTTTTTAAGGTTCCTTTTAATTGCAGCTTGAACTTCCCAATTGGTGTCTTGATCTGCCTTTTGAATATGTTGGTCGCACCGGGCATTCCCTTGACGCTCAAATCTTTTTCCAACACTCTTCCGTATTCGCTAAGCACGTCGATTTTCATCGAGCTTCCATCTATGATGTCAGCTCCAGATATTTGAAGCATAGCTGTTGAGTTTTCATCTAGGGAGAGAAAATGGCATTGTAAGGCCCTTCCTTCATCCACATCATTATTTCCCAAGTCATCAAATAAAAGATAATCGATTTTCAACACCCATGGACCAACAAGGTGCAAAACTGGGCAAGGCCATGCCATATTATGACCTGCCAATAAATGTTTTCTCTACCGTGAGGATCGGACACCCTTCGGAAACAATGTCCATCCTCGTTGCTTCTATCAAATTTTTTGCACTTCAGCTATATCTGCCACAACAATTTTAGACCTCCATTCTCTGCCTCTCCTTCCGGGTTATCCTAATGATTTCTTTCCTTACGTCCTAAAAATTCGTTTTGACGTCAAAAAAAATAACAGAGAAGATCTCACTGACCTTGTACTGGCGACTTCACAGACAGCACTGGGCCACCATTCTTCTCTTGGTGCAGAAAATACGTTGCGAAATCTACTGTATTGTTTCCAGACGACTTTGCCACGTACGAACTGACTTCGATACCTGCTGGATACTGCATGTGCCATATGCCTGGCATTGGGTTTGACTGTTTGAAGATACACGTGTATGACGTAGTCAGCGAAGGGAGAAGAACGTCTCCAAACGGGTCGACTAACTTCACATGCTTTGCTTGGTTCACCTGCTTCACTTGAAGGGATATCAAAAGTGTCTTTATTTCACCATCGATGGATATGAATATATCAGAACCACTCTTCCCCTCCTGGATGATTACGCTGTCCTGCAGACAATCATCTACATAGTCTTTGAATGATTCGATCTCCGCATCAGTTTTGAGCGGGAAAATTTGTCCCGAAGTGTATGACGCAATTTCAGCGAAACTCGCGTCAATACCCGAGACACACGTGCTCTTGAAGAAGAAGTTGATTGTGGCCGAGAATTCTTTAGCATACCTGCAAGGAAGTCAAATAGTTATGAAAGAAAGGAGGTTGAACTGGCTGAATGGTTGCTCGGGTGCGCAACTGAAAAACTTCTTTGCTGGAAGGAGAAATTTCTTAACAGATGACACGTCACACCGCAGAAGCACATTATACCCTGAGACAGTTGCTAGCAATCTAAAGCCCTGTCCACACTACAAGAACCGACCCGGGTTCATCCCAGCTTAGTTTCAACCCAGGGCAAGCCCTGTTTTGTCTACAATTGATTTTCTATCGAGCAGTGTGGACACAAACTTGGAACCAGAGTTAACAAATGTTCAGCATGTGCAGTTTCAATGAGAACATTCTTGCTCTTGAAATGGTGTCATTTTTGTGAGAGTTACCATCAACATCTTTGGATGAAGACTGTTTGGCAGATGCCATAATTTTTGGCAGGAGAAGGCCACTCTGGCTCTCTACTGAATTTTCGGGTGAAGAATTGGATGTATTAAGGGTAGACATTGATTTTGAATGACTTATGAATTTACTAATGTCGTCAATTCATGCAATAGTCACTTTTGTGTGAAGTTTTTATCTTAATTATCACCTAGGTTAGTTTCTGTAGTGTGGACAGAGCTTAAACATAGTTTAAGCATGGCGGCATAATTATGAGAAAAGTCTTATTTAAAGACAACAACAGCTGGTGCAAGAAAAGGGTCATCAATGGGGGGCTACCCTTTACGTACAATATAAAGTCTTCTATCAAATTTGACCCCATTGCGGGCCACGTGTAAGACAACACTGGTGGCTATTTGAAACATATGCAATAGAATATGTGTTAAGGAGAGCACTTCAATCTACCATGCATACTCAGAACAGTTTATTTTTTGCAAAACCTATTTTTACTCAACTCGATCAAAACTCCGTTATAATTTATACCTGATATGGCTGAACGTGAACTAGACGGGTAAATAGTGCCTAATACATACCATTTCAGCAAATCGATATTGCTGGCTGTTGCATCTTTCGGAGTTGCATCTGTGAATACAAACATGGGGGAGCCAATCTGAGGTTCATGTTTGAAAGCGTCAATCATTCCTTTGAAAGCTAACTCTGGGCAATCACCTCCTCCATCCGCAGTTAGGCCTCCTATGGTAGTGACGAAATCTCCTCTCCCATCAGGGCTTTTGTATGTAACTGGACCTGTACCTATAATTCAAATAGATGGTTCAATTATTTTGTCCGTAAACCTTCACCTTAAGCCTTTGACTGAAAATGACGTCGTACAAGAAACGGGACACTTCTGTTCAATTAGTTTACCACCTGAGTGAGCTCCTCCCCAAGAGACTCAGCCAATCAATATCAATAGCCATTATTAGATCTTAATGCAGTTGCTCCCCCTACTTTTGATGCATAGGGTATTGCCGGGGTGCAGTGGTTCAGAGTTCGGTAGATTCAGTATGCCTTGCAGTATATCCCAAGAAATACACTATCTGGAAAAAAGCATAAGTTTGATGATTTGTGGGATAGAGTGTCGTTGAGCAAAGAAATAATGATTTTTTTTCCAACTTAATTTCTTGTGATTTATACACTTAAGTACAACTGCAAACCTCTCTAAACAGGTAGTTTACAATTGACTACTTGAAAAAAAACAAACAAGAAGTACAAAAAGAAGAAAAAAAATTAGTTGTTAGAAAAGAATGAGACGTTTCAAAGTGTCATTAGTTCAGGATTGTCCCAGTCCTTGCTCCTTCGGCAGAAAATAATGATAAAAATAATAATCATAACAACAACAAGATGTGGCATTTGAAAGCAATAGTAATACAAGTTGTAGTTGGGGCATTTGGTATGATAAAGAAGAAAACTGAAGACCATATCAAGCTAATTCCAGGAAACCCTTGTCTGCAAGAATTGCAAAAGATAGTACTGAATGGGACGGCTCATTTACTGCGACGTGTACTATCCATGTGACCGACTATACTGTTCTTCCACAATCAGAAGATTAACACTCTCGTAGTGCTACAGTCAACAAATGCATGAAACTTCACCTTCCCTTATCCTAGGTTATTGTATATAACTCAGCAAGGGATCGTATTTAATAAAAATTTAGCAACATATACATCAAATAATAATAATAATTATACAATAATAATAATAATGTGAATTAGGTAGAGAAACGTGAAAATGGTGTGAATGAGTAGAGCTTCTGGTGGTCCTGACACGCCTCAGAGGAACAGAAATGATATCCCTGATCTCCTGAGAACAATGCCAGTGAAAGCATCTGTAAAAGATGGAAATAATTGAAATATTCGCACTGCGCAGGAGCCAAGAATACAGAGCGGCCATTTTGGGTTGAATGGCTGGTGCAAGTTGGTTATTCAAAGCTTGCTGGCCATGAATATGGCATGTATATTCTGGAGATAAATGATGTTGATGATCAATGATAACTAATGATGATGATCAATGATGATGATTAATGATGATGATTAATGATGATGATTAATGATGATGATTAATGATGATGATTAATGATGATGATTAATGATGATGATTGATGATGATAGTAAAAATGATGATTGATCATCCGTGATGATTGATGATGTTTTTTGAAGCTGTTAATAATGACGAACCATTGTATACTATGCAATACTTTGATGACTTTTTCCATCAAATAAACAGCTGATTCCTTCACCCTCTTCCTCCGATACTGTGGCATTTTACGTTTCAAAGACGTAAGATGGGCCCTCACCTACGGGGGCATTTTCACCTCACTACGAGGGAAAGCGTTAGGCCTGCAGGGAAACATTCCCCCGTAGTCACAATGTTAAATGGTGCAGCAGATGTTTTACATTATTATGAATGATATTCTCGTTAATTGTTGAAGGGAATATTTAGTAAGCATGGTTTTGGGACTGGATTGAATATCTCTCCACATATCTGAAAACGGCACTAAATTTTTAGCAAAGCTAAACCAGATGAAGGGCTCAGAGGTTTTTGTCTGTATTGTTAGTGGACAGTGAGAACCTTTTGCTTATTGAAAGGTGTCCAAGTCCTTCCTCGTGTGATGTGCACACACCATCTGACTCACACGCCTGGAATCACAAACACCTAGTAGTCTCCTCACTATTAGTGAAAGTTAAGCTCAAAGCTCTTGTAGGGGATGTGGGCTTTTTGAAACGAACTACCTGGCATACCCAATGCCTTAGGTATAAGAGACAAGGCATGTAATCTTTCTTAGAGAAAAGGGGCTCTTGAAATAAACTGCACAGCAAGACCAAATTTCCTCGTGTGATGTGCACACACCATTTGACTCACACGCCTAGAATTACCGATAGCTGGCGAATCTCTTCATTCAAAGTGAATGTTTCGCTAAGAGTGGATTTCAATTACTGACCACAAGAGCAACGAGCAAGAACCTTACCACTGATTTAGGGCGGCGTTGGTGGAGGGAAGAACACCCGGGTGCATAAACTCTATTTCAATTAGAAGGGTTGATTCCAACTGCAGAAGCTCATGCACTGGATGTTCCCTACTTCTGATAGGAAGGGTGGCTCACATGGTGGTGTGGCCGAGTCGTTAAGGCGCTGTGTTTCGAACCATTCGAGGTCTACTCGCGTGGGTTCGAGTCCCATCGTCAGATCAACTAACCACCAGGCAACAGTCAACTCAGCTGTCCATCCTCTCGAGGTCGGTAAATGAGTACTCAGAAGTAACTCTGAGGGCACAAGCACTGGACACGTATTGATAACAGCTACTCTAAAGCTGAAGTGCTTAATCCAGTATAAAGATTCGTCTTTCTTTTTATTTTGTCATTCATGAAGAGGAAGTATGGAAGCAGGCGGCAGAAGCTGTCACTTACCTGGATCGTTATATGGGGACAGGATGTAGTCAACAGGAAATAGCCTTTGTCGATTGACAATCGAGGTTGCTATTGCTTTGGCAGCGCCAATCTCTTCACTCATACTTCCAGTCGTATCTATTGTAAACATGAGAGTTGCACCACCATTCTCAAGCATCAATTCAGCGAAATTTTGTTCTCCAATGTCTTTTTTTATCCACTCCAGGTAGCCCTGTGCTGCTGTGCTTATCTCCGGTATAGCCACGCCCTCGTCAATGGCTTTCTACAAGGCAAAAAAGAATTCAAAAAGCAAATGGGCAGCATGAAATTAATGTAAAATAAATGGGAATAGAAGTGCATTAACACTAAAGCAGAGGATTATTAGAAAATGAGAATGCAAGAACATTTGCTGCTTCTTATTGAAAAAGTTCGATTGAGCACAGGAAGGCCACAAAGTCGAAAAACTTAATAACAAGCAGAAACTTCCGCTACGATAATTTTAAAACCCTTCGCATTCGATAAATTCTAAAGTCACTTCAGCGACTTTTACTTAGCTGCATCTAATGAATTCATCTAGAATCATTGCGAGAAAAGTGTTCGATGCTGTTTAGCACATTGCTTGCTCTGTATATGACAGGACAGGACGATGACGTCAAATAATGACACGTGGTTCTTCCCTGCTTGGCCTCAATATTTTGGGAAAGAGAATGGAAATCAACTACGCAAAATTACCAGATGGACTACAGCGGCCCACAAGTGTCACGGCAAAACTTTTTTTCTCACGGCAAAACGTGCTTTCTCACGGCAAAAATTTTTACAATCACATTTCACAACTTCATAGATAGAAATGGAAGGCTAATAAACATGGGTGCTGATGATGATACGGTGGATGATTTGATTAGGAAATACTTGTTCAAGGGATTTAGATACAGAGAAATATGTTTATTTCTTGAAAGAAATCACGAAGGCGTCGTTAGCATTACCACTCTTAAGAGAAGAGCCAAGCAACTTGGATTGCGCAGGCGACTGCCATGTTATGACATCGATGCTACAATGAGAGCAATAACACAAGTGTTGGATGGCCCAAATAGCAATCTCGGTTACCGCTCTGTATGGCCCCATCTTCAAATGAAGGGCACAAGGGTTCCCCGTAATATTGTAGCAACTTTGCTTAAAGAGTTAGATCCTTAAGGGGTTCAAGAAAGGAAGACACGTCGCTTGAGAAGAAGGGTGTACCAAAACCCTGGGCCTAATGCAGCATGGACCAAAACAAACCATTGCCTACCTGTATGTACACGTATAAACTCTTTGCAAATACTGATCTTGCGAAATCTTTACTTGTTCGGTTGACAGCAATTTTAATGACTTTCTTCATGTCATCCAGCCTCTCACTTGGTGTCCTCGCCTTGTCATACGAGCTGTAAAAACCTCTCGTTGCGTCAGTGTCTCGTCGTGATCTCGAGGTATGAGTGTCTAAGAAATCAAATGCTTGCTCGTTTGCCGCATCACGTTGCATCGAGAATATGCTTTTTTGGAATCTGCCTAAAAGGATTAAATAATAATTTGACATCAACCGTAGTCAGACTAAATGCAAAAAAAATAAGGCATATCTCCGTAGAAGCAAACAAGTAACAGAGTCAGGAAATGAAATTTCATCAGGAAAATAATTCATGATTACAGTGGCCTTTAGATGTGTCGTCACACATACTTCTCTAGCTTACTTACGCATTCTTAATTTGCCTCTAAACATTTGAAAAAGGAACGAAGCAATAAATCCATACACACCTGATAGTTGCTTCGATTCATTTGAATGGGTTTGGTAACCAAACATGATATCCTGGACAAATTGTTGAGTGGTTGTGATACCAGCTAGGCCTAGAATATATAAGAGCTTCCTATTCATACTCAATCATGTCGAATCCACAGAGAGGTCAATCATGGCAAGCTCTAACAGAGAGGTCTCCAGTTTTTGCGAAATAAAATCTCCAGAGAACCATCTGCGAATGTGCATTGTGGGATATTGCACCCCTCCAGAACTGCGCTTGAAAACCACTTCTTTTCAATCGATGGTATATGACTTTGAAGTTTATTCAGAAACTCACTCATTCACTCACTCAATACTCACTCACTCACTCATCCATTTGCTCCATCATCTACTCGATCATTCGCCCGCTTACTCATTTACTCACTCATTGAAAGGCGCATTCATTCACTAATTCGTTCATTGACTCATTCCCTCTAGAGACGGTTTTCTCATAAAACAAAAGATGTCCAATACCTTCACATAAGGCATTTGTACAAAACTGCATTTGTACAGCTGGCCCCTCACACATTTTCCCTCCATTCTGTGGGGGCGGATTGTTGCACTGCCTCGTTCGTACCATTGTTCCTCCTCCACAGGTTGTGGTACACGGTCCAAACAATGACCAGCTTGAGTATGAACCATCAACTGAAAGGTGAAATCGAACAATTTTACGAGGTAATCATCATGTCAAGTGACAAATCGTGATTATCCAGATGATCTTCTTAACATTTATGTGCTTTGCTTATCCATAAACATAATCACTTCGGTAAAGGAAGAATTTTCAAATCAAGATAAAAGACAGACGTTGTCCCATACCTGTACATGAATCATTTTTGCAAGACTGGATTTCTGCTGCTGGCCCCTCACACATTTTCCCTCCATTCTGTGGGGGTGGATTGTTGCACTGCCTCGTTCGTACCATTGTTCCTCCTCCACAGGTTGTGGTACACGGTCCAAACAATGACCAGCTTGAGTATGAACCATCAACTGAAAGGTGAAATCGAACAATTTTACGAGGCAATCATCATGTCAAGTGACAAATCGTGATTATCCATATGATCTTCTTAACATTTATGTGCTTTGCTTATCCATAAACATAATCACTTCGGTAAAGGAAGAATTTTCAAATCAAGATAAAAGACAGACGTTGTCCCATACCTGTACATGAATCATTTTTGCAAGACTGGATTTCTGTTGCTGGCCCCTCACACATTTTCCCTCCATTCCGTGGGGGCGGATTGTTGCACTGCCTCGTTCGTACCTTCGTTCCTCCTTCGCAGCTTTTGGTACACGGGCCAAACTCTGACCAGCTTGAGTATGAACCATCAACTGAAAGGGGAAGTCGAAGTTTTAAGGCTGCGTTTACACTGTACCAGATCACTTTATGACCCGCTGCAAAAGTATAACGGATCAGCCATGGGTTTACACTAGATAAAGTGATCCCGTACAACATTGTTCTAGCCAGGAAAGATGAACACTTTTGTACCTGCACTGCTCCGAAACTGTACCGGTAAAGTGAAAATGCGAGGGAAAAGGAACACTTTTGTATCGGATAGAAAGTAGTACGGTACAGTGTGAACGCAGCCTAAGAGGCAATATTCATGTCAAGTGACAAATCTTATTATCCGCACGATCTGCTTTGTTTATCCATACAGATAATCACACACGAATAACTACAAAAACGACATCACTGGAAGGAAGTCAATGATTATATACCCCTTGGTCATTACACAAAGATGGTCGTCCGAAATTAAATGTGCTTCTTTTGCAGTCAAAGTCTCTTCTCCCGACTTGTACTGTGCATGCCAAGGTAGATGTTTGGACACGAGAAGCTGCTCGTCTATCAAGCAGTGTTCAGGTAATTCCTCTTGATGTCACCACGCAAGATGGTTCCTCTTTCTTTTCAACGTTCAAAAGACAGCGACGCTTTTCATCCTCAATGAAATTTAGCTGAGGGTGGGTTCGAATCACTCATCACAAAATCAAGACCATGAATCTCCCCACTCAAAACTTGAGCGAGATCAGATTTCGAAAGCGGGCCTAACTTGAGAAGAGAGCTGCGTGCATAGAAAGTGAGGGATAGAGTCAATGAAATTATACAAATATAATATCAGCTATAATAAATAATAGTAAATCTAGTTGGAAATCCCAAAAATTTGTCCCCATTATTTCCTTGTATGACCTGGATACATTTCACAAATTTATCTATTTCACTTCACGCTATATCTCCTTTTTATATGGTTTATTTCGTATATAAGGCTTGCACATTCTTCTTTCTATTGCTGATAAAAACTCAATCCAGAGTGGAAATTCTCTGTCTAAATACCGTTTATCTCGCCGTACGTAGACAGTTTACCATGAATGTCACTGTTTGGTCTAGTCAATGTCACACCAGCTATTACCATGAGTTATTTGAATTTATGATATACTGTAACATTGGAATGGTCGCTATTTATTGTCGTTAACACACTCATTCACTCAATCACTTGTTCAATAACCAAATCACACAATTGATCACTCACTAACTCGTTCACACACACTCATTCAATGTTTTGGTCAATAACCAAATCACACAATTGACCACTCACTAACTCGTTCACACACTCATTCATTCAATCATTTGGTCAATAACTTACACTTGTACCATACCTGGACATGAATCGTTTTTGCAAGACTGGATTTCTGTTGCTGGCCCCTCACACATTTTCCCTCCATTCTTTGGGGGTGGATTGTTGCACTGCCTCCTGCGCTCTTTCCTTCCTCCTCCACAGGTCCTGGTACACGGGCCAAACTCTGACCAGCTTGAGTATGAACCATTAACTGAAAGGTGAAATCGAAGAATTTTACGAGGCAATCATCATGTCACGTGACAAATCGTGATTATCCACATGATCTTCTATACATTTGTGTTGTTCTTTTGCTGTCAAAGTATTTTCCTCGACTGCTACCTAGCATGCAAGGTAGGTGATTAATAACAAAATGGCCTTTGTAAAAGATGCAAATTAAACTCTTGGAAAAAATTCCACTTTTCCCTACTCTGGGGTGGTTTTGGTCTGAGCCTTCGTTTAGATTGACACAAAAAATCGTTGCCTCTGCCTTTGTGGGCAACAGATTGTATGGAAAGCAACAAAAAATAACAAAGTCAAAGCAAAACAATATGCAATAAGCTTCAGCACGATACTAGGAATGCCAAGTTCTAGCAAAAAGATTTTAAAAATTACAGAGTTTGCGTCATTTGAGGTCAGAAGGGTACTCTATTTCCCCAAACTGCAGGGGTGGATTCAGGAAAACTTTTGAATGATGCTTAAAAGATCTTTTCGTAAAATGGCGTTGTTAATTAGCACGACTAACGAAAGAAAAATGTAGATTGGCAGCATAGAAGTGAGACACAATGAGACATTTCTGATACAAGCATATTGTAAAGATAGATAGGCATAGATAGATAGGCATAGATAGATAGGCATAGATATGCATAGATAGGCATAAATAGGCATAGATAGATAGGCAGAGATACATAGGCATAGATAGATAGATAGATAGATAGATAGATAGATAGATAGATAGATAGATAGATAGATAGATAGATAGATAGATAGATAGATAGATAGATAGATAGATAGATAGATAGATAGATAGATAGATAGATAGATAGATAGATAGATAGATAGATAGATAGATAGGCATAGATAGATAGATAGATAGATAGATAGATAGATAGATAGATAGATAGATAGATAGATAGATAGATAGATAGATAGATAGATAGATAGATAGATAGATAGATAGATATATATATATATATGTAGATAGATACATAGGCATAGATAGATAGATAGATAGATAGATAGATAGATAGATAGATAGATAGATAGATAGATAGATAGATAGATAGATAGATAGATAGATAGATAGATAGATAGATATATATATATATATGTAGATAGATACATAGGCATAGATAGATAAAACGATTATCGTTCAACTCTTTATCGCTGCCGTAAATCCGGAGTTAGTAGTTCAACCTATCCGTCCATAGTCTCCTACTGTGTCGATCTTCTGCAACGCTTTGAATATCCTTTCTGCCATATTTGGTGTTTCCCATCGCGTTCACATCTCTTCTTATGATGGTAGTTAGATCGTCGGGAGGTCTTCCTCGCGATAATCGCTCATTTTTATTGACGGTGCCGCTGCTGCCGGTAGCTATATGTCTCGACGGCCACTGGATATCAATGCCATGGTGTCGGAAGTGATTTTTGATAGCGACATATGACGGGTGATTATACGCAGGAATCCTTAACATGGACATATTCTTGCTTAAAATTCCATATGATTTGTTTAAATATGTACAAAAGCTTAAACTATGGTCATGAAACCTGTTTTAGAAGATACAGCAATATCTTATTAGAAGTAAATGAAGAATATAGGACTCCTTGTGCTGCTTTTTCTCAAGCGAATGATGAGCCACTTCTCAACACCGAAATATCGCTTCTCTTCTGTGAATCAAAAACAAAAATGCACATAGTCGTGTCAAACCGCAAAGAGCCTTCCACGATAAGTTAATTCCAATAAATATGATGAAGTACAGTTTTAGGAGAAACACCTAGGAGTACATGAGTCCCACTGATTGAACATGGAGGAAGGCAAATAACAGATAAAGGAGAGAAAGCGTCTGCTTTGAACGAACATTTTATCAATGGGGCCAGTCTTAGCTGGTGAAATTGAAGTTAAGTCCAATGATGACCCTAGCCAATATTTACCTGTCATAGATAATTATGCTAGGTTTACAGAGCACTAAAAGGGCATAGGAATCAAAGTCAAGAGGACCGGAAAAAATCCCAGCAAAGGTACGAAAAGATGCAACAGACATGAAAAGATTTCCCCTGAAACGTGGATAGTAATGCCGAGATTCAAATCAGGACAACAGTCTGAATTGAATAACTATAGACCTCTCTCTTCTCTAAGGTGTCTCAAAATCATTTGAGAAAGTGGTCCACCACCAACCTTCGGATGCCTTTTTTTACCTTATAGCAAAACATCTCTTATCCAGTAATCAATTTGTCTATCGCAAGCTACATCCAAAGATTACGTCATTATTGAATGTAACTGATACTTCGCACAAGAACAACGTAGATGAAAAAAGATTAGTGATCTTGGAAAAGCTCTTGACACATTAAATCATGATTTACTGTTGACTAAATTTGGGAATGTGGTATAAGTCAAAGCGAACTTACATTGTTTACGTCATCTCTAACCGGTCGTAAACAATATTGCTACCTCAGTGGGTAAAAGTCAAAGAAACAGGTCGCCTGCAGGATCCACCAAGGGTTTTCTTTGGGGACTCTGCCATTCACTCTGTATAAGAACAATTCTGAACGGTCGCTATCAACATGTGACCCCAATTTGCATACCGACGGCAAAGGCATTTCCTCTATCAGTGAGAATCCTCTACAATTTCTGGAAGACCTAAGTGAGTTAGAGGTGACTGGCTAAGACAAATGATCGAAGTCTTAACGTAGCAAAGTGCGAATACGTGTTTCGTTCTTGGTAATGACAAACAATTAAGCAGAATCTCTGAAATTGGTAGGATCAAAATCGACAAGGATGAAATCAAAGGGCAAACAAGGCAAGATATTTAGACCTGAATATAGATGAAAGTCTCTCCTGGAATCAACAACATAAAATAGCCAAGGAAAAATTGAAAGGTGGGTTCAATTCAATTAGAAAACCGAGGGAAATATTACCGTAATCAAAACTGTTTCTTGTATACCAAGCAGTAGTGGAAAATCCCCTGAGATACTTGGTTTGGGGAAAATTAACTGAAAAGAAAATCTGATCATTGCAGAGGATAAAGAACATGGCAGTTTACCTCATTGAATCCGCTACTATTAAGGATCAGATACCATTGGCACGACTAAACGTTGATAGGGTTATTGCAGATGACCAGGCAGAAGGCTAATTGCTGCTCAAAAAGAACGACTCCAGCAAACCCAAGATACCAGGCACATGCTTCATGACCATATACAACAGCAAAAACGACTAACACGCAAAAACTTCTGTGATATCCAACCACTAAGAACAAGCCCAGAATCAGCCAGGATAACAGCATGGACTGACTGTATCAACTCACTACATAACTCAGAAGATATATAAATGGGCATCAAACCATCTGAAAATCTCCCACTCGGACACCACCTTAAATGGGCACAATGGAAAAGCCTGAACAGATTACGCACTGGTTACGGATGAGCAGCAGCCCTGATGCATCACTGGGGATACAGAGATAACTCATTCTACTCATGCGGTGGCCTGCAAACTATGCAGCATCTGCTTCTCTGTGAAAAACTAAACCAGACCTGCACCACAGCTGCCATCCACATGACAAACTCAACTGCTATAGAAACGGCACTGTACTGGCCCGATACAATATGAAATCACACCTTAGCATATAAGAGAGACACAAATATATATACCGCATGGATGACCAGGCGATAGTGGGACACAAGATTGTTAGGGAAATGGGCCCAGCAAATCCTAAAGGAAATTTTACGCGGAGAACTCGGATCTCAAAATACCAAACCATGGTTCTAATCTCAAAGAAAAGTTTTGCATGCGGCAGTGCGAAGGTCTGGAATGCTGTCCCAAACGACATAAGAAGTTTTAAATCCACCCACCCTTTCAAACACAAAATGGAAGCCTACCGCTTGGGTCAATTCAATGTAGAAATAAGCTATCTCCAAACATGACCTCCAGGTAGACCAGTTTCAAATTTGTTTTGTTTTGTATGTAAGTACTTTGATTACTGATATAGTATCGTGATGAACATATAATGAATAGGCAGATATCTGATGAAAGGTGAGTTTTAGATGGTTTTGGACAGGTTGACACGAAAAAGGTGTTACCATTCCCTCTAGCGTGGGGAAATGTCTAGGACAACAGAAATAGCGCTGATATTCAACACAGCATAGCCCACTTTACGCGACAGGTTTTAAACGCTAACCTAGGTTACGGAGCCTTAAAACGAGTTGATCTACGCTAGCGATTGCTCAACTCATTCACACCCTTTCCAAGTTTCACTGCCTACTTCACGAACTCTATCTCACAAATCATCATTCATCCCAAGAACATGCAATTTATGGAACGTCTTGCCTTCTTCTTGCTTTCCTGAGTCCTAAAACTTGCCATCTTTCAAATCTAAGATCAGTAAACTTGATCTGATCTCACTCCTCTTAGGTTTTCCCTCTCTTCTTTCTTCCTATGTTGGGGGCTTTGTAAAGGCCACCATAGCCTTTCCTCAACATAACCCACTAAAAAAAGGCGATATCTAGCTCCGGTTGGCGACAATTAGCGACGTCATGGAAGCTAGGAGTACTGGGGTATTAAATTACAGCAGCTCGGCCTGATTCCACCTACCATTACTTCCGGCTGCCAAACCGTCGACATCAAGATAATTTCCTCAAACTTTCATATCTTGCTTCTACTATCCATCTACCTTTTTATATCTGTCCCTCTACTGTCCATTCAACGTAGATTCTCTCGGACACTTAGGAGATATGCTCGTTGACGAGTGCACTCGCCTTCCTCTCCATGGGACGACGTCATTTCAAGATTTCCATGTTACCTGATTTATAAGGAAGTTTTTTGGACACGGATAATTATTGCTTATCCAGCACTTTCCTAGTACTTCCTCTTGTGAAGGTTACCGTACTTCGCAATTCCTAAACCCGAAATTCCGAAGAACCAACGAATTTAATCATTCTATATGATAGCTAAGCTCACGATTGAGTGTCGAGTGACTCAAGACAGACAAAGTCTGTAAGAAAGTTTCTCTATCGGTTGAGAATAAAAATACTATCGATCGAGAATGAAAATACTATCGGTTGAGAATAAAAATACTATCGATTGAGAATGAAAATACTATCGGTTGAGAATAAAAATACTATCGGTTGAGAATGAAAATACTATCGATTCAGAATAAAAATACTATCGATTCAGAATAAGAATACTATCGGTTGAGAATGAAAATACTATCGATTCAGAATAAAAATACTATTGATTCAGAATAAAATACTATCGATTGAGAATGAAAATACTATCGATTGAGAATGAAAATATTATCGATTCAGAATAAAGATACTATTGATTCAGAATGAAAATACTATCGATTGAGAATGAAAATACTATCGATTGAGAATAAAAATACTATCGATTGAGAATAAAAATACTATCGGTTGAGAATAAAAATACTATCGATTGAGAATGAAAATACTATCGATTGAGAATATAAATACTATCGATTGAGAATATAAATACTATCGGTTGAAAATGAAAATACTATCGATTCAGAATAAAAATACTATCGATTCAGAATAAAAATACTATCGATTCAGAATGAGAATACTATCGATTGAGAATGAAAATACTATCGATTCAGAATAAAAATACTATTGATTCAGAATGAAAATACTATCGATTGAGAATGAAAATACTATCGATTCAGAATGAAAATACTATCGATTCAGAATGAAAATACTGTCGGTTGAGAAGGGAAATAATGCAAAAATTGAATGCAAAATTTTGTTGGAAAATGTCTAACCTGATTTTGTTCCATACCAAGTTGTCACAGCGATGATGATAATGAAGGCTACCACGAAAGCGCACAGAATTATCACATATAGCTTTCTCTGTCCCGACTTTATCTGTGCATTTTGCTTGCCTTCAGGCTTGTCAGGTAGATTATCTTCATTTATCGGGCCTACTGGTTTCCTGCTCAATTCAAAGGCATGGTTGGTCTCTCCGACGAGACCCATCTTGTCTCCTTGAGTGATTTCGATACAATGTTACACCCAGTGTCAGTTGCCGTCTTATTTAGCTTCAATTATTACCTTTGTTCCTTGTGGGCCATTGTATTTGCAGAGGGTGAAGAGAGAGAGCCCTGCTTGTTTCTCGAGAAGCGTTCTGTCAAGTATTGAGTTTTTTTTTATCTTTTTTTATACATATGATTCTTCCTAGATGATGTCAAAGGTAGAAATTGGACACTGAGAAGCCTTTTGCTTATCGGGCAGTGTCCAGGTCCTTCCTCTTTATGTGACCACACCTCGCGATTCCCACGCCTGGAATTACAGAGAGCAGGCGACTCTCCTCACTCTAAGTGGAAGTTTAGCTGAAGGTGGATTTGAACCACTGACCATAGGATCAATGTGCAAGAATCTTACCATTGAGCTATCCTGACACCCAAATATTGAGGGGCACGATGGCTTGATGCCTTTAATACCAAGATTTGGTCTCGGAGCTAATCGGTTTCTGAATCGTTTTCCAACCAAGACTTCTAGCTAAAGGCACGGCTGAGACATGAAAATGAATACCAGTGATTATTTTAGCAACTCTGTCTTAAAGCGTCTGCGAGCGGTTTACTTATGTGGAATGGACGACTGCCCGACCCCCATCCAGCAACCCCCGTCCAGCGATCCCAAACAAAGCAACAGTAACGAAAATGCGATTCTACAAGACTTCGTTCTATACAGATTCATAAAAGAGGTAGTGGAAGGGATAAGTGCTGTGCTGCTTCACTGCATACTTCACGAACTCTATCTCACAAATCATAAGTCATCCCTAGAACATGCAATTTGTAAAACGTCTTGCCTTCTTCTTGCTTTCCTGAGTCCTAAAACTTGCCATCTGTCAAGTCTAAGATCACTAAAATTGATATTATATCTCTATCCTCTTAGCTGCTCGCTTTCTTCTTATGTTGGGGCTTTGTATAGGTCACCATGGCCTTTCCTCAACATAACCCACTAAAAAGAAAAAGAAAGGTTTCAGAAGACCAATGGCTCTCGAAGCTTTCAATTATACATGGTTAATGTGTTCCTCCCAATTAGGGGCCTTGACCAAATTCATACGAAAATTTATTTTCTCATTCTCACCGCGTTGCATACTTTATATACAATATATTTTATCTTCATTTTATGCACCCTCTGCTTTGCATACTCGATTTCAAGTGTAGCAGAAACCACAGACAGGCTGCTCGTCTTTTTTCTAGGAAAGTGGATTTTATGAGGTGGTTTCCCGTTGCCTTCTTCACCAATGGCGTTTAGCATACTCGACTTCAAGTGTAGCAGAAACCACAGACAGGCTGCTCGTCTTTCTTCTAGGAAAGTGGATTTTATGAGGTGGTTTCCCGTTGCCTTCTTCACCAATGGCGTTTAGCATACTCGATTTCAAGTGTAGCAGAAACCACAGACAGGGCCCGTCTTTTTTCTAGGAAAGTGGGTGTGGGTGTTGTGAGGTGACTTTCGGTGGCCTTCATCACTGATGGCGCTTCTATCGTGAAACGTGCAGGATTTTCAACTCACAATCGCTTTGTTATGAGCCCACGCACTTGACTACTGCGCCACGGCTTCATTCATTTCACTACTCTTAAGCAGGGGCGCACATCATGGGGGTGAGGGGGGTGAGGGGATGTGCGCCCCTGTTCTTAAGTTATAATCAGGAATTTAGAGATTCAACTTAAGGCACGTTCGTGCACACGATTATGCATGGAAGAGTCGAGGGGGGGGGGGCAGAGAAAGACCCTATAAAGCGCGGCTTATGGACAGTGAGAAGTGACGCACCTAAAGCTGGTAGAGGCTATGGGGGATACGAAGGACAGAGAGAGGTCGAAGAGAAAAGTCAAGGAATTTGTGAGTCCAGACGGCCTTGCGGGCTACCAGACACCCTGATGATAACCCTGACCGAGCCAAGACTTAAGGCTCTTTACACTCTCACTCATAGCATTGTTCAGCTGTATCAGATCATTCGATTTCTAAGAAAGGATAGCCATTTGAAAGAAACCACAACATATCCATTCCACGTGTGAAATACCAGAGAACTTGCGTCCATCAAAACATACTTTGCATACAAATTTAGCTCCGAGCGGCGACTTCCTGGGTTATCCAGCCAGCTCAGAAAAGATTATTCGTGGCCAAGTAAAGTACCTTCTGTAGGCAGAATCAAAACACAAGGGATGCGGGCCAAGATCTTCCACGCTCCACAACGAAAACAAAATCTGTCACCAAGGCTGCAGGAAGCCACCTTATGATATTCAAACTCCTCGGCAGAAACTAGAAAACCTATCTTGGCTTCCGCTACGATCGCAGTTGAGAATGCTATTTTCTGAAGCCATGCATTCGGAAGGAGCAGAATCTCGACATTAGGAGATCATATGTTTGAGTTCTGCATAACCTGCAAAGGTAGATGTTGGACGCTGAAAAGCCTCTTGCTTATCGAGGAGTGTCTGGTTCCTTCTCGATGTGACCACGCCGTGCGATTCCCAAGGCTGGAATTACAGAGAGTTGGCGACTCGTCTCACTCTGAGTAAAGGATGAGCTTAGGATGAGCTTAGGATGAGCTTAGGATGGGTTCGAACCAGTGACTGAGCAATGCTCACACCTGAAGCTCGACTCTGAAAATCTTTATCAGATTTTTTCACAATGTATACAAGTCTTATGACGGAAAGCCTTCATACTGTACTTACTAAATCATATTCACTTTGCTTCAATTATTAAAAAACAATCCAAGTTAAAGCAGCTCGGATTAGAAACTGCGTTTAATCTATAAACAATAATTCAACTACGTAAATATGTTAACTGTCCTTACAAGGTCTGGACTCTAAAGTTGAAGTCCGCAACCGACGAATACCGAGCCCGCAGCATTACGGTACGTACATCATCTTGATTTGATGCTCCTTTGCATCGGACGACCTCGCCATTGTAACTTTCAGCGTAATCGTTACGAGTTTGCCAATGAGCTTCACAGCGTTGTGCGGCAACGTGTGATCTATAGTTACGGTAGTGTTGCTTCCCTTCTCCAGCTCGACCGACATCGGTTTCGCATGCGCACTACCGTATGTTGAAGATGCGCTCAGACTGTACGCGCTTTTATCCGCCTTTGAAAACAAGTAGAAATGTATGGGCACTGTTCTGTTACTGACTGTAGCAGTGAAGTCGTGGCCAGCTCTTATCGTCAGTATGACAATTTTCGATGCTTTGAAATTCGTCTGCGACGTTCGAGTAAAGTTCTGTCCATTTTTTAAGGTTCCTTTTAATTGCAGCTTGAACTTCCCAATTGGTGTCTTGATCTGCCTTTTGAATATGTTGGTCGCACCGGGCATTCCCTTGACGCTCAAATCTTTTTCCAACACTCTTCCGTATTCGCTAAGCACGTCGATTTTCATCGAGCTTCCATCTATGATGTCAGCTCCAGATATTTGAAGCATAGCTGTTGAGTTTTCATCTAGGGAGAGAAAATGGCATTGTAAGGCCCTTCCTTCATCCACATCATTATTTCCCAAGTCATCAAATAAAAGAAAATCGATTTTCAACACCTATGGACCAAGAAGGTGCAAAATTGGGCAAGGCCATGCCATATTATGACTTGCCAATAAATGTTTTCTCTACCGTGAGGATCGGACACCCTTCGGAAACAATGTCCATCCTCGTTGCTTCTATCAAATTTTTTGCACTTCAGCTATATCTGTCACAACAATTTTAGACCTCCATTCTCTACCTCTCCTTCCGGGTTATCCTAATGATTTCTTTCCTTACGTCCTAAAAATTCGTTTTGACGTCAAAAAAATAACAGAGAAGATCTCACTGACCTTGTACTGGCGACTTCACAGACAGCACTGGGCCACCATTCTTCTCTTGGTGCAGAAAATACGTTGCGAAATCTAATGTATTGTTTCCAGACGACTTTGCCACGTACGAACTGACTTCGATACCTGCTGGATACTTCATGTGCCATATGCCTGGCATTGGGTTTGACTGTTTGAAGATACACGTGTATGACGTAGTCAGCGAAGGGAGAAGAACGTCTCCAAACGGGTCGACTAATTTCACATGCTTTGCTTGGTTCACCTGCTTCACTTGAAGGGATATCAAAAGTGTCTTTATTTCACCATCGATGGATATGAATATATCAGAACCACTCTTCCCCTCCTGGATGATTACGCTGTCCTGCAGACAATCATCTACATAGTCTTTGAATGATTCGATCTCCGCATCAGTTTTGAGTGGGAAAATTTGTCCCGAAGTGTATGACGCAATTTCAGCGAAACTCGCGTCGATACCCGAGCCACACGTGTTCTTGAAGAAGAAGTTGATTGTGGCCGAGAATTCTTCAGCATACCTGCAAGGAAGTCAAATCGTTATGAAAGAAAGGAGGTTGAACTGGCTGAATGGTTGCTCGGGTGCGCAACTGAAAAACTTCTTTGCTGGAAGGAGAAATTTCTTAACAGATGACACGTCACACCGCAGAAGCACATTATACCCTGAGACAGTTGCTAGCAATCTAAAGCCCTGTTCACACTACAAGAACCGACCCGGGTTCATCCCAGCTTAGTTTCAACCCAGGGCAAGCCCTGTTTTGTCTACAATTGATTTTCTATCGAGCAGTGTGGACACAAACTTGGAACCAGAGTTAACAAATGTTGAGCATGTGCAGTTTCAATGAGAACATTCTTGCTCTTGAAATGGTGTCATTTTTGTGAGAGTTACCATCAACATCTTTGGATGAAGACTGTTTGGCAGATGCCATAATTTTTGGCAGGAGAAGGCCACTCTGGCTCTCTACTGAAATTTTCGGGTGAAGAATTGGATGTATTAAGGGTAGACATTGATTTTGAATGACTTATGAATTTACTAATGTCGTCATTTCATGCAATAGTCACTTTTGTGTGAAGTTTTTATCTTAATTATCACCTAGGTTAGTTTCTGTAGTGTGGACAGAGCTTAAACATAGTTTAAGCATGGCGGCATAATTATGAGAAAAGTCTTATTTAAGGACAACGACAGCTGGTGCAAGGAAAGGGTCATCAATGGGGGGCTACCCTTTACGTACAATATACAGTCTTCTATCAAATTTGACCCCATTGCGGGCCACGTGTAAAACAACACTGGTGGCTATTTGAAACATATGCAATAGAATATGTGTTAAGGAGAGCACTTCAATCTACCATGCATACTCAGAACAGTTTATTTTTTGCAAAACCTATTTTTGCTCAACTCGAATAAAACTTCGTTATAATTTATACCTGATTTGGCTGAACGTGAACTAGACGGGTAAATAGTGCCTAATACATACCATTTCAGCAAATCGATATTGCTGGCTGTTGCATCTTTCGGAGTTGCATCTGTGAATACAAACATGGGAGAGCCAATCTGAGGTTCAGGTTTGAAAGCGTCAATCATTCCTTTGAAAGCTAACTCTGGGCAATCACCTCCTCCCTTCGCTCGCAGCCCTCCTATTGCAGTGACGAAATCTCCTCTCCCATCAGGGCTTTTGTATGTAACTGGACCTGTACCTACAATTCAAATTAATAGTTCAATGATTTTTTCTGTAAACGTTCACCTTAAGCCTTCGATTGAAAATGACGACGCACAAGAAAAGGGGCATCCCTCTTGCAAGAATTTCTTCGTTCCGTCCTGCGTCACTTAATTATTTAGGCGCCATCTTGGAGGACAAGGACGCACGAGCAGCAACAACTCAAAACAATTGCAGCGATGGAAGAACAACGAATAAGTTATTTCAAAGAACTTGATAAAGAACACGCAAAAAGATATCTTCAAAAAATATCTGTTATTCAAAGTGCTGGCCCTTATTGTTTGGAGAAGGTAGATATGTCTAAAGATGTGCTGCTGTTTCCATCGGTTACGTATCCAGACATTGTTTTTCAACCGAAAGAAATGTTTTGATGAGGCATTAATAGCTCTTACCAAATTGCAAATTTCAGCACTTGAAGTATTTTTGCTAATAACCGCTAGGCCTTGGCATTTTGCGAGCCTGTGAATGTGGAATGTGACCTTGCATATCTTTCATATGAAAGCAGGGTCCTCATGGAAGTGAATGGATTTCAAAGCCAAGGAAGCTTGCGAATTAACTTCTTCACTTGTTTCGTGATTTTCTCGTTAAAGAATGGCATTGTTTGTAATCATTGTTTTGTTCATCAAGCCTCATGATTGGTTTTGAAAGTTAATAATTGTGATCTTGTTTATTACTTGTTCGGAGTCCTTAGTTCTTGGAAATAGGTATTATATGCACACACATACACACACACACACACACACACACACACACACACACACACACACACACACACACACACACACACACACACACATAGGGGTTGTTCACATTGACTGTGGTTTTCTGTTGAAACGCAGCCATCCATATTATTTTCAAGTGCAAGCTCAGCTACATATTTGCCAAAAGAAATATTGTGACTTTGCTGTGAGGACTAAGAAGGACTACCACATCAAAAGGATGACTTAGATTTCTGGAATCAATGTATTGAAAAACCTAAGAAGTCTTCCAGTTTCACATCTACCAGAGCTTGTTGGAAAATGCTATTCCAGAACCACAACTCTTCTTAACCAGGGCAAACTGCCAGAAACTTCGCCACGTTATGATCAATCTGCCATGCTTACATGCTGAATTTGCAGTGGGTTTGAAGAGGGGAAGATGGTCATGTGTGATAACCCAGTGTGGTATTGAATTTTGGCAGTCAGTATAAAAAGTGACCTTTTTTTTTGTTTCAAGCCATTTCGGTGTTCCAATTTTTAGCTTCTTATTTTCCTCTCTAAGGCCACGAAGTTATTGATTCAATGGGGCCAACTCTTCTTCCAAGGCTCTCACATTTGCTGCTGATATTTCAGTTGGCACCTCTGAAACCAACAAAAGGTCCAACAAAAGGTGAAAACTGGTTTATTTGCAGTTTCATCTCTTCTCGTACCTCTAGATGTACTGTTGATATCATCTTATTTTAAAGGTGCATCCTGGATTGTGCCAATGGCATTTGAATCAAAAGGCATTGTTTCTTCTGTGTTGACTACATCCATCTTTATTTTTTCAAGGAAATCAAGCTCTCTGCTGAATAATGAAGGCGATTGTGGCAATTTTTGCCGCAACAGGATTTGATGTATTGTTGCTATGACCCTTGTTAAGTGTAGGTATCCAATCTGGGTCTGTTGACTGGAATAGGGATGAAAATTTACCTGGAAAGAACAAAAATGGTTGAATTGAGATTCACCTATAACAACAGTGTACACTACATACTAAAGGTTTAATAGGCCTATAAAAGTAGCCTTCTTGAGTTCTTTTTAGAGAGTTACGTTGAGGAAGGTCCGTGGTGGCCTATACAAGCACCAAGAGTTACCAATAGCATTATCAAAAAACTTGAGAAAGCTTACCTGTTCTAAACTGATGGGAACAAACTCTTTAATGCAATCCATCCTCTTTCAAGTCTTTTCTGCTGATGATGCGTGGTCGTTTATTCCTTCTTTCCGTTGCCAATTTCAATACATCTTAGGCTCGCAGGCTTACAATTGTTTGGGGTAGAATAAAAATACTTAGATTTCTCTCTATCAGAGCCGGAGGAACAACCATTAACTGCACAAAAGCTAACCATTTCGTGACTGTCCTGGTCAGTTGGCAGGCTTTAGACGCGAAATAGTGACTCCAGTGTTGTCCTCCAGCAAAATGGTAGCAGCCAACTCGACCCATGTCTTCGTGAATGTAACGTAGTGGCGGAACGAAGTTGATCAATTGAGTTAGCTCCTCCCCAAGAGACTTAGCCAATCACCAATCACCATATACAAGTTCCCCCTGGTCGTAATGCATATGGCATTGCCGTCGTGTAGTAGTTCAGAGTGCAGACTTATAACGTAGAAGTTGAGAATTCGAATCCAGCATGCTTCACAATAAAAACACCATTGGTGAAGAAAGCAGAGAGAAGCCACATCATTAAGTCCCCCTCTCTGGTAAAACGTCGGAGCTCTGCCTCTGGTTTCTGCTACGCTCGAAATTGAGCATTCTTTTGCATTACATCCCGAAAAATGCACTCTCTGGAAAAATCTGATACCCTGCACAGACACGATAAAAAGAAGACAAAGATGGCTTTTAAGATTTGAGAATTCATTGCTTTTCTGTAATAGAACGAACATCCTTCCTTAATGTCTTGATTGGTACTCCGTGTTACTACCACATGGCATCGAAGAAAAATGTGTTTGTCAGCGTTTTTGTTTCCTCTCAGTATCTCTGTTTATCTTTGACTAACTATCTAAAGAACTAACTAGCTAACTAACGAATTCCCTTTTCGCTCTTTTTTTTTTTTAGTGGGTTATGCTGAGGAAAGGCCATGGTGGCCTATGCAAAGCCCCAACACAGGAGGAAGGAAGAAAGCGAGCAGGTAAGAGGATAGAGAGATAAGATAAAGTTTATTGATCTTAGATTTGAAAGATGGCAAGTTGTAGGACTCAGGAAAGCAAGAAGAAGGCAAGATATTCCATAAGTTGCATGTTCTTGGGATGAATGATGATTTGTGAGATAGAGTTCGTGGATTAGGCAGTGAAACTTGGAAAGGGTGTGAATGAGTTGAGCTTCTGGTGGTCCTGACACGCCTCAGAGGAACTGGAATGATATCCCTGATCTCCTGAGAACAATGTCCGTTAAAGTATCTGTAATAGATGGAAAGATCTCCAACTAAACGACGATGGGAAAGAGGTTGGAGGGATTTGGTGAGGTTAGGATTATTGATGAGACGAATGGCTTTGGACTGGACTTTGTCGAGAAGACAGAGAGTAGATTTTGGAGCACCACCCCAGACGTGGGAGCAGTACTCTAAAGAAGGACGGATTTGGGACTTGTATATAGATAGAGGGTGAGAAGATGAGAAAAACCCACGGGCTCTGGCGAGGAAACCGAGCTTTTGAGATGCATGTTTAACAAGGGAATGGATGTGAGTTTTCCAAGTGAGATTAGATGAAATAGAAAGACCAAGTTGTGTGAAAGAAGCTGAAGTGTCCAGTTCATCGTCATTCATAAGGACAGTTAGAAAGTTTTGTTCATGTTTACGTAAAAGGACAGCCTGTTTCGTCTTGCTTTGGTTGAACGAAACTAGGTTGTCTTTACCCCACTTCTCAATAACTGTCAGATCATTGGAGAGAAGCAAGGCTGAAATGTTACTGTGGAGTTGGATATCGGTGGAAGAATGGTCATTTGGATTGAATGAAAATGAAGAGCTTAGGAAGGTATCATCAGCAAAGGAGTGAATGCTAGAAGACGTGGAGGTGAGCAGGTCATTGATGAAGAGGATGAAGAGTACAGGGGAGATGACAGAGCCCTGGGGTACACCAGCATTGATTGAGTGCAGATTCGAGAGGATTGGAGATTGCAGATTGGAGTGCTATATTCATTAAAATCTTGATGCTCTAATTCACCCGTTTGAGCAAAAGAGATGACAATTGATAGATGAAAAGGAAGGGCTTGGATGCGAGGGCAAAGGGTATGAAGAAAATGCTGGCAGATGAATCAGGAGAATGCGGTGGTAGAGAACGGTAGGAGACATGATTACGTTAGCGATGTTTGTGATGATTCGAGGTGTGGAGACGAGCCTTTGGACAGTTGATCATGTGAAGAGAAATGAATGAATATAATGGAAGAAAAGCTGAAATGATGTCACAATAATGAAAATAGAACTAAGAGAATGTGGGTGGAAAGCTAAGTCTCTGATACATCTTCCGGGAAATAGCAAAATATGTCCAATATATATTTGATTATTGCAGCCTATTCATTTGAAAATATAGCGACACACCTATTAGGCACTGTTTGACAAAAGAGTTTCCGTCATGCTCTTAATGATCAATCTGTCGCTGTGTTTTTCTGATCAAATTTTATCCAATCATCATGATGGTCTTCTGCTTCGTTCATGTGCGGACGGATGTCATTTTTGCAAGCTAAGGATGTTTTCATATGCTTCTAGATATGTTGATGGCAGAAAATACAGCTCTTGAATCAACATGAAAGTAATAATGACAATGTGTGCCATTTTTCTTCTTATTCACTTATCTTTTTCGAGCAAAAATCATTCGATTTACTGATATTTTTCTCAAACCATTGATTAATCGATGGATTAAAAAATGAACCAACCACCAAAAAAGTGACAAATCCTACAATAAAGTAATCAATCAATAGGTCATAGTCTCCACAAATTACACATCCATTCTTTCAGATCCTTCTTTCCTCTTTGATCTCATTTGAAATGACAAATCAATCCCTTGGCTAAGCATTAATCTCAAGGTGCTCCAAAATCTACTCTCTGGCTTGTTGGCAAGTCCATTCCAAAGTCATTCGCCTCACCAACAATGTTAGGCTCACTAAATCTCTCCAACCTCTTTTCAATCCTCGGTTGGTTGGAGATCTTTCCATCTTTTACAGATACTTTCACGGGCATTGTTCTCAGGAGATCAGGGAGATTATTCCTGTTCTTCTGAGGTGTGTCAGGAGCACTAAAAGCTCAACTCACTCAACCCCTTTCCCTGTTTCACTGCCTTATCCACGAACTCTATCCCGCCAATCATCATTCGTCCCAAAAACGTGCAATGTATGAAGCGTCTTGCCTCCTTGCTTTCCTGAACCCAACAGCTTGCCCTCTTCCAAATGTAAATTCAATGAATTTGATCTTATATCCCACTTTGCTTAAGCCCTGTCCAAACGGGCAGAGCATTTCACTGAACAGCGCTCAACATCTGAAGAGAGTTATGCTCAGCGAAGGGTGTACAAACGCACACATTTTTTTGACTAAACATGGAGTTTTGTTGAGAGCAGTTGAAATTGAGTGAACAGAAGAACCAAACAGGGAAAATTCATGCAAATTTGCCTGCCAAGTGTTGAACAACATCATCTGCCAGAATTTTCAACACAACTGTTATAAATCGAGGCAAGAGAATGGCCGAGGGGGACATTGTGGTATTTACAATCATAGGACTTTTTGAAGACGAAGGGAAAGGGTGAAAGAGGGGAAAGACCAAACAGTGGATGAAAAGAAGAAAGGAACAAGGCTTCGCTGAGAATATCGCGACAGAATTAAGCATCGAAGACACAGTAAGCTGCAAGAAAATGATGTTCTCTTGATTAAATGTTATCGCAAATAACTACCTCGTGATCTTCCACGCTATCTTGCATACAATAATCTCTCTCAGCCATGTGTCAAGCGAAGAAAAAATAATGGACGAGAATACTTTAAAAAGAATGATCTAATGTTGCTTCCTTTGTCGAGCCGAGCAGAAAACAGAATGGAAAAACAATATGCAAGGTTTTCGCTCTCCTGCTTGTTGTGGCGATAAAGGAATTCTAATGCGCATGCACGAACTGATTAACACCGAGCGGGTGTACAAATGCACTGAACATTTGCTGCACAATGCTCGACAACAGCTAGAACAACAGAATGTTCTGCGGATCGGCTGAAAATGTTTGACTGCTTTCAAAATTGACTGAACAACGCTCAAAAGCACTGAACAGCACTGAACAGCAC
Organism: Pseudorhiza aurosa; assembly: GCA_964026355.1. Classification (NCBI taxonomy): domain Eukaryota; kingdom Metazoa; phylum Cnidaria; class Scyphozoa; order Rhizostomeae; family Lychnorhizidae; genus Pseudorhiza; species Pseudorhiza aurosa. Next base: position 5,861,746 of record OZ032130.1, read on the forward strand.
TGAACAACACTGAACAACACTGAACTGGGTGTACAAACGCTCTCTACAATTCACTGAACAAATTTGTTCAGCGTTGTTCACTGAAAAGTTTAGTGCGTCTGAACGGGGCTTTAGCGATTCATTGTTGGGGCTTTGTATGAGCCAACAGGAGCTTACCCCATCATGACATAGAAGACATGAACTTTGAATGATGTTGAAAAAACGTGGGTGGAATTTAGATCCGATAGCCGAAATATTTCCATGAAGTGGCAATATTTGCCAAACATATTGGATTAACGATATGGAAATTCTACTCCGCGTTCTGGAAATAAAATTACGGCATGAGTTTGGTGACGAATTACAGAGAAAGGCCCTTGACTACTCTTATGACAACAGAGTCAGTCTGTTTTCTGGTAGGAAAAAATCTTCAAGTACGGGGCTTGAATAATTCCAAGAGAAAGAGCAGTGATGCTAGAGAAACCGGCTGAAGCCAAGAAGGCTCACAGAAGGTAACGAAAAACACAGGCTTCATCTCTCCAAGATTGAATCAAACTCTAAAAAGATAGATTCCAACATTCCTCATCAAAATATTCACTAACTATGTTGACATGGAAGTTATTTGCGAACAGAAACCGGGGAAGGGTGAATTCGAAGAAAAGAACTGAAACCGATAACAGTAAAACGGCCGATCGGAGTGGATCTGGTTGGTATCTGCAGAACAGCAAGAGAGTCCGTCCACTTTTCATTGGATAGATAGCAAACAGATAGGTATGAAGAATAAAAAAAATGATAATAATGATGACATCATTAATATCCCTGATAATGTGAGGGCCCACAAGCGGCATCAAAAGGATTCCTGAAGGAAGAATGGGAACCAAACTCGGACTACGAGTGGAATCCGACGACGACGAATATCCCTGATAATGATAGTGATGATAAATAGTGATGATAATATTTTATTCATCCAAGATGATCCGTCAGTGCAAATTGCAGCGTTATCACTGAAGTCATGTTCCCATAGCCGCGTTTCTGAACTTCAGACGATGCATTGATGCCCCGGAAGACATGATCAGTCAAGTCGAGATAGCAAAGAAACACTTTTCAACCCTCAACCCTTAATGCAGGCCTCCGCCGTTACATAAACTTCCATCTCAGTTCCTCAATGGTAAGGCCATCTTGATCTGAAACGGGCGCTTATGACATTAATATAGAATTAAAAGCTTATTCCGACGAAGCTGTCACTTACCTGGATCGTTATATGGGGACAGGATGTAGTCAACAGGAAATAGCCTTTTTCGATTGACAATCGAGGTTGCTATTGCTTTGGCAGCGCCAATCTCTTCACTCATACTTCCAGTCGTATCTATTGTAAACATGAGAGTTGCACCACCATTCTCAAGCATCAATTCAGCGAAATTTTGTTCTCCAATGTCTTTTTTTATCCACTCCAGGTAGCCCTGTGCTGCTTTGCTTATCTCCGGTATAGCCACGCCCTCGTCAATGGCTTTCTACGAGACAAAAAAGAATTCAAAAAGCAAATGGGCAGCATGAAATTAATGTAAAATAAATGGGAATAGAAGTGCATTAACACTAAAGCAGAGGATTATTAGAAAATGAGAATGCAAGAACATTTGCTGCTTCTTATTGAAAAAGTTCGATTGAGCACAGGAAGGCCACAAAGTCGAAAAACTTAATAACAAGCAGAAACTTCCGCTATGATAATTTTAAAACCCTTCGCATTCGATAAATTCTAAAGTCATTTCAGCGACTTTTACTTAGCTGCACATAATGAATTCATCTAGAATCATTGCGAGAAAAGTGTTCGATGCTGTTTGGCACATTACTTGCTCTGTATGTGACAGGACAGGAAGATGACATCAGATAATGACACGTGGTTCTTCCCTGCTTGGCCTCAATATTTTGGGAAAGTGAATGGAAATTAAGAACGCAAATTTACCAGATGGACAGCTAGAAGTGGCGGAAAATCTTTGACAGTGGATCAATGACCCCCCTGCCCCCTGTTCGCGATGCCACTGACGCTTAAAAACTACACCATGGCACCACTACAGTCCCCAATCAAGAGCTCAGACTTTGACCCCGGTCAAATACTATCTCTTAAACGGTATTGGACAAAAAAAAACAATGCCTACCTTTATGTACACGTATAAACTCTTTGCAAATACTGATCTTGCGAAATCTTTACTTGTTCGGTTGACAGCAATTTTAATGACTTTCTTCATGTCATCCAGCCTCTCACTCGCTGTCCTCGCCTTGTCATACGAGCTGTAAAAACCTCTCGTTGCGTCAGTGTCTCGTCGTGATCTCGAGGTAGGAGTGTCTAAGAAATCAAATGCTTGCTCGTTTGCCGCATCACGTTGCATCGAGAATATGCTTTTTTGGAATCTGCCTAAAAGGATGAAATAATAATTTGACGTCAACCGTAGTCAGATTCAATGCACAAAAAATCAGGCAAGTAACAGAGTCAGGAAATGAAATTTCATCAGGAAAATAATTCATGATTACAGTGGCCCTTAGATGTGTCGTCACACATACTTCTCTAGCTTACTTACGCATTCTTAATTTGTTTTTAAACGAAACAAAAATCCATACACACCTGATGTTTGCTTCGATCCATCAGAAGTGGTTTGGTAACCAAACATGATATCCTGGACAAGCTGTTGTGTGGTTGAGATACCAGCTGGGCCTAGAATATATAAGAGCTTGCTATTCATACTCAAATCATTTCAAATTCATTTAGGCCAGGCTCTAACAGAGAGGTCTCCAGTTTTTTTCAGAGAAACGTCCTAGGTGCATTGTGAAATACTACACCATTCCAGCACGTCGCTTCTTTCAAAAACCAACTCTTTTCAATCGATGGTATATGACTTAGAACTTTATTCAGAAACTCACTCAAAAACTCATTCATTCATTTGTTCAAGAACTCCTTCATTCGCTCGCTTACTCATTACTCTCTCATTGAATGGCGCATTCACTCACTAATTCGTTTATTCACTCATTCCCTCTAGAGACGGTTTTCTCATAAAACAGAAGTTGTTAAATACCTGGACATAACGCATTTTTACAAAACTGGATTTCTGCTGCTGGCCCCTCACACATTTTCCCTCCATTCCGCGGGGGTGGATTGTTGCACTGCCTCGTTCGTACCTTCGTTCCTCCTCCACAGGTCCTGGTACACGGGCTAAACTCTGACCAGCTTGTGTATGAACCATTAACTGAAAGGTGAAATCGAACAATTTTACGAGGTAATCATCATGTCAAGTGACAAATCGTGATTATCCAGATGATCTTCTTAACATTTATGTGCTTTGCTTATCCATAAACATAATCACTTACACGAATAACTACAAAAACGACATCACTGGAAGGAAGTCAATGATTATATACCCCTTGGTCATTACACAAAGATGGTCGTCCGAAATTAAATGTGCTTCTTTTGCAGTCAAAGTCTCTTCTCACGACTTGTACTGTGCATGCCAAGGTAGATGCTTGGACACGAGAAGCTGCTCGTCTATCAAGCAGTGTTCAGGTCATTCCTCTTGATGTCACCACCCGAGATGGTTCCTCTTTCTTTTCAACGTTCAAAATACAGCGACGCTTTTCATCCTCAATGAAATTTAGCTGAGGGTGGGTTCGAATCACTCATCATAAAATCAAGACAATGAATCTCCCCACTCAGCACTTTACTGATTTGTGTTGGGAAAGGCCGGGATGGCATATAGAATCCCCGACAAAGGAAGCAAACGGGCTAAAACTTGAGACAGATCAGATTTAGAAAGCTGGCCTAATTTGAGAAGAGAGAGTTGCCTGCAGAAACAATAAGAATGCAGTCTTCTCTGTCTAAATGGGACAGGTGTAATTCAAACGTTGCTAATCCGAACAAATTTTTCGTGTCTCTTGAAAGTCCCAAAATAAAAGACTTATACGATTCGAATATCTGTAATTCAAACTTTTCATAATTCGAACATTTAATATCCACCTAGAGATTTGAAATGAGACAGAGCTGACGATAACTGCAGAAATTATAATTCACTTATAGAGCGCTAAGATCGACGCAAATATACTCAGAAGTACTCCACAACTAATTTTCAAAAGAGTGTTTGATTAACAGGTATATAGAACAATAAAATAATATAATTTTTAGGTTACAAATATCAAGAAATAAAGCGTGGTCGTGATGGATATAATAATGGCAGAAAGAGAGATTATTCCTCTCAAATGCATGCAACATTTTGACAAAGAGCGAAGAAATTGTCATGCAAATTTTGTGAGCCATTGTTCTTATTGGTTCCGTTGTGTGTTCTTGTCTAAAGTCCCTTGCGTTCTTGTCTAAAATTTCTTGCGCTCTTGTCTAAAGTTTCTTGCTCCCATTATTCGATTACTCTTCATCGAAATAATGACAGTGTTAGATGTCAATGCAGTGATCGACCCACACGCACAAGGACACATTATATGCGATTGTTGCTGATTGACTCGCTATGGAATGATGGCTTGAATGATTAGTTGATTATTGTTGATTGACTGATAGTTTAAATCATACTGACTGGTCGATTGCTTTTGAATGATTAGATATCAATTGATTGACCGACTGCGTGATTGGTTGTTCAAAATTTTAATAGATTCATTGTTTGATTGGTTGATTGATTGATTGATTGCATGGCCGAACGTAATTGCCAAAAGTGATTGATTTATTGATGACTGACTGACAAGTCAATTGATTAAATCTTCTATTGATATACTTCATGATTATCTGTTTATTACATCACTCCATCTGATTATTGACTGCTTTGAGTGATCCAATGATTGTCTCTTTGATATTCTGTGTGACTCACTGACCATTGATCTATTCAATGATAGAGAGGGTGATCAATTTGATTCTTTTGTATAATCCTCCGCGGCAGGCAGAAACCCTGTAACTCCGTGTTGCAAAACTTACGTTGCGAGGGGAAATATTTCCCATGGCCGCGCTTCTTTCATTTGCTTATTTATCTGCATGTTTATTTATTCTTTCATTTGCTTATTTATCTGCATGTTTATTTATTCTTTCATTTGCTTATTCATCTGCATGTTTATTTATTCTTTCATTTGCTTATTTATCTGCATGTTTATTTATTCTTTCATTTGCTTATTTATCTGCATATTTATTTATTCTCTTATTTGCCTATTCTTATCTGCTGTTTTAATCACAAATTTGTGTTTTTCTTTTGATAATTCGGGAGTTGATTTTTTGAATAGTTGTTGGGTTATTTTTGTAAAGTAAGTGTAAAGATTAGCTTCATAGACACGCACGTTAGTAGATTTCTGATTGGTTGATGAGTATTATTACTTGACTTTCATGTGAGAGCTATCCTTTGGATTACTGGACGCGATAGAACTAGAAATGAGAACGTCCGAGGCATCCTAGAAGTGAAGGAGACGATAGATGATACTCTCAATGCTAGGCGATTGCGTTGGTTTGGCCATGTTGTCCGGCGTCACGAAATCAGTTTCCCTAATCAATGCCAGCTTCAAGCAAGATATTCAAGACAGAAGACGAATAGGGCGACCATGTAAACGATGGAAGGACAGCATCGGAGATCCCCTCGTGACTGCCGAAAAATGGCGAGGAATAGAAGCAAATGGAGAGACGATGTAGTTGGTTGGGTCGCAAGGGACAACATGCTAGGTAAACAGTGATATATCGGAATTTGAGAATCGCACGTGGGAGTGAGCTTGATTGATCAAAAAGTAACCAAAGGAAACTTATGCTGTTCCTCTGAACTTCTCTTTCGCGTCAAGATCAATATCAAGAACGAGTGTGAAAGATTAAGATTGCTCAACACTCGTTGTTTTCCCTCCTCAGCAAACATGTTAATCTGTTTTTGCTGTGACCATTTCCTAACATGGTCGAACCATTATAATCCATTGCCCGTACTAACAATGTACTCATATTGCAAATATTTATTCTTCCCAGTGCAAATAATCTTGAGGTCTCTCCCATCTCCGAGCGAATCGCCAATCTCGTCCTAAACATTAAGGGTGCGAAAAGGCTCAGTCGCTGTTTAATACTTGATTGCGAGGGCATGTTCCTTGCAATTTCAAACTTCACAACATGACACCTATCGATCGGAGTTATGCATAGCAACTTGTCTCTTGTGTGCCTTCCTTCCCGAACTTTGCTATCAATTCTACTTCATCCAGTTCTTCTCCTAATTTCAGACCGTTCTCTTTTTCTCAATCTCTCAGTCCTCAATAGAAACTCTATATCCTTAAGCTAATTGACAAAAGCATTGTTTCCCTGTGCAATTTCACTAAAACACGTTCAAGTGGCAATAGCGTGGTTATCTAAAAGAGACGTAGAGATAGGCTCCATGAAGAAAGATCACAGGTATTTTTTAAATCAGGGTACTTTATCCAAGTGATAACTGAGACTAAAGAAGAAGTCTCTGTCTTGAGACATGCACAATGTAAGAAAATTGCTCTTAAGGCTCTGGAATAGGCATTTCTGAGGTCTAGATTCACATCTTAACCACTCTTTCTCCATCCTTAACCACTCAAGGGAGTTTTGATTGTGCAAGAAAATAAACTTGTTACATTTTTGACTTCATGACGACGTGTCTGCTCAACATCAACAGTCATACTGTGTTGAATATCAGTGCTATTTGCGACATCCTAAACATTTCCCATGCTAGGGTGAATCATAGCGATTCTATTATGTCAACTTGTCAGCAATACACACCCTCGTGTTGAACTGCAGTTTTCTGTTACAGTACCTCGACCAGATTCCACCTAACATTACTTCCGGCTACCAAGCAGTCGCCATTTTCTAACTTTAATTTCTCGTTTTACCGTCCATCTTTCATTAGATGTTTAAGAATAAATGCTTCGGTAAAATCTCCTATCAGCAAAATAAATTAAAAATTATTTCAAATCTGAAAAGCTATTATTCCCAGGGGTTGTGCTTGGTTGCTGCTCCCATCCCATCTTCTCAGGAGCTGTTTCATTTCCTCTTTGAAGTGATTTAGAGATGGATAGTCTCTATGTTGCTAAGGGACCTCGTTCCTCGTCAAGGCTCCTGTAAATTTGAATCCGGTCTTTCTAAATTCTAATACACGTTTGGGTGGATTCAAATTCCGGCTATCTCTAGAAGAATAGCTTGAGGTCTGGGACGTCTTCGTCTAATTTACTTTTCAAGTTATCTTGACATTTAGGGTTCATGTGTCGTGACTCATCCATGATATTTCATCATTTTTTGACAGGGAGCCGCTCACAGGCCCAACCACCCTTGTTGCTTTTTCAATCAACGTAGATTCTCTCGGAAACTGAGAAGCTGTGCTCGTTGAGCAGTGGAATGGTCCTTCCTCTCCATGGGACGACGTCATTTCAAGATTTCCATGCTACCTGATTTATAAGGAAGTTTTTTGGACACGGATAATTATTGCTTATCCAGCACTTTCCTGGTACTTCCTCTTGTGAAGGTTACCGTACTTCGCAATTCCTAAACCCAGAATTCCGAAGAACCAACGAATTTAATCATTCTATATAATATCTAGGCTCACGATTGAGGGTCGAGTCACTCAAGACAGACAAGGTCTCTAAGAAAGTTTCTCACATTACGGTGTGCTCACAGCCAACACAGTTTTCGCAAGAAATGACCCTATGTGAAATTAACCCGATGAAGTCTTTCATTTCCACGAACGTTGAAGGCTGAAGTTAACAGGAAACAAATCAAGACTTAGAAGAATTAAACGGAACCTTGGGCGTCGAGCCAAGTGAGTAATAAAATGCATCACTGTTCGACAAAGAAAGGACTTTTTTTGTCATGAAGAGCTATGTTGGCAGCTTGGGTTCGTTAGAGGGTGCAAAATGGTTGGTGTGTGGATGAGGCGGAATTACTAGATTGGAAGTTAACCAGATATTCGACCCGAGTAATCTTGATTGTATACAGCAAAACATAAGATAAATCACGGACAATTTGCGAGTCAGTCCCAATCTCTGCAAAAATTGAGTGAAAAATTTCTTTGAAAATGCCTGACCTGATTTTGTTGCATACCAAGTTGTCACAGCGATGATGATAATCAAGGCTACCGCAAGAGCACACAGAATTATCACGCACAGCTTTCTCTTTCCAGACTTAAGTGCGCCATTCTGATTATCCGCAGGCTTGCCAGGTAGATTCTCTCCATTTGCAGAGCTGACCGGGCTCCTGCTTGATTTAAAGGCATGGTTGGTCTCTCCGCTGAGGCCCATCTTGTCTCTTTGAGTGATTTCGATGTAATGTCACATGCGGTGCTAGATTACCTTTGTTCCTTGTGGGCTACGTAAATAGAGTCCAACGCAGTTGAAGCAAGGGGCCCGGTAACAAGCCGATCATGATACTGATGATACTAATATGTGCCAAATCTCCATTTCGGAGTAGTTATCAGTTATCCAGAAGAATATGATGGGAATTTACCAATCAAAACAACGAGCCTAATTTCAGTGCATGTCAGAGCCGTTTGACGACGACTTTAAGAGGGCAGAATTGTAGAGAACCAACGGCACAATGATGGCACAACAGCATTGAGAGCGGAGGATCGTGGCATTTTCACTTACCGATTGTAAAGTACTTGCCAAGGCAATGTGCTCCTGGCTACATAATTTGGGAAATGTGTTTTGTGGGGTGAAATGATGACTCTTTTTCAACGGTTAGAAGATCTACGAATCAACGTCAGTTTAGGGCCACAGAATGTTGGGGCTTGCCGAGTCAGCTAGTGAAAGTAGCATTGAAATCACAAAAGCATCCCAATGTTGACCTTTTGCTGTGATGAAAGCCTTGCTGTTTTTTTTATAGCAGAGCTCAAGTAGCCTAATTTTATTCCATTCGTTGATAACTCTTGTTTTGTAAACCAGGGTAACCCTACTGCCGACGCTGATTTACAAGGAGCACTCCCTCAAAAATCTTATAATTTCAAAAAAAATGATTGTAAGATTTGATTTAGAATGAAGGTCCTAAGAAATAAAGTTGTCCGAACTGAATTAGTGATAATAATGATGCTAACAGTAGGGACAGAATTTTTTCCAGATTTTTCCATTTCTCATCAACATGAAATTTTCTCTGAGAATGATATTTTGTCATCATAATCACGAGAATACACTCTACAAAATCTGCAAGAATCAAATCAGTAATCCTTGAAAGTAATGAAAAATATATAAGCTTAATAAATTTCCAATTTATCGGGATCTCTATGAGAATTTTGGTCATCCTTGGGTTTCTATGAGACCTTCTCTTTCTTGTTGGATCTTGGGTGCTAGAATGACGATGTTGCAACAAACTCCATCGCAGCTATTCCAATAAACCCCAATTAGATATTATTCATTGAAACAAGCGCCACGTAAAAAGTTTTTTAAGCAGATAACTCTACTCAGTCAAAAAATGTAGGCAAGTTATAATGGTCAACTTTAGCAAAACTAATTGACACTTGTGCATTGACATCATCATATTTTGATGACCTTCCTTTGCGACGAAACCTTTTCTCTAAATGTCAGAAATCAATGAAAATTTTTCTCCGTCCTCAGCTTTGCTTACTTTGACATGAAACAAATATAATGGATGGATGTTGTTATTGCCCTTTCAAGATGGCAGCAACGCCACTCTCCAGCTACTGCTTTTTATGAAAACATTAATGTTTCAACGAACCCCGCGCTCCAACTAGCCCCACTCTCCCCTGCTATATATTTATACAGGTCACCAGATTCACCTTAATAAAGCTGCTATCAGGAAAGAAAATGGAAACAAAAAATGAAACGTTGAATAAATAGTTGTCTTAAAAGTTTTTATTTTTATTACTGAGTCATGTTGAGAGGAGGAAAGGCCGTGGTGGCCTTAACAAAGCCCCAACAAAGGAAGAAAGTGAAAGGCTAAGAGGATGGCTGTTCAAGTTTGTTGATCGTAGATTTGAAAGATGGCAGGTCGTAGGACTCAGGAAAGCAAGAGGAAGGCAAGACGTTCCATAAGTTGCATGTTCTTGGGATGAATTATGCTTTTATGTAGTTAGTAGGTGAGAAGATGATAAAAATCTGCGGGCTCTGGCGAGGAAACCAAGCTTTTGAGATGCATTTTTAGCAATTAGATTGATGTGATTCCAATTGGAATTCGACGAAAGTGAAATACCAAGTTGTGTATACGAAAGTGAAATGTCCAGTTTATGACCATTCATGACGACAAGGGGAAAATCTGAGTTGCGTTTACGTAAAATAGCAGCTTTTGTCATCTTGCTTTGGTTGAACGAAACAAGGTTGTATTCACCCCACTTCTCAAAAACTGTCAAATCGTTGGAGAGAAGAAGCCATAGTCACGATAATTTGAGTTTAATGAAGAAGTAGAACCTAGGAAGGTATCATCAGCAAAGGGCGAATGCTAGAAGACGTAGAGGTAAGCAGATCATTTATGAAGAGTACAGGGGATATGACAGAGCCCTGGGGGTACACCAGAATTGATTGAATGCAGATTAGAGAGGAAGCCATCCACTCTGAAGGTAATCGACCTATCAGATATGAAACTACCAATCCATCATTTAATGAGAGTGTGATGGAGACCAAACATTGGTAGTTTAGCGAGAAGACCTTTGTGCCAGACGCGGTCAAAGGCCTTGGAGATATCAAGAGAGATCACTCTGCTCTCACCACAGGATTCTAGAGCAGAGGACCAGACATGGACAGCATAAGCAAGAAGATCACCAGTAGACCTTGCTTTTCGAATCCCATAATGGTGATCAGAGAGAAGATTGTCTGTTTCTATGAAGGTAAGAAGTTGTTTCGTGATGATGGTATCGATTGTTTTAGAGATGAGAGAAGTGATTGCAATGGGACGATAGTTGAGTGGATTAGACTAGTCTCATTTTTTTGGGATAGGAAAGATATGATAGGCTAGTTTCCAGGAGGTAGGAAATATACCAAGAGTGTAGGAAAGCTGAAATAGTTTGTTTAGAATAGGGGCAAGTTCAGGAGCACAGGTTTTGAGAACTATTGCTGGAATACCACCAGGTCCTTCGATTTGGAGGTGTCAAGCTGGAGAAGGGTTTGGCGGAGTTTTCGTGCGGAAAATTTAATGGTTGACATTGTGAATTTTGAAAGGAGGAAGTGATGCGGTTAGAGCCTTAGTTGCACAGGTTGGAGTTGGAGGCAAAGACTGACCCAAGAAGGTTAGCCTTGGATGAAGGAGTGGTAGAAGAAGTATCAGAGTTATTTCTTAGAGGAGGGAAAGATGATTGACAAAAGTTCTGGTCACTGTGAGATAGGTCCACGTGCTTGACCGCTGGGTCACTGCATAACTTATTTTCACCACCTCATCTCATCTTGACCACTTTGTTACCATCCGGAATTTTTCAGATCAAAATTGTCATGGGAGCTTTTGAGAGAATAGTGCTTAAATCCTATGCAGATGAGCATGAAATGGATTTTGTGAAATGCGCAAAATATTCAAAGTCAAGTTAAACATGAAACTAAGGGAATTATTTATGAAGGGCAAGGCAAATTTCAGAGGATAGCTCAGGATTGCATAACGTCTAAAGTACTGTCAATCCCCTCCGCCAGAGCTGTCCCAACAGAACAGGAGAGCTTGTTCGCTGTACAGGAAGCTTCTTTCCATTTGCCCATATCTTTTCCATTGTGCTTCAACAGGTCAACATTAGTAGTCTTAGATTGTTTATTCACTAACGATTTCAGCGCGATGAAAGCTGCTCTGTTTAGCTTATCTCTACTCCCAATCAATCCCTTAAAATCATTGCTTATCCAAGTGTAATGTTTGTCAGAAACATGAATAGTTTTCAGAGGGGCATGTTTCTCAATGATGCATGAAAAGAGGTTAGACCAACTTTGTACGAGCAAATTGATTTCATCAGATGGACTGACGATTGGCTTCAAACATTTGGCAGAAACATCCACCAGTAATCCTTCTCCCTAGAACTTTTCCATTGGGCGAGTTTCATAATTCGATGGTCTAAAAGGATTGTCGTACACAGAATACAATAGACTATTACTCATGGAAGTTTGCGAAATTGCATGGCTGCAAAATATTGACAGTGGCTGTAGTTAGAATATAATCAATAGGAGTAGAGCTAGGGAGAGTCGACATTGACAAGAAAACTGCTTGAAACTAAATAGCTCGCATGCATTACGCAGCTCATCTGACTGTCATTCGCAATTGGTCATCGCTGCTAACTGCTTGCTTGCAAAGGTCTTGATCGACTCATTCAAACCCTTTCACTGCCTACTTCACCAACTCTATCCCACAAAGCATGATTCATCCAAAAACAAGCAATTCATGAAACATGTTGCCTCCTTCTTGCTTCCTGAATCCTACAACTTACCATTTTTCAACTCTAAGATCAATAAACTTGATCTAATCTTCATCTACTTTTAGCCTATGGTTCTCTTTATTCTTCCCCTATTGCGGCTTTGTAAAGGCCACCATCGCCTTGTCTCAACATCATCATCATCAGTCGGGCGCACCCGAATCCACATAATTTCTCCATAACTCTCTGTCTGACATGGCTGTGTGGACTTATTCGTTAGTAAGGCTGGTATCTTGCATGAGGAGGGTGACATAGTCAAGTTTAGGTCTACCGGGTCTTCTGAAACCATGTTTTGGTTTCCACAGTATTAGGTTTGCTGCAGTTTCGTCACTGGCAGTGGCCGGCTGGACGTAATCGTCGTTGCTGAATAACTGAGAAGATCTTAGGAAGATCGCCATATAAGTTTTCATTTGTTACGGGCTGTCTTTTGTTGATGTTAAGAGCATGGCGAAGTAGGCGAGTGTATGTGCCGTCGATTTCGCTATTCATTGTTTTGGTCATGGTCCATGTTTCAGCGCCGTATAGCAAAATACTTTCTACTTATGAGCAAAAGAAATTGATTATTAGTTTGCGTTGTAGATCTCATTTCCATATGTTGTCAAGTTTTCTTACTGCTGCCCAAGCTTGTGCTTTTCTCGTCTTCGTGTCTTTTTCAGAATTGTCCACCCAAGAGCCCAAATGTTTGAAATCGTTCACTTTTTTGAGTGCCTTTTCATTAGCAAGAATCGTGTCATTTCTCGGACTCGGTGTGTTGTAAGACATGTACTCTGTCTTATCCTCGTTTATGCTGAGACCAACCTCTTTGGCTCTTTTAATTACTAAAGAAAGCAAACATTGTGCGTCTTCAATGCTGTCGGAGAGAAAGGCGATGTCGGCTCCGAAATCAGTAGCTGTGATATATGTAGCTGGGAATCTTCGACTTAATCTCTGTGTTATTGTGAGGCCAATATTTCCTTGGTTTTTTGGTAGAGGTTCGCATCACTTAATCGATGACGATCATGAATAAATACGGCGCAAGCGTGTCACCTTGTAATACTCGAGCCTCAATGGAAAAAAATTAAGTATTACCATCCTCCGTGATTACTTGAGCAGTAGTGTTGGTTTTGATTATTTCCTGTGGGACACCGCATGCTGCTAGTATGTCGAATAGCCTTTCTCTGCTCACAGAATCAAACGCTTTGCGAAAGTCCACGAAATCTAAGACTGCTGGTATGTGATTAATTTGAGCTTCTTCCATGATTCGTCTTAGAGCTAAAATTTGAGCGATCGTGAACCTGCCCTCTCTGAAGCCATTTTGGTTCATACGGAAAATTTCCTCGAAATGTGGTTTGATCTTGATGTGTAGCATTTGTTAAAAATTTTCGCTGCGGTGGGAATCAAACTCATTCCTCTGAGTTTTGCCTGTTGGTAAGATCTTCATTCTTTGGTATAGGCAAAATAGCAGCTATGCGCCAGACATTTGGTGCCTCTCCTGCATTGAAGACTTTGGTGCAAACGTTTAGTAGATGCTCTAAAAGTGTCCCGGACTTCCAGACTTCTGCAGGGATGTTATCCAGTCCAGTGGCCTTGCCTGACGAAGTGCTCCTTATTGCTGAAGTTAGCTCTTCCATTGTAAACTCGTGGACAGGAATCGGCAAAGTTTCCGAGATGATCGCATCAATTTCTTCTGGATGTGGTGGTAGAGATGCAGGTCTATCCAGAAGATTCTCAACATAACCCACTAAAAAAAAAAAAAAAAAAAAAAAAATCGAGAGAAAAAAGAATTCACCCCTGTCCAGTACACCCATCACCTGACTCATTTCCTCGCATTTTTCTCAGTTTTTTCTTCCCTGCGTCACAACATCATTGGCTTATTTTGAGTTGCATCTCGCTTCCTCGCTGGACTCGCTTTCGTATTATTCTACGTCAGAACCTCGCTTTCATCCCTTTCGCATCTATTTCTAGTGCTTAAACTGCATCATGATTAACGATAATTTACGCAAGTTCGGGTTATAGTTAACGTTATAGCAGATTTGATAGTCAATAATCAAAAGCACCATGCTTTGTATGAGCGATGGCGCAAAGAAAAGGGGACAGCCGAAACGTCAATGGCTAGATGACATCAAGGCTGGACGAACATGTCAATCACGCAACTTTTGCGATTGGTAGAAGACTGAAAGGCATAGCGAGGCCTAGCGAAATGCACTGTCGGCACCAACGGGCCAGACCTGGCCCACGGAGATTAAGTCAAGAAGGTCAGGCTATTGATTGATAGAAAAATCAGTCTAAATCTAGGTCAATAAAATTGATCATGTCATGTTAGCCAAAAGGAAACACGAAACACGAGGTATTTAGGATAATCAGAGGAACTTTGCACTGGCCTCTGGATCACAACGACGGTTGCACTTAGATTCCTTTCTCTTGACAACGGGAGTGGGTGGTTGCACCGCAATGGGGAATCCTGTTGACAGCCGTATATGTCTAGACCGCAGAATGAGATGAATTTTCTTAAGTGACGGTTCTAGACAGTCTCATATTTTTGGGTGTGTGATTTACCTGAAAGCAAAGTACGGCATAGTTTTCTATAGGACGTGCAGAACCTGGAACCGAAAGCCTTGAGCACGTCTCTGGAGTAAGAAAATTTCAATCCATGAAAATAACTTCAAGGCATGCTAGAATCCGAGCTGATCAGAGCTTTGGTTTTTATGGAAGTGAATTTTATGATTTCAAGTTGCCTTCCTCAGCAATGGTATTTTAATTGTGGTTTGAGGAGGATTCGAACTCACAACCCCTGCTGTATGACCCAAACGTTGAACCACTACCCTGTGGCACCGCATCGATCCCTCCAGACTGAGGAAAATTGACCTTCTAGAAAATGCGGCTTAAACAGACTTAAGAAAACTGTCAATGAATAAAACTGATAATAAAACGGTCTTAACTTTTTTTCTTGATCGTCTCATGACACTCAGAAATTTTCAAAAGTTCAATCCAACAACGCTGGTATAAAGAGAAAAAAACCAAAAAGCCAATCTACAAGGTCATGGAAGTATATTTTCATGGGATTCAATTAGTTCGTAGTCCAGTTAATTGCATTTGTAGTACTCAATTTCTCAAATTTGCGGGTGTAAGAAAATTCGTTAATGGTTCGAGAGACGAATGAGAGAAGGATACGTGTTTCTCCGAGTGCTTCTCTAAACCAACTAACCCTTAACAAGATTGCACATAAACATGAAGAAAAGCTTAATTACTAATAGATACAACAGGTATTTAACAAACATCACGCAGTTCAAACATTGATACAACATTACTCATAACAAACTTTACGCATCACAATACAGTCGCGTAAACAGATTTGGATACAGATTCAATTCAATATAAAATGTTAATTCAAACTACAAATAAAGTTAAGTTCATATTATCACATCATCCCCTCCATCCCTCCCTCCCTCCATCCCTCCCTCCCTTCATCCCTCCCTCCCTTCATCCCTCCCTCCCTTCATCCCTCCCTCCCTTCATCCCTCCCTCCCTCCCTCCACCCCTCCCTCCCTCCCTCCCTTTTTTTGATGCGTCGCAATGTTTCCATACCTCAACGGCAGCCCAATATTTTGTCTTAGTCTGGCAGGGCGAAGGCGCTGTTGACGACGAGTACCCTCCCCTGTGGCAGAAGGTCCTTCACCAAAAGTGATGCCCATGGATTCGGGGACAGGGTGATAGAGGACCCCCTTGTTGACAGGTACAATACATTGCTTGAGGTTGTCATGGTGAACTACCATGATTTTCCCATCCTCGGATTTAATCTTATAATTAACCCCATTTCTGGATAAGACTTCATAAGGGTCAATCCATCTTCTACCAAACTTCCATGCTTTGGGACGGTGCAACCAAACAGAGCTACCAGGTAAGAATGGGGACCACTGACTACTATGCAACGAATCATAATTTACTGTCTACTTTGCTCGACTAACAGCGAGTTTTTCAGAGCACTAGATTTAGCAAGGATAAAGTTATCTAAAATTAACAATCTTCCCATGATTCAAGATCAAGTACAGCATTTAGTGGAAGAAAGTGAAGACGTGTGTTAAGTCTCATTTGAAAGGTATCGATATATATATATATATATATATATATATATATATATATTTATATGTATATATATCACATAGAGGGTGCTGTCTTCACCACCATATGGTGCTCTATGTACAAAGTACAGAGCGTTGATAGCAGAAATGCAGAAAAGGAAGAGACCGATAAGGAAGAGAAGGAAAAGACATAACAAGACATTTCAAAAACCACGGACTAAATATTACAATACAGACAAACATGAAGACAGTCAACTACCTGGACGTGACATTCAACCTCAACAGCGGAACATACCACCCTTACAGAAAACCCAACGACCAGCCACTATACATCAACACTAAGTCTAACCATCCTCCTAGAATCATTAAACAGCTCCCAGACAACATTAGTCGCCGAATCTCCAACCTATCCTGCAACGAAACAGAATTCAACAAAACGAAACCCATCTACGAAAACGCCCTAAAATCCTGCGGACTCACGCACACCCTCACCTATAACAACCAGGGCCCACCCACACGTACAAGGAAAAACAGACAACGAAACATCATTTGGTACAACCCTCCATACAACCAGAACATCCGCACTAACATCGGCTACACATTCCGCAAGCTAATCAGCAAGCATTTTCCAAAAACCCACAGATTTCACAGCATCTTCAATAAGAACAACCTAAAAATTAGATACAGCTGCACAGAAAACATGGCCTCCATCATCAACAAACACAACAAGAAAATCCTCAACACTAAAACACCCACCCCAGCACTAAAACCATGCAACTGCCGCATAAAAGAAGACTGCCCCCTGAACAACAACTGCCTCACCACTAACATTGTCTACAACGCTAAAGTGACAACAAATGAAGACACAACCGGGAAAAACTACATAGGCGTGACTGAAGGAACATTCAAACAACGATTTACTCAACACAAACTGTCATTTAAGAACAAAAAGTACTCCAACAGCACCGAACTTTCCAAATACATCTGGCAACTTAAGGACAACGAAACAGACTACCGAGTACAATGGACTATCATCACTGCAGCTCAACCATACAACAACATCTCCAAAAGGTGCGACCTCTGTACATCGGAAAAACTATACATAATCAACGGCCACAACAATAACCCCTTGAACAAACGCTCTGAACTTATCTCCAAATGCCGACACGAGAACAAATGTTATTTAATGAACAATAGCATCACCTAGACAATAGACAGTAACTTGCCAACGGCTTCTTTTATTCTAATTTTATTTTACTTTTATTCTATTTTTAACCAATTCATTTATTTTAAAATCAGAATGTGATTCAGTTATAGTCTGTCTGACGAGTGCCTTCGCACGAAACTCAGAGTAACAGAGAATCGGTCTCTTCCTTTTCTGCATTTCTGCTATATATATATATATATATATATATATATATATATATATATATATATATATATATAGCACTTCTATTTATATATATTTGCATTTCTGCTATATATATATATTTCTGCTATATATATATATATATATATATATATATATATATATAGCAGAAATGCAAATATATATAAATAGAAATGCTATATATATATAAATATATAGCATTTCTATTTATATATATTTGCATTTCTGCTATATATATATATATAATAGAAATGCTATATATATATAAATATATAGCATTTCTATTTATATATATATATATATATTTCTGCTATATATATATATATATATATATATATATATAGCAGAAATGCAAATATATATAAATAGAAATGCTATATATATATAAATATATAGCATTTCTATTTATATATATTTGCATTTCTGCTATATATATATATTTCTGCTATATATATATATATATATATATATATATATATATATATATATATATATATATATATAGCAGAAATGCAAATATATATAAATAGAAATGCTATATATATATAAATATATAGCATTTCTATTTATATATATTTGCATTTCTGCTATATATATATATATAATAGAAATGCTATATATATATAAATATATAGCATTTCTATTTATATATATATATATATATTTCTGCTATATATATATATATATATATATATATATATATAGCAGAAATGCAAATATATATAAATAGAAATGCTATATATATATAAATATATATATAGCATATATAAATATATATATAAATATATATATATATATAAATATATAGCATTTCTATTTATATATATTTGCATTTCTGCTATATATATATATATAAATAGAAATGCTATATATATATAAATATATAGCATTTCTATTTATATATATTTGCATTTCTGCTATATATATATATTTCTGCTATATATATATATATATATAGATATATTTATATATATATATATATAGCAGAAATGCAAATATATATAAATAGAAATGCTATATATATATATATATATATATATATATATATATATATATAGCAGAAATGCAGAAAAGGAAGAGACCGATTCTCTGTTACTCTGAGTTTCGTGCGAAGGCACTCGTCAGACAGACTATAACTGAATCACATTCTGATTTTAAAATAAATGAATTGGTTAAAAATAGAATAAAAGTAAAATAAAATTAGAATAAAAGAAGCCGTTGGCAAGTTACTGTCTATTGTCTAGGTGATGCTATTGTTCATTAAATAACATTTGTTCTCGTGTCGGCATTTGGAGATAAGTTCAGAGCGTTTGTTCAAGGGGTTATTGTTGTGGCCGTTGATTATGTATAGTTTTTCCGATGTACAGAGGTCGCACCTTTTGGAGATGTTGTTGTATGGTTGAGCTGCAGTGATGATATATATATATATATATATATATATATATATATATATATATATAAATATATATATATATATATATATATCGCATTCCTGATTAAAAAAATTACATAATGATTATACTAATGACCGCTATTCATGCAGGTAATAGCCCTTTCAGCAACAAGAAAATGCTGCTATCAATGATGGCCTGCATGCAATTAATGGTTCATCTTGACTTTCTCTTGCTTTCCTGAATCCTAGAACTTGCCATCTTTCAAATCAAAAGATCAATAAACTAGGTCTGATTTCTCTCTCCTTTTAGCCTTTCGCTTTCTTCTTTCCTCATTTGCTGGGGCTTTGTATAGGCCAGCTTTTGCTCAATACAATTCACTAGAATAAAAGAAAGAAAACATGTACCATTGAGGGGGTCCAACTTTCAAAACAACTTAGTAAGTTAAGCAAAAGCAGTCATAGGCCAATGTTTGTCTTAAAATGACGCACTGTGTGTTGCATCGAGAATGGTGCTGTGGTGTAGTGGTTAAGCATGCAGACACACAAACAAAAGGTTTTTGAGTTCGCTTCCTCCATGTGTCACAGTAAAAATGTCATTGGCGAGGAAGGTAACTGGAAACCACCTCATAATTTACATTTCCCTATAAAAAACTCAGAGCCTTGTCCCTGGTTTCTGCTGTGCTCGAAATCGAGTATGCAAGGCAGTTGCATGGAGGCAAGTGATCAAGGCCACAACTTCGGCTTGTTGCATCACTAAATGCATCGTCGTATGAAGTTCTCTTACGACTATGCTGAATGTCGGTAACACTAAATGTGTAATTTCCATTCTCTAGCAACAGCATCGCATCTCACCACAGTCATTGAAATTGGTAATAAGCACATTTCCAGATCGCATTGTGCAAAATATCTTCTTGGAAGAATTATCTTTGTCAACTCTCAAAAAAGTTACCAAGGACCTGCAGAATTCTTCTTGAAACTATAAAGTTTCTCTCTCTTGTCACGTTTAGTGCTGATACAATTCTTCGTTTATGCCCTTCCTACAATATGGTGTTACGGTTTGGGGACAAAATTTGGACAGTTACATAGAACAAATAATTAAGGTGCAAAAACAAGCTATTGTCAAATTACACATCCCGTTGCCATTCTCTGCCTTTATTCAAATGCTCGAATTTAAGCTTAAACTTTTTACTTTATTTATGAATAAAGAAATCCTTTGAGGCCAAATTATTTCACAGCTACTTCTCTCTTAGTTTCACAATACTGTACATAGCTTTACAAAGAGTCAATGCTTTCATTGTGATTTTTACTTAATGGGAAAAATACCCTTCGATTTGGCTTGGCTTTGATTCAGGAGTCAAGCCACAGAATGGGCTACCAAGGGAAACTTGAGTTATTTATAGATAAAGATTTCGACGGATAAGGATATTTTGACCACATCATGTCAACTATAACGTCATACAGTGGTGGTTGAAAGGACCTTCATCAAGATCATCACCATCTCCTTGCATCGTAATCATTATCATTATCATTATCATAATCATAATCATCATAATCATCATCATCATCATTATAATTTGGGGGATGAATGGGGGAAATGATTGAAGGGTGAATGGGCAAGCTGTCATGCGTTGCATAAAGCAGGTTGTGACGTAACAAGCATCGTTTCCACCTCCAGACATTCCCCCAAACCCACCAATCAAATCGTGTTGCATTACATGTCATACTTCATAAGGTGGTTTGAACGACGCGAATGATAATTTCACAAAATTGGCTCCTGTGCTTGATGCACATCATTTTGTGTTCACCGGTTTCTTTGAGAAAAATTCAGCTACATCTATTTCTGCATAATCCCTCATAATATGTGCTCATAGGCCTCATTGCCCCATTCTGGACCTTCGCTTATCATCATAACTCGCCCTTTGAAGCCATAATTGCTCTTCTTCGTCGAATCTTTCCCTCAAATGTGCTTTAAGGAAAAGTGGTTGCAGAATCGGTTACGGGCGGACAAAAAGGAGTCGAGATCACTTTTGACGATGGATATCCAGGGATACCAACGTGGGAGGTTTCTGCATTGTCCCCATAATTGCACTTTAAACTGACTATAGGTTAGCCAATTAGAAACACGACGTTTTCAGAAAATTCCCTTCCAAAGTCTGATCGACTCTGTTTATGATTATACAAATGCCTAATCGAGTCTTGAGATTCACATAGCAAAATTTCAGGTCAAATATACAGTAGTTGAGGCAGACAACACTATGGGGAAAGTTTTCTATACAGCTTACGCAATACCTTCACGAGAGCAATGACATTGTCAAAGATTGGCAACGACGCATGCAGGTCATTAACTACCAGCAGATATATAATTTTCGAGGAGTTTTGTAGTTGAGAAGTACGTGCTTACTCACGGTTATACAAAGACAGAAGAAATGCAGAATATAATGAAGTATTCAAGATTAGCAAAGGTATGTTCTGATTTTTTGTAGATCACACACGTATTTGTTTCAGATGATTTTACCACTTCTGAGCATTTTGTCCTCGGGCCTAGATTTGCCATCCTTCCGAGTGTACTTGCGCGTTGGTGAATTTTACAGGAAATACACTTTAAGATGTCATTCCAATTATCTTTGTAAATCTAGGCACGCTGATTTCTGAGACTTTTCTCTGTAAATTTATTCATCCCATCCAAATTTTCTATTGCCAAGTAATTTTTTATTGTCTCGTGCACACCATGCCGTAATAGATATACTCAACTCAACGACTACAAACTATCAGATAACCATGAACCGTCGCTTATTTTCCGTCACGCAACTTTTTGTTGGCCTGGTTTATCCTACCCCTACTACGAAATAGAAATAGATTCCCGAATGATTGCTGTATATTTTCTCTCAGATTCTTTGGAATGAGTGTCTGCCGATGTTTCTTTTCATCTAAACTATCAGATTAAATTGTTTGGACTGTGTTTTGTACTGTTATGCAATGTGGTTAATTGCATGAAGGGAATTTCGCGGACCTAGGGGTTTTAAAATTATGAGATGAGAAAGTTTTCCCATTTATACAAGACCATTTTCTATTTTACAAGTGATTCATCCACTTGATTCCATTCCATTCCAAGTTGCGACTGATTTTCCCGCAGGGGTATTCACTTCTGGAGAACTCTTCTTTACACCAAAAACGAGTATATTTTCCTGTTAACGAAGGTAAACATGAATTGGTAGGAACACGAATTCACAAATGGACTATGAAGCCGAAATATTTCCTATTAATCAAAAAGCTTGGAAAGGGATAGTTATGCAAAGCTAACACACATCCACATGCAAGTCTATATAGTTATCACATACACAGTTTATATATTTATCACATACACGGATTATATAGTTCTCATCTCTCTTTTACCTTGCCTAGGTTTATGTAAATTGATGTCTGTTTAAATGCATATTGTTTGTTTATGTATCATATTGATTGTATGTGTATATGATATTGTTTATGTGTACCAAAATGTATTTTCATTCATAAATCTATGTCAGTGTAGAGAATGAGGATTTGTTGAGTGCTCCACAAGGCATTGTAAAATGATATTTCACTAATGAGAAAAGGGCATTTGATAAAAGGGCACACAGCTTAGTAAATGTACAGACACACTTGCTATAAATTTAAAAGTTCGGTTCTCAGTTTCTTCGTTCCTTCGTAGCAAGAAAATTTGCAACAGCAGCTGTTGAACATGGCAGTTCAAATGAGGCAAAACAAAATTCACTGTAGGAAAAGAGCATTCAACTGGTGGGGCAAACGTTTTCCGTTTTTGGGAAAGTGGAAGGGGATGGCGGGGAATTTTGAGACCATTTCATATGTTCAAAAATGCCCCGGTGCTCTGACTGCCATGTTTATCAATCATCAGCTTAACACGCATTGGTAAATGCTTATAAAACTCCATATGAATCTAAATAAGAAACCATATATGCAGAAGAGCAAAAAATTATATATGTTGGCAAAACAATTAAATGTAATGATGTGGTATGTCATGCTTGTCCAAATAACAAATGATAAGATGACTAATAGTTCTTGATAGTGGAAAGTAGAAGTAATTATGTCAATGTATGGAAAATATAACCTTCAATTTAGAGCTGCAAGTTTCCTTCTGAGCAGTTGTCATAAAAAGATACTATTAAGAACTCAAGGTTGTGTTTTGGTTTTACATGTTAACGCAGGCTGGGTATAGATATCCATATACTCAGCCTGCATGGACAATCAAAAGCAAAAAGAAGCAGAAAATAGCACTGGGGCTGTAAAAAGGGAAAATATGGCCCATGGAAACATATTAAGGGGCGAAGATGCGGAGAGCAAAGAGAGGCTAGCCAATGATTCGTAGGGATGAGAGGGATTAATAAAATGGATGAAAGAATTTTCAGTTGAACTAATTAGGTAGCTGCAGTGTAGATTCACATCGAGTTCTACGAATCACAGTAAATGTTGGAAAAATAGTAAGCACTAAGCCAAGATCTTCATGCTGATCAAATTGATCAGTGTTTCGTGGTATGAGTTGTAATCTGTGGTTAAGGCTCGGCAGTGTGATCATGTGTTGTCTTTTTTATCCTCTAGTCTTTGTTGATGAGAAGAAAATGTCAACAGGTTTTTGTTGTTTGTTGATAATCATTCATACATGATTTAACCTTTTAGCTTACTACATCAGTAATAAATAACTGAATAAACGATGTTGTACAAATTTAAGTAAGTAAAATTATATAAAGTAGGTAGAAAGAGCTATATCATAAAAAGCAATTCTTCCTGGGGGTTGTATTGAGGTGTTGACCACAGCTAAGTCTTTATAGATCCGCTCTGTGTTTTCTGGGTAGATGTGTTTCTGTCTTGTTAACTTTGGATTAACGTTGATTCAGTAACAAGTTGTGCAACATTGAGGAAATGGCACCCTTGATGAAGGGGGTTAGTATGAATGTGTTTTCTGTAATGATCAGTGGTATGGTGAGGTGTTTCCATGCGGTGGCTCCGGTATGGATTCGTGCACATTTCACCGGAAAAGCACTATTGGGAGTAAATCAAGTGGTAACAGCATCACAAAATGTTGTAAAGGAACACTCAACAGCCCTCTCTCTGTTTTCTACCAGACTCAGAATCTGGTGTATGATATTGTATGCAATGGAACATAATCAATAGAGGCATAAGGATGTCATTCTTAAGAAAGTTTAGAGAATCCAGTTTCCGCTGGAAAATCTAACATTAAAATTGAAGGCAGTAGTGATGCAGGCCCACATCAGCTGTTTAGTTACCATATACCCAACCCACATCAACAAATAGAAGTTGCTTTGTTTTTTTTGCCCAATTTAAAGCTCAAAATTGGGAAAAATTATATTAAAATGAATGTAGAATATGTAGTGCCGTGGTGTAGTGGTGTAGTGGTTGTTAGTTTGATTCCAACATGTGTCACTTCTAAAACGCCATTGGCGAGGAAGGCCACAGGAAACCACCTCATGCATTCCACTTCCCTAGAAACAACTCCGAGCCCTGTCTCTGGTTTCTGCTGCGCTCGAAATCGAGTATGCAATTTTGATTTTTAGGCCACAGCAAGGAGGTCCAGTTATGCTAATCAAAATTAGCGATTGTGACTATTTCCAAATGTCAATCTGAAAATAACGGTAGATGCATATGGTAATGGAAAAAATTGCTCCAGTGTAGTTGAAGTTTTCATCCTTGGAGTCCACAAGCCGTGAAACAAACAAGCAATCTATTTCCTTTCTTTTACAGCAGTGATGATGTTGGTATACTCAAAATTTACTAAGTTTCTTTTGTCTTGATTTTAGAAAGTTCTCGGAGACCTAAACAAGTATCAAGGATGGATTCGTATGGTATCTACCCAAATCAATGTGAGTGTGTTTATGTGAAGAGCTTGCTAACCCATTTGCACATCATATTGCCTTCTTCTTGCTTTCCTGAATCCTACATCTTGCCATCTTTCAAATCTAAGATCGATAAACTTGATCTGATCTCTCTCTCCTCTTAGCTGTTTGTTGGGGCTTTGTATAGGCCCCCTTAGCCTTTCCTCAACATAACCCACTAAAAGAAAAGGGACAAAAATATGCAATTTGTGGAGTACTGTTTATGTGTAATATGCAGTCATGATCTGTAGCCTCTTGGTAGGAGGATTGCTTTGTATTGCAGTAATTTTTTCCAAACTTCATCTTTTCATTGTATATCTTAAAGGATACCAATGCAAATCTCACTAAAAAGGTAACTTTTATTTGACTGGCTTACAGCTACTAACGGCATTGAATATGTAGGAAATGATAGTGATAATGATAACAACAATGGTATGAGATAATTTCATTGAGTAGCCCATAATAGTTTGTCTCAAAGCGTTAATTCTTTTCAAAAGGGCCTACTGTCAATGTAAAGTTTATGTTAGGCTGGGGTTCATTTCAATGGTGACATCATGCCAAGAGGCCATTTATGCTGCATGCTGTTTTATTGCACAGCATCCAACACTTTTGGAGGTACCTCAGGAGACTAACACACGCTGCTATCAGTAAGCCAACCCTAACTGTAACATTCTGCCACCTGTGCAGGACACATGTTGATAACAGCATCTGTTGTTGAAATGTTTATCCTGTTTAAATATTCATTATATCATTATTATTATCTTTCCCCTCCTCTTATCACTGATGAAGACCTGCATCCTGAAATGCCCATCTCCACTGCCTCTAATACTCTTTATGTTTTAGAATTGAGCGTTGGCTTTGAGGCAAACCTTGATTATAATGCTAGTAGGAAGTTTACCAAATATTGCTACCTTCTGAATGACCTAACATCAAAATACCGCCACGTTAGACTTGTGAACTTTTCCATAGGTTCCCTTGGAATCCACTCCTGTGATTAATTCATTCAGATGTGTAGTGATATAATCATTGACAAAGCACATACTAGCTATGTAATTGCTAAGTTACGACTATAATCATTAGCACAACTAATTACATATTCTGCATGCGCAACAAACCCTAGACTAACCTAGATGTTCTATCCTACGGACAGCTTTCCTTCATTCTTTAGTTCTTCTTATGAAAATAATTTACCTTTCTCCGGTTTTTTCTTTTTAATTATTTATTTATTCATTCATTTTTTTCACTGGAAATACCTGTAATTAGGCCAGCCGAATACAAATTGCCTATTATTAGAGAGATTTGTATTTGTATGTTTAGTTTATATATCAATTTATCAGTTTTAAAAAAAATTTATTATCTAATGGATCTGTTAGATACTCATTGTCATTATATTATTATTATTACCATTATTATTATTCACTGTGCTTATAAAGCTGTGTGGTGCAAATGGTAAAGAACAGAAGTTAGTGCCACATTGTCCGCCATGATGACCAGAGAAGGGCTGAAAGCTTTTTTTGTTGAGCATTCTATTGCACAAATACATATCTGAAGACAGTAGGATTAGTCAACAAGTATGATAAGACAAAACGGCTCTATACGCAGGCTAGTATCATGGGATTAATTAATGACCGGAAGTATAAATATAGGTCCAAATAACACAGCGGTGATAATGATGATAATCATAATCATGAGTTCAAGTCTCAGTTCTTGACAGGATTAACTTTTTGTTTGCTGCTTATCAGCATGTGTTACTTATTAAAATACTATCTCAAATGCTCTTGTGCTTCTTATGCCAGTCCGGTGACCTTGTCATAAACAAGACATCATCCCCAAAGAGCAAGCCACACGAAAATGATTTGGTTTTTGGCAAGACAATGTCTGATCATATGTTGGTTATTGATTGGACGCAAAATGATGGATGGAGCAGACCAGAAATCAGGCCGTATGGTCCACTCTCGATACCACCAAGTGCTTCAGTGTTACATTATGGACTAGAGGTAGTTCTAATAGCTGTTTCTTTCTCTCATACCCTTTTTAAATTCTTGATCAATAAACTTGATCACATCTCCCTCTCCTCCTAGCCTCTCACTTTTTTCGTACTTCATTTATTGGGGCTTTGTATAGACATCCATGGCCTTTCCTGTAGTACATAACTCACTAAAAAAGAACTCAGCTCTTACATTTGCAATTTTTCTCCATTTTGTCAATTTTTCACAAAATATATGACAGAGTGCCGCATTATTAAACTCAGTGACAATGTTATTTCTAATTCCATGTTTTACTCAACTAATCGCAATACTTAACCTGTACTCCAACCGATGAATTAATTTACAGATGTTTGCCCAATAGAAAACGGCACCATGATGAAGGAAAAGAAGCCAAAAAATCATAGTTTATTTCTCAATGATTGCTGTAGAGCAAATGCCTCAGGCCCCTCATTCATTTGCATCCAAAGGGCTCAGATGTTGTAGCCTTGCTACTCTTTAAACTAATTTAATGGCTCAATGCATTCCAAGTTGTCAAGGGTTGAAAATGCCATAAAAGCGATTGAAAGCCCTCCGGCAGGCAGCAAGAATTAAGCAAGAGAAGCCACATTCAAAGGGACCTTTCATATTTTACCTTCTACAATTTGCATCCAGTATACGGTCTTCTTCATTTTCTGGCTTTTTTCTTCCCGTATTAGAATCGTGAATTGGTCTGATAGTTTGTCACAAGGGGCTCCCCCACTATGGTTTCCCAAAGGGGGCAGTACCATAGGGCTTCCCCATCTTAGAGTCGAATGCTCGTATTGCTGCCATTCGTCCCTATTATTCTGGGCTTGGGGCGGATAATTCGAAGGTAGTCCAAACCCTCCCCCATCTTGCTTTCACGTTCGGTGCACTTTATGTTAAGAAAAGCCATATTACGCAAAATCTGCCAGAAATTACGCTTGAGAAGGTCGGATTTTCTAACGAAGCTTTTAACGGAAAGCCAGATACAATTCCACGCCTGTTAACGAAACCTTTCCTTTAAAACCTGTGATGCATCTGAAACTTGTAAGTAACCATTGCAACTACTGCTATGTTTTATCAAATAACCGCATTATAGGTTTTTCCTTTCTTGCCCTTGCGTTACAGGACACGTGTTGATGACATCATATTTTGTTGATATGTAAATCCCGTTTGAAGATTCGTTATATAATTATAATATAACCCAACCCCGGACTGCGGCTCATGTCACCCCGGGTAATTTTAGTACGAGCCGTCTGCTGTTGATCTGACAAATGCTTCATCACATGGCTCTTCAATTGCAAGCATGCTGACTGTTTGTCTTATTTAGGTCTTCGAAGGAATGAAGGCATATAAAGGCGATGAAGGTGAAATTCGACTCTTTCGCCCATTTGAAAATATGTCACGATTATTGAAATCAAGCCTCCGACTCAGTCTTCCCGTAAGTCTTCTATACTTCCATTTAATTAGTATAACACTATTACTTTTGCCAACGTTTAAAAAATTGTTTTTATTCTTACCATTATTCTATCAGTACAACCAATATCAAGCTATGCGTGCACGTGTGCGTGTACGTGCTCGTTTTTATGTGCATTTGCGTATTCGTGCGCGTTTTTGCGTGCATGTGTGCGCTTATATATATGTGTTGATGCGGGTGTCCCGCGTGTTTAGCGTGCATGCTATTGTTTCCACGCTTTTTGTCATATCTTCTCGTTGGATCTTCTTCACGGAGCCTTCCCTTCAAATGTGCTTTAAGGGAAGGTGGTTGCAGAATCGGTTATGAGCCGACGAAAATGAGTTGAGATCACTTTCGGCGGTCGATATCTAGGGACACCAACGTGGAGGTTTCTGCAATGTCCCCTTCTCGTTGGTATTGATCATGGATTCTTTTACCTTCTTTGAGATGACACTAAGCCCGGCATAATACGATACTACCCCGAGATATTAGCTATCCGATATATTCCTCGCAGGATAGATCAATTTGTCTGTGCCAGCATTAAGAAATTTTTCAAACGAACTCCCCCAGCACATATGACTGAGATATTTCATCCAGTCAACCAGGACAGAATCACTCAAAGATCAAAGTTCAAATTATACATAATAGCATTTTTGAAAAGCAAGGCCGGACTGGCGTGCCAATCCTACCTAGGCGCCAACACGTGGAATAGTCTTCCATCAGAACTAAAAACAATGACCGATGTCAACACCTTGAATCAAAATCAAAGAGAAATTTTCCAAAAATGTAGTAAGAAATGGGCAGTGGCGCATATTTCTTCTATCAAGGACCGGTTTGTAACTAGCAATGATAAAACATTTCTGTATCACTCTTTTTTCTCTTTTTTCTTCTCCTGTTGAATTAGCACCCTTGAAGGGACCGTGATGAAAATATAGTCAGCTTGACCTTTTCATGCCATCCCTGCCACTGAAATTAGGGGCGTTTGTCTTCGTTTTTAGTTTTCACTATTTTACTTTATTCTTTTTAACTTTTATACTTGTAAATGGGATCAATTTGATAAGCTATAAATACATACATTGCCACGCATCGCCATAAATAGCCATACATGGCCATGCATACATACATCATCGCCATACATAGTCATACATAGCCATGCATACATACATCATCGCCATACATAGCCATACATCGCCATAAATAGCCATACATAGCCATGCATCGCCATATATAGCCATACATAGCCATACAGAGCCATACAGGGCCATGCATACAGAGCCATACATAGCCATACAGAGCCATACAGAGCCATACAGGGCCATGCATACAGAGCCATACATAGCCATACAGAGCCATCCATAGCTATGCATACATAGCAATACAGAGCCATACATAGCCATGCAAATATACATGCCATTTGGTACATTTTCCATGCCCTTAGGAATTTAACTTTAAGGCAGTCCACTTAATTACTCAAACGCAACAAAAAATTCACTGTAAATTTTTTCCGTCGTTTCTAGAGCTTTGATAAAGAAGAACTACTCAAGTGCATAGTAGAACTGGTTAAACTGGAGCAAGATTGGATTCCGAATTCTCAAAAATGCTCGTTATACATCAGACCCACAATAATCAGCACTGAGGTGATCATATGACGATTGCTAATAACTTATTGATTGCTAATGATGATGACGATGTTGATTATGACAAGGATCATGATGATGGTTATGATGACGATGATGATTATGATGACAATGTTGGTTGTGATGCTAATGATGATAGTGATGATAGTAATGACGATGATTATGATGGCGATGATGATTGTGATGATGATGATGATTATGATATATTGATTGATTGATTGGTCGATTGATTGATTGATTGATTGATTGATGTGTGTGTATGTATGTATATGTGTGTATGTATGTATCTGTGACCTCACTTTGTGGGAGAAGATTCACGAAGTAGTAGATGCTGTATGAGTTATAAGGAGATTGATATGTCAGGGAATTCGAGTTGGGCTATGCAGTTAGCTATTTTGTTTTGTTGTTTCAATGGAAAATTCTTTGGGTATTTTGTTGAGTATTTGCTTTGCTTCTTAAGCTGCTAGTTTGTTTGATCCCAATATATTTGAAAGTGGAGGTATCAGAAAAGATTCGTGGCATGAAGGGCACCCGGTGGTAGAGGCTCAAGCTAAACCGTCACGAAGATGGGAAAGCCATTTGTTACTTCGCATAACAGAAATTACAAGAAGAGGTGGGCCATTGCCATGAATTGTTCGACAGGTCAGTCCTGGAAGGATGCTTTTTTCAGCTACTAGTGCAAACTTTCCTTCAAATGCGATTCTGGAACCGCGAGAATGTGGGGGGGGGGGGGGAACAATCGAGACTCACAGTCAAAAGTATTTTCTATCAACGTGGACAACTTCTATCAACATCTGCGTTATTGACGCATCTTACTACGCTGAGGTTTTGTAAGATAATTTATTCCAAAGATCAAATTTGTCCAGCCATCTTTAACTCATAAGCGCTTTCAAACGTTTCGTAGGAGAAAGTATGGTGTCCTAGTCAAGTAACTCTTGACATGAAGATCATTCAGGCGTTGATCGATACTGAAAATGACACCGTGGTTTTGAAGCCTCGTATGGTCTAAAACCTGAGCATTTATCGGAATAGTTTATGAGAGATTGAGAAAGTCATATTGGGTTCAATTCCAGTGCAGACTTGTAACTGCTAATGAAAATATTCGAAAAGTGGACAAAGTTCGTCTATAGACGTACAAGAATAGAATCCCCTACCGGTTTAAAAACGAAGCGCGCATCTTTCCTGCAAGCATTCACATTTTGCTTTCAACTTTTAATGTTAATCTTACTACATGAAATGAAAAGCGAATACGAAATCGAACCACAGCGAGAACACAATACTGCAAAATCGTACTGCGGTCGCAACATAATTTTTTTGCAATTCGCAACCTTCGCATAAGCTTGTCAAATTTATTCGCTGATTTCTTGGCACATCAGATTCATTTCTTTCTCGTAAATCTCGTCAGGATTAGAGGATAACTCTTGCATTAACTTTACACAATCCATTTTCAATTCGTTGGGCAACCAGACAACCAGGAGAAACTCTCTTTGTCCATGCTGGGATATCCCTTCCCTTACTGCTTGAGCCAAATGACATCTGAGTGCTAGAGTGTTCGCTCCATACGAGTTCACTCTCAGAACTGGAACGCCTTCGTTTGTGTTGCATTTGCTGGACTGAATAAGCGAGAGGGAAAAATTAGATTCGCCTTCAGGGGCGTCGTATCTTGTTAGCAAGAGGCGAATGCCAGGGACCTCTTCAAAATACTTCCAATTTTGATGCTTTCTGAGGCTGTATATATTGGCGTGTATCCCCATAAGATCTCCAGCAAACAAACTTCGCATAGTTTCTTCACTGTCATAGAAGGCTCTGAATTCTTGCCAAGTCAAATTTTCCATTTCCACTTCAGAATTAGAGATTTGCTTCTCTACATCCTGTAGGTTGCAACCCTTGAAAGAAGCCATAAGGAGGCCCAGAGCATGTACCTTCTCATACCCCTGCACAATGTTTACTTGAGACTCTTTCAGCCGATAGATGCGCTTGAAATTGGGCAGTTCCTTCCGAATTTGTGCCTCTGTGAACGCTATCAGTGACTTGTAAATGCCACGACCTCGATAGTGAGGATCGACTCTGGAGCTACGTATTGTGACACTTTCGGCTCCGTCAACCACGTTGCTTGCAACGAAGGCCACAATTTTACCAGATCCATGCTCACCGACATATTGGAACCAATCTGCACTTGCAAGCCACACCTTGAAGTCATCAGCCAGTGTGTCTTTGCCTTGGTAGATGCCCTGTGACATTGACATGATACCGTCATAGTCCGTGGAAGTTGCTTCGCGAAATTTCACGTCCATTACTAAATAGAATCTTTAGAAACCACACCGATGAACTGGCAATACCCCGCACTTGGCTATCTCATGCGGATCCATGGAATTGTTTGCAACAGTAATCTTTACAGTGCTACATCCTTTGATCTCTTTTGCGGTTTTCATTCCTTTTAGATCTTTCAGCCTTTTCATTCTAATGTTTTTTGCTCCATTGGACCCATTCGTTAATGCAAGGTCATCAACAAAAATGCTTGGCTCGGTTGCGAGTCGCCGTTGCCCCCATCGCCACCAGTCTTCTCCGGTTGGCTCGGTCTTGGGCAGCTCTGCACATTTCGAACATTGTTAGGTTTGGAATATCTTACACGTGGTAGCCCAGTCTCAAATGCTCAGGTTATCAACTATTTTCCTCCTTCTGCCCTAATGGTGGGGTTTGTGCATTTATTCGCTCTGATGTACAACCCTTACACCTCAACCAATTTGACCTTTTCAATCCTGCACGTGGCTTTCAACTCATCTGGTTGAAAATTTCTCTTCCTCACGCTAAAAATTGCATTTGCACTCTATACCGCTCTCCTAACTAAAAAAACCACGAAGTTCTTTTCGACAACCTTTTCAAATGAATTGAAACCATCATTTTACAGTCTCCATTCTCTGAAATCTTTGTCCTTGGTCATTCAACCCCCACAACTCCAACGGGCTCACCGATTCATCTAATGTCACCAACCCTGCTGGCCGGGATGCTGTAGCATCTCTCCTCTCACACATACCTTTTCTTTCTACAATCATTCACTTCCTCAATTCGTTTTATCGCTCATAACAAATCATACTATTGCCTCATCCACACATTCCTACACACAACCACCTCTTACCTCAAAATTGTTGTTTGTGCCTAAGTTCTCCTTACACAGCATTCTCTAACGCTTCGCTACTATTTTTATCTTAGCATGTCACACACAAACAATTATGTAATCTTTGTAATAAATAGAAGTGAATTGTAACCAGAAAGAAGAACCATGTAGGAGAAAACAACAAGCACGTCTCTTGTGTGTGTCCACACTAAAGGCAAGACTGCAAGTGGTATGACCGTTTTTTATTGATTGTAAATAGTAGTTCAACAGTAAAATAGTCTCAGCCGCGAACTGCCAAAATGCTGAGACCCTTGTTATTGTCAATGCCATGACACAGGTAATGTCACAGACTACACGCGTTCCTCATCGTGCAGGAGGCAAAGCAAATGCTCGTAATCTTCTCCTCGCATCAAACCCTGGCATTTGCTTTCCTCCTACCGTTACTTCTCCTCTTGCTAACTCTAATCATTGTCTCGTAACCTTAGGGCATGACTTCCTCCCTCACCTGGACAGGCCCTTTGCCCAAGAAAGAGTCTTCCACTACAGCAAGGCTGATTGGGACTCCCTTCACACTTTTCACTCTTCTTACCCGTGGTCTTCAGGGTTTTCAAATGATCCTTCCTCTTTTGCTTCCTAGCATGGATCTTTTTATTCCCTCTTTTTACAAGCCTGTTGAAAAAATTTCCCCTAAGTGGTTCAATACACAGTGCGTCAAAGCTGTGAATAACAAAGACCACTACTTCAAGGAATGGGAGCCACTTCAAACGCAACATTCAAGAACTTCTTTCATCCACCCATCCGTGGAACAATCGAGACTCACAGTCCAAAGCATTTTCTATGAACGTGGACAACTTCTATCAACATCTACGTTATTGACGCATCTTACTACGCTGAGTTTTTGTAAGATAATTTATTCCAAAGATCAAATTTGTCCAGCCATCTTTAACTCATAATCGCTTTCAAACGTTTGGGAGGACGAAGGATGGTGCCCCAGTGAAGTAACTCTTGACATGAAGATCATTGAGGCGTTGATCGATACTGAAAATGACACCGTGGTTTTGAAGCCTCGTATGGTCTAAAAACCTGAGCATTTATCGGAATAGTTTATGAGAGATTGAGAAAGTCAAATTGGGTTCAATTCCAGTGCAGACTTGTAACTGCTAATGAAAATATTCGAAAAGTGGACAAAGTTCGTCTATAGACGTACAAGAATAGAATCCCCTACCGGTTTAAAAACGAAGCGCGCATCTTTCCTGCAAGCATTCACATTTTGCTTTCAACTTTTAATGTTAATCTTACTACATGAAATGAAAAGCGAATACGAAATCGAACCACAGCGAGAACACAATACTGCAAAATCGTACTGCGGTCGCAACATAATTTTTTTGCAATTCGCAACCTTCGCATAAGCTTGTCAAATTTATTCGCTGATTTCTTGGCACATCAGATTCATTTCTTTCTCGTAAATCTCGTCAGGATTAGAGGATAACTCTTGCATTAACTTTACACAATCCATTTTCAATTCGTTGGGCAACCAGACAACCAGGAGAAACTCTCTTTGTCCATGCTGGGATATCCCTTCCCTTACTGCTTGAGCCAAATGACATCTGAGTGCTAGAGTGTTCGCTCCATACGAGTTCACTCTCAGAACTGGAACGCCTTCGTTTGTGTTGCATTTGCTGGACTGAATAAGCGAGAGGGAAAAATTAGATTCGCCTTCAGGGGCGTCGTATCTTGTTAGCAAGAGGCGAATGCCAGGGACCTCTTCAAAATACTTCCAATTTTGATGCTTTCTGAGGCTGTATATATTGGCGTGTATCCCCATAAGATCTCCAGCAAACAAACTTCGCATAGTTTCTTCACTGTCATAGAAGGCTCTGAATTCTTGCCAAGTCAAATTTTCCATTTCCACTTCAGAATTAGAGATTTGCTTCTCTACATCCTGTAGGTTGCAACCCTTGAAAGAAGCCATAAGGAGGCCCAGAACATGTACCTTCTCATACCCCTGCACAATGTTTACTTGAGACTCTTTCAGCCGATAGATGCGCTTGAAATTGGGCAGTTCCTTCCGAATTTGTGCCTCTGTGAACGCTATCAGTGACTTGTAAATGCCACGACCTCGATAGTGAGGATCGACTCTGGAGCTACGTATTGTGACACTTTCGGCTCCGTCAACCACGTTGCTTGCAACGAAGGCCACAATTTTACCAGATCCATGCTCACCGACATATTGGAACCAATCTGCACTTGCAAGCCACACCTTGAAGTCATCAGAGAGTGTGTCTTTGCCTTGGTAGATGCCCTGTGACATTGACATGATACCGTCATAGTCCGTGGAAGTTGCTTCGCGAAATTTCACGTCCATTACTAAATAGAATCTTTAGAAACCACACCGATGAACTGGCAATACCCCGCACTTGGCTATCTCATGCGGATCCATGGAATTGTTTGCAACAGTAATCTTTACAGTGCTACATCCTTTGATCTCTTTTGCGGTTTTCATTCCTTTTAGATCGTTCAGCCTTTTCATTCTAATGTTTTTTGCTCCATTGGACCCATTCGTTAATGCAAGGTCATCAACAAAAATGCTTGGCTCGGTTGCGAGTCGCCGTTGCCCCCATCGCCACCAGTCTTCTCCGGTTGGCTCGGTCTTGGGCAGCTCTGCACATTTCGAACATTGTTAGGTTTGGAATATCTTACACGTGGTAGCCCAGTCTCAAATGCTCAGGTTATCAACTATTTTCCTCCTTCTGCCCTAATGGTGGGGTTTGTGCATTTATTCGCTCTGATGTACAA
This sequence comes from Pseudorhiza aurosa, assembly GCA_964026355.1. Taxonomy (NCBI): domain Eukaryota; kingdom Metazoa; phylum Cnidaria; class Scyphozoa; order Rhizostomeae; family Lychnorhizidae; genus Pseudorhiza; species Pseudorhiza aurosa. The sequence continues at coordinate 5,897,775 of OZ032130.1, forward strand.
CCCTTACACCTCAAACAATTTGACCTTTTCAATCCTGCACGTGGCTTTCAACTCATCTGGTTGAAAATTTCTCTTCCTCACGCTAAAAATTGCATTTGCACTCTATACCGCTCTCCTAACTAAAAAACCACGAAGTTCTTTTCGACAACCTTTTCAAATGAATTGAAACCATCATTTTACAGTCTCCATTCTCTGAAATCTTTGTCCTTGGTCATTCAACCCCCACAACTCCAACGGGCTCACCGATTCATCTAATGTCACCAACCCTGCTGGCCGGGATGCTGTAGCATCTCTCCTCTCACACATACCTTTTCTTTCTACAATCATTCACTTCCTCAATTCGTTTTATCGCTCATAACAAATCATACTATTGCCTCATCCACACATTCCTACACACAACCACCTCTTACCTCAAAATTGTTGTTTGTGCCTAAGTTCTCCTTACACAGCATTTTCTAACGCCTCGCTACTATTTTTATCTTAGCATGTCACACACAAACAATTATGTAATCTTTGTAATAAATAGAAGTGAATTGTAACCAGAAAGAAGAACCATGTAGGAGAAAACAACAAGCACGTCTCTTGTGTGTGTGTCCACACTAAAGGCAAGACTGCAAGTGGTATGACCGTTTTTTATTGATTGGAAATAGTAGTTCAACAGTAAAATAGTCTCAGCCGCGAACTGCCAAAATGCTGAGACCCTTGTTATTGTCAATGCCTTGACACAGGTAATGTCACAGACTACACGCGTTCCTTATCGTGCAGGAGGGAAAGCAAATGCTCGGAGTCTTCTCCTCGCATCAAACCCTGTCATTTGCTTTCCTCCTACCGTTACCTCTCCTCTTGCTAACTCTAATCATTGTCTCGTAACCTTAGGGCATGACTTCCTCCCTCACCTGGACAGGCCCTTTGCCCAAGAAAGAGTCTTCCACTACAGCAAGGCTGATTGGGACTCCCTTCACACTTTTCACTCTTCTTACCCGTGGTCTTCAGGGTTTTCAAATGATCCTTCCTCTTTTGCTTCCTAGCATGGATCTTTTTATTCCCTCTTTTTACAAGCCTGTTGAAAAAATTTCCCCTAAGTGGTTCAATACACAGTGCGTCAAAGCTGTGAATAACAAAGACCACTACTTCAAGGAATGGGAGCCACTTCAAACGCAACATTCAAGAACTTCTTTCATCCACCCATCCGTGGAACAATCGAGACTCACAGTCCAAAGCATTTTCTATGAACGTGGACAACTTCTATCAACATCTACGTTATTGACGCATCTTACTACGCTGAGTTTTTGTAAGATAATTTATTCCAAAGATCAAATTTGTCCAGCCATCTTTAACTCATAATCGCTTTCAAACGTTTGGGAGGACGAAGGATGGTGCCCCAGTGAAGTAACTCTGGACATGAAGATCATTCAGGCGTTGATCGATACTGAAAATGACACCGTGGTTTTGAAGCCTCGTATAGTCTAAAACCTGAGCATTTATCGGAATAGTTTATGAGAGATTGAGAAAGTCAAATTGGGTTCAATTCCAGTGCAGACTTGTAACTGCTAATGAAAATATTCGAAAAGTGGACAAAGTTCGTCTATAGACGTACAAGAATAGAATCCCCTACCGGTTTAAAAACGAAGCGGGCATCTTTCCTGCAAGCATTCACATTTTGCTTTCAACTTTTAATGTTAATTTTACTACATGAAATGAAAAGCGAATACGAAATCGAACCACAGCGAGAACACAATACCGCAAAATCGTACTGCGGTCGCAACATAATTTTTTTGCAATTCGCAACCTTCGCGTAAGCTTGTGAAATTTATTCGCTGATTTCTTGGCAAATCAGATTCATTTCTTTCTCGTAAATCTCGTCAGGATTAGAGGATAACTCTTGCATTAACTTCACACAATCCATTTTCAATTCGTTGGGCAACCAGACAACCAGGAGAAACTCTCTTTGTCCATGCTGGGATATCCCTTCCCTTACTGCTTGAGCCAAATGACATCTGAGTGCTAGAGTGTTCGCTCCATACGAGTTCACTCTCAGAACTGGAACGCCTTCGTTTGTGTTGCATTTGCTGGACTGAATAAGCGAGAGGGAAAAATTAGATTCGCCTTCAGGGGCGTCGTATCTTGTTAGCAAGAGGCGAATGCCAGGGACCTCTTCAAAATACTTCCAATTTTGATGCTTTCTGAGGCTGTATATATTGGCGTGTATCCCCATAAGATCTCCAGCAAACAAACTTCGCATAGTTTCTTCACTGTCATAGAAGGCTCTGAATTCTTGCCAAGTCAAATTTTCCATTTCCACTTCAGAATTAGAGATTTGCTTCTCTACATCCTGTAGGTTGCAACCCTTGAAAGAAGCCTTAAGGAGGCCCAGAACATGTACCTTCTCATACCCCTGCACAATGTTTACTTGAGACTGTTTCAGCCGATAGATGCGCTTGAAATTGGGCAGTTCCTTCCGAATTTGTGCCTCTGTGAACGCTATCAGTGACTTGTAAATGCCACGACCTCGATAGTGAGGATCGACTCTGGAGCTACGTATTGTGACACTTTCGGCTCCGTCAACCACGTTGCTTGCAACGAAGGCCACAATTTTACCAGATCCATGCTCACCGACATATTGGAACCAATCGGCACTTACAAGCCACACGTTGAAGTCATCAGAGAGTGTGTCTGTGCCGTGGTAGATGCCCGTAGATATTGATTTGATACCGTCATAGTCCGTGGAAGTTGCTTCGCGAAATTTCACGTTCATTGCTAACTGGGAGCCGTAGAAATCGGATCCGTTACCGGAAAGGCCGTGCACTTGGCTATCTCATGCGGATCCATGGTATTGTCCGTAACAGAAATCTTTACAGCGCTCTATCCTTTGATCTCTTTTGCGGTTTTCATTCCTTTTAAATCGTTCAGCAACATTATGCTCCATTGGACCCAATCGTTGAAACAATGTCATCAACAAAAACGGCTGGCTCGGTTCCGAGCCGCCGTGGCCCCCATCGCCACCAGTCTTCTCCGGTTGGCTCGGTTCCGAGCCGCCGAGGCCCCCATCGCCACGAGTCTTCTCCGGTTGGCTCGGTTCCGAGCCGCCGAGGCCCCCATCGCCACCAGTCTTCTCCGGTTGGCTCGGTTCCGAGCCGCCGAGGCCCCCATCGCCACCAGTCTTCTCCAGTTTTCTCGGTCTCGGGCAGCTCCATTCCGACCATTGTTAGGCTGCAAGTATCTTTCAGGGAGTAGCCCAATCGGGTTTTCGGTCTTCCTCTACCTCTGCTTCCAGGCACCATTAACTATCAGGAGAGTTTTCTCCAGACAGTCGTGTGTCAAAGTGTGACCGATGAAGGCTAGTTGGTGAGTGGATCAAGGAGGGGGGAATTTTGCAGAACTTGCGCTGTGAGGGAAAATATTTCACATGACCGCGCTTCTTTTATTTTCTTATTTACTGGTATATTTATTTATTATCTTATTTGCTTATTCTCATCTGCTGTTTTAATCATACATTTGCGTGTTTTCTTGGTATTTCTGGAATCAATTATTTTTAATATAATTTAGGCTACTTTTGTAAAGTCATTGTAATCGTCTACTTATAAGCATTTGAAATATTGTAGTATTTATTCTCAGCATCCCGCGTGCGTAAAAAGGACGCCTTTCCTTTTCTGTTTTTTTCTCATCCAAAGATCAAATTTCAATGGTTTCGCAACATTAAGACAAATATCGAAAAACAAACTTACTTCCAATCCATGTCTTCTTATGTCATCATTCTTTATTAGATTATTTCTGTTTATTAGAAGCCAGCGAATAAATGCGCAATAAAGAATTTCCTGCTCTCCAAATTTCTTAGAATGCTGGGGGAACTTATCCAGCCTAGATAGTGGTAAAAGGAACACTGCTTGTTTGTCATTCAAATGTGGTCTTTGGAATTTCCTTTCCCCAAGTTTAATGCGATATTTACTATTTTGACGCCCAAAAACAATACAGTTCCCATTAACCATCTTTAGGCCGTCGCAGCACAAGTTGAGCTTTTTGCCAAACTCTTTAAAGAGCCAATTGGCTTTTGCAGCCGTCTAGAGCAAGGCACTAACAGAAGCTTTTGAAGCAACTTTTCCTGTGACAACAGACTAAAAAATTTGGAGAACAGGTAAATAATTATCATCTGCAAGATAAGTGATCCGCGCCAAGCATTCAGATTTGTTTTGTTGTTATGAACTTTCCACCCCCAAACTCGCTCCAGATTCCTACTCGCAAAAGAAAGGCTGGAATAGTTGAAATGATACCTAATATTCGTCACATTCGATAAGGAAAAGGAGTCACACAGAGCACCCTCCTCATAATAGTTTCAGAATAAGTATTGAACAAATTAATTCCATTTTCTTGAATCTGAACCTCATATCTGTTGCTAAGAGGTCGTGATCACTGTTAAAATCGACCCCCGGTTCTTGCGTTCCTGACGCTACTTCTCCATATCCGATTAACCGTGACTTTGTCGATTTGGTTTCGATGTTTTTCATCGGGCGATGTGGTGTATAGGTGTCTTGAGTGGTGTTTTAACATGGTGTTTGTTATCATTATTAGCACCCGTCAATTATCAATAGTCAACGATTAGTCATCTGTTATTTTCGATCATTATTCTTAATGGATCATCAAAAATCATCACAAATGGTCACAAATCAGCCATCGGTAATCATCAATCATCAATCATCATGAACGCTTTCCTTTTCGTAGGCAACTCTCGGAGTGAAGCCGCCAGCCCGTGCGAGTTTGTTTGTCATTGCTGGTCCCGTTGGACCATACTTCACAACAGGTACATTCAATCCTATATCGTTGCTAGCAGATCCGAGTTTCGTCAGAGCTTGGCCGGGTGGAATCGGTGATTGCAAAGCAGGAGGGTAAGGGCTCAATTCTGTTTTTTAATTACTATCTCAACAAGGCGTGAATTTTAGAACCAACCGAAGGGACGTTAAGTTAGGGGCCCCTTGCTTGGATGTGTCACGAACAGTGGTCACTAGAAACCGCCAGCATCAATAATCATCAGCCTTCATCAATTACTTGACATCATTGATCATCAGTATCATTATCAGCTATCTTTAGTGATTAGAAGTGATCAATCATCATTAGTCCTCATCAGTTATCATCATGCATCAATAGTTGATCACTATTCATTGTTTTAGATTAGCAGTAATCGATCATTAGTGTTATTCAGCAATGGTCATCTATCAATAATCATCACCAGTCATCCTAAATCATCACCAACCATGCATGGTAAATGAGTGTTTATCGTTATCAGTCATTAGCGATCATTGATCATCATTGATAACCTTCAATAATCGTCAATCGGCGTCAGTCACCATCAGTCATTGTTAGTCCGCACCTATCATCATTTTCATCATCTGGAAAGTGACCAAATTATGAACCAACAGCATTTATAAGAAGTGATTACTCCAGTGACACAGATTTTCTACCATTATTTAGTATCATTCTATTGACCGTAGTGCACTCTCATGCTAAGTAAATCATTTATCGATGTTTATTTCCGCTCTTTTCCAGCAACTATGGACCTACGATATATGCCCAGCAAATCGCCCAACAAAAGGGCTGTTCTCAGTGTCTTTGGCTATACAATGATGAGGTAAGAGACCATAATTTCTTTCATGACGCATTTGTCATTGCCAAACATCTCCCATTGCTCTGATGCATTATCCATCAAATGGAATTCGATATCATTGATTGGGAAAACAGAAAACGAATTTTGCCGGTCATTGCTATCTTGTCTTAGTGCTTGTTTTCGCTTTTTTCCGTAATTGTCCCTTTTTTCGTTACCTTTAGGTAACCGAAGTTGGAACGATGAACATATTTATGCATTGGATCAACGAGAACGGAGGTAAAATTTCGATTTAGTGCAGCCCTATTGCATGTGATCAACCAATGAATCGTCTGTGATTGAGTCAAGTCGTTGGTAGCAGTATACACTAGAGATTATTGCAAGTTTTTTTGTACACATGATTCTACCTAGATGTTAAAGGTATAAATTTTGACACTGAGAAGCGTTTTGCTTATCGAGCAGCGTCCAGGTCATTCCTTACCATGTGACCACACCTCGTGATTCCCACGCCTGGAATTACAAAGAGCTGGCGACTCTCCTCACTCTAAGTAAAAATTTAACTGAGGTGGGACTCGAGCCACTGACCATAGGATCAATGCGCAAGAATTTTACCATTGAGACAGCATAGTAAGTCCAATCTCTGGTTTTTTTGTAGATGAGGAATTGGTCACGCCGCCACTGAATGGCCTAATTTTGCCTGGAGTTACACGCAAATCTGTTCTTGAATTGACCAGCGAGTGGGTTAGTACGCTTTGGAATTCAATATTTGCCTACTTCTCTTTCACTCTTGCAATCTTTGCAGAGTTGGCTCACTTATTGCCAACTATTCAACCCAAGACCCACTTCCAATAAATATATGCTGCCTTTGCTCGGAGCATGCATGCAACCCAGCTTTAATCGAATATTCACTCCGTTCAACTTTTGAGTTTGGTTTAAGCTGGCCAATGTATCCAGATTCCCGTATTTTGTTTGACAAATTGCGCTAAAGTTGCAGTCTTTATAGATCCATCCCACCAATCGTGATCTGTGTAACGTCTTGCCTTCCTCTTCCTTTGTAGAGCTATGTAACTTGTCTCCTTTCCAATCCAAAATAAAAAAGCTGGATCGCATTTCCCTCCACTTAGCCTTTCTCCTTCTGCACTCTCTTATATGCAACCAGAGCCTTTCCCTAACACAACGAACCCAACAATGTTCTGGACCTTATAATCTGATATTTTCTGTCCCATCGCTGACCGACCTCAACTTTTGTTGAATAGGCTCGGCCGAGAAACCATAAGCTGACATTAATCCCCCATTGTTCTGAATCCAGATTCTTTTCCACTTTTTTTTTCGACGTTCTTTTATATCAGAACAAATTCAAAGTGACAGAAAGATCGTTCACAATGCAAGAATTGATCAAAGCCAACCAAGAAGGAAGGGTAAGTTGATACCCCTGTATTAATTTTACGATGCATCACCACAAGAGTGAAGTTTATACTTGTAAGACAGCCCCACGTGAAATACTAAGCCACTGTTTGCCACTATGTTCATTCATTCGTTCATTAGTAAAATATACGCTCGCAGTGAGCATTTACAGGATATAGGACCTCATTCACTGCTGCCTTTTTTCGCGTGTTCTCCTCCATTCTTCACGATCCGCCGCCTTTAGCCATGCCTCTTCAAATTTCGCTATGTGTTGGGCTAAGTTCAATTATCTTTGGTTTGAGTCGAGCCATAGCCCCTCAACTTTTCCCCTCTTGCACTATTACACGATCAGTGTCGCTGGCTCATATCCTCTCTGGTTCTTTCGGCCATGATTTTCTCTCTCTTTTTCGCATCCCTCAATTCTCTTCTTGCTTTTTAGAATCAATATTCATTCTTTTTTCTTTGCTCGTATAGAAAAAAATGTCTACTGTACCTATCCAAAAACTACTAGACAACACCGTAGGGACAATACCAAGGGGAGCGAAAAAACAACGACTACCCCAAGGCCAAAAACATAAAGACACACAGCATTAAGCTAAAACTACAGAATATACTATTAGATTCTGCCGCGCATTAGATATCGGATCAGGGTTAGGATGAAACATTGGAATGCCACGAAAGGAAACTCGTCCCTGATGCTAGGTGGTTGTTATTTTCATTGTTTATAACGTTTGATTGCATTTGCTCTAGGTGAAGGAAGTATTCGGAGCGGGAACAGCTTGTGTCGTTTGTCCTGTTGATAAGATACTGTATAAAGATGAAGTAAGTACTTATATTCTCAACGTATTTGCAGCCCTTATCTGTGTTGGTCAGTTCAATCATCTATATCGGGGCTATCTATTGCGTATCCCACGGGCCCACGTCGATTTCATTACAGAACTTTTGATTGGTATGGAAGTAGTTGCCCTTCATCTATGACCTAATTCTAAAAGTAGCCCTTCTTGAAAGGTTTTATGGACCTGGTGCTCTAAAAGCTATTTCCCACTTAAAAGGAACCGATCCATCGCAATGGTATCAATTTTTGTGTGAGGAAAAGCACTTTGCCTATACAAACACTGTGTATAGTCAGTGGTTTACATATTCAGGTTAAGCAAGGGGTAGGCCGTCTGCAATCGTTGTGGCGCTAAGATATCGAAATAGTGTCATTCAATGTAAGGCTAATAATATTTGAATTGACGAAAAGGTATTTCAGCTGGAGAAGGTAGATTGGTAGAAAATCTCTTGTGATATTCATGGTGATTCAGAAATCCAAGCGTGGGCGCCACGCAGGATTCCTTCGATTCGTGATTAATATTTTTGGTTCCAAGACAGATTATTTCAAGCGCTCCGTGTCCTATACATCAGATTGATGTGATTCTACTTTGAGACTCTTTCGATTCCTGCTTAATGCAGTAGATGATTTCAAGAGGCGAGTAATCCTTAGCTCTTTGGACATTGGGGAAATTTTTAAGCCAGGCAGCTCACACCTGCTCACATCATTCAGTTATTTTTTTTTCGAATATTTATACTGGATGAAACATTTCAACTTTAGATTAGCTGTTGACAATGTGCGTCCAGTGCTTGTGCCCTCATAGTTACTTCTGAATACTCATTTACTGACTTCGGAAGGATGGACAGCTTAATTGACTGTTGGCTTGTGGTTAGTGGTTCCAACGACGGGATTCGAACCCACGCGAGTAGACCTCGCATGATGATTCAAAACACTGCGCCTTAACCACTCGGCCACACCACCACTATGTTATTATATTTTTAATATAGTTAAATTAAATTATCTGATAAGTTGTCTGATAAATGATCTAAGTATGTTGTGTTTCTGTATTTGAAATAGTTCCGTTGCTTTGCCTACAGTTAATTCACATACCGACCATGGAAAATGGGCCTAATGTTGCAAAGCAAATTTACCAGGAGCTCACTGATATACAGGTATCGTTTGACTCATATTGCCATCTCTCTGGTTTTTTGAGAGGCGATTGACGTATTTATTCTTAGATTACTTGGAAGCGAAAGTGGATATTTTATTCCGATTCTCGTAGATTGAAAATATGGGCGCCTGTTTGTGCAGCTTTTTGATTCGTGTTCGACACTCAGTGAAGAATTTCTAGTTTTCGAAGTTGCATTCGATTCACCTTTTTCTCTTGAGGACATAAACACGTGTCACGCGTAGTTTCTTCTTCTCACTGCACGTTATTTTTGTTTGACACTCAGCAGGGCTTGAATATATAGATTGATAATGTCAATTTTTCAAGCAAGTACACGCCATGCCGTTGCGAAGCCCCCCTCTATCAGTGACAAGAGACTGGCGTACAGAGCCGGTGTGAATGTGGGAGGTCGGTCCAAATGGGGATTGAAAGGGGGAAGGGGGAAAGGGGAAGTTTACAGCAGGAAAATCATTCTACCGTAAATCTTCTATCCACCAAAAGCTTAACTCATTCACACCCCAGGTTTCACGACCTAATCCACGAAATCTATCCCGCAAATCACCAATCACCCCAAGAACATGCAATTTATGGAATGTCTTGTCTTTTTCCTTTCCCGAATCCAACAATTAGCCCACTCTCAAATCTAAGGTCAATAAATTCGAACTTATCCCCTTCTTGGCCTTTCATTTTCTTCTTTTATCCTTTGTTAGGGCTTTGTATAGGCCACCGTGGCCTTCCCCCAAGGTCTTCTGCCATCAGGCCGTTGACGCACCCAATTATGCACAAGCCTCCCCCACCGCTTTCTATCCCCTGCTGCCCTTCTCAATCCTTCCATGCTCGATCTGCTTCATTGTATCAAATCGTCTTCCCATTGCCTTGATCTTCCTCTTCCCCTGCTGCTTTCCACCCTTCCTCCGATCATCATCTTTGCCAACGTTTTTTTCCTTGGCTGATATCTGTAGAACTTCAGCTTTCTTCTCTTAATGGTCTCCAACACTGACTCCGGTCTTTCCCCCAATAGCTCAATCACTTTTCGCCATAAAAATTCGTCGGTCACCTTTTTCCTCCACGTGATCTTCAGTATCCTTCTGTAGCATTTCATATCGAATGCCTTTAGCTGATCCAATCTCTTCTAGCTTAGTGTCCAATTCTCACATCCGTAGAGAAGCGTCCCCCATGTCATTGTTCTTGTAACGTGTTCTCCGAAGTTGTGCTTTCTCATAGTGTGCCATAGAGCTTTGCGCACAACCGATCCAAAGCATTCTTGAAGTTTTTCAAGTTGTGGCAAGTGTCTCTTTGGTGGTTTCTGGTTTTCTCACAAAGCAGTATGATGTTGGTAAACTGCTCCTAAAGGATTGGGTCCATTTTGAACCCTGCCTGCATTTCACTGAGTACTTTCTCGACTCTCATTGTAATTCTCTTTGGATTGCTTCCAGCAGTATCTTTGACGCATGACTTGTCAAACGTATATCCAACACAACTCAATAAAAATGCTTTTCAGATTCGATCAGGTGAATGCATCTGGACGTATTGAAAAACCGTTCGTATCCAAAAGTTCTGAACGATCTCAGTAGTTGAGGCAGCAGGCTAGCAGAAGAAGTGAAATTCCTTTGAAAGACAGAGAATAGCGAGTCTTCTCAGTATATTACTGGGACTTTTATTAGTGATTGAAATACGATGCAATACTGATCGAAAGAAACTAGAAAAATTGTGATGTCGATTTTAATGTTTGAGCACGCTTGCGTACATGTTTGGTTCCAGCACAAAACTGCCTTAGTATAACTGACAAGCAGATAACGTTTCTTGAAAATGCCCTGATCGTAAACCCTGACGTTTTAAATTCTGGTTCTTCTAATCCTTTCAATTAGCATCTGAAAGTAGACTTGATGCGCTATGATTATCGAGCAGTATCCTGGTCTTTCTCGTAATGTGACGTCACATCAAGATTTATATGATTCATCGATCATATGACAGGTTTTAGAGGACTGAAAAGCTTGTGCCTATGGAGCAGTGTGTCCTGGTTTTTTCTCGAAATGTGACGTCATTTTATGATTGCTATGATTTATGATTCATAAAGTAGATTTTAGAACACTGCGAAGCTGTGTTTATCAAGCAATGTGTACGGGTTGTTTCATAATGTGACGTCATTTTATGACCCCTATGAGTCATGAGTCATAAGGTAGATTTTCAGACTCAGGGGAGCTGTGCTTGTAAAGACGTGTGTACTGGTTCTCCCTCTCGATCTGATCACTCCTATCAAGCAAGCGTCCTTCCATTAAGCTGTTCTTTGACGCAAGTTATAATTGGTGTCAGCAGACTGTACAGCTTAAAACTATTCCATTTTTACTCTCATTGCAGTTCGGAAGGACGCCTCACCAATGGTCAGTTGTAATTGACTCTGGTTTTGACGACGAACGGAAAAAAAATGCCCCTTTCACGGTTTGAAAAATGAGTTCTTAACTATTAATATTTCGACAGATGCTATCACAAATTGTTAGACTTTATCGTATTTCCCAGTGCAATGGGCAAGTGTAGACTTATGGCGTGTATATAATTCATTTTTCATTGTTATTTTCGCTTGAATTTAGTTCTTATTCTAATCTTATTAACTGTTGTGCAACAAGCGACCATCTTCAGCCGCCATCGTTGGATAGAGATGTGACTTGGGCGTTTTATAGACACTTAGTCCTTTCACCGTTTGTTATTGTTCGTTTCCAATTTTTTCCTCTTTACGGGTGTGTTTGCAAACCGTTGATTTCCGCACATTATTAAAAGGAATTCATGAATAACTGTCTCGGTGTAAAAATCTTCAATATTTCACGTAAACTCGAAACCACAATTTCGCTTCATCCGACACTCGCCAGCATGGGAAAGATAGGGAAGTGATCGTAACAACACAGACAATCAATACCCAGATGTATGTCAAAACATGTTAACGTCAGAAGTTGTTCTGGAAACCTGGTCAATGACGTCGTTCGCTCCTTCTCATCTATTCACTTCGCTTCTGGGTACAAATTTCATTGAATTTTTTCGGTCATCATCCCATGTTTCCCACCCTTTCGAACCTAAATATATTTAGTGTGGCAAAGTCATGCATTGGCTCTTCTGTGTCTTGCAGCGAGGAATTGATCAGATTGAAAGATCGTGATTTTCTTCTCTCTAGCAAGGGAAAGCAAACGTTGTCCTTTGTTGCTGTGAGCCAAGGACAACGAAAAAACAAGTTAACCATTAAATGTATGTTTCTTAATTACTGATCATGTTTATGCTCACTATTTGATTATTATGTGATTGCAGTAAGTTCATCATCTTACCGCACTCAGAGAACAGACATCCGTGCCATGGATAAACCATGGAGTGTAATGACTCGCCAGCAGCCTTGCATTCCGTTACTAAATTTAGCTCACGGATCATGAAGTACTGACAAGCTGCGCTCAGCTTTGCGTGTAATAGTAATTCCATCCTATTCTTGGAATTTCTCGGCATTTAAACATAGGCCTTCGAGTGAACCTATAGAAACATCCCATGAGGATCTCGTCAACCGTACATTTTCATAGTCGTACAGTTTACCTTACTTGCCCAGGCCCTAGCCTTGCTCAATATGCATAGCTCTATAATGTCTTCGAATCTTTTTGATAATAAACGGTAAACAGAACGCCAAATGAGATACTTAGAAGACTAACAATGTCTCCTGCCTCTAAGATCCTTCAAGATTTCAACGCCGTGTACGACAGAAGGAAATATTGTTGAAGTGATGCCCATTTTACGCAAAACAGGAATTAATTTATTTGCTCGATCCAATTGGAATAAATCTTAATAGATCTATCTTTATGCACTTCTTGTTTTATTGGATAAACTTGTATCTATATTTTGCTTCTTTTAATCACTATTTTATATCATGAACAAAGTCGTCTTTCTCTTGCTTCTTTCCTCGGCGCTTAATTTAAACGGAAGTTGGCCTTAAGGGAAAACTACTTAACCACTGTATGCTAAATGTTCTTCAATGCACATGGTTCTACTTAGATGTCAAAGGTAGACAATTGGACACTGAGAAGCTTGTTGCTTATCGAGCAGTGTCTAGGTCCTTCCTCTCGATGTGACCACACCTCGTGATTCCTACGCCTGGAATTACAAAGAGCTGGCGACTCTCCTCACTCTAAGTGAAAGTTTATCAGAGGTCGGATACGAACCACTGACTATAGGATCAATGCGCAAGAATCTTACAATTGAGCTATCCTGACGCCTAATACAGTCCCTTTAATGCAGCACAAGTTTCATATCCCAACCACTTTCGATGTTAGCATTTCAATAAGCTAGCTTGTCTGCGCGCAAGTCGTTGTACTCTAGGAACTGGGGGAAATGGAACGGCTAAAGGTTGATGCTATACAGAAATGAAGAAAGCAAATTAAGACAAGCCTGTTTTCACTGTTCCCAGGAAGCATGAAGATGAGATTATCACAGTTCTGACATCACCCCGTGCCATCTCTGGCAGGTTTATAAGTCTTGTGTGTCAATGGCATAGCAAGCTGGTTTTGTGTGCTTTATGTAGCTGACTGTAAGGCAGTTAAGTGGTTAAGCGTATGAACACAGCTAAAAGCACCAGTGGTGAGGAATACTTCGCTTGCGTAGATCAACTTCAATCACCTTTCCCGTTTCTTCAGCCCGTTCAACCCAATCCTTCAATGTCGTCTTCCAGATTATTCTGTCCTGTGCTAGCGTTTCCAAGGTGTCTGAGTCAATGTCACAGCTTTTCAAAGTTTGATTGAAGGCGTCCTTGAACTGCCCCAAGGTCTTCCGGCCTCCAGTTTGCTATACGTAACAATCTTTGGTAGGAGGTCGTTCCCCATTCCTATATGGTAAGGTAAAGAATGTAGAGGCTATGATGACCGTTTCAAAAAGAGCCTCACGAGAAACGATAAAGAAATAGATAGAATGGGCTTTGATAGCTCAACACTAAAAAAAAACATTTGTGTAGTTTTGAATACTAATAGCTCCTATTCTAACCACAATATTTCAGAACTCTCAACTTTTTATCCTAAACTTAGTTTAGACAGGCCCCCATCATATATATGCTGCCTTCTCCAGGTCTACTATAAAAATGAATAATCTATGTATGCATTTAGTTATGTTTGCTTGTACTTGCTTAGCAAACACTGGGAGGCTTGCCTCTGGTTGCGGTTATGTCTCGGGTCGACCCAGTTATGGGAGCCATTTTGAGACAAAAGCGTCCAAGCAACAGTAACTAGTCTGAAATTACATGAAGTACTTCAGTTGTTTGAATATGGCGTCATGTAGTTAACTGTCGCTATCCTTGAATGCTGGACGATAAGTCGATTAATTTTGTCAATAATTTGTAAATTCATTTCCACAGTAAGGTCTCAGTCGATTTATTACGTTTATAATTTACTTCCTATGTTAATGATGAGACCAGATTCTATCGCCTTGGTCAATGATTAACGATAATCTATTGACCAAAAGCTAGGCCTATTTGCAATGTAACTTTTGCGAAGAAATTTTGCATGAATGGCCGTCGTAAAGAAGAGCAAATCGGGTTTAGATGAGTGAGTTGTGATATTGCAGTCTATTGGGAAATTATTCTCCTTTCATTTTATCTAAATTTGAAAGGCACTTCTTCTTTAGACAATTCTGTAGCCCTCTCGAATAAAGGTAATCTCATCCATGGCACCAACATTTATACGAGGAAATCTCCTTAGAACTGCCCTTAAAAGTGACAAAACATGAAGTTTTCAAGTCAGAAGTTTGTTCTACTAAGGTCATACAGTTGCATCCATATAACTATTCTGATAGAGCAATTGAAAGGTCTGTTGTTTTCCTAAACTGTTCCCCTGTCAGAATCTTCTTATAAGGCCGACATTATTTTGTAGAAGTAGAAGTAGAAGTGGCGAATGTACCTATTGACAAGTAATGAGAATTAGAAAAAGAGGATATTTTTACATTGGAACACAAAATCAAGTGAGCCCATTGAAGTTAAGAAAGCTTGAAGCTTGTAGGATTTAGGGAAGATAGGTGGAAGATAGGGTGATAACAGATTTTGTACTATCCTCAACCAGAAGAAATTTAAAGCTGCATTGCTAATATTAAAATGCTTGCAAGGAACTAAGAAGTAAAGCTGCAAAAATATCATTTGGTTTCAATGACCTCACTGTTAAAACAAACTACCCCCTGGAAATTCATTCCTTGAACTTAAATGTGCTATTCATATCAGAATTGGAGGAGCAATCTTAGTACATATATTTGCTGCATATAGGACATTCTTGTTGGCAAGATTTCTTACAACTTATCATGCAATTGCTTTACATTGTATTATGATTACTGTCTCTATTTGTTCCTATTACATTTTCATTTTAACAGGGTTCTTATGTATAACAGTATTCTCCTGTGCTAATATCGCATTTATCACGTATAGACATATATATTATAGTGTGGTGACACTTTAGGACCAAAGTTACTGAAATGGAGGAAGAATATCAAAGCATAGAAGTCATTCAGAAGTCATTAAAATTGTCCCAAGATCATATTTTTGCATATTGGCCTACTAATAAATCACAGTCTATCCACCCGGATCCAATAAAATTCAGGAAAGAAGACATCAGTCTGATGCATTTGGACTCAGGCAGCAAGATTTTGATTTTCTGCATTTTTTTGCATTTTTCTGCAAGATGTTTCCATCTAGGAGAGTGAACTTATGCACAAATTGAACCATAAGAACTTGAGCCAAAAATCTTTAACATAGTAGATAAGTAATTTAGTTCTTTTCCTGAACACCTCTATTGAATTATTGTTCTTTATTTTCAGCATGGAACATGGCAATTGGACATATTTTGAGCAATCATTGGCAGGCATAGGCAAACAGTATTTGTCATCAGTGAAAATAACGGATTATCCAGACAGTGGAAATGCCAATCCAGAACCAGTTATAGATTACCAAGATGAAACACTTGAAGACTTCTTATCACCACAATTCCTTGTAGGTTCCTCAACTCTTTTTATGCCTTTTATCAAACTTTCATGTATCTTTGCGTACTAGCAAAAAGCTTTCTGTCAAGTACCAATTTCCTACCAGGTGGACAGATTGATGCATCAAGAAAATGAGAGAAAGCGTCAAACATGGGCTCTTTTCACAGTAAAAATGTGCTCTAAGCACTATTCCAACAACACTTATCACCACATAAATCACACTAAATGTAAATGTTATAAAAAGGATTGCGTATTGATAAAACCTTGTTACTGATGCTTAAACATCCTCAAGCCAGCTATTTTCTCTTTATACAGCTACATTCAAGGGATACATTTGTAAAGATGCTTAATTTCAGTTATTTAATGTTTTGCTTGTCAGTATTCAGAGAAAAATGTTGGGGCAGTGATGTGCTTCCCTTGTCAAGTCATGTTGTGCCCATCTCTTCATTCATTTATGCTTTGTGCTCAAAGTTCACAACTTTTTATCTAGAACAGCGGTCCCCAGCTCCAAGGCCGGCGACCAGTACCAGTCCATAGGTCATTTGGTACCGGGCCGCACAGAGAGAATAATCAACGTACATGACTTCTGTTTTATTTATTTCAAAATCTGAAAGATATTTCATTTTTAAGAATTACCAGATTCTCTGTTACATCTGTCAAGAGTCGTTAAACCAAGGAGTGTTGCGGACAGAGAGGACGTTACTCACAGCATTATTCATGTTTATTTTTGTGTTTAGAAAACACCACAGTTTTCATGCAGTTCATATCATATTATTTTGTTGCATTTATCTACCACACCTTTAACGGCGGTCCCTGAAAATACTATCTCACATTAAACCGGTCCATAGGGCAAAAAGGTTGAGGGCTGCTGTTCTAGAACACTTGAGAGTTTTTTGCTATAAGCAATTACGTAGCAATTAATCAGAAATTAATTAGCAATTAGTCAGAAATTAATTAGCAAGAAGTCAGAAATTAATTAGCAAGAAGTCAGATAGGTTGAAGGACTATGCCAATGCCAGATCCTGACATGGCACTGCTAGAAGGAGAATCACTTATTCTTCCCTTTTCATTTAACTTTACTGTTGTTATTGAATTCTGTTACTGTTTATTTGGTCGTTAAATGGTTTGATTACTTTCCCTATTCACATTTGTGATCCCAGCAGCAACAGCCAAACCATGATGATGACTGTCCCTATGGTCAATGCTCTTACCTCTTCATCAGGCTTATTTTTAGTTTAGGCGTTTAGTTCTAAGAATCATGATTTGCGGTCATATTTTGATGATGTATAGGTAAATGTTTGATGAATATTGCTTTTTATGCTTCAACCTACTTTTTGATGTGAGACAAAAGTGCATCTTCTCCTGGCAAGATCCCTTTGTTAAATGAGATATGTGAGATCCCCCTTCCAGTTGAGCTCTCTGAAGCCACATCTTTTATCAAGTCTGGCAAGGGTAATCCCCTGTTTTACAATTAGATCCTGTTTCTGCAACCAAATAGTCATATTTATTTGGAATTTGGACTGATGCTGGAAACGTAATTATGCTAGTGGCTGGGTTTTAACGAAACAGAGGACATAATTTACAACTTTTATCTTTTCAAGAAACACATCACTGGTAAAAGCAGCCTGTCGGAAGTTAGAATTCTTGAAATGGAAGTTGATACCTCAGAAACAAGTATTGGAAACTTAGGTAACTGATTGTTTGCTCAGTTTGAAGCACTTGTAGATTTCAAAATCGTTGACAGTTACTCGCTTGCAAATCATTTAAAAGGTGCCATTCCTGAGGTCCTTCAAGAGTGGGTAGATGCTTGCTCGCACTAAATTGATGGCAAATGGAAGGAAAGCTGCATGATCAAACAGGTCTCTCCATTGTCTTTGGTATGCTGCACTAATTTTTGAATAGGCAATACCTTCAATGCAAAATCTTGCTGAAAAGATCTTATACAACATTACAATTGGTTTCATATTGTGTACTGGTACCACTGCAACTTTTCTCATTTTTCATTATTTCATAGGTCAGTTGCTGCCAAATCTTAAGCAGTTAAAGCTCTCCAACAGCGTCATAACTTCAATTAGGTAAGAACATCTATTTTGCTTGTTTAAAATATTGTTGTATCGACTCTCATAACAGCATACTTACAGTTAAAATGAGCCTAATGTTCTAGGTTGACAGAGTAAAATAAAAATTAAATAGATTTCTTTACTAATAGCAATAGAAATGTTAAGATGTTTCCTTTTTGTATCAAATCAGCATACTCAATTGTTTACATTTGACATCTCATAGGGGTAGCATTTTATCTATAAGTAAATATGGATGATGTTGCATTGAGGTTAGCAAAATTACTTTGGAGCAAAATGCTGCAATGATGTACCTCCTTATATCAAAATTTCAACTACTTGTATTTTTTGTCACAGACTTAAAAGGTCATTTCTTCGAAAATGATTGCAGATCCTAAGGAAGTCCCTTTCATAAGTTCATGGCCTTCCTCTCTGCCAATAGATCTAGGTTTCTTTTTCTACAGCACTATAAAGAATTAGCCAATAATGTAAGTCATCTTTAAACAGGGAACGCTGTCTTTGTTATTAGCCTCTGTACTGAGGGAGTCTCTCCTTAAGAAATTTTGCTGCATTGAATTCATTTCTTGCACGTTGTTGTAATGTAAGTTGCTGCTCATTTTAATGTCTTCTGTATCATTTTTCTTGTATAAATTACTTACACTTCTATACTTTTGTATGTCGTATTTAACTGTTTTCATCTGTTATGATTTGATATGATATGGTATGACATGTTATGATATGATTTGATATATGATATGGTATGATATATGGTATGATATATGATATTATATATGGCATATGGCATATGGCATATGATATGATATTATATGATATGATATGGTTTGGTATGATATGATATGATATGATTTGGTATTATATGATATGATATGATATTTTATATGATATGATATGATTTGGTATTATATGATATGATATGATATTTTATATGATATGATATGATATGATATGATATGATATGATATGATATGATATGATATGATATGATATGATATGATATGATATGATATGATATGATATGATATGATATGATATGATTTATGTGACTATCATACCTCTTACAAGGATCATGACTAGAACCATTGATGTTTATCTGCACCTATCATGTCAATGTTTATTTTTGTAAGGAAAACTTTAAATTGCAGAGATCTTGGCACATGCTTGAATGGCTTGACAACATTATGGCTGCAAAGATGCAGCTTGTATGACCTGGATGGTATTAGCTGCTTCAATTCTCTAAAGGTAACAAGCATCCTTTCTCTAAATAGTGCAGAGAAGTTTTCTAAGAGTGTATGGTGTGGCCTATTGCCCTATGCAATGGAATCTATAAAATCTCTTGCTCTGATGGAAAGCTACACCTACCATCAGCTCCCAGGCAATTTACCCATGCAGATGATCAACTGACTATCATCCAATGGTCGTTCTGCTGGATATTCCCTTGTTTATTGCGACGCTAAATCGGCCAACTTTGCTGTTTATCATGCTATGTATTTGGAGCCATTATTTTGCATGCTTTACTTTCAGAAGTGTCAGATGAAAAAGCCTTTGATGCTTTCATGCTGCTTATTTTTGAATGATCCACGTTGCACGTCAGATTCTGTGCAGTATTTTTCATGATTATCATGTTAATGATTCTCCCTCTTGGTTCTGTTGCATTTTCATGTCACCTTTTTGTTAACGTATCATTCTATTTATTGCTTCCTTTTCGGTCACATTTTTCATTTTTTCTTGTTTTTTTACCTTTCACCGTATATCTAGTAACGCTGGGGATTTTCTTCTTTAGGAGCTGTATCTGGCATACAATGAGATTAACGATTTGAGCTCGTTAAGCATGCTTGATAATCTTAGTTGTCTTGATCTTGAAGGGTAAGTTTTCTGAGCTTCTTTCATACATATTTAGTATCTTTGGGTAAGCTGGTTACACTGAACATGGTAAGAAGATTTGCAAGACACTGAAAACCTGTTTTTACCCACTAGTCTTTCTGGGTAAGCTAGTTGCACTGAACATGGCAAGAAGATTTGCAAGACACTGAAAAGCTAGTTGCACCCACTATTGTCCTTAACGGGACCAAATCTCTAGCGATATTACACTTCAATATTCCAAATTCATTTTATGACACTGAGGGCTTAAAGATTTCAACTGGCTTCCTTGTCTTCCCATTTGAAGTGATGAATGCTCGTCATTCCCAATTATTTGTTCGTTCCTTCAGCAGAGTAAAGGGGCATGTTTATGTGGCGCCCAGTTTCTTTGCCCTTTCCTTTGATTTAATCAAACCTCATGGGTCTTTTGATGCAGGATTCCGAGGTCAGATTTGGGCGATTCTTTAAGTATTGAAGAGTAGCTTGTCCCTTTTCTGGAACTTTGAGCACCTCATTGCTAATGCGACTCGAAGCTCCTTTTCTAATTCACAGAGCACAGCAACTAATCTTGCCAGTTTCGTTGCCTTTGTTCTGTGCAATGTGAAGATATGGATTTTTATTGCAAAGGAGTCAGCCAGTGCATCTGTTCTGTCGAGAGTTGTTGTCACCTTACCATCATCTTAATTGATTTATGTCTTAAGCGAATTCGAATCCATGGTTTTGTGTCAAGTGTTCGTTTTGTATGGAGTAGGTAAAGTTTCAATTCCCATATCAGTCGGTACCAAAGACATTAAAAATGCTGCATGCTATCTCCATACTTAGCATTGAGTACTTTGGGAGAAAGCATGGCAGTTATGCACACGTTGCTATCAGATAGCCAGCCTCGACTGTAGCCTTCACCGTTCTTACATACAGTAATACCGTACGCCTTCGCCGTATTTACCAAAATCATTGGGAGAAAGATGTTGATTTTGGCTTTATCTTGTATACATAATGTAGTAGTGGGGCCTCAGAAATTTTTCTCATTTATTTGTGTGCAGTTGATGTATAATTTGAAATCTCTTGGCAGGAATAATGTCGATGACATAGCACAAGTTGAGTTCTTGGCACTGTGCACGAAGTTGGTTAGTTTGTCCTTGAGCGGTAACCCGGTAGAGACTTCACCACACCCAGCTACAGCAGAAAAGGTTTCTTGCTTTCATATGTCTGTATTTATATCTACATCCACATAAATCATTTTACATTCAAGCACGTGCCAGTGACTATTATTAATCCATAGTTTTGCTATCTAGTGACTGTTCCTCCAGAAGCGTTTAGTACTTTCATTTCTTTCCTTAAAGCAATATCCCTATTTCTTGCCAACTATAGATAGATGTGTAGGCACGTATCGATATATTACCAACCAACCATTGAGTTTACCAATCTATCGTTAACACTATGATCAGTGTCAGATTGAATTGTCTAGAACAGGGGTTTCCAAAGTCCGGCCCGTGGGCCAAATGTGGCCCTTGGTCAAATTTCATGCGGCCTGCAGCCTTTGTCATAGAGGATATAAGTAAAAGATTGAAATAAGAAAAGCAAACGTAAGACAGAAAATGGCTTGTTAAAATTTGTTTGAATATGTTGTTGCTCTATGTAGAAAATTCAGCCAAGGTTGGCCCCGTTTTCAAAATGTTTGTTCACCCCTGGTGTAGACCTTTCAATGTAATTCCTTCCTTCAAAGCGATTTCGCAGTTCTTTCACAACAAGAAATTTCTTGATCGCCTTGTTCTTTTACCCCTGTGGCATCTGTGCGCTCGTAGCTTTCACGACACTATTTCCATATTTCTTACGACAATCGTATTTTCCACCAGTCATACTATTCTTAAGATATTATCAGGAACTCCCTTTTTCTAATGATTCTCAATGCTCTGAGACAATTGACTTCCCTTTTTAAGCTGTAAAAACGGTCTATGGCTATTTCCATCGAACTAAATCGACAACGCTGTGCCACCATAACTCTGTCATTCGCTTAACTTGCATTTATCAGATGACCTTTATTCCAAATTCTCATCTTGGTCCTTTTTTGAGCTACTTCATCCTTTTCATGTCCTGTACGAGTCTTTTGTTTTTCCTTCAGGATCTCCGGTTTTACGATTACAGATCTGCGATTGCAAAAGCTGTCCCCCAGCTGCGCATTTTAGACGACGAGCGATTCCTCTTTGACATCATCGACGGTAAAGAAGCTATTCGCTCTACTACTAGCACCCGGCAACCGAGTGATCAGAATCTAAAAGAAGACATCCTTCTGGTCCAAGAATCTTTAAAGGCATTGTCTATCATAGAAGAAGATGATGACGGTGGTGAAAATGGTATCCCTTGTTACTGCTTTTTGAAGGGAGGGGGGTTATGCATATTCTAAGTCATTTTCGCGACTCATTTAAAAATTGTTTATTGATTTTGCGTTAATGAGGGTAACAAGGTCCAGCTGTTATGTTGAATGTTTCGGAACTTTGAAAGTAATTCTAATGATCTTCTTCTTCATGGAGCCTTCCCTTCAAATGTGCTATGAGGGAAAGTGGTTGCAGAATCGGTTACGAGCCGACAAAAATGAGTTGAGATCACTTTCGGTGGTCGATATCCAGGGACATCAATATGGAGGTGCATTGTCCCCAGTAATAATGATAATATATTAAACTGAGCTTATCCACTACAATTGTGCCTCTTCAACTCGTAAGAAGATACATATGAGTATCCGGTACCTAGTTAACAGTGAGAGAATTTGTAATTTAATTTAAAGTTAAAGGAGAAGAAATAAAAAGTAAAAGAGACGTACAAAGTCTTAAGAAGAAATTATAATAGAATGTCCTTTAATGTATAAAGGAAGGTAGGGGTATTCTTCGAATTTTTATTTTCATGAAGATTTTGCATCATGAATAATAAATGTATTATCAATAATGCAATAAGAAATAAATAAAAATATCAAGTTGGGAATTCGAACTTGTGAAAGTGATAAATGATTTCCGTCAATTAATCACTCGATTTCACTCGTTTCGATCCCCCATTGGCGTATAAGTTTCATAGTCTTGTTTCGGTCATTTTCTGATATTCCATTGTCGAATTAGTGCCGGACCAGAAGGGCTTCAATGCGTCGTAACTGCATTTCCACTTTCCGCTACGTTTTTGAATTTTATTCGTCAAAGGCTGCGCATTTTTTTCTATCAAATAAAATGCGAATACAAGCAACAAATGCAACTACTGTGCCACTCATGGCAGGAAAGTGCACCAATTCAGTGAGTTCCCACAATGAGTGACACTTGTCATTAATTGAGGGATTAAGCGCAAAAGAAACATTGCAATCGAAGGAGATATAAAGTGGAGCGTCCGGTTGCTGAGCAGAACTGAGGCTGTTTGATGAAATCGTCGATGCACCGCCAGCCCGACATGATGCCCCAGAAGAAGTGTAGATAAAGAGTTTGTCCTGCATGCTATGTATCAGTTGCCAAACAGCAACGTATTCCATACTCAACAACTGTTTTGTTCATTAATCATCAGTTGGATGCATTCATTCTTGCAATTGATTGAGTTCAACGTCTTCTTAATCAACAAATCAAGTTATCTTTGAGTCAAAATTGCTTTGGTTTTAGACACGAATTTCGCATCTGGGGAGAATTCAAAACGGCCTGGATCAGCTTTTCGTTTCAATGGATTCAGACCGACGTCTAGTCGTGTCCGGCCGAGCTCTGGTCGTAGCCGACCAATTTCAAGTCGTACGCGACCTACGTCAGGTGCAAACAGACCGCTCTCCTCCTCAAGGGTGAAAAGTCGCAATTCTTTTGCATCGAAGAGCAAGTCATCTGCGATTCAAGACCGATCTGATAGTAGTTCTGATTCATCGCTAAGACGGCCGGAAAGTGTTCGCTCAGGTAAGGTGTTTCTCTTTTCCTCAACAATTCAAAGTTAGCTGGTTGCCACTAGTTCACCATAATTCTCAGTATCTGTGCACTATAGTGTGCAAATTCAATGTGGCTTTGTATACGTCTTGTTTCGCTAAGCCGAATCTCCAATTTCGTTATCCAAACTCTTAAAAGGCGATTTTATCGGCAAGAATAGTGGTTACTATCAATACAGTGCGGTGTAAAATCTCAATGTGGATGTTCATCTGTCCGTCCTTGCTAAAGCCAATCTCCAAGACTGTTTTCAGAACTTTCAATTCCTTTTTTCTTGCAAGAATCAGGGTTAGCATTGGTGGTGAGACTATTAGCAATTTGAGTAGAAAATTTTTATCAGTCTAGTGATTTACAATCCAATCAGGGATGGTTTCGCTCGAACGTCTTTGGAAGTGGTCCTGACAAAAAAGGGCCTAAATCAAGCATCAATGCATCACTGGTATTTGGCATATTGGTCAGAGCACATGTCTGATTTGCTAAAGGATCTGGGCTCGATACAAGCTCATGCTCGTGTCTGATGCCCGTTATCTGCCAACCCAACAGCAAATGGGTTACGTAAGAGGTGCGTAGCGGCGATGCAAGGGACTGGCGACCTAACTCACGATACCGTGGGTCATGATGCTACCTCTATGAAATGGAGCTCCCACACGCTCTTATATGGAATAGCAGGAGCCAACCCCACATTCTCTTACATAATGGGTAATATTGAGCTTAAGTTTCTACTGCCAACCTCTTCCTCATGTTTACTGTCCCATCAGCCCTTTTTCATTCGTTTCATTTCATTAGGGTTGTTGACTGGTGCCGAGACTCCCAGTAATCTTGATGAAGACGACAGCAGTGACCTGACACATGGCAAGTATACATTCATGCACCCTGTATATGAATATGGACAAGCATAGTCAAATTTGAATATAATCAATAATCAATATGCAGAAGTAAAGCCATGCATGCAAAACTCTATCCCACAAATCAACATTCATCCCTAGAACATGCAATTTATAGAACCTCGTGCCTTCCTCTTGCCTTCCTGAATCTTACAACTTGCCATATTTCAAATCCAAGATCAATAAACTTGATCTGACCTCTCTCTCCTCTCAACCCCTCGCTTTCTTCTTTCTTCCTTCGTTGAGGCTTTGTATAGGCCACCATGACCTTTCCCCAACATAACTCACTAAAAATACATGTATATTTTGTTTACTCATTCATTCATAAGTTTTTATATTGTTATCTCCATATACTTGTTAAGATTATCAAGGCTACGCAATAGGAATACTACGTTTGGATACGTTCTAGTTCATAATATCAAGGGTATGAGTATAAATATAAACATCAAAGGAAACAGTAAATCACTGAAAGGATTAGTATAATGACACCCTATTGCTGGTCATTCTGTTAATATAGCGATTTTTCCGCCGAAATCAATTTCTGTCTTATGTTATTCCAATGATATTCATAGATTGGTTTAAGTCAAAATTAAGGGGCCAGTGATTCTCGCCATCCATGTGACTGCCAACTTTGCCGTTAATAAACGGTCAAACCCTTTAACCGCTGGTTGGGCAGTGCATCATCTTCTATTTCATTAGCCGAGCTGCAAAATTGAGATGCCGTTTTTAATGATTCACTAATTCTTTTTATAGGCTCAAGACAAGTTTTGTGTGGGAATCCAGTGAGAGCACTTCTTGCCCGAAGAAAGGTGAATATTGCATTCTGTGACATTCAAATTTCAGCAGTGATTGCATTGATCACTCTATTGATTAATCAATTCAATATTCTTGTTTAATTTGTCGTCATCGGAGGTAGACCTGTGCTGGCATGAATATCACGTAGTCACCACCATCGTCATCAATATGTCGCTTTCTTTTTTTTTTATCCATCTTCATCGGATTTTATGAGATTCTCCCTAAAAGTATCTTAAGATCGGAGTTAGTGTAAAGGCCGGCGTTTAAAGTTGGTGTTACATAGTTTAAAGAAGAATACTAATTGATATCAACTATTTACAATATGATTTACAATGACGTCTAAGAAAATAATATACATGCTACATGACGTAATGGATAAGCTATTTACAAATCTTGCAATTACATTTTTCACCCATCCATGTTTTGATCTTTGTTTTAAAGCCTGCAATGGTTGGTAGCTCCTTTATTTCATCGTCAAGATTGTTCCACAATAAGCTTCCTCTGAATTAGACCGACTCCATGCCAAATTTTATCATCGTCGTAATCGGCACTTACACGGTATTTACACTGATGCTTAGTTCTGAGATCATATTGAATCTCCTTCCTTTCATGAAGGTGCCAGATGTATGATGGATTTAGATGGTTCATTGACTTGTTGATTTCTAGCATCAATTTTTGGAAATTTTTTATACGGATCGTTGCAGTGTCACTTTTCTTCAAAAGTGTATCAAGGAAGGAGTCGTAATCATTGTGGAGTATTCTTAAAGGGCACGCTTATGAGTGCTGTTTATTTCATGGTTGGCATCTTTGCCACAAAACATTCATACTAATGCCGGCATCTCCTCGGTGTTGTGATAAATTCGCGATATTATTTTGTTTGCATAGGAGTTGAAGGGCGAAATCAAACTGAAACTGGACAGAAGTTCTCCCGAGGTGCCTTCAAACCAATTCATACCTGAGCATTCTTACCACTTGGAAGATGACTGTGACATTCCAGACAAAACGATGCTTTTTGAAGAGTTAAAAAAATGGCGAGAAGACTTCGAGAAGTATGACATTTATCGTTATAGTACCAGATCTTCTGCAGGCTAAGAATATTCATAGGACTCTAGCAATCCCTAAAAAGCGGTTTATTTGAGAGCCCCCTGTAGCTCAGCTCCGGCTGAAGGGCTGCTCTCCTTAATTAAATCAAAATGAAACGAAATGCAAATTACATTCAAGGCGTCAATCGACTTTCCTCAAAGTGATTTCATTAGAAGGAATTTCATTCTCCATTTTATGCAATCATTTCAGTTCGTCAGTTTTCCCCAGTTACTTCATTTTCCCTCTCACCTTTCCTTTTTCTTCTCATTTTTCTCATTCCCCCTGATAAAGTCTCATTTGCCTCAACTCTTCTCCCAAAAACTTCCCATTTTCTCATATTGTTTTCTATTTCCCCCCATTTCTCCTCGTTTTTCCTCATGACATCTCCCATTTTCCCACTTGACTTCTTGTCCCCCCAAGCTCTTCAAGTTTTCACTAAGCACTTCCCTTTCTCCTTCCTAAGTTTACTGCATATTTTCCACTCGATCAGAAGCCATTTTTAATATTCATCGACATTTCTGTGCCACTTAGTCAATTCTTGCAATGTCCTATCTAAAAGAGGTGATCACTTGAAATTCGCATCATTATTTTTAGCACTTCGAGACAATTGGTTGCCTCTCAAGGGACAGAACAAGAGATGGTTCAGAAGGCATCAGTAAGGTACAGTCAAGTGTCTTTTCTAAGTATGTTCTGCTTGTCGAAGCGATTTCCACGGTGGTTTCAGGATAGCTCAATGGTAGAATTCTTGCGCATTGATCCTATGGTCAGTGGTTCGAATCCACCTTCAGCTAAACTTCCACTTAGAGTGAGGAGAGTCGCCTGCTCTCTGTAATTCCAGGCGTGGGAATCGCGAGGTGTGGTCACTTCGAGAGGAAGGACCTGGAAGCTGCTTGATAAGCAAAAAGCTTCTCAGTGTCCAAATTTCTACCTTCGACATCTAGGTAGAATCATGTGTGTTTGTGTGCAAGCGAACTCAGATCATGGCAGGCGAGTAGCATCTCACTCCTTGCCATAATTGTTTAGTAAACACTGAGTGTGGAGCCTGCCACAGGTATCATCTATTACAGTAATCAAGGAGTAGATTGGTATTGAGAGATGGGGGGAGTTGAGCGCACTTCATAAGCATGGCTCTTGAACGTGTTATTCAATTAACTCTAGACGTCGTAAATTATAGGGTTATCGAAATATAGTCTCGTCTAATAGAAGGACGAGAGCTGTTTCACAAAGAGCTTCACGGTGTCCTCAAGTCTAAAAGTCAAGTATCACTCTTAGCACGAGCACCATGGAGCGCCTTTCTAGAGAGGTGCCATCCTTAGCCACATCTTTTTATGGTAGGGTGGGTAGCTCCTTTCCATGCTGCTGCTGCCCTGATTATGCACCAGGTAGCCATTACTGCTGGGTAGACAGACACAGGGCATCCAGACAGAGGAAAGAGCATGGGACCGAACCGTGAGTTTTCACACAGTAGACATGCTCAATAAAACTATGTAAAAGAACTTTGCTAGATCGAAGATTGGAGTTTGTGTCAGGCTCAAATTCTCTTGTTGTTTCATTTAGATCATCATTATCTCCTACCCCACCTTCTGGAAACCCTTCAAGATCTCGTCCATCCAGAAGAAAGCTTCCAAATCCTGGGGAGAATAGTCGTCCCCAAACTGCAAGCGATTTTAGGTCATCTGATGCAAGCGAGGCAAAGCCTGTTTTCAGACAGCCGAATTTTATAACCAGTAAAAGTCTTGATGTGAAAGAAATCAGTGAAAGGAGCAAGGCATCTGCTCATGGTGACGATGAAAGGTAGTTTAGTAAAATCGTGTTTTCTCTTCACTCTGCTCATACCAGAGCTTCTCGATTTTCTGTTGGCGTTTATGGAACATCACGATGCTGCTGTAGAGTGCAGTAGCCAAGGCCGATTGAGTTTTCAGCAAATATTCGTACTTTTAATTTGTGCAAATGCAATCCTTATAATCCATGATTTAATTTACATAAGCAACTAGCATTCCAGCTGCATGTGAGACAATCCCATTGACCTGTCAAGGTTTTCGACATTTTCAGACTGTTTGCTGATTCAATCTTTTCTTGTCTGAAGATCTGTGGTCCTGAGAGCTTTCCCCGTTTTGTACCCCTCTTCACCGTCGGGAGAGTCCCTGCAATTTTTCCCTTTTGTAAGCTTTTCAGGACTCATGAAAATGTGTAATAAATGAGCAAATTTTACAGTTGAAAAGTCTTTCGTTCGACAACCATTTGCCATTTGTCAGAGACTTGATAATTGCAAAGGCATTGATGCACCGATTTTGTTCTAATTGCACCCATTATCATCGCCTCATGGAGATAATTATTTGTACCTGAAGAACTGTTCCTCATGTTTCTACTTTGCAATTTTTGTTGTTTTAGTTCATCAGCTAAAGGAGAAATCGTCACCGATCGAACGCAATCTACACATAGTGAGAATGCTACAAGACAAATCGAAGGTCAACACAGAACGCGGTTTCACAGACCAGGCACGGCAGCTGCCGCTTATAAGAAGAAAACCCAAAAGCATTTTGTGTGAAATCGTTCACGGGGCATTTTAGAAAACTGTGAGTAAGACTGGCCGGTGAAATTCTCGATTTGTGAAGTATGGTTACGTTCTGTGAATAAGACAGAGATAGTGGGTTGTATAGATTGGCACTTACTTGTAATCGATGCTGCTCCACATAATATCTACTCCGCCTTTGGTCCGTGAAATATGCATGCTTGCCGTACATACTAACACATTAGTAAATCGATCGATCTTGTTGTCAACAAGCCTTTCGCGTAAAGACTGTTTCATATTTTCCTTTGCTCTTTGTATTGATATCTGTTCGATCTGTGGCATTGTGAAAGAGACCTGGCATTAGAGATTGCGCAAAGGGGTCTGCGATAGATTTTCTTCCATCATTTTTTCTAATAGGCTATTTGCAAGCTTATCCATGCACGTAATTGATTGCCTCTGAGAAAAATGATTAGATCAATCGCGTTCCTGGCGGGTTAATTTAGTCTAAGCTGAGAAGGTGGGAGACAGTACACAAACAGACTTCGTAGAAGCTCCAAGAAAGTTTTATATCGCGTAAGCATCGCAGCTGATATCTGGCTGTTCCTTGAAATTTTCTAGACTTGGAAGAAATGCAGCTGGATAGGGAATCAGTACTCTAGGATGAGATTTCTCGAGCTAAACTGAATAAGTTGCCGCAGGGTTAGTAAAATCATTTTCAAGCTAGGCCTTAACAAGGCTTGGTTTGTGTTAAGTTGTTGAATCAACATTGGGAGCCAAATTTCTGAGCTGAAACTATGCTTAGAATCATGGCAAGTATTGCAAAGCTAGTCAAATAAATAAGACAGTATTGCTAGGAAAGATGCAAAATTCTTCGAACATTGAATAAATGATTTAAGAAAGCAGATACATCTAATTCCAACTAATTATGGAATACCATTCTATCATTGACGCCATGCTAATTACAATTTTTTGTTCCTACCGTATATTTCACCTTTGTCTTGCTGCCTTCATACATGTCTTGCATCTGTCGTGTGAACTTTCCGCTCAGTTCCTCTAACCTGAAACAGTTACATGCTTCTGCTCTTTGTGTACACTACCATATGTCTTCTCAAGATCAATAAATAGATTGAAAGTTTAGTCCGATGACAATAAACGAGAAACGAGTGCAACTATAAAAAGCGAATGGGAATTTTTAAAGCGACCTGAGTTTGGATACATCCCAGTTTTATTTCTAGAGCAGAAAGTTTGACAAGGCCCTTTTCTAGTAAATTGTGTTGAGGGAAGACCATCTTGGGTTATACAAAGCTCCAACAAAAGAAGAAGGAAGAAAGCGAAAGGCTGATAGGAGAGAGAGAGATCAGATCAAGTTGATTAATCTTAGATTTGAAAGATGGTGGGTTGTAGGATCCTGGCCTTTATTTTTCACACTGCATGTTGCTCTTTTTTGACAAATTCCAAAAAGTCGCCGGAAGACTTTTCAAATTGGCCGGTAGTGCTATTTACGAAGTTTATGGGTTGCAGTTTATTTCCAGATGTTGGAAGGATATCGGCACCTGTCCTCTGTTTCGGTTACGTGACATCCGCATCTTTCATTTAGTCGTTCGTAGCGTAGCAAGTTCAGCGTTCAGTTAGAAGTAGAGAAAGAAGGTTTCAGTTGAGTCGACCTTACAAATATTTCTATGAATACATTTGTCCGTATGTATTGGATATAAAAGCATGTAGTTTTTATTTCTCTGACCTTTTCGGCACAATAACAGGTCCTCATACTTCGTTTCTTCTGCTCTACATAATTGACCAGCTTAAGTCCTTGCACTGGACCGCCCTGGTTGGCGAAAAGTGGTCCATGATGGCAGTGAGGGGTGGCTATCGAACCGCATCAAAGAGCGAAGGCAGGCACGGTTTAGACGGAAGCAGCCGCAGCTGGCCGCTCAGACCGGACTTGTATGCACGGTCTGTGGTAAGCCTTGCAAGGGCCGAGCGGGCCTAGCGGCTAACGCTCGCTTAAAAGGCCACCACCAAAATTGATCAACAGCAAGGACGAAACCGTCCCCCACGCCAACACATTATCGCCAATAACTTTTTTTTGAAACCTCAATTCATTAAGTATAGTTAAAATCTACAATCATACACCTCTCTAGTAACAGGTAGTGTACAACTGGCCATCTGCTTCGACACTAAGGTGAAGAAAATTTATAGCGAAAAACGGTTAACAGGAATGTAAGATAATAGAGAGAAAAAAAAATGAATAAAATAGTTAAAAATCTAACGATTCCGGGTTAGGCCACGGTTCATTCCTCCTACAGAGTAATATTATATGCACCGAATTGCGATGCTCACAACTTTCTCTATAATGTGATTTTGGTTGTTTTGGTCTAAATTGAAATCCTTAAACATTGAAAGAAGTGAGTCAGAAGAGGAACCGAAAATCCCTAAAGCACTCATCGAAGATTTACAAATTATAACAATTATGATAAGGATGATGTTAAATATGATAACTAAAGTAGAATTTGTTATAAGAAATTTATCATAAATGTAAGAAGATCCAGACCAGTGTCACAACAGAACGGTTCATCAATCACAATCCTTATAACAGTTGTTCAATTCCCTTTCAACGTGGCAGGTAAACACGCTCAGATATAGCTAGCTAGCTTCAGATGCATAAATCACGATATCAGATCATTCTTGAGATATTCTCACAGTCTACTGAGGAATCAAAACCATTTCTTATTTTATCAAAATCCTCCTTGCCACTTCGTGGGTGGAGGGGGTCGTGAATTACCACCGAATGAAAAGTGAAGACCAGAAAGCTTCCCAGAGACCATAACTTTTTAGTTCTCAGAATCTACCAGATAATGACAGGTGGATAAACTTTATGCAACATTTCAGTGTAAAAGACTTTGCGTTCGAATCCTGTAAGGTTAAAAAAAAAACGCTGTCGGAGAGAAAATTGACAGGAATTCATCTTGTCGAAGTGATAATCTACGTGTGGCCAATGTCTTAATCGTAAAGCCAACACCATTTTGATCATTAAGTAAATTGTTTCTATGGGTTTGTTAAGAAATTCGATCAAAAGCAGATTCAACTTTCGTGCTTGCTTAGACGGAAAATATTTCCCGATCGTCAACACTTGAATATGAACTACAGCAACAAATGTAGCTCGTTTTCAATAAATTGATCTATTATAATACTGCGCAAAATGTCAATTAAATGCAAGGAAAACTCAAAACAAAGCTACAAGATGATGAAATAGATAATAAATTCAATGGCAGAGGACCACGCTCAATAGCTATGGTCAATCGAGGAAAAAACCCCTTATGCAGAATCTTCATGTCAGACATTTCAAATTTCTAGCTCTTTCCGCTATTGATTAGTAATTTCTCAGTCAATTTCTAGCCATGAAGCCCTTTTTAGAGCCATATGCAAATGAGGTGTGTTTGGGGTGGTAACCCCACAATGGCCGGGGAGCCTCTCTTCCGCACCAATCTCCCGCGGACTCGAGATCAGAGACGAGGTTGTGCATATGATAAGTTAGTTGTATGTCTTTTTTGTAGCTAAAAAGCGAGAAAGCTTTCACAGAAATGGCTTATAACTACGTGGTCACAGCGCAGAAACCAACTGCCGTAAATGCATCTGTTACTGGGAACTTTACTGGACCTAACGATCTGAATTTGATTGTCGCAAAGAATACAAGGCTGGAGATCCACTTGGTGACAGCCGAAGGCCTAAAGCCAGTACTCGATATTGGTTTGTACGGAAGGATTGCAACAATGAAATTGTTCAGGCCTCAGGTATGAATTACTTCTATCTAGAAGTTTTTAAATAAATTGGATTTTATGGAATACTTTTGGTAAATTGATGAGCCATTTCTAAGGGAGTGCTCAGCTGGTGACAATTTGTTCATCTGAAAGAGCGATGTTATCATTTGGAAGGTAGTAGGGGACCGAATGATCGTAGAATTCACCTTAAGAGTGTTTTTGGAAACGAGAAATAGATTTGGCATAACACAGATGGTTAAGTGTGAATTTCTAAGTATGACTGTTAAATACCTCCAGCTGCCCTGACATGTGCTATCTCATCATAACTTGATAGATTATTTGCTTTCCAGTGATCCACTCGCTCTTCTCCCTTTTTGTGTTTTTGATACTTTTTGGGTTAAATTGTGTCTCAGGTATTTATTTCACAAGCCATCACATGCAATGAATTTGACAATGTGTGTTATCTAGCAACTTACATCGAAATGCTCTTCTGTGTGATTTATACTTTGCATCTAAGAGCAGATTCTATAAAACTGACATGCTATGCTTATTGAGCAGTGCACTTTTCCTTCTTACAATACCCCGCCATTTCAATGTCTCTGTGCTTCAAGAATTAGAAGGTAGAAAAGTATGACATCGAGAAGCTATGCTTATTGAGCAGTGCACTTTTCCTTTCTCATAATGAGGTGTCATATCAAGATTCAGTGATTCATGAATCATAAGGTAGACTTTAGGGCACTGAGAAAATATGCCTATCAAACAGTGTACTGGTCATTTTTCATAATGAGATGTCATATCAAGATTCAATGATTCATGACACATGAAGTAGACTTAAGGAATCTGAGAAGCTATGCTTTCAAGCTGTTTCCTGGCGTGTTCATATAATATGACCAGGAATCATAGGTTAGATTTTTGTACACCAAATGGCCACACATATAAAGGAGTATCTTTGTCCTTCTGCTTGTATCACCTCACAATTCCTGCACCTGAAATCGAATAGAGCTGACGTTTCTTCTCGCTCCAAACAAAGTCACCATCATCAGTTGGGCCGGCCCGGATCAGCAGCCACTCTGCGCCACGTGGTCCTGTCGGCCATCGCCGCTCCCAGACCTCGATGACCAAACAAAGTTATGCTTCAGGTGCGGCTCAATCCACGGACATTTTTTCTGTGGGGAAGTTACACGCCACTGACCTGTCCTCAAACTTAGATGCAAGTTCGCTCCAAGTATTGTCTCAAATTGTGATTGTCACATTTCTTTGTATCTATCTGCACCATAATGATCAGGGGATGGTTGTTTGTTGCCCAGCGACTGTGGCCCTCTTCATAAAATGTTTCCATTGCATACTTTTTTAGCCTTCTCTACTTATTTTTCTGCTTTCTTAAGAAAGTGGTTAACCTTTTGATTGGATTTAAAATAGCAATGTGTTTTGCTTTATCCTTTGTTTGAAATATTTTTGCAGAAACACCACATCATGCCCCAGACTACAGGGAAGGTTTAGAAGCAGCAAGGTCACCTGATTCTTAGTTGTAAAAGCCTCTCGTGCTAGAGCATACAAAATGCAGAAATGCAAAACGCACGCAACCCAAATTAAGTGTGATTTAAGCCACTAAAATAATACACACAATTTTCTACCTTATCTGTAGACTCTATTCCTGCATGTATGTCTATTTTTATTTATTTGATTGACTCTGACTGTCTACCACTGCTGCTGTTTCTGTGTCACAATGTCAATCAGTATATCTAGGTCTTTGAGACATTTTGGTTGTTTGTCACAGAAAGTTTTAGTAGTTTCTTGTCTGTTCCAGTTACTATTTTGCATTGCTAAGGTGCATTAGTTTCTATTGTGTAAAATTTGTTTGTTTCTCTTGTCTCGTAGACTGAAGAGAAAGATCTACTATTTATCTTGACTGAAAGATACAGAGTTGCTATTCTTGGCTACAAACAGGAGACTGGTGACATTGTTACAATGGCTTATGGAGACGTCCAGGTATGATTGTTTCGATAATCTTCTGCATCACCATCATTTTTTAAATTGATGATTCGAAAAACACTAGTTTAATCTTTGCTTATCCCATTCTTTGTTTGGCAATGATTTGTCTAGATCCATTTTGTGTGTATTATTGAAAGATTCTCTCAACAATCTTTCTGAATTTTCACAAAGCGAGAGCCTATATGAGAGTTGTCATGCTAGGAGTTCTGATCTGATCAACAGTAATAATTCAAATTGCAATTGTGATAATAGTGATGTCATTTTGAAACAGGCTAAATTTGTTCAGTAGCAATCTCTTATTACAAATCAAAGACCTAACATTTACTAAGATTTAAAACATACAAAAATTGCAAGAGAAATTATCAACATGCATCAAGATGATAAGATATTAGAAGTTAAAATTTAAATTTGTAAGGAAGAGGGCCTTCTCCTCAATTGAGTTTATCTATTGAGAGAGCTGCTCCTGAAGAAATTCTTAGCTTAGAAATTTAATAATGATAATAATGATATATAATATTACGTAATAGATTTAATACTGTATAGTTTTTATATTTTTGTTGCTCCTTTCTTTTTTCCTATTGCGCATTTATTGTTATTTTGTATTTTGTAATCATAAATTTAAGCATCAGTGTTTGGCACATCTGTCAATTCATTGAAAATATTTGCTGTTTGAAAGAAAAGATTAAGGAATTGTTAACTTGCAAATGAGACTTTTATGTAATTTCATTTTCAGGGCAAATCAACTGAATTTCTCAACCATTCATGTCTATTTATTGATTTAAATCCAGTCTACAATAATCTATAATGTATAAATGCTAATCTAATGTTAATATCAATGATATATTAAGATAACGTATGTGTTAATTATGATCTTTAAGATTGTACAGCATACTTGATTTTCAGAATAACAGAAATTAGATAGACAGCTTAGGATTTTTCCCCAGAGAAGTTAATTTTCTCCTCTAAACTGCTTGATGAAATTGACCTGAAGCATACAAATAACCAGAGATAGGGCTCCACAATTTTTTTTGGGAAGTTTATTTTATCATTGAGCTTACCCTTGCCTCTCTCCCCAACATTGTATGTATTTTGAACGATGAAATATCCAAACCTATGGAGTACAAGTTGGCCCACTACAATATTGCACTATCTGATGAATTCTGTTGAAGGCATATGTTAATATTTTTTGCAAGCTGTTTTTCTGGGTGTCTTGTATTCCTGGTGTTTTATTAATGTTTGTTCTTTTCTTGCAAACTTTAATAAATAGGTGTCATCTATGATAGACTAAATAATTCTCTGTCTTTCTGTTCTTTTGCATTTTTGAAATGTCTTTTGTTGAAGGATCGCATTGGACGTCCGTCAGACACTGGTATGATAGGCATAATTGACCCAACATGTAAGATAATTGGCTTGCGACTATATGATGGCATTTTCAAGATCATTCCCTTGGAGCTTGGCAACAATGTTGCTTTGAAGGCATTCAATATCAGGTATTTTATTATATACCTTCCAAGGCAGTTGTTTTGCAATTGTGAGCCATTTGCAGCAGGCCTTTGCTTTACAATGAGGCTCATTGCAACCATATCTCAGATGCCTTTCCTCACTTTTTGAGCAATTCTAAGTATTCCTATCATAAACCAGATGGGTAGTGAAGTGATTAGCCTCTTTTCCTCCAGAGGATACCCATTGTGTTCCCAGGTATCAGGGTTACTCAGTGAGAAGAGACTGATCTAATCTGATCTGTGCTGACTGACCCGTTCCAGCTCTTTGTAATTCCAGTTCCATAACTGCAGTCTTGTATTCCCTGATCACATCTCTGATGTGCAGCAAAATTATGTACAATCATGAGTGATTGATTGAGCCCTCAGTGTTGTTGGATTTTATACATTCTAGGTTTTGCCACCCCACCTATTCAGCTTTTTCCATAGCTCACTACTCCAGTGGTTAGAGCAATCTTGTGGGTCTCCTCTTACTATATAAATATATATGTTATGCATATATAGGTATAGATATATATTTATATATATATCTTTATATATTTCTATTCATATATATGTATATATTTATTTATATTTATATTTCCCTGTTCTCATACCGGATATTCATCATTCAGACTTGAGGAACTACAAGTTATTGACATTGAATTTCTGCATGGCTGTCAAAATCCAACCATTGTTTTTATATATCAGGTAGAATTACTTTTTTAGAATTTCTGCCGAGTTCTTTTAAATTTTCAATGTGGTATATTTTCTGAAGAGCATTTTAGCATTGATGAGACCATTAATCATTATGGAGGACAATATTCATTCTTCTGCTGCAACAGAAGCCTTGGGTTGTATTGCTCCCAAGTATTCTGCAGGTAGTGTGTGACACCCAAGGTTTGGTGGATGGTACCAAAATCTTTAGAAATGGTACTACTGCAATCCTTATCACTCAAGAACACATTGTTAGGGTAAACAGGCAGTGTTGCCAGTTTGCCAAAGCAACTATAATTTTTAGTATGCTTGCACAAACCGATTGTTCACTTGGTAGAGCAGAGGACTGTACAGGAACAAACTATGTGATCTAAAAGCTATGGATATGCAGATGGGGGCTCTTCCACCTGCCATGGGGGTTTGGAGTCAAAGAATTTTTAGAATACAATAGTAATTAGTTGAAATTTGCGTGGAAACTTGATTTCATGAAACTTTATAGGACACAAGTGGTCGTCATGTCAAAACATATGAAATAAATATCAGAGACAAGGAGTTCTCAAAAGGACCTTGGAAGCAGGACAATGTGGAGTTTGAGGCATCAATGGTTATTTCAGGTGAGTTTCAATTAAAGTTTGGTGCATGGATCATAGGTGAACATTGCATTTGCTCATCGATCCTGTGATCAGTGGTTTGATAGCGGAAGGCATAGTAAACATGATGAGTGGTTAATTTGAGAGAAAAGATCAGGACACTGTTTTTTTTAGTGAGTTATGTTGGGGAAAGGCCGTGGTGGCCTATACAAATCCTCAACAATGGAAGAAAGAAGGAAGCGAAAAGCTAAGAGCAGAGAGAGATCAGATTAAGTTTATTGATCTTGGATTTGAAAGATAGTAAGTTGTAGGATTCAGGAAAGCAAGAGGAAGGCAAGACGTTCCTTAAGTTGCATGTTCTTGGGATGAATGATCATTTGTGAGATAGAAAGGCAAGACGCTCCATAAATTGCATGTTCTTTGGATGAATGATGATGAACAGGCGCAATTAACATACATTATCGTGCCCTGAAATCAATTTTTGGATGCCAGAAGGAAGAAATCGTAGAAAAATCTGTCTTTGATATTCTTGTGGCCTTGTCAGGGACAGTAAGAAAAGGAGAGACCGATGGGTACTTAGCAGGCTCACAACCCAACTGGCAAATTTTTCACGCTCCTTGTTTGTTTACTTTGTCCATCAGCGCTTGTTGTTTCTTGTTTTTAAGATAAAAACTTGACCAGATTTCCGTCTCCTCTTTGCCTTTCGCTTTATTTGATTGCACTTTGTTATAGGCCACCAGGGCCTTTCCTAAGCATAAAAACCACAGGAAATATGTTCGTGGAATGGAATGAGGGTATACGATTGGCTTTAATTAGTGATTTGAACTTTGCCGTCAGTCCTCATCGTATACTTTATCTCCTTTGGGATTAGTTCATAGATCGATTACACGCATGTGCTGCTAGCTTAGTGCCGCATATAATATATTTTATTTATTGCTGTGTTTGTTTCTATCTCAAAATAGTTCCGTCTCCTGTCGGTGGGGCATTAATAGTTGGACAAGAATCGATTACATACCACAAAGGGGACCAGTACATGGCAGTTGCACCGCCAGTTATAAAGGTTGGCGAATATAATGTCACTTATCCATAGCCCTTATCCATATTTGATTGAGCTCCCTTATTTGATACGTGTTGTCTTTTCATGCAATTGCATACGTTTTATGGCGATGTATTTACAGCATGCATGTTTGGCCACGTATGTATGTATGCATGGCCACGTCTGTATGTATGTATGGCCAAGTATTTATGTATGTATCGCCACTTATGTGTGTATGTATGTATGTATGTATGTATGTATGTATGTATGTATGTATGTATGTATGTATGTATGTATGTATGTATGTATGTATGTATGTATGTATGTATGTATGTATGTATGTATGTATGTATGCATATATGAAGGTATGTATGTATGTATATTTATGGCTATGTGTCTATGCATGGCTATGGATAGTTATGCGTGTTTTCCAATGTCTGAAATTGAATTGTACGAGTGAGCTGTTGATAAATGACTTCTTTCAATGGATTCATTCAGTCATTCTTTACCGTTGTAACTATCCCCATCAGATCTACTCTCATATCAGAGACAGAAATTACATTCAATCATTTTTATTTGTTTTTCAGCAAAGCTATCTTATTTGCTACGGGAAGGTCGATGCGAACGGTTCTAGATTTCTCCTTGGTAACATGAGTGGCAAATTGTTTATGCTCTTCCTTGAAACTGAAGACACGATGGATGGAAACATTGCTGTCAAAGATCTGAAGGTCGAACTGCTCGGAGAGGTAGGCACACATGGATTTATTTTAACTTTGTTCAAAAATATCAGTTGGTATTCACTACTGTACCTTAAATATAATGAGCATGAATGGATATATCCATTACTTTTGCCATCTATTCATTTATTCATTTGTAATTATTATCTTTTCTCCTTTCTTTATAATTTTTAAGTTTTCGTATCATATTTTAAGTAAACATTCTACCTTGTATAGTCGCAGGAGATGTTGTAAGTTATTTGGAAGGCCCTTGTAAAGTAGCTCTGGCTGAAGGGCTACCCTCCTAAAATATTTTTAATATTGATGATTTTTAAAACAATTAGTTGATAGCAACATAGTCACATTTGGAAAAGTCTTCCTGACTAGTATTTCCGATTCCATTTACATCTTGTTAATTTTTTGAGAACGAAGATTTAAAATAATGATGATATTTGAAATCATGATGAAAGTGATGATAATTATAATGATGATTAATATTATATAATTACATACAATTGAACTAGTAAAAGAATAGTTCTATTTAAAAGATATGGCGATTTTATTAATCAACTAACTGATTTGTGCTTATTCAAGCAAGACTGCCTATTTATGTTTCAGACGACTCTTGTCAATTAGTGTCCTATAGATTACACATTCTTTGTTACTGTGATTTACGATGAGAATCATTCGTTTTGGTAGGGATTGTTGGAGGTTGTTATTCGTGATCATTTTTCATCTGTGATTAGCATGATTTCTAATAAACTTTGTTCATATTCAATTGATGTTTGTTTTACCGGTAGACCTCGATTGCTCAATGCCTCACGTATC
Source organism: Pseudorhiza aurosa (assembly GCA_964026355.1). NCBI lineage: Eukaryota > Metazoa > Cnidaria > Scyphozoa > Rhizostomeae > Lychnorhizidae > Pseudorhiza > Pseudorhiza aurosa. Next base: position 5,937,976 of record OZ032130.1, read on the forward strand.
TTGATAATGGAGTCGTTTTTGTGGCATCGACCCTGGGAGATTCTCAGCTTGTCAAGGTAGGTTCATTTCCAGTGCGTATGCTAATCTTTCCATCTTTGTCAGCCAGAAATCAATTCCCTTTACGTGTGGTAGTGCTTTCATGATTTATTGATGTAAGAGTATGATAAATCCATAAATCCAATGGGAGAGAAGCATCTTCGAAGGCAGCAGCTACTACAGCCGGCCCCCTCCGAGACAGAAGGACAAGGACAGGAGCCAGTCTTCACCTGCAGCACCTGTGACGGGGAATGCAGTTCCCGCATGGGCCTATACAGCCACGTCCGGCGCTGCAGTTCCCTTAGTCGGTAAAGTGATCGCCTTGGGCAAAGACAGCCATGATCTTTCGAGATCGACAAAGCCAGAACGATGATGTCAAAACCATTTTGAATCGTCAAATAATGAGGTAGATAACCATTTTGTACAGATATATTAACCTATTAAAAGGTTCTCCTTTGAAGCAAACAAAGTTTGGGTATCTATGTCATAGCTAGTCTGACATTTTTTTGCTCTAAGCGTCAGGGAAGCGTCCTTACTACTCTCTTCAAAGCTGAATTTTCCAAATTTGTAATGACAGCTAATGTAGTGATCATAATAAAGATATTTACACAGGGTAACCCTTTCAACATAAGAAAGATACGTTATCAGCAAATGCCTTGTATATATAAACCATGATTGAAGTAAGATGTTATGACAAGAAAATCTAGTTATTAGGACACCGGTTCACGCTTAAGAACGTCAATTGATTTAGATTACTTTAAATTCAATTTAGTTGTTCAAATAGAACTTTTTTATCTTTTATTTCACAATAATGAATGAGTCCAACTGGCGAAGACTGCTCGGGAGTTATTTATACGCCTTGGTACCTTGAAATCAAGCTTAAATTATTAAGTATTTGTTCGAATAAATGCTCTTTAAGTATTTCCGTATTTTTCACCATCTTAGTTGGACACAGAGGCCAATGAAAATGGATCTTATGTTCATGTGATGGAGACCTTCACCAATTTAGGCCCTATCGTTGACATGTGTGTCGTTGATTTGGAGCGACAAGGCCAAGGACAGGTGGGTGAAATGATTTACATTTATAGTCTGGTGCCCCAAAGGTGATTGCTCATTATTTCATGTTGCTGATATGTTTTAGAATGTCACTAAAATGTCCTCATCATCACTATTACGATCATCACTGTCATCATCATCATCACTATCATCAGCATCACTGTCATCATCATCACTATCATTATCAACATTGTCATCATTGTCACTATCATCGTCATCACTATCATCATCATCATCATCATCACCATCATCATCATCATCATCATCATCATCATCATCATCATCATCATCATCATCATCACCATCATCACCATCATCACCATCATCATCACTATCATCATTATCAGCATCACTATCATCATCACTATCATTATCATCATTATCATAATCATCATCATCATCATTGTCACTATCATCAGCATCACTATCATCCTCATCACTATCATCATCATCATCATCATCCTCATCATCTTCATCATTATCAGACCCACTTGCTTATGTCACAGCATTCTGCCTCTTTATTGGTCTTTGTCTTTTGTTTCGTGTCTTTTCAAATCTGTTAATTTTCATTTATTTTTGTAGCTTGTCACGTGTTCTGGTGCCAATAAAGAGGGATCCTTAAGAATCATTCGAAATGGCATTGGCATTCAAGAGCATGCCTCAATCGATCTACAAGGAATCATGGGTATGCCATCATGTCTATAGGATCGTTCAAAAGTGAATCAATCATTCAGTCAACAAATCAAACAAAACGCCTATTATCATTTAGTCACTCAATCAACCAATCAGTCAATCAGTTCATAAGTTGATGTATCAATCAATCAGTCAGTCCATTGATTATTAGTCAACAATCAATATATTTCCTCCGTCCTTGATCCAGCAATCTTGATGCTTGATTAGTAAATTGAACATCAAGTCAGGCAACCATGCCATCAATCAATCAATCAATCAATCAATCAATCAATCAATCAATCAATCAATCAATCAATCAAAAAGTCTATCAAACGATCAACCAACCAACCATCCAACAAATCAACTTATATTTGTAGTCAGAGAACTGACTATTCACCCATTCATGTAACCAATCAATCAATTAAATTCCTCATCAAGTTTTGAATCAATCCATCAGTTACTCAATCACTCAGATAGAAGAATCACGCCTTGTTGTTTCTTGATTTCAGGTTTGTGGGCTGTCAAGGTTGACAATGCTTCTTATGATGATACACTAGTACTTTCGTTTGTTGGTCAAACAAGGTAAACTGTGATGCCATTTTAGCAAATTACGCTTCTTTTCCCATCCAGCCTCAGCCAGCCGGCCATCAGCCAACTTCATACATAAAATGTAAGCGGACTGGTCAGTCACACATTTGAGTGCGTTCATTTCAGCTCTCAACCTTAGCTTCAGGGTCGCGGTGGTACCTTGTCGTTTTCACTACCGATTCGTGTGTTCATTATCGTACCTCGTGTGACAGCAACCTTGTGACGTCTATCCATTTGCCAGGTGTGGATGGCTGTTGCATTATGATGAATGCATCCACTCCATTCCATTTCTTGCAGTTTGCTCTGGAGCATGCTCACCGATCTCCTCGCATGAGCATACGCCAATGGGTGAGCTGGTGCAGTCGCCAACAACCCGACAAAAGGAATACCGAATTCCACACTACTCGATAGAATCGATTCCTCTTGTAATCAGCTCCGGCTGAAGGGCTACCATCTTTAATTAAATCTAATGAAATGATGATGATGATAATGACAGTGATGATGATGATGACTATGATAGTGGTGATGATAATAGTGATGATGATAGTGATGATGATGATGATGATGATGGTGATGAGGATGGTAGTGATGATGATGATAGTGATGCTGATAATGATGATAGTGATGATGATGATAGTGACAATGATGATGATGATGATTATGATAATGATGATGATGATAGTGATGATGATGATGATAGTGATGATGATGATGATGATGATGATGATGATGATGATGATGATGATGATGATGATGATGATGATGATGATGATAGTGATGATGATGATGATGATGATGATAGTGATGATGATGATGATGATGATGATGAGGATGATGATGATAATGATGATGATGATGATGATGATGATGATGATGATGATGATGATGATGATGATGATGATAAGATAAAAGAATTGATTACAAATATCAAAATTTGTATTTTATATCGAGCGATTTAGATGTAGTATGTCTAAGCAGGTTAACATGTGTAATTTCACGTCATCACTTCGTGTTGTCGCTAGGGTGCTGACTCTTAATGGTGAAGAGGTTGAAGAGACGGAAATTCCCGGACTAAATGGAAACAAGCAGACGTATTTTTGTGGCAACGTTGTCGGTCACCAATTGATCCAGGTTAGTTGAGCAAACATTCTGCTTTGTACTATGAACCTATCGCGAATAACTCAAGATTCCCATTCTCAATATATGAGTTTAGGGAAACTCCACGTTAGTCAGGTATCATCCTAAGTCACGGACTTTAGAAGCGGTCTTCCACTTTTTTCCTTCATTGTTATTTTTCGACCATTGTTCAAGCCTTTCATGCTATGATGAGTTATTGATAAAGCGATCTTAATTCTGAAAAAATTATGCTCCTACTTTTTCAGTGATATTGAATTGTAGTACGCAAAATGTAGCCTGTATATTCATCAGTCGAGCAATATCTATATGATATATGGGGACTTCATAGTCATATTTCGGCCAGTATCTAATGTTTCATCCACTGGTGAGTGTCATACGAAAAGATCTTCGGTATGACGGAGCTTCTTTCTCCTTTTCTGTGCAATAAATAATAATTAATAATCAAGATTTGTGCGTCAAGTGTTTTTCATTTTGGGTTAATAGCTAAAGTAGATTGTTGTACATTTGATGCATTTGGTTCAAAGTTTTCCTTTTTCTTAAATTCTTTTTTCATAATTTTCTGATGTTTTTCATATCTATCATGTCAGATAACTGAAGAGTCAGTCCGCTTAATTAGTTGTTCAACAAAACAACTTGTCAGGTGAATTCAGTCATCTTTCTTAATTTTTCTTGTATTTCTCGAGGCGTTGTAAATGTTTACCAGACAACAGTTGGTCATTTCATTTCATTTACAAGGGTCAACCGGCCTAAAATTTTGATTTTTTTCCAGCCTGCCCGGCCATCCACCGCAATTTCAATTTCATTTATATGGAGCCCAGTGTCCTCCTCTTATTGTTTGTGCATTTTTTGCTGGTCTACCACGTTTCCTTTTTCCTCTAAGTGGATCCCAAATAGTAGGTCGACCACAGTTGTAATGCAGAGTTATACAAGCTGAAGTGTACGAATTAATAACACAGGGCATTGTGATTGTATGCTGCGAGGTTTACTACAAGAAGAGCACCAAGAAGAGGCAGTGATAAACCCTTTATGAAAAAGCTTTGCAATCCGTTCAATCAATGAAGCGAAATTTTAAGTGGCTCGGGTGCACCATGGCTTCATAGGATTTATGCCCCAAAGAGTGAGCAAAAAAGTAAATGTAAGAAAAAGAAATATAAGAAAAAGAAGTATCAAGAAATGAATGTGAAAAATGAATATAAAAACTGAGTATAAAAAGAAGTATAAAAAAGAAATGTAAAAAAGAGGTATAAAAATAGAAATAAAAAAGAAATATAAAAAAGACATGAAAAAGAAGCATAAAGAATAAATATAAAAAAGAAATATGGAAAAAAGTCGAAAAAAGAGCGTTTATTACCGGCGACAGTTCTTCAGTTTGACGATGTCACAAAGGAAGTATACAGCTATGAGGCACGGGCAACATCAGGGTTTAGCATTAAAGTGGAATGACTTTGTAAACCGGGTGTTTTTCTGTGTTTTTAGCGAATGGAAGCACTCATCATCAAAGAACATCAGTGTAGCAACATGTAATGGTTTACAAATCGCATTAGCCGTTGGGAAGGAGCTATTTTACATTGAAATCGAAGGACAGTCTCTGAATCAAATCAGGTTTGTCATCTAGACCAATCAAACCAATCATTGAGAATCACACTTTCTATGTTGAAATAGCCCGAGAATAAAGTGATGTGCGATGATTGATCCAAACACGAAACCAAATATTTGTATCAGACCCACACTGAAACACGTTTTCATCCACATTTGGGTGTAGGCTTCATAGTCTTATTTGGACCATTATGTGACATTTCATAATCTGGTGAGTGTCATGAATCGCCTTGCTAGAAAGGTACCGTCCTAACTCACGGAATTAGGAGATAGGGTGACCAGCTGATTTCATTCATTATCATATTCCTGCCATTATCCGAAGCTTCCTTCTCGCGTAAATGTGGCATGAGAAGATCCTCAGTGAGACGAAATCATGTTTTTTCACTTTTCTGTGCAAAATTTGAGTTTTATAGAGCCATGTAGTCTTCATATTTAAGCGACACCTATTCTCTATGACTTCACCGTCTTAGTTTGGCCGTGCTCGGATATTCATTGCTCTCATTTGCGTCTCACAGGTTTTTAGTACCACAAACTCGTTTCCGTTTTTCTCTGAATTTTTGAAGTTTTGTTCATCAAGAGATTTTTGTGCAAATAATTTTTGGAAACCTATGTCAATATCGTTTTAGTGTATCCGCTTTGGAGCACGAGATCGCTTGTTTAGATATTTCTCAAACAGGTGAGTATGCCTCAGGTTTTTAAATTCTTTTTAAATCTTTCATCGGAATGCAGATATAATTATATCCACATAGGAGCTTGAAATTTTAGAGCCACGCAAGGTTTAATGTCTAGCATTTCTTTCGTCATCAGATGGTTGGTTGATTCGCTGGGTTTTTGATTGCTGGATTAGTTATTCGATGCATTAATTGATCTATGATTGACTGATATATCGATTTAAGATTGAATGATCCTTTGTTTGATTAATCAGTTCTTTCATGGGTTCATTTGTTGATGAATCGATTGGTAAAATTATTCATCAAAGAACTGACAACATGGTTGATTATTGATTTCAATGGTTGAACAAGCTAATCAGTTTAGGCATTTTTCCTGGTTCTTGCCGGATTATTTCTGATGCGTTTAATACTTGATTTAGAAGGTGATCAATTGAATGTAAATTGTGATGGAGAGATTTTGATTTTTCTTCAAAATGTTTTCTTCCTTTGAAGGTGGAAGCACAGCAAAATCCACTCTTGTATCGGCTGGCCTATGGACAGACATCTCAGCTAGGGTTTTGCGATTACCAAACTTGGAGGAACTTCACGTAGAAAAATTAGGAGGAGGTAATTTTGTACCAAGAAAAAATTGCACGAATAAGTCTGGAGGAGTGGACAGAATTACCATAATCATAGCTTTTTATCTGACACTTCTCACAGCATGAAATAACATAATTACGACACGACATTGCCGTGAATTGCATCTGCTAGAAAGCAATGTTTGATGTTAACAGTTCAGAGCAAAATGCTTCAAGACAAGCGGTCGCTGTTTAAGAAACAAAATTTTGCCATCTGACACTGGTCATAGTTGATGGCAAAATTGTCCATCAAGCATAAATCTAGCGCATGCAAAGCGACCACTCGTCCACTGGATCATAGATGTCATCGTTCCCACGGATCGGAAGTTAATCGACAGTAGCTGCTGGTTGCATTTTTATGTGATGCTAGTCTTGGCTTTTGAACTCACTGCTTCCTTCCTTTTTTCAGAGATAATACCTCGCTCCATCCTAATGACAACGTTCGAAGACGTCGATTATTTGCTGTGTGCTCTTGGTGATGGTACTCTGTTCTATTTTTGCTTGGATACAGCCACTGGTAAGCTTCTGTTCGCAAGATTTTTCTCTTTGTCATTAAATCTTACAAAAACCTTTTCAGCGTCACTACAACACTTCAGGACGCTGACAACTTGGCCATATCAAGCATTGTCCTAGTCTCCTTTCGGTTTGACGTCATATCCCAGTTCCCTATGATTCATCAGACTTCGATCATAGGATATTGAGAAGCTTTGCTTATGGGTCAGTGTCCTGGTCTTTCCTCTTGATATAACCACGCCTCGTGATTCCTGGGTCTTGGATTACAAGGATCTGCTCTACTCAATCTAAGTTTAAGACCAGCTCTATTTCAGGCTTCAACCACTGACCATGTGAATTGCCCACTTCTAGCAAATGACAACTGTTCAAGTTTTTCTCATCTGGATGGTTTCAGCTGTAACATCCCGTTTACCAGACGGCTTGATGTATCGCTCACAACTTCCATCGCCATATTTGAATTCATCAGTCATGAAAGGTCGCTCGTTTGTTTATCTTCGCTTTCATGCCGTTGCAGATTAGAAATCTTTAGCATAATGGCTGGAGAATGTATCTACTGTATTGAAGCACCCGAGCTCGGTCAGACTCGTTCACGCTCCTTGGTGTTCCAAAACTCGTCAACACATCAGTGAATAGGTACTTGGTGTATTACTGAGGACAAGGTGGGGCGAGGAACAGAGCTGATCACCTCACCTCGACACGACGTGGCTCGGGTGGTACGTTTCTTATGAGGAACCACCTGATACTCGTTTCTTGTCTGGTACTCATGTACTCATGCTATTTTTTACTTCTATTTTGCTGATACAAAGGTAGTATGACGGAGAGAAAGAAAGTCACGTTAGGAACACAGCCGATCGTACTTCGAACCTTCAAATCGGTTATTACTACAAACGTTTTCGCATGCTCTGATCGTCCAACCGTCATTTATTCAAGCAACAGGAAGCTCGTATTTTCAAATGTCAATTTGAAGGTTCGTGAAGAATATTTGCTGTCAAATACTTTCTCTAGTATGAAGACACCACATCATATCTTTATGAAGTTTTTACGTCACTGTGAGGCTCCCCTTTATGGTGTTCCCATTCATATTTTTCCATTTATTCGATGGGGCCCCGCACTTTTGACCGTTGGCTCCGAGTGTCCTACCGCTCAACTCTCCTCTTCATTTGGCCACAGTTACCTCGCCTTGACTAACAGAGAGCTGGCGATTGTCCTTACATTAGGTGAAATTCAAGCAGGCAAATTGCTAACGGCTGTGAAATCTACGGGAGATTATTCATAGCAAAGTGGAGAGCATTTTTAGCAGTCACTTTTTCAGTCCGTGTCCTGATTAATTGAGCAAGCCATTCTTCGTCCAGCTGGATGCCTCATTTTCGAAGCCTCCTCCGCCATTCTTATCAGTTGCCAGGTGGTATGTCAAGCAAGCAATAGGCCTCAGATCAAGATTATTGTGAAATATTTATGAATATTCGTCTATGAAATATTTGAGAGACTTTAGTGTCAAAGGCCAACCAATATAGATATCACGTCATATAGATATCTGATCGAGGAATGAGAATGAGTTGGAATAAGTTTGATTTTTATTTCATTTCAGGATGTAAGCTATGTCTGCCAGTTGAACTCCGAAGGATATCGAGACAGGTATGAAATGATGCTTTTTTTTCAGTCGTATCTTTCCACATCGCTGGCGTAGTGGTAGAGTGCTCACTTAGTATGCGATGGATTTGGGTTCGGTGCCTGGTCATACCAAAATGGCTGAATGCTGCTTCCCTGATCTCAACTCCATTCAATTATGTCGTACTACTTCTGCAACTACAACAGTTTAAAGTAGAACTCGATTCTACTAGCAAATGCTGCATTAAAAAAATAACACTACAAACGAAAATAATCTTCACTTACAATGAATTATAGCATAATTTTAAATTAGAAGTCTCTTAATTGGGTTGACTAACGAGAAAAGACTCATCTTTATCTTTATTTGTTATATTCAGAATGGGAAAAGATCTGCAACCAACGTAAAAGGTCCTCTTGTACAACTCGGAGAGAATTTGCTCGTTTCATGCTACCTAATGACCTAAGCAGATGTGACATGCGATTTTATTACCATTTTGCCAGCCACCCGTCATGTCTATATTATGCTCTGTCGATTAGTTCAGTGCAGTGCAAGTCTGCCCTTGTTTACTTCATCATTAGGACACGTAAGAAGACTCCAACTTTAAAGATTCTAGCTTCATTTCGTATCGTGACTGTGTCAACACCCTTGAAATATTCTTGCCTCTTTTCCAGTCTCGTAATCGCGGATAAAAATACCCTCACGATTGGAACCATAGATGAAATACAGAAACTTCATATCCGAACTGTGCCACTCGGAGAGTTACCAAGGTATGTGTATGCTAGTCCTTATTGACTGTAGCGTCAGCTTCTTTTCAGAGTGTCAGTGTGTGTATCACCTGATTTGTATCTGTATTTGATCAAACTGATAGTACAATCCTGCACACTCCTCGATAAAAATGCATAATATTCTTCGTAAATTAGGGAGATTTCCTTTGAACGCTGCTTAAGCTGAAATTTTATCTCCTGCATCGTTATTATGAAGTTGAAATTAAGTAGTTTCTCAATTTCTAAATGAATTGCCTATCGATTCCGTTAAAAGATTGGAATCTTAATTTCTCGGAATCATAACAATTCATCATTTAACTGATGGAAGGAATCGAGAAAATCCTTTAGAAGCCTTTTAGTGTGCGCAGCTCATTAATTTATCACCATCAGAAGGAGTCACCAATGGCGCCACCTTGTAAGAATACGCAAATTTTAGGAATCGTGAACCATAGGAATCACTATAGATAGAATCGAGAAACTGTTCAGCAAGATTGGATTTGCTGTAATTTTCTGCAGAATGCATTTTGTGGAGATTTCTCTTGATCTTGTGGTTTTTGTGGTTTTGAGATCCCTATTGGAACTGTATTTCCATTAGATACATGTTCATTTGTATTGTTCATTGTCTTCGTTGGCCGCAGGAGAGATGTGCTTGATCACACCTCCTGTGGTATTGTCCTGTAGTGTGGTGTATTCGGGAATTTTTGTTTTTTGAAAAATATGTTTTAATCAGCTCTACCATGTTCTTGTTATAGTTGTTGTAATTTTTCCTTGGTTTGAAAAGAAGAAAAAGGGATGCATTTGATTGGTGTCAATGAACGCCTTACGATTCAATGATTGCGTGTTACGATATCTTTTTTCAACTGTCTTACTTTAGACGCATTGCTTACCAAGAATCTACGCAGACGTTCGGCGTCATATCACGGAGGATTGAGCTACAAGATGTGACGACTGGAAGGAGCTACTCAACCCACCAATCAGCTAGTCTTACGGCTACCAACATCACCTATAGCTCGGCAAAGAATAGCGACAGCAATATGGCAACGAGCAGTAAACAAACTGATCGTTTATTGATGAGAGAAGTAGATTTGTGCTCGTTTCTTATCATTGATCAACACACTTTTGAAGGTTTGTTGATCCCACGAACTTTAGATTTTCCTTAGCGTCGCCCAACTTCTCCTCAGATAAAGTAAAATGATTTTATCGCGAGCCGGGGGTTGATCATTCGAAGCTTGCTTTGTTGCTTATTTGAATGGAGTTTATCAACGAAATAAATACTATGGTGATCATCTACAATGGATTTAATGGCAGAACTACGAGCAAATTTTTGATGATTTGCCGACAGGTGGATTGCACTTTGTTGAGATGGATATTTGTCTACATGGATGGATAAAATGCTCACGCTAATAGCAAAAGTGTTGTTGATGACAATTATGTAATATGATACAGGTATATGATTATACACCTGTTCATATGGATACGAGAATCAGGGGATCTCCTTGTTAGAGAGGTACTTTAGCCACAGAATTATTAGTTAAGGTCGTTGCCTTCCCTTGTCGTAATTTACTCCTAAACTTATTCACACCCTTTCCAAGTTTCACTGCCTACTTCACGAACTTTATCCCACATATCATAATTAATCCCTAGAACATGCAATTTATGGAACATCTTGCCTTCTTCTTGCTTTCCTGAATCTTACAACTTGCCATTCTCAAGTCAAAGATTAATAAACTTGATCTCATCTCTCTCTCCAATAAGCCTTTCGCTGTCTTCTTTCTTCCTTTGTTGGGGCTTTGTATAGGCCACCATGGCTTTTTCTCAACATAACTCACTAAAGAGGAAGAAAAAGGTACCAATTTACTTTTGGGAGGATAGAAAAAACCTAGAATTGTGCATGAGCAGGAGATTGAACCCAATGCCGTTAACTTCGTAATCATCAGTTTAAAAGCTATGCCAACCCCCCTTTTGATTGCCCGCTCCATTTTACCCCTCCCCCAAACATATCTTCGATTTATAGATTTTTCTTTACGTCACTCAAGAATTCCCTGGAAGATTACTTTAGCACATTTGATGAAGAAATGATATCGAATGGGCTTGGAGGATTGTAATAATTATGAAAATAATGATAGTTATATATCAAGAACACATTAGAGTATATTAGCTGAAAAGCTTATTAAGCCAAATATTTAACAAGGGAACCTTTTTCAGATATGTTCCAGAATCTATTTGCAGTTGGTAGTCAACCATAGTCCGGGTTTGCGATCACTTAATTACAAATACTGCAGATTCGTTTTTCTGTACTGCAACTTTTTATCCGTCCCTTTAGTGACGCATTCTCATCAGTTTGGCGATAAAGAGCAGTGTACGGCTTTGATGTCATGTCAATTAGCTAATGATCAAAATACCTATTACTGTGTTGGCACTGCCATTGTCATTCCGGAAGAGCCAGAGCCGAAAAGTGGATCGATTATACTGTTTCAATTGGTGGAAGGTAATCGTTTTTAACTTGCATAATTTCTTTTGAAATGATTGATGCTGTTTTGGCATATGAAATCAATCTAATGCCACAGTTTAAGACACAAATAGTTGACTTGACATCTATGACGTCCATGTTCGACAATTTTTCTTAGGTAAACTTATCCAAGTCGCATCCAAGGAAGTCAAAGGAGCTGTTTATTGCTTACAAGAATTCAATGGAAAGATCCTTGCTGGTATCAATAGTTCAGTAAGTCATATCGATTGATTAATTGACTGATTTACTGATTGATAAGTTCAGTAATCGATTTATTTGCCAATTGATCGACTGATCAATTGATCGATTAGCCAATTGATTGACTGATTAGATTGTTGGGCTAATTGATTTATTGATTAGCAGATTGATTGATTGCTCACTTAATTTTCTTATTGATTGATTGATTACCTGATTAGCTTTATGATTAACAGTTAATTGAATTTTTGATTAGTTGTTTAGAACTTTTATCACCTTCCAACCAATTTATTCGTTCATCCATTTGATCATTTTCATATTATGTTTTTTTCGTTTCCCTTGCCATTATTATTCATTTCTTTCATGATTTTGCCATGTTTTAATTCACTTCCTTCCGTTAATTCCTTTAGGTTGCCATATTCGAATGGGCCGCTGAGAAGGAGCTTCAGCAAGAATGTAACTACTGCAACGTCATAGTTGCATTGTATATCAAAACCAAAGGTGACTTCATTTTGGTAAGTCGCTTCATTGTTTGCGGCACGGCAGAGGCTCTGGCTCATCGTCAGATACCTAGCTACATCCTCCAATCTCGGAATATTGAGATGTTTGTATTCATATTCATATCGTGGTCTGTCAAAAAAATCAATCTCTATAGATCTTTTAAAGATGATCCAATCCTTTGGTGTTCCGCAAGGATCATTACAGGGTCTGTTGCTTTTGGTTGGAAATATGTCGCCCTTTAGAAGCATTTATGAGAAAGAGGCATACAGTCCTTCCTATATGTTGCTGACACATAAATTTTTCTCCATTTTCCCTTGCTGTTGAATCTGCAACTCTCTCAATACTGCAAATTGAAGGATGTGCTCAAAAAATCCAGTCTTGGAAGACCCTAGACAACATTCTAAAACGAAGCAATGATAAAACTGATCTTTATCAGTATTAGAAATAGCACCATTAAACCAAATATATAGACACGCAAACTCAATCTTGTCTCTGATCCAAAATCGAAGAGACACTCAAATTTTTTTTTTCATTCAGTCTTTCCTTAAATATTTGCAGGATAAAACATAAGATCCTGACGTTTACTCACAAGTGCATCTATGATCTTGCACAAATACTTCTTACTTAGACTTTGCAAGCAGCAGCGTGACCGACAAGATCTACTTATGATTGGCTTATTCTTGAACAACTAAGGACGAATCAGTCTGTTTGAAACCGTGTATTGGAATGTACCTATCCTCACCTTTGGAATAAACTTCCCCATGCATTACCGCCAATAGATACATTTGATACTTTTAATGGCAACCTTAAAGTGCATTTGTTGCAATAATACTTAAATTAAATTGTATTTTACTATCAGTTTTTAGTATTTTGTAACTACTGGATTTTTTTGCCTTTGTTATTTGTGATATTATTTTATGAAAATTGTGTAATGCCCCTTTACGCTGTGTGGATAAATGACGCAATATTAATGCCTTTGTTGTTGTTATTATTCTTTTCGCCACAAATGCAAAAGACTTTCTGCTATCAGTAATCCACTTTGGAATGCATTGCGAGTTGCAGTGAGTCTGATTTTGAATTCATTTCTCCACAAAGGTTGGCGACTTAATGAGATCTATGGTACTTTTGGCGTATAAACCAATGGAAGGGAGAATCGAAGAGGTGAGGGAGAATTTTTGCGCTTCAAAAGCCCCTCAAAAATTTCTGCATAAAAATTTTGATTAAATTTTTCCTCTGTTATTCAAATTCTGTCAATGTAGGAATTTTTTACTGTTCATTAGACATTTATTCTTACCTTTTCTTGTCTATAAATATTCACATCTCTTTAAGTGCAAAGTACCACAAAAATAGTACGATATATGTGAGTTTTATAAGGCAACTGGAAACCCATTTGAAAAGCAAGACCTAAAGAAATATGAGCCAAGGAAGAAAAACTCCACGTTAAATGAGTTTTTATGATATTACATGACATGCTATGATATGATATGATATGATATGATATGGTATGGTATGGTATGGTATGGTATGGTATGGTATGGTATGGTATGGTATGGTATGATTGATATGATATGACATGGTATGATATGCTATGATATGATATGATATGATATGAAATGACATGCTATGATATGATATGATATGATATGATGTGATATGATATGATGTGATATGATATGATATGATATGGTATGATTGGTATGATATGACATGGTATGATATGATATGATATGATATGATATGGTATGATACGATATGATATGATATGATATGATATGGTATGATATGACATTGTATGATATGATATGGTATGATATGATATGATATGCTATGATATTACATGACAGGCTATGATATGATATGATATGATATGAAGTGATATGATATAGTATGATATGACATGGTATGATATGATATGGTATGATATGATATGATATTATATGATATGATATTACATGACATGCTATGATATGATATGATATGAAGTGATATGATATAGTATGATATGACATGGTATGATATGACATATGATATGATATGATATGACATATGATATGTGATGTGATGTAAAAAGTTTAATGAAAATATTTCGTCATTGGTTTCCTTCAGATTGCGCACGACTATTCACCGAACTGGATGACAGCTGTGGAAATCTTAGACGACGATACTTTCCTCGGAGCTGAAAATTCGTTCAATTTGTTTACTTGTCAGAAAGACAGTGCAGCAACAACTGATGAAGAGAGGAGCACATTGAATGAGGCAGGCAGATACCATCTTGGAGAATTCGTCAATGTTTTCAGACACGGTAATGATAATGATCTTTTCAAGTAGTGTTGTCCAGCACTCTCCGTCTACCAACCAAATACAAATTGTTAGACGCTGGCAGTCTATGCTTAGATTGCAAATTCCTTGATTCTTCCTATCAGTATGACCAGATCCCTTCTTTCCTACGCCAGGAATCACAAATCTAGTGGTTCTTCTTGCTTAAAGTGTAAGGCTGCGCTGAGTCGAAGCTACCCTAAGCCTCTGTCAGTAACTAACTTTTAACCAGACTGTCCTCCAACACAGAACGGTTTGCAGACAAGAGACTTCGTAAGTTCATTAAAAGCTGAAAAATCATTTGATAAGGAATTTTTAGATTTTACACAGAAGATTGAAAGAACAATTTTGTCTTACTGAAATTCATTTCATCCTGCACTCATCGAGAGTGAACGTCGCATGCTGGCAATTAGAAATCTGAAACTCATATCCAGGTGTAGATGTAGTATTCTTAACCATGTGAAGGGTGATTGGCAATAATAGTTCCAAACCACCGGCCTATCATTTTCATCTTTCGTTCACTGTAACAAGTCTTGGATGTGCGTGTTTATTTCTACACAATCAAAGAGAAGAAATAACTGCAAAATATGTTAACAAAACTGATACCATTGGGAGCTTGATAAGCAAGGTTACCCTTAATAGTCTTTTAACAACTGATATTACAGATACCAAAGACTGTACCATAGTTCCCTGGTCCCCTACTGCTGAATCAAAAATTTACATCAATGAGTTATTTCCTCATCGAAATTTGCTCCTCTCGCTTTTTTTGTATTCTTTTTCTTTTTAGTCAGTTATGCTGAGGAAGCCCACGGTGGCCTATAAAAGCTCCAGCAATACTTCCTGGCCTCTCCATTGATGAGATCACCACATAATTGATTGCTACCTTTCCTTTATTTAGATTATTCATTCATTCAGTTCAATTGAGCTGATGACAGCTGTGATTCCTAAGGTCTAGACGCCTTCCTCTCGCCACCCCCTCCCCTCCCCCCCCTTCCCCCAATTTTCTTGACTAGGGATCAGCCCCTGACGTCTCTCACCTGCTATTTCCATTTGCAAATTTATTATTGTCCCTTTTCATGAATTTTGGTTTTTTAGGTTCTTTGATTATCCATCATGCAAACGAGCAAGTTACGCCAATTCAATCTTCAATCCTGTTTGGTACAGTTAGCGGAGCGATCGGTATGGTTTTTGCTTTACACCATTTGTGAAACAAATCTGATACGCTTTGTTTGAATATGTTTTAGAGAACTGGCTGCTGAAATGCACGTCACTGTGATTGGCACATTGCCACGTTTCCTCGATCAGCTTGTTCTTTTTGTCGTTGATTTCATGCGCGACTTAATACCCGATCCAACCCGACCCGACCCGACCCAACCCGACCCGACCCGACCCGACCCGACCCGACCCGACCCGATAGTTATTGAAATCAGTTTAATGTCTTGTCTTTCTTTGCAGGACTTGTGGCAGCGATTCCCAAAGAAATGTTCGAGTTTTTAATGCAAGTTCAAGTCAAATTGACCAAAGTTATCAAAAGTGTTGGAAGGATAGAACACGCCTCATATCCTTTCATCTCTACTTTCTGTCCAAATTTTTTTGCAATTTTCATTCCCTCGTATCGTTGTTGTCTCCTGTTCTCCTCTTGTGTGTGTGTGGGTGTGTGTATGTGTATGTGCGTGTGTGTGTGTGTGTGTGTGTGTGTGTGTGTGTGTGTGTGTGTGTGTGTGTGTGTGTGTGTGTGTGTGTGTGTGTGTGTGTGTGTGTGTGTGTGTGTGTGTGTGCGTGCGTGCGTGCGTGCGTGCGTGCGTGCGTGTGTATGTGTGTGTTTGTGTGTGTTTGTGTGCGTGTATGGCCTAAACTGCAGTCTTTTGTTCCCAGACCGCATATTTCCGAAGTGCAGCGAAATTATGTACAGTCTTGTGTGAGTGAGCTTTGTGTGATGGTAGTTGGATGCTGTACGATATGGTTGTCAGCCACTCCACCTATTTAGCTTCAAGCATAGATCACTACTCCGATGGTTTTAGCACTCTTGGTGGGTGTATCATAGTATCTAGATTTATTCATGCTGAACTGAGCTGTACTGATGAGCTATAGATTTATGTATACAAGTTTTTTGAGATTGCACTTACCGAATGAAGGTGAATATATAAGCTCTGTCTTTTTTGCTGAATATGACAGTTTCTAAATTGTGTCATACTGTTTATTCCATTACACTAACTGGAATTCTGTTGCTTGTTCTATTTGCCAACTTCAAAGATGTTTCCCCTGTGCTGTACTTCCCAGCTCAACTGGAAATCCGCAATCCTAACGTTTTGTTGTTTTTTACATCAAAAGTTTTTTACATTGCTAGAAGAACAATTCTGGCCTTTGGCTTGTCTTGCCTCGCTGTGAACTTATTCCGAGTTCATTCCTTTCCACCACCTCATTCCTTTCCACCACCTTCTCATTCCTCTCCAACACTTTCTTTTTCCGAAGTAGTGATATTATTGGTTTGTTTTTTCTATTTCGACTGAAATTTCTTGACTCCGTTTCAAATGGCGATCATTTTCGAACGAGCGAAAAACTGAGCAAGCTGAAGGATACATTGATGGTGAACTGATTGAAAGCTTCCTTGATCTACCACGAATGCAAATGGAGGAAGTTGTCACTGGCCTGCAGGTATACTTCAAGTGGAAATATCTTTTCACTCACCATTGTGTATAATGTCATGTAATGTATATATTAGATGTATCAGATAACTCTGTTGCGTCAGTCTGCCCCACCTTTCTGTGTATATCTCTGCTGCCATCATCTGTCAATTTTTGTCTGCAGTTTTCCGTCTCTGTCCTTTTCCCTCTATGTGTCCTTTTCTAAGTGTCCTTTTCTATTTTCATTGGTCTCAGCCCTTGCCTATGTTTCTTTTTTCTTTTTTTTCTTTCTTTTTTAGTCAGTTATGTTGGGGAAGGGCCACGGTGGCCTTTACAATGCCTCAACAAACGAAGAAAGAAGAAAGCGAAAAGCTAAGAGGAGAGAGAGATCAGATCAAGTTTATTGATCTCGGATTTGAAAGATGGCAAGTTGTAAGATTCAGGAAAGCAAGAGGAAGACAAGACGTGCCATAAGTTTCATGTTCTTGGGATGAATGATGATTTGTGGGACAGAGTTCGTGGAATAGGCAGTGAAACTTGGAAAGGGGTGAACGAGTTTCTACCTCTATCTGTCAATGCCTGTCTCTGTCTGGTTTCTTTTTGCTCCCTTTCTGTTATTTTTCGTATTTTAGGCAATATTTCTCGATGCCGCCAAGTATTCCAATTCCATTTTACTATACTTTGCAGATCGAAGATGGTGGAATGAAACGAGATTGTACAGTTGAAGATTTAATCAAACAGGTGGAAGAACTCACGCGCATTCACTAAGATAACAGACATGCTGTAAGTAAGAATCTCGTTGTAAGGATTTCAATGCGACCTACGCAAGCCTTGCGCAACATCTCTTACTTTGCGGAGGCTCGCATTTACGTTTACGTTTGCGCCCTCTTTATCGTAGTTGTACGTGGCACCATTTAAGCTACTCATAGGCATGTTAATATCAGAGGTTTGCCCGTCAGTCGTATATTGATCTAAAGCATTATGATGTTACATTTAATTTCTCTGCTTGTTTCACGCTGCCATCCATGCTCCATTGTTTATCTGAATGCGCCCATAAAGTTTGTCGGAAGTTCAATTGAAAATAGTCCTCACATCTTTTAAAAATTCGATCTAGGTTGCATTGTCTAAAACCTTGCAGCTGATTATGGTATGCATCCGATTAAGGTATGTAAACTAAGAAGTCAGCGTGACTGTGCAAACTCCAATGAGCTTTTGATCCTACTTAACCAATTTTGGATACCCTGAAAAATCGTGTACGACTGACCCAGCAAGCTAGTAGGTCGCATACTCTATAAGTACACTGTAAGTAGTTGCAGGCGACTTTTTCTTCCTCTTTCCTGCAAAAATTGCCGATACAAAAAATTAGATACACTTAGAATGTCAGATTGGATGCAATAAGAAATGTCGCAAACGATTATTTATCTCCGTTGCTAGCATTGCTTAGATACAAGAAATGTATAAATACTCTGGAAATATCGGATTTGATTCAGCAAAAGTTGCACCCAATTAATTCTGCCCATAAATTTCACTGTTGTAAGTACTGGCAAGCTTTTGTTTCATGATCTTCAAAAGTCGCATGTTATTCTGCTTCTTTGTTTCTCGCTCCATTGGATACGCAAGACAAATTTTGTGTCATATTTTTAATCATGGATCCTAGTAATCCACTGTACACTTAAATACCACCTGACTTCCAAGAAGTTTGAATTTGTCTCCTGGACTTCATTTTTGCGTTAAACGTATCGAGCTTCGAACAAATTCTCCTTCACGTGGTTGCTTCATTTGAACAGCTATTATAAGAAATGGTCTCAGTGTCGCGTTTTTCAACTTAAATTTTCAATAATTGGTTTCAATAGAACTGTGAGTTTTTTGTTTTTTTTTTCAACACATTTCCCTCAAGGTATTGCAGACAACTTTCCAAAGATTCGTGGTAAATTTTTTGCACATTCGAACTCTTTTGGTCTGCAGCTTCCATAACATTTTGAATGCAAAAGCATTTGCGATGCAAGCAGCCGTTGATATGATTTTCAGATTACGTTGGTGTGCGAAAAGCATGTTTTGCTTACATTAATCTTAATTGTTTTGATTTGACTGTGAACGCTTTTCAATCTTCTTTTATGGTAATTCGTTGTTAGATTCCCCTATATTGCCTGCAAGCTACTTTTCAGTTCCCAGAACGCAAAGCAGATCAATACAGAGAGCTATTTTATTGCCTTCTGAATATGTTGCACTTTTCCAGCGGCACGCTTTAACCCTCCCGGGGTGTATTGTAGTATTCGATGGTCTTCTTCCAGGCATGACTTTCTCATCCTGGAATCATTTAGCCATAGGAGACAGAGAAGGGCACAAGGAAATCGTTGGAGCATCAACTGTTCTGTTTGTTACCAATGGATGATTCCACAATGACAGAAACAACTCTCACAACATCGAAGCAAAATTAACACGCTTCTACCTTCATTTAGGATTGAATCAGTACTGAATCATAGGCAGAAAGTTTAGACCAAAACTCCTTTTCCGAATTAGAACCGTTCTTTGTAAATTCAATTTATTCATTTATTCATTTGAAACTCGGATGAATTTTGTGAATCTCGGTAGCAGGAGAGGCATCCAATCATCGTAAAAAAAACAAGCCAACCAATTGTGAAGGTGTGGATTTGATGCTTGACAGGACGTACTAGCGATACCACTTTGTGGAAGTACTGTAATGAGCTGGTTCCATTTTACCAAAAGAAACTGCGATTGGCAGCCTTGATGGTGCAAAAGTTGGTTGCTGGAATGGCATCCCTCCATACCAAAGCCCAGACCAAACTGCAATGAAAATCCAGATTTGGTTAGTGACAGTTCAGATCAAGGACTCCACTTTGTGGTAGAGACTTGTTGTAGAAAAAAAAATGAATTTTGCTTGGTATACAAGATGAGAAGAAACCTCGTTAGAATGCTGCATTTTTCAAATCATTCTCCATACCAACCATGAGATGGGAAGGACCATTTTATAATGAACTTTATAGCTAATGTCA
Organism: Pseudorhiza aurosa; assembly: GCA_964026355.1. Classification (NCBI taxonomy): domain Eukaryota; kingdom Metazoa; phylum Cnidaria; class Scyphozoa; order Rhizostomeae; family Lychnorhizidae; genus Pseudorhiza; species Pseudorhiza aurosa. The sequence goes on from OZ032130.1 coordinate 5,958,394, forward strand.
CGACGATTGGTAAGGTCATTGGACATTAATTTATTAATTATCGCTCGTGGCACTAGTTATGAGCATATCCAATTTAGGATGCTACCGCTAGATTTGGCTGTACTGCAACCAAAAGGGCACTGGTGCAAACAGCATAAAAGGCTGTACTCAACTTGACTTGATCCTCATCGGCTACGCCCTGAATTAAAGCGAGCCCGATTTCCTGGGGCATGTAAGGGTTATTTTTTGGACAGTCCTGATGGTCCTTGTTAATCTCTTCTAAAGTAATTATGGCGATCCGTACAAGGCTTTATTTATTTGCCGATTCTTTGCCGCCAGTCCACCTTCACTCTGAAATTCCGTTTGATTTTGTCAATTCAGAGCGGTAGATCTGTGTACTAGCTCCCATTTACAGCGACAAACAAACTATCTACCAGATCTCTTTGTACATTACTACCACGGTTAAATGGCATCGGGCCATGTGAGTTCACATGTCATTATGTCTTTTATCTGCCTTGATACTGAATCACTCCACCCGTTCATCTATTGAGACATGCCTGTCAAGCAGGTCTGTATCCATCCCAGCTTGTTGCCTACCGCACCTCTCGCTGTACGACAATCTACCCTACATGTATGACAAGATAAGCTAAGCTAGACCGAACGTAATATTGGCGTGAATGAATGCAGCGTGATTCATTGTTTGGATCTTCAACTATCGCCCAATGAATGAATTGCGGAGTTGCATTGTTTTCTGTCTATGTGGTTGTTTGAGAGTGGCCCTTGTCCAGTCGTGAATTCGTTTCTATGGGTGTATTTCATAGAACCTGCACCTCATGAATCAGTAGTTAAGCCTGATTCAAATGCATATTTGTATGCAAGTCCGCAGTCTTCTTCTCTCTAGTTAGAAGCTGGAATCGTCAGAAATATCGCTGTCACCTACTGTGGATAAAGTATTAGATCGCTGTTTTACTACGTGGTTGTGCTCCATCATCCAGTCAACGTTTCGCATCTGCTTATTCTCTCGACACACTCGATCATCAGACCACTCGGATCTATACACCGTATATTGGGAACTCATTAAATATAAATAGGCCTTAAACATATCGCAAGTTTGTCGCATTCAGGAGAGCTGCATTGCTAACCAGCTCGTCGTTCGCTTTTGCTTATTTCTGGGAACCATTTCATTTAGATGTAGATACATCGTCGCAGCAACTGAAACAGTGTCAGCACTTTGAGGAGTGCCATTCTCGGCTGTCTTCGTTACCACTGGATTTGCAAGCAGCGTTATTGCTGAGTTGTCGACTCTCAGCATAATTCAGTGATTGCCTGCGTTTTTAGCAATAATGGAAGCGAATTGGTCTGTCTCACCTTGCTGATATTTTGCATTGATATTGCTTGGATTTTACTGGATGCGAGCAACTTCTCATTGCTAACATCAACGGTTAGAGAGGTATCATTGTCATTCATTGCTGTCGTGAGTTCTTGCAGTTATGCGCTTTTATTTGAATCAACTGTGCTCGCATCTTGTTTGGTATGACTGAATTACCCATCTACGTCAAATTTCTCCTGTTTTTGGTTCGAGAATGTAAAGATAACGGTTGATTATGCTACCATGTTTTCTGTAGACTTTGTTGGCGATTAGCTATAGTGGGCATTAATTAAGCTTTGAGAGTTGACCTGACCGGTCAGTCCATGTTTAATTGAGTTAGGTGGAAAAGCTTTTTGACTAACCCTAAATGAATATGTTGCATGCAGCAGCGAAGAAACGGCAACCGACAATTCGTCTGCCGGATCCCGACGACTTCAAGGGCCACAACCACGACGTACCGCACGATGAAAGCGACGTCATCACGATCAACGTGTCCGGAAAGCGATTTCAGACGTACGGCAAATCGTTGAAGCGCTACCCGGAAACGCTTTTGGGTGATGAAGAGCGAAGGGCTATATACTATAATGTGAATAATGGAGAATACTTCTTCAATCGGCATCGAACTGCTTTCGAAGCAATACTTTTCTACTACCAGTCACCGAGTGGAGAGTTAATTAGGCCACCGAATATTCCAATCCACGTCTTCCTCAGCGAATTGATATTTTTTGACATGGGCGATGAAGTAATTGACGCATTCCAAATCGACGCGGGCATCAAAGAGGTCCAAGTGGATCGACCGTTGCCAAAATGGAAACCTTTTCGAGTGATTTGGCAGTTCTTAGATGACCCGGATTCTAGCAAACCTGCGAAACTCTTCGCGATAACTTCCGTTCTTATTATCGTCCTTTCGTTGATAATGTTCGTTATGGAAACTTTGCCCGAATTCAGTGCCAAAGTAGAGAAGACAGACACGGGTGTGGTGACCACGCCCAGTAAGCACCAAGCATGGATGTTCCAAGTGAATACAGCTGTAATCATGTGGTTCACTGTAGAATATGTGGCTCGTGTAATCGTCTCTCCTAACAAGATCCAATTTTTCATGGATGCATTGAATACTATAGATCTTTTATCCATTCTGCCTTTCTACATAAGCATCGCATTAACCTCTGGCAACAGTACACTATCCATTTTACGTGTCGTTCGAGTCATTCGCGTATTACGTGTTTTTAAGCTGTCGAGGCACTCGCGTGGCCTGCAGATTCTCGGCAACACGTTGAAAGCATCCGTCAATGAATTGGTTATGCTGGCGTTTTTCTTATTTGTTGTTATTTTGATCTTTGGGAGCTGTGTTTACTACGCAGAGGCTTCGCGCCCTGGTACGAAATTTACTTCAATCCCCGCCTCTTTTTGGTGGGCTATTGTCACCATGACAACAGTAGGGTATGGTGATATGACCCCTCAGACGCTCTGGGGGCAGATGGTTGGGGGTCTCGCCGTAGTTTGTGGGGTGCTGACGATAGCACTGCCAGTGCCTGTGGTCGTTTCGAACTTTGAGCATTTCTACACAAAGGAGCGAAATCGGAAGAGGATGGAAGAAAAGCGAAATCAGGCATCGAAAAATGGAAACGTGAGTAATTTGCAGAACTCTGTGCGATCTTGCAGTGCAGCATTAAGAGGGCGATTACTACCGATACGGAAGAAGCGAAGGAAAGAAGAAAATGACGTCACAAGTACTTCTAATTATAATCAGACACATTCGAATGGGGAATCATTGTTTATTGCGATGCCAAATAGTGACAACGAACAAGAAAGTAGCTCGACTGTGTAACCAGACTCAATGTCATGCTTCACAAGCATGATTGCTAGATAGTTTTCTAAGCTTTCTTATGCTGCCAAAGCATGACATAGTGGGGTATATCACTCAAGACGTGTACTGTATGATGATGCAAGCGGAATAAAATCAACGCCGTTGCAGTACTGTCGGGAGCGCCAGTTTTTTCCATCGCTAAGGGTTGTTACGTGCAGATAGAATTGCATTGGTTTCGGAGGCAAGCAATAGCATGGGAAACCTAGCAACTTTGCATGGAATTGCGACTCACGTTAATTTGACTGTAAATATATATATATATATGAATAAATAGATAGGTGTAATTAAAGGTTAAATCGAGGCTATCAGCACGAATGGATATAGAGGAGTTTACCCATTTAAAGCACTACGGATATCGTAGAAACGAGTTCGTTTCAAGATGGACGGTGTCCAATGGTAGATAAGGAATTTTGAAATATGCTGCCCAACCCATGAAAGACAAAAAAACTTGTTTACCCAACCTGAAGACTGCCTGAAAAATCATTTACCCAACCTATTTCCCTTCGGCTCGAATCCGTGGCATGAATATTGAGCGGTCCCTTACTTCACAAGAACGTTTTTTATGATATCGAATAATCCTGATTTCTCATGGTGGGCAGTCTCAATTCAGGCATTTCTCTCCTCTGTGTGAAAGTAGTCTATGTTTAATCTCGCTGCAACACTAGCTTAGAGCCCAAAATTGTTCAACAAATATCATTTGGAAACTCTCGCATTTGACAATCGTGCGTAAAAGTTCACCTCGCGTGATTTAAGGTATGATTCTACAGACTCTTGTATTTGTATGTACATTGGCAAAACCAGATTTTTAGCTGTGGTCTTAATATGGATGGATGAACGGCATCAATTAAATCATGCTCTTTAACCATGACTCTGTGAATAGCTTTTAAGGTGGATCAACTAATTTTTTCAAGGAAGCAAATTTTAGTGTTGCATTTAATAAGACACTGACTATACTTTTGACACAAAGCCTTTTTCTGTCCCCTCGAAACTATTTAGAAAGATTACTTTGTGTGATGGTCTCTGCACATAACTGTTATTGGACAAAATGATCATCAATGACCTGGATGATATCATTAGAAATAGCTAGTTCCTATTCTATAGAATTCCAGGTAGGTGAATCATGACTTTCGCTGACATCAAGATGAAGTAGGACACTGCATTTTGATCACAGTGCCTCTGTGCTTTTAGATTTAGCATTTGAGTAGCGCGAACCGTTGATATATTTGTCGCTGAAACACCCGATTGGAAAGGCAATGACAGTATTAGATTTCATCATAAGGGGAGGAAACTTAAACTGATGTACGTCTGCAATGTTGCAGTTGAGGAAATCGTTGCCCTAGAATGCTTATTGGATACAAAGAGGTTATGATTGAATGATACGAGCATCCTGGCGAAATCCATGGCTCTCCATCTGGCATTCACGATGGAACATAAAGCATTACAGAGGATGAGGGAACAGCGTCAGACTACAATTGATGATCAAAGCAAAGTATGATTAAAAAATGTTTTGATCATAATCATAGAAATGGTGATGTGTTCAGCCATGAAGGTGTGATCACATTGAAAGACCGAACTAGCACACTGCTCGATAAGCATTGCTTCTCAGTATCCTAAAATCTGCTTTCAGATGCATATCAGAAAGTATAACAGGGTGCTGCTGTTATTTCCTACACCTTCACCAACAATCCAAGTTCTGCAATCTCCCTGCCTTAACATCGTGAAAGCCCTGTATGGTTTGCAGCCAAGATACATGCGTGCCCACCAAACTACCAAACTGCCCATTGATGATAAGTACAGGTTGTAGATTATTGAAACTGTCATTTTCCGATTTCGCTGTCTGACATTTATGACAGTGTATGCTAACAATACCGGTTTCGCTGCTCGCAATTCAAATAAAAAATTTCAATAGAAATGTCGCACAAAGTCGTTCAATTATGACGCGCATTGAAGATGGAAGATATTTCAGACCTATGAGCAGACAACGATTAGTTGTTGCAAAATTGATTTAAAATCTCCGAGAATGTATTTGCTACTAAACAAGTAGTAATACCTTAGGCATGTGCAAGTTTTCACTGCCTATTCAAAGAAATCAATCCCACATCTCATCATTCATCCCTAGAACATGCAATTTATGGAACGTCTTGCCCTCTTCTTGCTTTCCTGAATCTTACAACCTGACATCTTTTAAATCTAAGATCAATAAGCTTTATCTGATCTCTCTCTCCTCTTAGCCTTTCGCACCATGACCTTTCCTCAACATAACTCACTAAAAAAGCAATAGAAACATGCAGTTTAATGATTCAGCGTGCAGAATCTACCGAACGGTCATGGATCGAATCCTGCACGGTCCACAATTAAGAAATGTCGGTGCAGAGATTCACCCGAAGCGAGTCATATGAATCCATTTGCTTTTATGAATTTCTGATCCTTGCCTGTGGTAACCCCGAATCGATCTGCTGCTGGTACAAGGAGACTGTCATCCAACGAGAACGCTGAGAATAAGATCTGTATGGCAGAAAAACGAGCCTCTTCAAAGACAGTGTGGAAAGATGTGGTGAAATAGGATTTAGCAGAAGACTAATAAAAAAGGCAGTTGCAAAAGACTTGTCGCGCTGAAGGATCATGAACTTATTTATACAGACCTCATCAAGAGATCAATCAGACAGAAAGAAGAAGAAAGGAGATTTGATGTTGATGTGGAAACTATCTCATATCAAGCAGTGCTCTCGCATTTCTCCGTGATGAATATCGTTAGCCTAGAACTCCGAGTTTCATGTGTAACAATTTTTCAGCTAAACATATTCATGTATAGATATATATATATATATTTATATATATTTAAATATGTCCTAATATATACATTTATATACATATATATATACATATATATATATATATATATGTACATAGAGCACCATATGGTGGTGAAGACAGCACCCTTTATGTGATATATATATATATATATATATATATATATATATATATATCTTATATATATTTGTATACATATATAGATATTATATATACATATGTATATATATGTATATAAATTTATATATGTCTATATATATATATATATATATATTTATATCTGTATTTATGTATTTATACATTGATATTCATCCATTCATTGATTTATTGATTGATCGAGGTCAACTGTTCCCTTCACCCTGCCCGGTCATCCACAGCAATTTCAATTTCATTTTTATGAAGCCCAGTTTCCTCCTCTAATTGTTTGTGCATTTTTGCTGGTCTGCCACGTTTCCTTTTTCCTCTAAGTGGATCCCAAATAGTAGGTCTCGTATCAACTCACTGCTTCTCCAGCAATGGCCAGCAAACGCTAGTCAACTGGAATTATAGTATGTATATATGTATGTTCTTATGATAGTATGTATGTATAGATATTTATTCATAAACATACATACAGGGAAATGGTTTTATGAGGTGGTCTCTCGTTACCTCCCCCTCCTTGGAGTTTTGGCACGTGCAGATTCCGAATGAAGACCCCTATGTTATGAGTCCGAACGGGTAATCGCAACACCACGGCATGGCTAGGCCCGTGAGATGTGCCGAATATTGGTTGGGCGATTTCGTATCAAGCTATTTCGAACGGCTGATCCCTGGGTCATTATTAGGAATGCGCTTTGCGACCTTGGGAAGCTAATTCACAACTCACACGGCTCTAATGACCGGAAATTCAGTAAAGAAGGTTGTCTTTGTTTGCAGAGTACCTGACGCAATTATGCCTATCCTTTTTAAAAATTGGATCCATTGATGTGGAACAATATACGCGGAGGCCTTAAAAAATGGGCCAATCAGAGCACCGTGAATACCTCATTCATTACGCCTGAATCGCCTAAATGCATTTCACGTGAACATTTCTCAATTATGCATGAGCAGTTAATTTTGTTTATATATACCTAAGGATTTCCTCAATTTGGACATTGTTTAAATGCGCCTGATATGGTCCCACTGTTTGTGAAGTTTTTTATCGCTCCATGCAGAATATACACCACGGCCATCCACTGGTGTAAAGAATCTGACTTCGCGTGAAGCGTATTGTCTTATAGTGCTTCTTCAGTATGGTCGCTTGGATATCCTCATCATCATCAATCAACATTATCATCGTCATCATCATCATTATCATCGTCAATCATCACTAATCATCATCACCATTATCATCATCATCATAATTGTCATCATCATCCATCATCATTATCATCAATCATCATTATCACCACCACCATCATCATCATAAACACAACCACCTTCATAATTGAGCATCATCATCACCATCATCATCGTTGTCATCATCACCATTATTATCGTCATCATCATCATCATTACCATCATTAATCATCACTAATCATCATCACCATAATCATAGTCATCATCATTATCATCATCATCATTACCATCGTCGTCATAATCATTGTCATTATCATTGTCATCATCATCAATCATCATTATCATCATCACCAAAGTCTTGCTTACCTAAGGGGTGCCGCTGATGATTAAGCAACAAAGTTTCTCCGGCCTTCTCCATCTACCGTCAACCTTAGCGTCATTCAGCTTCAGTTTTGTTTACACTCTGACAGCAGCAGCAAATCAGGGCTTGGAGAATCAAACTCATAACGCAGAGATAATAGCAGCGAAGACTGGTCTCTAACTCACCAGAATTATTAAAGACGACAAATAGGAAATTCCTTGGGAAGGAGACCCATATTCGCTCACTGTCCTCTCAGTCCAGTCCAGTCTTTGGTTACACCAGTGAAGTAGACTCTTTGGCAGCCTCGTGATCGTGTGCCATTTTTCTTTCAGACCCCGTGCCATTGATCTCGCGAGTTAGTAGCCTCCTTCACAACACGCATGACCTCTCTCTCTCTCTCTCTCTCTCTCTCTCAGGGTCTCTCTCTCTCTCTCTCTCTCTCTCAGGGTCTCTCTCTCTCTCTCTCTCTCTCTCTCTCTCAGAGTCTTTCTCTCTCTCTCTTTTCTCTAATTGCAGTCTTGAACTCTTAAGTGTAATTCAAACCCCTAAATATTGAATCAATCAGCAAGCTCCTCCCCACTGGGTGTGTTGGTACCCTCATACATATTATTCAGAGTAATTCTGCAGTACATTGATGTCGAGGTCAACTGTACTGAAGGTCCCGATATCGAGGCACACTCGTTGCCAGCTCTGGATTTTCACTACAATGTCCACCAATCGCAACTTGGCACCTGGCGTAAAGCTAGGTATCAGGGGTTGCAGGGGATGCAGGGATTGCAGGGATTGCAGGGATTGCAGGGGTTGCAGGGGTCGAGTGTAATGAAAAGGGACATGAGCTGACCAGAGTGTCTCATGAAGTCGTTGCTCATCATTGCACTTCTCCAGAAAATGTACACGCTAAAGCTCTCTGTCTGAGGAATCTGTTTAGCTATATCATCCGTATATAAGATTATTTCACTCTTGTGAAAAGTAAATTCACTATCATTGATCCTTAAGTTGAACAGCAATGGACGTAGAATTGATCTTTGTGGCATACCGCAATAGATCGACTGTATATCTGATTTCATCCCATTATCTTGTACAAATGATCTTTTATCGAAGAGATAGCTTTGAAATATGTTAACTTCTTTGCTATCTATACGATAAAAGGGGAGTTTTTAGAGTAACCTTGACTGATCGACTGTATCATATGCTTTCTGTGTCATTATAGATGGCTCCATTCGTTTTACCGCCATCCTTATTGCTTCTTATCAGTTCAGAGAATAGTAGAACAGGGTGCTGAGTAGCTGATTTGCATCTAATCCAAACTGTCTTTGTGAAAGAAAACTACCCCTCGCTAAGTAGCCATAGTCGTTGATGTGTTACACGCTCTATGAATTTTTAGAAAGTTTGGGAGAAATGAGATGAGTTCACAGTTGACAAGTGCTGGCCTTCTCTCCAATTTACAGATGTATCTTGTGCAACTTTTTCTGTTGTGGGAAAAGTAGCCTTTTTCAAACAGTGATTTAATAACGTAGTCAGAGGATCAGCGATTTCGTAAGCGCCATAAATAATCAAAGATGGAGGGATGTCAATCTTTCCCCACAGCATTAATGCGTTTCAACTTGTTAAATATGCCAAGTACCTTGAAATTGTTTGTTAAAAGAACGGACGTTACATTTTTCAGCGTAAATCCTCTGTTCTTTCTGCCAGGTAAACTTTGATTGTTAGCAAAAAATTTCCCTTTTGTTGTCATGCTCCCACACAGTTCTGTTTAACCCCCTTCCGCAGGTCTCATGAATAGTAGAAGGGTCGATTCATAGCGGTTTTTTATTTATATGCACATCTATATAGATATATATATATATATTTATATTTATATATAGATTCTATCAAATTTCGTTTAAGTTATACATTCATTAAACATTCTTCATATGATCGAGATTGTACATTAATTGTTACGTGCTATTACACTCTGTTTTGAATACATACGATGATATCCTATGAAATTAGTGTTGGATAATGGTAATCATCATTATTTCGATCAAGGACCCTAATGATAACAGCATACTTGACATGTTGATAGGTTATTCCTGTATACAAATTTGTATATTATTATCATTATTATTATTATTATCAAGTAGGTCTAGTCAAGTTGGATTTAATTGTACTCAGCTGTCAGACGGGATTTTGCTAAACTGTCAAAGTAATTAGATTTCACTGCAAGGTAAGGAAATTATTAGGTATCATCGGAAGGTATTGACACGTGGGGAGAAGGGAAGAGTCGTAAGTAGGGCAAAGCATGTCCAGGATTCATCGAAGAGGAAAGAGGCAGAGAGGCAGAGAGGTAGAGAGGCAGAGAGGCAGAGAGGTAGACAGGCAGAGAGGCAGAGGTAGAGAGGCAGAGAGGCAGAGAGGCAGACCTGGACATGGCGAATGAGGAAATGAAAGAGGCCAGCATAATAGAGGCTGGCATTGGATGAAAGAAGGCGAAATGAATTAAGTATGAAGCAGTATGATATTGTCATTCTTGATAATTGCGACCAATCGTGAATGATCGATGCAATTTAAACTCCTTCTTGAAGCAGGGTAAAGGCAAAAGCTTCAGACAAGCTGTGCTGAATTGGATCACAACGGGAAAGAAAGTGCATGGATGATTTTGCCACCTTGTGCGTAGGACATTGCTGTCATGATGTCTCTGATGCATATGCATAGAAACATGGAATATGAGACGAAAATCTATCAGGGTTTCCAAAGAAAATAATTCAACATATGAAGCGGAATATCAGTGAGTAAAGCAATAGACTGTTTCCTCTCTTCGTCTTGGGCCTTGCAACAAAAGGGGCTGTCCATTGGTGAGCCGCCGGCACGCATGGTGCATGGTCACACAAACACAACCCCCGGTCTGGTGCCATCGCTTCCCAACCACAACTAGGGGTACCCACCCTCTGAGGTCAATGATTCAATAACGACTGTCCCTTAATAGGGGCGTGGTTTTCCTTCCTTTTTACGCTCCTCTTGAAAATTATCTTGGTGACTATGTTGCTTTCATTTTTCATTGTGCAGGTTGAGGCTAGGTTCCTTCTTTGACATGAAATTTTCAGGTTGCCAAGCCTCAAGTTTCTCCCTGCACTCTTCCATCGGCCAATCCAATTGCAGTACCCCATGATTCAAAGATGTGTCTCCCAGCTAAATCTTCCTTTGCTTTCTCCATTCACTTCTTCCTAAGATGCTCTATTGTGTCCAGCAAAGCAACTCAGACAATGTGTGCGTGAGTGTACGATAAAGACTCAGTGATTGAAGTTGCTAGACAGTCTTTGGCAGATGGAGGATCGTCAGCCACCAAAGGAAATATCATACGAAGGGTGCAGCATTGGAGGAAAATGACGAAGGAAACCCATGATCCGATTCAAGGACAGTGTGAAACGTGATCTCCGGTTGACTTGTCATCCTTGGGATGTTTGGTAAGAGATGGTGCCAGACCGGGCATTATAATAGGGCAATGCGAATGCCGGTGACTGACCAATCGGCAACACCTATCTTGATAAGCTCAGTGCAGTCCTACAGATGTGGCCTTTTTCATCCTTCCGTTAAGATGATTAAACACACAGCCGTGTATATTAGGTACTTACTAATACGTAACCGATTGATCCATGTAATTTAAATTACAAAAATTAAACTTGACTGAATCTTTATAATGACTTTGGAATTCACAGTCCCTGGCTCTTCGACAGAAAGCTGTGACCCTTATCTCAGTTTAACCGTTTTATCTTTGCGAGGGACCACTCGCCTCCATCATTTACTCAGAAGCCAGCGATTATCTACGATGTATCTAAATTTGAAATACTCAACATATTCTTCTCGTCATGCGTTTGTAGCCTCGGCAATTCTATGGAGAGAACGGGTGCAGACTCCAGGCGGTATGGTGGTCACATGGCTGCACTGGCGAGAAGCATGAACTCGCCGAGTCCATTATTCGCGCTCTGTTTATGTCTTCTTACTGAAGGCGATAATTGGATTTGAACCAAAGTCTCGAATATGTCTGCCTCGTTCAAGACATGAACCGTTTCTTACTGAGAAAATCAGTCTGATATGAAATTTGACAACCAATTCGTGATCATGCAAGATTTCTTTGGGAAATATCACAAGCGTTTCAAATATCCATATTTCTTTATGCTGTCTATGATTAGCCGTATTCATACGTTTGTCTCTCTCAGCCACCCATAACCTCTTACCCTGCCCGTTGTCGATGTTTGTTCATCCTTCAAATTGGAGCACAACTCCTCGTATGTAAACCTGTCTCGTTTGTAGAAATATTCAAAATTAGACACAATTACTGGAACAGGCAGTGCTATCGTCAGAACGCCGACAATGGCACAGAGCGAACCAATCATCTTGCCTGTCGCCGTCTTTGGCACCTTATCACCATAACCAACAGTTGTCATGGTCACGAGGGAAAACCAGAATGTGTCAGGTATGCTTGGAAAGTTAGCCTCGTTGTCACCAACTTCGGCATAATAGATTCCGCTTGAGAATAGAATGATTCCCAAAACGAGGAAGAACATGAGCATGCCCAGTTCTCTTGAGCTCTCGCGTAGCGTGTAGCCAAGAATTCGGAGCCCTGTTGAGTGACGTGATAGTTTGAAGATGCGGAAAACACGGACCAAACGAATGACTCGAAGAACGGAAAGAGGCGCGGCTTTCGTGCTATCCATTGGCAACGTGATGAAATACGGAAGGATCGCCGCTAGATCGATTATATTGAGGAAAGAGCGCACGAAGCGAAGCTTGTTCGGCGATGCGAGTAGTCTGCCGACGTATTCCAGCGTAAACCACGAAATGCACACGATTTCAAAGGAGACCCACGGCTGTTGCTCTCCGTGCTTTGAATTCCGCTTTATATCAGGCAACGTCTCGATGCAGAATATAGTAATTGACACAACAATAACAATCACCGACCAAACGGCCAATAACCGTGCGGCAAGTGAGCTATCTGGACATTCGAATAGCTCCCATACCTTTCTTTGGTATTTGTTCCTCGGCATTTCCATTGGTGCGTCTTGTATACAGCCCTCGTTCCTTTGAAGCTGTAGAAACACGTTTTCTCCTAACTGATAGAACAGGACCTCCTTAGCAAACAACCTCATCGGAATGGTTGGCGGGCGGATCAGTTCGCCGCCGTTTTGATAATATGATAATATTGCTTCGAATGCTGTCCGGCTGCGGTCAAAAAAGTACGTTCCACGTGACTTGACATAGTAACGACTGCGCAGTTTCTCGCTTCCTAACAGTGTGTTTGGAAATCTGTTAATGGTCGACTCAAGTGTTTCGTAAATAGACCCACTTACATTGATTTTGATGATCTGTCCGTCCGTGATTTGGCCTATCTCAGATTTCACCTCGGCCAGCGTGGAATTAGAATCTCTTAGAACACTTCCGTTTCTCTTGCAGCTTACGCGGTTATTGTCTGCCATCTCCCATTTACCTCGACTTCAAACCTTGATTGCTGCCTCGATTTCGCAAAAATGGACTCTTGCATGTAGTTGTGGGTGTGTTACTGGTTCTCTTGCCTCTCGCCTTTGCGATTGCGTTGATGCTATTAGTGTTTGTTGTAGATCCGATCCGATACACGCACTCACATCTGCGTTTTATCGTCTCAATGCTTAGTTCAGTATATTCTGGGACTCAAATTCTCTGCAGGTTTCTCTCCTCGTCAATCGACTTTTGCTAATTCGTTTGGCGAATGCGCGTTATACCATTTTAAAAACCTGACTTGGAATATGCGCCTCTATTTGAAAACATGCTTGTGGAAATCGGTTATCGAAGACCAGCAGAGTCACCTGATAATGAAATGATATTGATAATGATAATAATGATATCAAATTTTTAAGCCGGATTTCTTATGATAATTGATGCTGTGAAATGGTGGCTTAAATGCACGAACCTCTAACGCAGAGGCTGTATGTTCGAATGCTGTACGGTTCATAACAGGAACACCATTGGTGAAGAAGTCAACGGGGAACCAACCACCACCAATGAAGCTACATTTCTCGAGGAAAAATCTGATGCTTTTCTCGTTCCTGCCACGCAAAAAATTTAATGCGCTGTTCAATTCATTTCAAGAAATTCACTTTCCTAGAAAACCACGCCCCTTCTCTGACACCTTCTCAGTTTTTCAGCTTTGACAAGCGATTTTGAAATGTCAGACATTTGTAATAATGAAGTTGTTTACCGTACTTGGGTTGGCTGCCACTTCTTAAGGCCTGCTTTCTTGAAAGCATTTTTCCAACTTTTTTTCTTAAACATTTCGCCACAATGAAGCATAAATGGGCAGAAAACGCTGACTCTCCTTGTTTTCCATCCTGCTTTATTCCTAAGTATTTCTCCTTTTCTAGATTGCCACTAAATTCAAATGACTACCCTCTATTTTGGCATATAGTATTGTGGAGACTTCGTGCCGTCGTACATTGTCTATAAAAGCCATTCATATCGGATTCCTAAGGCCACCTGTATGTCTCCGTGGTTAAAATATGACCAGCATATCTTCGGCATGTCGTATACGGATACAAGGTCACTAAGAGAAGTTGGTGGCAGAAGAGGGATCTAAATATAAAAAGTAGAGGCCAACCCACCATGAAGATAAGGACTTGATGCTTGACAGACCACACACCGATGACCTTGCTTTGCATTTGACATCGGTGCTATGTATAGATGGAATTCCTAAGGCGAAGAAGCATTTTTGCGTGGAGGCGTTGCACTCATGATTTTAAAAATGGAGCTGGCATGTGGAGAGTTGCCGCCTTTCTTTTGCTTTGTTTTAAATATTTTACTGCACAGCTGTATTTGATCGCTGATTCACCGCGAGTATTTCAATTTGCTGAAGACAATGCTCTTTAAACACTTAGAAAAGATTTTTAGCTAAAAAGTGACCCGTTCTCTTTCCGCATTGTATTCACGAAATATAAGTTTGTCTTTTGGCTTTCTTTACTTTCACTTAAAAATTGGGAGGATCCAGCTTTCTGTAATCCCAGGCGTTGATATCTCGAGGCTTACTCATGTCTTGTAGCAGTCTTACGTGTACCCCCTAGAAATTACGGTTTTAGAAGTGTCCGGATGCAATCACCTTGAAAAAGGGGCAGAAAACATTGCTTGATGAGAACATATTGCTAGTCTCCTAAAATCTCCTGTAAGTATTATGAATCATTTGAATCACGAATTGCTGGATTCGTGAATCTCTTTGAATCACAAGACGTCATTGCATTGAGCTTGACAACTTAAACATTGCTTGCCAAGCACAGATTGACAGTGACCTAGATGTTATCTCAAGAATCACACGTTGCAATTACTTACGATCTAGTTATTATTAGGAGCCACCTTTTCACTGCAATAAAGATAAGTCTCCCTATTGCATCGAAGCAGAGCAATGTCCCCAAAATCAAGCGTGAAAGCCGATACTGATAGCAATACGGGAAAGTTTTCAAAAAGCAGAAACTAATGTGGTCCCCTTGTGTACCTCATGCCTTCCCAGTAATGAGTACCAAAATTAAATAATTCCCATTTTAGTTTGTAGCCCAGACCATCGCTTCTTGTTCCTTGTTCTTTGCTAATACGCTTTGGCCCATCGTTGTATGCTTCCCGCACCAGCGAACATTTCTTTGAAGATGTTCCATTTGCAAGAAATGTTATAGCTGATAGACTGTACTCTGGAATGCTCAAAGTTGCAACAAGATCCTTGCAGTGTAGCTTCCTTTTCAAAATCGAGAAATTAAATGGAAAGTATCAATTCTCCAAGTTGAAAGAATTCAGAGTATGGAACTCTCCGATTCTGCAGTCTACTGTTGCAATGTTGCATTCATCTCTAAACATTCAGATGTGGCGGTTTCAACTAAATCAGGGAGTTCTTATACTAAAACCTGTTCACAGGTGTCATGCTAAACCCAACACAGCAACTGATTGCGGCAAATACATGTATAGTTAAATCGAAACTCGAACTATTATATGCCGAGTGTAAGCCAATGCTTGCTACGAGTAGATGGCTTTTCGGAGGCTTTTCGGAGGCGATATTTACGAACGGATAGCGATTCCGGGCACTGAAAGATATGCCCATGGTACTGCTCAGTCAGCATGGATTGTATCTGTCCGACAATCTACATTAGGAATCGTGAATCGTAGGAGTCGCGAGCTGAGATAAATCAAGGAGTTTAGAAACCGTAGAAAATGGCGCTTTTTCCTTTGGTTAAAAAACATAGTTTTGTTATGACTAAGTATAATATTATTAAATCATTTTCATAACTCAGCTGAAATTAGATAAACGCATCTCTGGGTTCTGATCTTAGAGCTGTACACTTGAATGATCTCATGAATTAAAAATCAATGCCAAGCATGTATTCGGACATCGTTTGCAAGTTTATCAAATCATGAAATACGGTTTCAAAAAAAGGAATTTTTATCCAAGCTAGATCGACTGTGTTTTGAAAAAGAGCTGCGTGCTGTTCTGCTCCACTCTGCAACACTCAGACATCAATGCGCCAATATTCAATTGCTTTATATCTTTTACATGATTGGAAACACAGTTTTTGAAAAATTTTCGCTTTGTTTCCGAGAATTTTTTTTTCAAACCAAAGTCGTGAGGTTCTTCTTCGCTAAAAAACGCTTCGCTTCTGCGATAAAATGTCGAAGTGGGAATTATTAACGCAAGCAGGTTGAGCAATTGTTGACGAGAAATCTCGTCGAATCCTACTTTCAATGTCACTTGAATTAGCAAGCCAAAAATTGAAAGAATCAAAAGATCATGCATTTATCATTCACAATGAATTTTGGCAAACAATCGTACAGCAAAAGACTTGATTTAATAGGGCGTTATAAGCGTAAGCAACAGGTGAAGTTACTGTATGGTGAGTACTGATTCACAAGTTCGTTGTAAGACCAACGTGGCAAGAGCAATCACTAGCAATGTTTACTGCAAAACCACAAAAACCCCATATCAAACTATATATTACCTCTGAAGATCTTTAGAATGGCGTCCTTAGGGTAGTAGTTGGCAGCATCTTTTCTGTAACATTTGTCCAATATCTATTGGCTGCACGAAAGCCTTGCCAACGGTTGCAAACCCTTGATTAAGACTGTTGTCGAGAGTCTCTCTTTCTGTATGTTGATGATTCCGTCGGGTGATCAAGCGTTCGTCGTAGCACTTACCCTACAATCGAAAAGAATGAATGAATCTGGGCAGAAATGGACATAAACAATTAAATCAGGTCGCATGGCAACTACTCATCCAGCACCTGTAGGCCAAATATTTTAAGAAAACTCTGTTCTTTTTACTGATGGCCAAATTTGCCGGGGGTTACTTCAGATGCTTGTTCGACATGCTCAGGAAGAACCATATTTTGAGAAGCTCAATTTTTCGCTCCTAAGGGTAATGAAAATCGGCTGAATAGTATTCGCAGAAGGTTTACTTGTTCCTTCTTCTAAACTTTTCATAATCAATTTCACTTCCTCAGTCTCTCAGTACCTTTTTTAGTTTTCATTAACAAAAAACATACCTAAGAATTCAATGGATAACAGTTTTCCTTTTTTGCTGACCAGCAGATGCAAAAATCTGCTGAAAAGGACGAAGTAGGTGCTACTAATTCAGTGTTTCTCTGCTACGAGAATGACTCAATTCTGAATTTTGCAGAATTTGAAAGTTTTAAAGAAATTTGCCCTTCTCCAGAGTGACAGTTTCCAGGAAAGGCAAAAAAGACTTTTTTAACTTAATTATCAGCCCCGACTGCTGGAGATTTCAGAAGAAAAATGTGCATGCTTATAGATTCGAAATTTTCAATAGAGATTTTCTACTGAATCTTGCATTTTTGAAATTTTCAAAATTTTGGCGAGTTTCTGGCGGCATTTAGATAGCTCAATTGCTAAGATGCTGGTTTGAAGTTAATGAAATGCGCTGATCAAACACTGAGTGGAAGTTTCTCGATTGCATACGCAATGAGAGGCTTGTAATCCAGTTAATGTGGCTCCAACGGATGCGCAAATAGACCCAAGATCAGCAAACATGAGCAAATTTTGTAAGTTAGCAATGTAGAAATCGCAGCTGATGAGCTGATATGGCGTTCGGACATCGCATACTCAGAATTCAGCTCGGATTGATTGAGAATGCATAATTTGTCTTTACTCAGCATGCATGAGTTGATGTTGCAACGCCGAAGTCCCTTGATCATTCAGCTTCCTTCGTCTCCTTCCTCACCATGTAGCCTTTATTGCAATTCTAACGACCCATGATTTCTATGATTCGTGATTCGTATTATTAATGATTCTGTTAATTCAGGATTCCGATGATTTTTTGTAGGATCCACATGCCAGCCACTCGTGATATCTGTGATAATTGATTCGCAAGATCTTCAAACCAACGATTCGTGATTGCTACGATGCATAGTTCTTACAGTCCAGCATTCCAGTGATTCTTGATTACTGTGATTTGTCTTCCTTATCATACATTATTCAGATATTTCGTGATCACAGTGAATAGCTTTTTCTACCTATTGTAGTGCCTTTAATTTTCTTCGACATGATTCTTAGTTTCTGATGTTGATGTTAGGCGGTTGAATTTAGATCGCACCTCTTGATTTTCAAGGCTGTCTTGGAAGAACACTGACGACTTCTCTCTTACAGCTAAAACCGAAAAGACAGTTCATCAATTCTTCTTCCTCCTTTCTTCTCTTGATTTTCTAATAACGGGATAGCCACGTGACTGCTTGATACGGTTCCCCCATTAACCGTATTCAGCGAAGTTAGTTAAGCTGATGTCTGCTTGGGCCCTTATGTCATCTGACCAGCCTATTTATCCAGACGCTAAGAGACCGGATTAAATGATAAATTTCGATTCTATTCATGATTTTTAGTTAAATGCCATTTTCGATCTTTTTCAAACAGGGGATTACTGCCATAGTGATACGAAATGGCTTGTGTTGAGCAGACAGCCTGAGCAGATATCGATGAGTCCTTCACAAATATGTTCATATGCTGGTATAGAAAGAGGAAACTTAGTGCTCTGAGAAACCTTGAGGGAATTCAAGTATACTCTTTCTTCTACCTTTTTCCTGTGCGCCTTCGAGCCTTTTGGATAAATGACGTAATGTAAATGCCTTTTATTATTATCATATTCATTTTTTTGAAACCTCAAAATCAAAATTAGCAAATATTTGCGCAGACAACATGAATGTTGGTTATGGATTTATATGCGAAATTTTCCATCTCGAAGGCAAATTTCGAATTTATTTCTGATTTGATACAAAAACTTACGGATGGTATATTTTGAAGCATCAGAACGAAATTTATTTGTAAAGTTGCCATTTGATAACGAACGCTTGGTATAAATATGTGCCTTCTTTGGTTTGTACAGACATTTAACGCCTTGCTGAAACCTATAGTTTTATGAGTTTTAAATAATGACAAATGCTACGGGGGTAAAGAATGCTCAAGAAAAGCGTAGAGGCAGTCTCGAAGCTTACACCATAGAAGTATTTTAGGAAAACCTCAGAAAACCTCTCGGGTTCAGATGTATGAAAGCGGCTAGGTAACTTTGAAGTTTAACTTGAAGGAATCTTAGGATTGTCTTAAGAAATTATAATGTATTCTTGGAAGAATTTAAAGGTAACATTTTGGATACCTCACTGTAGGCCATTTTAACTACCTTGAGTTTAAGCTTACTTTTGGGTGTGTATGACGTACTAAGAAGCAAGGGTCTTGAGATTTTCCCAAAATCTATGGAAACATAAATTGGCTCACATCTGCATGAGAAAGGAATATGGAAAGAATCAATACCTTTTGGAACATTTTTACATGGCCTACGTATGCTTTTTGCAGAGGAGGTGACCAGCATTCAAATTAAGCTGCTTTTCTTCTGTGAATCAGACAAGCTATCATGTATGGGCACCAAACGCGATTAGATGTGTTCTTTAAAACCCTAGTAGCCCTAAAGTTGAGCTATCTATTCAATGTGACAAAAAATATCATTGTTTCAGAAGAGCAATTTGATTCTCTCCGCTTAATTCATTACTAGACAATAAACTCTACCTCTGTAAATAAGGAACACCCAATCTATAAATGAGTTTAAAAATACATTAAAAATTGCAAGGGCACTGACTGCACATGTAGGCTATGTAGGGTATATGTATCACAAATGGGATCCTTGTGATGAGGTTTTTATCAACATTTGGAAGCTTGGAAAGCAGACAAAAACTTTGACTAGGTCCGATATTTCTACATTAGGTCTTTATATATCTTTATGATACGTCTTTACGACATAAAATACATCTTATATATTATTTAAGTCGCATCTATTAACGTTTTATGCCTAGTTATTCTGGTATTTAATATATTTTAATTTTAAAAGTTGGCCTGGATTAGTAGTGAATTTTTAGTGCACACAGCTGTTTAGCGCCAATTGTAAATAAATAAATAATGATAAAATTTTTTATTATTGTTATTATGAAAGCTTGCTTAGGCAGAAAGGGAAGAATGCTTGGCACTCTACCCAGTCTAGTAACTTGAACGCTGCTTCTGAGGATATATATTTGAATTGATCGGAAATGTTCATATTAATCAAGGAAGAAAAGTTTAGTTGACTTGCAAGGTTATTACTGCTTACCTGGCACTCACGATCTTCAACATTTATTTAAACATATTGAATAAGCGGGAAGCTTGAGCTTAGATACTAGGTGCATTTTCTGTCTTCCGTTGCTATGACTGTCATTTTAACAACGGGGGTTAATACCACCATAGATCTAACAATACATTGAGTTTTGGCGGTGGTTCGAGCACATTTCTACTGTGTTAAGGTCCTAGGTTCGATTCCACGCTCTTGCCGCTTCTGGGTGCCTTCTGTGTCCATCTAGCTGTAACCGGACACCTGATGTGAAGCTAGAGATCAATTGCGCCATGGATAGTATCTGGCTATAGAAACTCTCGGTTTCTTTGGATGACTATACCCCCTTACAAGTTTCGCACTCAATTCCAATTTTATTGCACCAGACAACCATGCCCAACAAACACAGTCCTAGCGCTTGGGAATGACGATGAATGCCTCTATTTGAAGTTAAGTTTATTTGTCGCTAGAACACCTATGGAATATTTGTTTGCTTCATTCTTCCTCTCTTATCTTCATGTCTTCATTAGTAACTAAATTTTGCACCAAAGGCCAGAGTACTGCTTGATAAGATTGTTTAAAAAAGACGGAAATGCATTTGAAGTGGTGCGCCAAGGCTTTCCCTCGTTGCCCTTAGTTTCCAGCTTATAACAGGTGCCAATCTACTGCTGGGTGAGTAGCGAGCTGTCATTTGATCAATGGCCTTACCGAGGTTCGAGTCTCGGTCCATCTTTTCCAAGGGGTAGTGCATTAATCACCACTCCACCACGTCTTGTTAACTAAGAATTTAACACGCAACATTCATTGCAGACCAGCCAGTTCCAATCAATATTCTTTCAACAGAATTTCCTGCATATTTCGTATGGCCCAAATTAGAAACCTTTTGAGTAATAGGTCATCTTTATTAGCATGCCGTCTTCAACATTTTGAAAAATTCCACACACTCAAAAGCTATGCTTATCGAGCAGCCTCCTTGTAATTTTTCAGAATAAACCGTCATGTCAACATTCCTATAATTCACGATTCATAAGGTAGATTTTATGACACCGAGAAGCCAAACTCTTCGAGCAGTGGCCTATTCTTGTCTCTCGAAGTCCCTGTACCTCGTGATCGCATTCCTGGCATTATGGAGCGTTCGAAACTGTTCCTGTTTAATGTGAAAGTTAAGCTCCAGCTTTTGAATCGAAAACCATTCACCATAGGACCTGTGCACAAGTATCTCCGCACAGAATTTTCCTTACAACCGCTTGTTGCAGAAGGCCGACTAGAATTTCTTCTGGCGTGAGAAATTTCCACTTTAGCATAACATCAATTTATGATCCACAGCAGGAAACCTCATGATATCAGCAAGGTCTATTGCTACATGCTTGCATCTTGGATTTTGCGGCTGCTCAGAGGTTGCCATAGGCTAATTTCCCGCCCTTGTGGAATTGCGAAGCATGACGTAAGCACAGCGATCGCCTGCGAGTCCCTTTTGATTAAAAACTTGTTTATTGTCTCCAGCATTTGTCTGATGCCATTCCAGTCTTCGCGGCCATTCTATACACAGTCTTTCCCAGTGAAACCATGCTTTCAGTACAGATGAAATCATATGTTTGCGAGGATCCCGGCTTTTTAGGCTTCTTGTGCATACTTCGTGTTTTACTGCACAAGATAGAAATTGCGACCTGCTTCGATGAACTAACTTCTACTGATTCTCTTTAGTCAAAGCATCGTGTTAGTAGCCTGTTTATTTGGTCGAATAACTCTCAATTTTCGTTTGCAAATCCTGCTGGCCTCTTTTTTTCCTTCCACTTGGAAACATGAAGCATTCGAACCGGAGGTCATCCATTCGTTTTTTCGCCATTAATTTTGAATTTTTTGTCATTTTCATCAATTAAAGGTTATACAACATAATTACATCTTCTAAGACATAGAAAATGGTGATCTGCTAAGGATCTCATCAAATCGTACGAATTGTGAACGTTGGATTGTCTGGAGCAAACTTGACTGAGTTTTTCGGGAGCAGATTTATAGCAAAAAGAGACCTGACTATGATTGTCAGGTGCCAGTTCATTGAGTGTAGAGACCTGATCTGCTTGTCAGATGCAGCTTTTCTTACGACGCCATGCTTGGGGATGAATGTTTCTATGTAGAAAGGGATGAAAGATTGAACCCGATCTTATTGCTGCAATGCCGGGGCTATAGATGAAGCTATGCGTCCCTTTCTCTAGTCCGGGATCTACAAGCATCGAAAGCTGCTCAACTGAGAAGTTCTCAACTCAGTTCCTGATGAAGCCAGCACCTCGACGAGAAACCATCCCCCGGGTCGTCGGCTTTACACCTGCAACGTTTTAGACCTGATCATATTCGGCCTCACACAGTTACTTATTCTGTACAATACGAAATAATTGTGCGTTTGAGGGCATCAATTTTTAATTGGAAAATCGCAGTGGTTCATACATGGTGTCTGCAGAACGATTCTTTATTGGTCTATGTGAAATTGAGCATGGTTAGCAGCCCAGCAGGATTTCAACGAAACTCTGTCTCTTGCAGATTTGTATAACTGTACCTGACTAACGGCTTGGTGAAATAGCATTATTTTTTTAAAGCCACTTTGATCAAAAATCGCATCACAGATACAAAATGTAAAGACAAATATTGACATGTTTTACATATTTACACGGACATACACACAAACACACACGCTCACACACACACACACACACTCACACACACATACACACACACACACACACACTCACACATACACATACACATACACATACACATACACATACACACACACACACACACACACACACTCACACACACATACACACACACACACACACTCACACACACATACACACACACACACACACACACATACACATACACATACACACACACACACACACACACACACACACATAGACATACAAATACACATACACACACACTCACACATACACATACACATACACATACACATACACTCACACACACACACACACACAGTGACCCTCTTGCCAATCTTGCTGAGGCAGATGTACGGCTGCGATCTACACTTTCTTATAATTATAACTCAAGTGCTATCGAAATATGAAGTTCTCCGAGGCTCGTGTATGGACAAAAACATGCCAGGGGAAGCAAATTTTCCCTCATATTATCTAGCTGAGGTGGCAGCAGTCACTAGAAACGGAGAGAACTGGAGGCTCAAAGCCACAATGAGGATTTTCTATGGCCGCGCCTTTTTATAAGCAAAAGAACAACTTTGCTAACAGCACTTTCTGCTTGGTAGAATTGGTCAAGTTCTCGCCAGATCCATTTGCAATACAGGTGTTGTTTAAATGTGCTATCCCTCTCCTCTGAGCCTTTCGCTTTCTTCTTTCTTCCCTTGTTGGGGCTCATGCAAAGCCCCATGGTCTTTCCCCAACATAACTTATTCAAAAAATGAAAGCTGTGAATATCTAATGATATTGTTGATAAGATACGTTGATCTTAATATGCAACGAATAACCCGATGTAAGTAAATAAGGAATGTACTTTTTTAGGCATTCGTTAAGTTGCAAGTAAATTTGAACTAGTCTGAAATTGCTTTGAGTAGGTTGCAATCTCATGCACTGGTGCCAAATCATGCAGTGCCTCAATTGAGGGTATTCATAGTGAAAAGGGTCGTACACTCGAATCCTACATCATTCTCCACGTGATTCTCAATAAAAATGCTATCAATGTTGAGGGCAGGAGGTAGCACCCAAAGAATCCACCATTCTAGAAAGCCTCATAGCCATGTCTCTGTTTCTACTGCACTTGAAATAGAGTAGGCTATGCATCTGTACATGCTTTTCTATGGCAGCCCATAATAATTTAACTGAAAGATCAATGGATAAAAGGAAGGCCTACTCATACGAAGGGGAAATGCAATTTAATGTGCATTGTAATGTCATACAAGAGAAATCGTCCATTCTTCACAAACCAGTGAATAAAAGCATGCAAAAATTTCCACTTGAACTTAATTATTTTTAAAGAGAAACTGAAATCAGTTTGAAATAGATTTTTTTAGAGTCTTGCTGCAGAATCCCTAATTTTCCCTAAACAGAAAATCAGTTTTGAGTAAGTTTCCATGAAGCCAACTCATGAAAAGCGGAACCGATGGCTCAGGCGGTCGTGGGTTCGAATCCTGTAATTTCAGAACAAAAGCTTCATCTTTGAGAAAGGCAATGGGAAGATACCTCATATACATCAGCCTCCGTACAAAGTAACTTCTTTTACGATTTCTATCTAGCATAAAAAGATGGTTTTTGGAAACTATGAAACTCTGCTTATCGAGCAGTGTCCAGGTCTTCCACTCGATGGATCACACCTCATGATTCCCACACCTGGGACGGTAGAGAGCTGATGACTTGTCTCTTGAAAGTAGACCGATGGGAGGTCTCGTGCTTGAGTTGAATCCTGTTTTACATGAGTTAAAATGGTTGACGTGATTTGGGATTCTTACGATTCGTGATTCATTACGACCGATTTACATCCCTGCTATTTATCATCACTTAGTTAGGCGTTGGGAAACGGCGAAGCAATGTTTATCCAGCGATTGCCCAGTCGTGGGTGCACGCAAAGCTCAATGGTAACGCACTCACTTGCATATCACATGGCAAGTGGTTTCAGCCCAACACCGAGCTTAGCATTCACTTAGATTGAGGAGAGTCACTGGCTTCTAAATTCAAGGTGCAGGAAATCTTGAAATGACGTCACATTTATGGAAAGAACCAGTAAACTGTCAGATAAACATGGCTTCTCGGTGTCCTAGAACTTGCTCTAGGATTACTGAATCATATGAATCTTGATATGAAGCCACATTAAGAGAAAGGACCAGTACACTTTTGATAAAAATGGCTTCTCAGTGCCCTGAAATCTACCTCATCATTCACGAATCATAGGTATTCCGACATGAAGTCACATTAAGAGAAAGGACCAGTACACTGTCTGATAAGCACTGCTTCTAACTTTTCTTAAATGCAACGTACGCTTCTTGGTAGGACGATGCATTGCCAGAAAAGAACATGACACCGCAAGAAAAGCATAGCTTCTGAGATCCCCAAAATCTATCAAGATTGGCTAACTAAGTAGAGACAATGACGGATTGCTGTCGTCCACATCCTTCCGTCTAAATGAGACGATGGAGTAGCGCTGGAGTGTCCTCTCCAGTGGAGCTACATAGCCTGGGCAGGGCATATGGAAGACGAGCTGTTGTCCAGGCAGCAGGCACACCCTCTCCACGCGGCTGGTGGATCCAAGGGAAGGACGAGTGTCGATGCTGCTTTGGCACCAACAGCGTCGAAGGGGTTGCAGGAATGGCATTATCTTGTCAAACCACCTTTGGGGCTCCAGCTTCTGATGTTCTGTTGGGGTTGACTCCCCTAGCCTTTCTCAGAACGGGTAGACTGCATGGCAGCAGTGGCGTGATATCGTAACCCCGCTAAGGGAGGCTTATGGGTACTGCACCTTGCCCAAGGGTGGCCCAGCACAGTGGTGACCCCTGGTGACGTTTGTTCCCAAGCCTTTGAACTCCGGTACCAAGGCCTCATCACCGGGTGCAGTTAAACGTCATACTCAGGACAGGTCGAATTGGTGTACTGCTGTCTTTAAATTTGATCAATCAACTTGCTTCTCAATGACCTTAGTGGTGCTTTCAATAATTTTCAACAAGTCCAAAAATACTTCTTCACAATGAAGTTTGGATGAAACTGAGAAACTGTGCTTTCCCTAAGCGTGTTCATTATTCCTAATCCTCTTATTTGTAATCTGCCAACTTGTCTGATTCCAAATGCAATGTTGGTCACATTCAATCATAGAGCTTTCGACCTCCTACGATCTGGCGCTTGTATCATAACACTTAACTGACTATGATTTCGGCAATAAAATACTCTATCAATATTGATTTCAAAACGAAATTTTGGTAAAGCATCATAAAAATGTCCGCTAAGTATCGCATCTTTCTATCGATCTATCTTCCGAATCCCGCTATGTTGAATTTTTTGGAACTTACGACAGCTTTGCGACTCATTAATTTACATGTTCAGCGATTTAGCTATCGACAAACAATCCTTCAAGGATGATAGCCGAACCAAACTAACTAACATAATTATTCACGCAATATATCACATTCATGTATCCGTAAAAACAATGGACTGACTCTGACCTTCTTCCTTACTCATAGCTATCGGGGACAATGCAGAAACCTCCACGTTGGTGTCCCTGGATATCGACTGCCAAAAGTGATATCGTCTCATTTTTGTCGGCTCGTAACCGATTCTGCAACCACTTTCCCTCAAAGCACATTTGATGGAAAGACTCGATGAAGAAGGCTAATAGCTATCTACAATTATCATAATAATGACAATATTGACAATGATAAGAATAATGATGAACATATCGTCTTTATACAGGTTAAACTTGTTCAGCAAATAATATGCTGTTATCAGTCAAGGACCTGTCTGAAAAATACACAAGTTGCAAGAGAGAATAGCAAGGAGCACTAGGATGATAAAATATTAAAAATCAAAGTTAGTCCTTTCGCATCGATTGACTCTCTTTTAATTTGTTTAGTTTTATAGTCTGAAAATGTCTTCACTGGACTAAAATGTGCATCTACAATGTAGTGAATAGTTGATAAATTTATGTTTTTATACTTAGCCGATGTATGTATATGAGAATATGATGTTGCAAGGAATAATGACCTAGCCATAGCTCACAGCCACAATTAGATTAATCACAGGTTTTGCAGTCGGTTCTAGCGTTTCCAGTTTATTCCAGGTCACTTCGAGTGAGAAATAAATAGCCTTGAATTATTTATTACATGAATCACGAATCATAGCAATCACTAATGTAATAACATGCTTAAAATGTTTATCACATGCTCAGAAGTTCTGTCGGTTTTATGAGCTCTGCTGTGAGCAGTTATGAAGCATATATTTCTACTCTCACTAAAATCCCTTGACTGGAGACAGTTTCAGAAGGGATTGAGCGAATTATTCGCACAGCCGTAGTTGTGTTGCTGTCTTGCGTTCCTCTTCAGATGCATTTAGCGATTCAGATTGTATTCATTACGGTGAATCGTGTAGCTGCCAGTGCATGTCAGCAGATGTTCTGCGGTTAGTAGCATTCAACTAATTTTGTAGGATTTTAGCAGCAAACAGGGCTTTTTGTCTTAAACCAACTAACTCTCACCTCATCCAGTTTACGTGCTATCAAGAGATGATCTTGTCTTCGAGCAGCATGACATGCACTGCCTCGCCCATGGGATCGGCGTGGTCTGCCACCTTTTACCCTCATTCAGAAAGGGTAGAAGCAAATTACCCTCTGAAAGAATACTTGTCGATTAAAAAATGTCATGATTGCATGCCCCAAATCTATATTTTATTTATGTCTATATTTCATATATGAATTATGTTAAGCATCAATTACATTTTGCTCATCTGCGCCGGCTAACCCGTTTAAAATGGGGTTCCACCATTGGAAGAAGGCGAAGTCGGACACAGGCCTGAAACAATTCATCAGGCTATCTCCAATTGTAGCTAGCCAAATTTCTCGATCAATGCTCTAAATTTTCATTTCAAGAACCGAATCTACCTTTGCAAGGTTTGAGGGCATTGCCCAAAAACCCTGCATAATTTCCGTCCAGACATCAATGACCAACTCCCCCCGTCTTCGGCTTGACGGGAGATATTATCCTTGGTACCAGGACAGTTTGTCATGCGTGCGAGCATTATTGTGAGGGAAAGATTAGAAATATGATTACCAAAACTATCATTTACATACACTTAACAGGTGTAATCACCAGAAATAAAGAAATTTGTACTATCTATGAAGGACCTGCTTCAAATGTGATAAGTAGAGAATGAAACTGTTATGAAATTATGCATGCATAAGGACAGATAGAACTCGATTGTACGCTCGCAAGCAAAATTCTTAAAAAGGTTTTTAAATCTACAGAGAGATTTCCATGCCCTAAGCTTCTATAGGAACTCATTGAATAGAATGACTCATTGGTCAGTATGGCGTTTCTGCCAACTTCAAAAATGGAATTTGGGCTGATTACCCTGTACTCGTCTCCTCTTGCTGAGAAAGGAAAGGGTGCAAGTATGAAAAGCATTCGGATCAGAATTGCTTCTTCGCTTCAGTGTTAAAGGGTGTTATTTTCTGCATGAAATCACAATAATCTAAGAATAATGCAATGAACTTATTTTATATGAACGTGAATCGAATCTGGGTTTCCATTATTAGTTTCGAAGCAAAAACTTGCAGCTAAAATCATAAAAAAGTCCAAACACGACATATCAACAACCTACCTTTTGCTCGATGAATTGCCTACATGAGGGAAATTTCAAAACTCTCTTTCAAAATGGTTTTCTCGCCGCATTTCATTATTTCTGAATCATTCGAAGAGCAGTCGCAATTCGAATCCGCCTTCGTTACGAGCATTCATCACAGTTTTTGGCAAAGACAGCGGAGAGCTTCACAAAAACAACCCTTGCTCTTTGTAAGACACTGAGCTTTGTAAATTTACAGACATCAACGATGATGATGGGCCATCGAAAGAAGAATGCTTCTCCTGGCAGAAGACGGAGTCGTATTTCGTTGACGGCAATGAATGATAGCCAGCGTAAAGGGAACTCAGTCCATGCGGTGCGATCGGTGAGTTCCATGTCACGGATAAAATTGCAACTCTTTAGAGAAGCATTTCATCTCATAGACCAGGACGGAGACGGAATCATCAGTAAAGGTAAGTGTATTATTTCTGATGCATTTGCAAAGTAGATTTGTGTGTTGTCGTAGTGTAGAAAGTAGCTATCGTTTAAAATCGAGCAGTTATTTCAAGTTGTTATCAATCTGTGCATTAATCCCTGAAAGGCAAATCAAGGGTTTGCTGTCCAGTATCTCGACCCACATCTAGAGCAATGAAAAAGGCACGATAATAGTTATGCGAGTGGCTGGGTAAGGTGATTGGCTACTCTTACTATTGTTATCAGCATTATAGCTGCATTTTAGTGTCATACATCTTCAGTGGTGATACTCATTGGTAGTGCTTAGTTTTCCAAATAAACACCAGTTTATTACATGCTAGTTTCATTCTTCGACGATGCGAGCTGCTTCCATCTAAGAAACCGTAATTGCGAAGAGACTGCCTACAACAAATACTCTACTCCATGTTTTGGACCAACGTGGTGCCCTCAAGAGTGCGATATTAATTGCAGCTAGATATATTTAACTTTACCAAAAGTGGCTTCGATTTTCATAACCGTTATCTACACCAGCGAAGTGTCATACTATCAAGAGATTATCGCTATCATAGAATTTCACGGTAAATCATTGCTCATTGGTCCCTTTGCAGAAGATCTTCGAAGTCTTTACAAATCGCTCGGCATGGAGACAACGAAAACAGAAATCGATGAAATGCTGAAAGAGGTATCAGGAGCAATGAATCATACAAAATTTACTTGCATGCTTGCGTCACGGACTGGTGATGTTGACGATGCACAGGTATCATCTCCGTTTAATTCATGTATTAATATCAGCTACATTTGGCATCCATCATATATGGCATATTAAGGTATCACATATACCTTGTACGACACTTCTCTGCACTATATTATACTGCGTGGTATTTTATAGAGTTGCATGTTATTACGAAATATCCAATTTTCTGATATCATATGATATTGCACTGAATCATTTCACATTGCATCGCACTGTATAGTATTTTGCTGCATGACATTGAAATGTATTGTATTTACGGTATGGTATAGCATGATATCATATTTCATGTTCTGCTCTGGTAATTGCATCATATTCCCTGATGTAATATCGCCAATACGAGTGTTTCATTGTGACTTCCAGGTACTTTTGAACGCCTTTCGCATTTTGGATAAAGATGGAGCCGGATGTATTCCAGTCAGAGATTTGTGCACTAAGTTGGCATCTGTGGGATTTGATAGGTGAGTGCCAACTTCATTTTCACCACACAATGTATTGGGCTTTAATGAATACGTAGAAGCATTCAAGCAACTTTGCAACTCCTGGTCTTTCCTGGATAGGAACCTGGAAGAATACTTGTTTTTCATCTCAACAAGACTATGCTTCGAGATGCCTGGGTTCTATAGGTATCACAGAGACCTGGTAACTATTTTTACAGCAGGTAAGAGTTTAATCTTTGGAGGGAATTGAGCTCCTGACTAAAAGGTCAGTAGTGCCGCGCTTGGAACATAGATTAGTCTATTGCCACATGAAACGGCACTTAATTTGGCTAATGTAGCAATTAAACTACGAATCGCTCGTTCTACGGGTTACAAATGTTGAAGAACTCACTCCAGAAAGACGCAATCAAATTGTTCCCATTTTCATCATCATCAGTATAATCCTCAACGTATACAGAGCAGGTTCCCGTCTCCTGATTTTTACTCATGCACTTATTTTATGGCTGCATTGACAATGTCCCTAAATAAACTGACCAATCGGAATACAGCATCTACATACGGAGAACGAATTAAAATGTGGAATTCCAGGAAACGCTTTACAAAGTCTTCTACCGTTAATGTAACATCCTAATACAAAACGAGGCTAAAAGTAATCGCTGAAGTGATGAATATCCGAAGAAAGAATAATTTGACGCACGGAAGCAAATAACAATTTAAAGAGGAAAAAACGAATGAACATGATATTTCAATTCATCCAAGTTGCTCGCTATCTAAGCATGGTCGCACGTGGTGTGTGGGTAGGTTACCAACAGCTAAGAGCACATTCATCAAAACCCGACGCGACAGAGAAGAGAGGGGAAGAAGAGAGAAGAAGAGAGGGGAGTAATAAGCATTCACGTTCCATAAGTTGATTGATAAAAGAAATATGATATAATCTCTCATTTTCAAGGTTTCCTTTGTTTTGAATCACAGAATGACCCGTGAAGAGATCAATGCAGTTTTGAAGATTGCTCCAGTTGACGCCCATGGCATGCTGGACTATCCAAGGTTCGTGCGTATGATACGGGGTGAAATGCAAGGAAGATGACAAAGTTCATTTTGACATAAAGCCAGCGATTTGCGCCTTACATTGTGGCAATAGATGGGTTCTGCTGGGCTATATTTATGATGCTTCCAGCTGAAAATAGTGGTGTTTAGTTAGATTTGGTTTGAAAATTGAATTTCTATAATTAATTGCTAGGTGTCCATGTAAGAAGTTTTTTCAATGCCATCTTCTTCTTGCCTCGATATGAAATGATTGCGCACATGTGCTATATTTGTGTGTGATATTTTCTTTGCAATTTCGTTAGTAGAGTGAGCCTTGTTTTCTGGTGAGCTACACCAGAATGGAGCACACTAGTTCCGACGAAGATTGGTCAGATATAGAAGAAACCGAAGATCACGAGCACACTAAGATCCTCTGCTTGTTTTGTAAGGATGCGTTTCTTTCGGCGGACGAATGCCTAGGCCACATGAGTGCTTCGCACCGTTTCAACTTGATTGCATTTTGTAAGTTGCATGTTGTTGACTTTTATGGCTTTATCAAATTAGTTAACTTTATCCGAAAGAAAGGTTTAGATGAAAATGAGGCCAATGTGGTAAACCTTTTCGATTTCTCAAGTGATGAGTTTTTAATGCCGGTGATAGTGGACGACGGTCTTTTGCAAATTGATTTCGACGGCCTGTTAGAACGCCACTGTGAAAATGGAGGTGGAACTGCTGACGATGAAGAGAAACAGGCTCTTGAAGAAAGATTGAAAGAAGCTGAAAGAAAGGCGGCAGCAGCAGAGGAAAATTTAACGCGAGCTGTCAACGATTTGGAGAGATTTAAAAAAGAAATGCGTAGCTTGCTTCTCCAGTCAGCCCACAATAGCGCAGTGGATGCTGAACAAGGAAAGGCATGTCAGGATGAGAGCAAGGCATATTTTGAGTCGTATGCACATCATGGAATTCACGAAGAAATGCTGAAAGACAAAGTCAGGACAGAGGCATATAGAGATTTCATCTTGTCAAATGAGGCTCTGTTCAAAGACAAGGTCGTTCTAGATATCGGATGTGGCACTGGGATTCTGTCCATGTTTGCAGCAAAGGCGGGAGCAAAAACAGTCATAGCTGTTGACCAATCTGATATTGTTTATCAAGCAATGGACATTATCAGAGAAAATAATCTTGACGGTGTTATAAAAGTCATAAAAG
The DNA here is from genome assembly GCA_964026355.1 of Pseudorhiza aurosa. NCBI lineage: Eukaryota > Metazoa > Cnidaria > Scyphozoa > Rhizostomeae > Lychnorhizidae > Pseudorhiza > Pseudorhiza aurosa. The sequence goes on from OZ032130.1 coordinate 5,990,905, forward strand.
GCAATGCTGAAACAATAAATTTGCCAGAAGGAATCAAAAAAGTTGATTTGATTATATCAGAATGGATGGGATACTTTTTGTTGTTTGAAAGCATGCTTGATTCAGTGATCAGATGTAGGGAAAAGTGGCTTGCTAAAGATGGACTGGTACTTCCAGATTTGTGCAAAGTTTTTCTTGTCACTATTTGCGATGAGAGAATGTGGGAATCCAAAGTTGGTTTTTGGAGCCAGGTTTATGGGTATACAATGTCTTGCATGAGGAAATATGCACTTGAAGAACCTTTGATAGAGGTTGTGCAAAACGAAAGTGTTTGCTCACATCCCGCTGAGGTCTTGTCATTGGACTGTAGCAAAGCTAAACTGAATGAGCTTGAATTTGCAAATGGTTTTACAATGGAGGTGACAAAGTCTGGCATTTGCACAGGGGTTGTTGGCTATTTTGATATTGGCTTTGAAAAAAACGCGCAGAACCCAATCAGCTTTAGCACAGGGTGCCATGCACCTCCAACTCATTGGAAGCAGACTGTGTTCCTCTTCGAGGACAAGGTTGAATTGGTCAAAGGAGAATTACTGAGAGGAAATATTGTCTGTAAAAAAGATGACACAGACAAAAGAGCATTAACTATTAAGCTGAATATAGAGCGAGGGGATGGGTCTCTCATTGTTGATAAATTGTATTCATTGAGGTAGACTGGTATTTGAAGTTAGCCTTTGCTTGTAACTTATCTTAAAGAATAAATGCATAATGCACAGGAGCAATGGTCTACACATAGACAATCGCCTATTACGTTGTAAATCAGGATTCGATCCCAGCTTCTTAGCATTTCGCAAAGGGTTAAGAGTTATGCACTGAATACTCACAGTTGGACGGAAAATGGCGTCTGCCCGTAATACAGTTTTAAAGACATGTCTTAGAGGGTAATTGATTTTGTGGTGAGAAATTTGACTCATTCATGGCAATTTAAGACTTCTTTCCTGCAAGCCCTATTATAACAGACTTTCACTGTTTGCTATACTGTTGCTACTGGTTATCACAAGTTATCTGTTCTGCCTCACCCCAATCCATTCCTCTGTCATACAATTTTTTACCCATTCATCATCATCATGACCATTTTTTAAATTCAATTCACATAATCTATGCATGAAAAGCAACCTCTGTTTTATCCCCAATGCATCTAGTAGCAGGATGGTGTGTTGAACAAGGGTATATGATAAGTTTAAGAGTATTTTACCAGTAAGACAGCTGCCAACCTGAAACAATATTTTCTTGTCTGGGAGTCAAATATATAGCTATTCATGGTAGCTTTAAAAGCTGCAAAAAATGAACCACTTGATTTCTCAATTAAATAACTTTGTTTTGCCTATTCGTGAATGCTTACCAAGCAAGATTTATGAGCAGACCCACCTTTAGAAGTTTCCCAAGGAATGTAACAAAAAGCAGAGGTAATTTGCAAAACCTTCATTCATAAAAGCTAAATTAATTATAAAATTTACATTTGCCAAAGAGTTTATATGAATAAAATTCAGTATGAATGCATTAACAAAATTTTGGCGCCATTTTAACAGGTAAATGTAGATGCCATTTGATGGCAATAAATCCAAAATTGATGAAAATTGCTAAGTAAAACAATTTATTTGTAGCAAGTGGCAGGCGGAAACTATTAATAGTATTTTCTGCATTCTGTTTCATATAAAGCATCCAAAAACATATTTTAAGGCAATCAGAAGCCTCGTAATCAAGTAGTGCCCCGGTCATCCATGATACAACACCAATGTAGTCATTTTGGTTTGTGTTTCTTAAGTTGGGTTCCGCCTAATTTGGATGCTCCAAACCTGGTCCTTTTTGCAATGTTCTCACCTCATCACTTGTAAGATCCATGATTTTTTTGGAAGGGGAGGATTTGGAAACTTTGCTAATTGGGTGGATGACTGGTTACAAGGCCTTTATCATTACAGCATTCACAGAAGTGGTAAGGCCTGTCCTGCATAAATATTCATCTTTTTTTCCTTATAATGGGATCACACTGTTACTTGGAATAGCTTTAAATTGCATACAATTAAGACTCTTAAGCTAATGAAAACTTTAATCCTTCAACCAACCATTCTCAAATGTTTAGAGCCGATACTGTTTGATTATAAAAGGGCGCTTTTGTTAATGAATAGTTTCTATGACAGTTGGTCAGACAATGAATTTAATTTCCTGGAGAGCCCCAAATTAAATATTGATCATTACAGTTAATATTTCCATCTACTTCTAGTATAATGATCCATCAATTAAAAATATTTCTTATAAAACTATCATATAATTATAATCTATGAACTATCATTTATGTAAACTAATGTGTGTATACTAATGAAAGCACTTCTACAGAAAAACTAGATTCCATACAAGAAATCAAAGTTCTACAAAAGAACTAGGGAGACATTCCCCCTATTTTGAATAAGCACTTAGATTAAGACAATAATTCAATTTGTAAAGTATTCTACTTCTTGTATCACAATAAGCAGCACTTGGCAGGTTTTGGCATGAACCATGCTTGCTTCAAAGAGTAATGCTTCCAGCTGGGATTGCTTATCACAAGAATGTAAATTGTGCTTACGTTAAAATAACTAGATGTGCAGTAGCAATTTTGCTTAGATGGGTGTTAGAGAGATGTGCCCTAAGGATTCTATAAATAATCAAATTGCAGCTAAGATGTAATCATCTAGAGATTGACCGTACTGTTGTGTACCCTATTTCTTACTGGTCAGAGTTGAGCCATGGAGTTTACTGTGCCGGAAAAGATAGGTCTCAATAGGCAGAAGTCGTCAGTCTTGTAAAGACAATCTGACAAGGAGAAGGGAATCTCTGGTGTATGACAAGGGTAAACTGCAATGTGAGGATGAAGTTATTTGTGTGACAGTGCATATGGTAATGGACAATCCCCAATTAAGGTTATGATAACCTGTTTACTGGTGTGATGAATTTTCAAGAGTGATTAATTTTCCTTGCAACTAGGTGGAGCACTGGATCAGTGCCCCTTAAAAATACTTGAATCAATATTGAACAGAAAAGGGGGAAACAAATTTACTCCATGAACTATCTTTTTATCAAAAACTTATCAGCGAGTTGAATGGGATCATAGCCAAAATGAAACTATGAAACTTGAACCGCAATGTCAGAAAGTTTTCATCAGCAACTTGGTATAATTTCATAGCCTTATTTCAGCCATTACACAACCTTTGATGCTCTGAGAAGCACCCAACAAAAGGATCTCCACTGTGGCAAAATACATTTCTACTTTTCAGTGGAATACTGAGGTTTTGTGCATGAAAAAATCAGTGAATGGGTATGCAGCATTGCATCAAAGTACCAGGACACCTGGGATTCGCAACCGGCATGTCAATTAGTTTTTGATATTGTATTTCTGTTTGATGCGGTCAACTCTTTCTTGCCTCACCCTTTGCTTTCTCTCCCTTTCCATAGCAATTTGTTTTGCTATAAATGGATCAGCATGAGCCTGTGTCGCTGCATAGGATCTAGAGTCTTGTGGTTGCTGAGATGCGCCAAGAAGGGGTTGACGTTCCGGGAAATCTGTTGCATCATTTGGCTTTGAACTAGAAACAGTACAGATTGCATGAAAAAGAAGACATCGGGAGCGGGGGCTTAATAGCCCCATAGCCCCATGGCTGGTCAGTAATCCATTGGTCGTGTGCCAGCATCAAAAAGGGGCCAACCTAGACTGAAGTGAGGAAATGCCACCTACACAAGAGAGTGAAAGAAATCACGAGGAAAGCAGAGTTGCAATCTGTAACAATGGGTCAACCATAGAATTCTTGCACTTATGAAAAATTTGCATCTACTAGGATTGTCAAGCACATTCAGTATATGAATAAAAGCAGGTTGAGAAAAGATCTTATTAAAAGATTAATTTTTCTACTCTGGAGTGGCTTTGCATGCTATCCCTAGATTCTGCTATGCCAATTTCTAAGAATTATTTTTTCCTCTTGAGTTAGAAGAGAAACCTTCATAAAAAGATTGCTGCTTTTGCTGCAGAATTGCTTGATACAGTTCAAACATTCAGATGATGCACTCAAGCCTAAATTTATGCATCACTCATGCATAATGAAAACATATGGAATTCCTTACTCTGCTTTTCCTGATACCCAGATAGAGACTGGCCTCTAGTTAATTGTTAAATTCCACGGGGTTGCTATGTAGTTTCATGCTCCCAGTAACACCATGTGCTCTGTTTTAGTCGCTTCATGAGCATGTGAACTATCATGTTTATTTTCTTAGCTCTGTAAAGGTAATATGAATTAATTGTTCTCCTATATTTCGGTGTGGGGGTCACTTCCGCACCAATATAATGGATGCTTGATTTTATCATGATGCTGCCTGATTGTAATACTGTAACATGCATTGAGACTCACCCTTTTTTTATGTTTTGTGTTAAATTTCCTACTGTCCTTGCAAATGAGTAGCTCACTTCATTATGCTTCACTGTAACTGGTTTTGCATTGGCACTGTACAAAAACAAGACCGTAGGAATGTGAAAGTCAAAGTGATTTCATCTTGGTTTGCTCACTTTACAAGGTGAGGTACTCAATTATAAATTTTTAAGACAAGGTTTTAGCAATTTTTCTCACCTGACAGAGCTTGGAGTGAGCGGGCGGGGCTGGGAAGCACTCGTTCTGGGCGTCACCCCAGGCGGTGGGTCACCAATAAATTTGCCTTTTTCAAAGTAGCCTTTCAATCTTGAAAGTAAAGAAAAATAGACAAATAAATAATGGCTAAGTCTGAAGATAAAGGCGACTCAGAAATCGTTTAAATTCTAATAGAAAAAAGTACTCGACGATGCGACATACCCTTGGGAAAACGGCTACCTTAATCATGTGACTTTCCAAATTGTTGTAGTGCATTCTTTTTTAGAAATTAAAATTTCATTGCAAATTGAAAAGTACGTGCTGATGTAAATGGAATGACCAGCAGAAAGTTTACATGGGAAATACATGCGATTTATGTGGTATTCTTTCAGTAACGGAGTGCGTCACACGCAAGGCCCAGCCTGATAAATACCATCCCCTCGATATATTCATAGACTGCCAAAAACGCGATACGGATTTTAGTCTATGAATATTTTAAACATTCTCAACTTCTTGGCGCATTTTCAATTGCAGACACAAACAGGACAATTCTATTGGAGGTAGTAAGCAAGGAAAAGACAATGGCAGTTCTTTTTTGTTTCTAGGCCTCGCACAAAGCCCCTATTTTACGAAATTCTAATTTCAAAAACATCTAGGCGTACATTTTGCCATCTTTGAATCGATATTCACCAATTCCATGCATCTTATCATCCTTCCATTCCCCTTCATAGATATCTCCTTGCCCGAACAGAAATATGCCATGACCGTGCTTAGCACCTTTGAAGTCCGTGTCCCCACAGTATTCTCCCTTCTCTGGTATAATGTCATAACTGTTCTCCAACTCACTCCTTGATGAGCAGAAACACGGACAAATAATATGACACAAGCAATCCATGGTCTGTTTTTGTATTTAGTACTTTGAGTTGACTTTTATCGAATACAGGAAGTAAGCGTGTATTGACTTGGTACCTGATGACAAGGAGTCTCGACTTGATGGTGAGATAGATACAACAGTAACTGCAGGATGATAACCTATTGCTATGGCAACGCATTGTAGAAACTAGCAACCATTATAACTGATTTATTTATACATACTTCACATAAAGTAAATCAGCGAATGGTTGAAAATTGACATTTTGATTCAATGGTCAAATATGCATGAAGTATGACATGAACACCATGTGCTGACATGGCTTATCAAATTTGTCATGAGGGACATTGTCAAGCTTTGCTCCTCGTGGGTTTTATACATAGTCATAAACATATATGTGTATATTTATACACATGTAATACGTATATAGCTATACTGAACATACATAAATGCATACATACATACATACATACATACATACATACATACATACATACATACATACATACATACATACATACATACATACATACATACATACATACATATAATGTCAATTGGGGCTGATTTAGGACAACATGTGTTGATATAAACCGCAGAACTCTGTCTTCATTGAAAATTTTGATTTTTGAAACGCCTAAAAATAAAATAAGTTGCAAAGTAATGTAATAATAACGAGTTAGAGCAATATATGCAGTTTAAAAGCAAATAACCTCATTTTTCTTACTAGCAATCGATGCACTCTGTTTGTTAAAGCTTATCGTTAAAATCAAATCGAAATAGACTGCCCCCCAATTACATGAATCGCCCTCCTTGAACAACATTATTTAGATTCCCTAAGAATCGATTTTCAGAAAGCTTCTGAACATTTGAGTGGAGTCGGCGCTTTCTTCTTCAACTTCTTCAAACAAATTTCTCCGAGATACCACCTCAGGCAACGCCAATGGAGGATTTGAAACAAACATCGTGTTAGAAACTATGCAAGAGGATGCAAATCGAAGTTTGATTTTCCGCAAATAATGGGATACCTGTAAAAAGCTGTGTAAAATTTGTATCTTTTGTTGCGCTGTGTCAAGGACATGGCAGCTTATAGCAAAGTTCGAACAATGAAAAAAAGTGTACGGAGTAGTGAGATGCAAGATGATGAGTTTGGATATGAAAGATGACAAGTGGCGAAGTGCTTGGGAAGAAGAAGCTTGTCAGACATTTCATGGATAGCGAGTTCTTAGAATTTAGAAGGTTCCACATTTATGGCTGCAGTAAAGTCGTTGTTGAAGTAAATAAAAGCATATTTAAAGCATAAGTATTAGTTTTTAAGACAGTTTTTGTACTAGCAATTCGATTGGAATTAAATAACACCAATTATCAAAGAATTTAAGCGCCTCTCCTACCCTGCTAAGATTTTAAGATCAAGTCTCCACTGTCACTCCTGCTGCCTACTACTGAAATTGGCTTTATTCTAAAACCCACGCCATTCCAAACTCACTTTTCATCTGTTGGAGACCTTGAAATGTACTTGTACCAATTTTGTCTTGATATTTGTAGAAATGTAAACAAGCTAAGCTTTTGTGGACGAGAAATCGAGGACATTTTAGAACCTGGAATATTGTAGCCGGATGATTCAAATTGTCACTGTACTATTTCTCGAAGTGCACATAAGGAGACAGATGCCTCCAACCTGCAATCAAAACTTGTCCTGCGTACTACACTCGAAATTAAACTGAATTGCTATTTGAAAATACTGCCACTCGCTTATGGCTAACTCCTCTCTCAACCAATTGCCACTTGAGATAAATCCAAAGCTCTCCACTAAGCCATGTCTGCTGCTTCTGCACGGAGAGCCACCTCTTTGCTCCAGAGAACTCTTCTCCGTCTTTCTCCCTGCCTCCATTCTCAGTTTCTTCGGCCGCACATCTAATAGGGGACTTCATCTGGCTACCTCAGACATTCTAGCCGGCACCTTCGTCTTGCCGTATTCATATCATACAATGTACCCCTGTCCTGCCCTGGCTCCAAAATTCTCATTTGAAGAGCCTTGATTTTTTACTTCAGTCCAGATGAATGGGAATAAAGACTCTGATGGCATTGCCTATACATTTTCGCTTTAAAAAACTATATGCAGGAGAAAGGGGATGGCTGAATCGCCAGTGGCTATATGACATCAAAGGCTGGACGAACATGTCAATGGCACAACTGGTACGATTGGCAGAAGACCGAAAGGCGTAGCGAGACCTAACGAAACGCACTATCGGCATCAACCCCTCGGCCAGACCCGGCCAGACCCGGCCAGACCCGGCCAGACCTGGCCCACGGAGATTAAGTCAAGCAAGTCATATGCAGTAGTGACTTGGCAGTTAAGGGCCCAGTTTCCTAACAGGCTGTCCTAAGAAGGTGCCAAATTTAGAAGAAGTGCCAACAATTTGACGAAATCTCTGTCGAGCAATGCCTTTCTCTGCAATAAAAATTTGAACGAAGGGTTTCTATGAAGTGGAAGAACGATCATTTTATCAGATAGTTTTGCGCAAAAAGTTTGGTAGGTACTAAAAACGTTGGAGAAGGGTTAAGGATCTTAAAGGCTGACGTGCCTGCAAGTTTGAGGAAGTTTCGTGCTTGTGAAAGGATAAGACCACTTGTTTGCACTGTTTTCTGGAAGGTTTGATGTACCAACAATGACAAAATCAATGTTTGTGAAGATTGCCGCATACGTAGCCTCCTGTCAATAAGCCTCGTTCAAGTAATTCAATGGCAAGCAAAAACGACAACTTTAGGAGAGAAAATTCAAATTAAGTCACAGATTTTGCAGTTTTTACCGAGGCCAAGGATGAGCTACCAGCTTTATCGCAATACTACGCTTGGAAACAGTCTGCAAGAAAGTCTTGATGAACTTATCCAGGTTTGAGGAAATCTTTAAGCGTCTCCTTGCATTGTGCTTCAATTTAGGCCAGTAAGTAGCTAATCATTTATAGAGGAAACTTTCTCAGAGTTAAAGTTACAGTGGATCCTGATATTTAACCAGAGTCAATTCCGTTTAAAAGACGTGGCTTTCTTCGATAAAACACTGGTTATCTCTGGAAAGGCTGCGATTTTTGCCTAGAGACAATTTTCAAATTTTTTTTAATTTTTGTCGAATAGGCTTGAATGTTAATTTGCCGACCAGTTTGGGTTTTCTAAATTTTATAAGACGTACTTAAGCATACGCACGCCCGTTATAACGGGGGTTTAAAAGGAGAAGTCAAAAACAAAATGGTATTATGAAAACTGAATTGATTTCATATTCGATTTTAAGAATTTTGTAAACCTTTGTATTTTTACATAAAAACTGCCTGCCAAACTTCTTGTATCTGTCCTTTTTCTGGAAGGTATTCCATCAAAGCCTTTGTAAAAATTTGTGATTTATTGGCCCAGCTCTTTAAGAAATTCTTTGTTGCTCTTCTGCTATCCCTAATCAGAATGTAACACTAGATTTAGTCTGTCACATTCCCACCAATATGATGCCAATGTTTATGGCTGAAATTCCGTATCAGCCTTTGCCAAAGTATTTTGTATGGCCAATGATCTTTGGCAAATTGGTTGTCATCAATGTGGGAGGAAGCATAATTTCCATGTGTCAATTCAATTTTGGCCCAACCTGTTATGGACTGCATATTTGGCTTGTTAAGGGTGACTCTTCCCAAGCCATATACGTTCATTGTTAGCATTGTTGCATCAAATATGAATATTTTTGGAACATTCCTTTTCAGTCACAGCAAATCACTCCACAGCTTGCTCTGAAAGCACTTCTTGAATTCGACAAAGCAATCAACAATGCACTGGCAACGAAAGTGAAAAACAGAATTACATTCAAGGTGAGAATTACATTCAAGGTGAATATACATGTGAAAGTTCAGCAACCTCCAAAGGCTAACAGAAAACCAACAACCACATGGTTCAGTATGATAACAAATAACTTGTTGAGGGTATATAATAACCCATACCAATAAAGTTGCATAAGTATGTGAATATTTCTCCAACCCTAGTAAAGGTAATATTTAAAGAGGAACACAGTGTTAAAAATGTTTCAATAGAGAAGCACTCCATATCTACAAGTACAGATGATATGCTGAAAAGGGGGAACAGGGAATCCAGAATGCTGTTTGCATTATATTTTGGAATCCAATTGCATTTTAAATAGTCGTGCTACTAAGATTATATGGGCTATGGAGATCAATAGCACTATAAAGATGTCTGTGGATTATTATTTTATTACCATAAAGGCCCCTTGATGTAGCCATTATTAAAGAGACATCAAAGATGTAAATTGAATTAACTGAAAAATTGAGTTGCTCCTTAGCAGACAGAAAGTGTGCATGATACTTAATCACTTGATTCTGTTCAAACCAGAGATAGCAAACTTACAGAAAACCTAAAAGTCAATAGAATGGAAGTGATCAGTTGATATAATGAAGAAAAGCAATCAGTTTACATGCTTAAGTACCCACTTGCGTCCTAAAACCTGACCCTTACCCTGACCTTTGATAAAAGGTTTTTTCTGACCTTTGATAAAAGGTTTTTTCAAGGTTCATTTTTTAATTATAACCAGATAACATTATTTTTTATGCAGAGTTAAACTAATCTTTCTAAATGACCAAAAGAATAGTTAATCATAAGTTATGTAATTTTCTTACAGTTTTCTAAAATATACGATACTGCACACTTGATTTTGAGCCGAGCAGAACCCAGAAGCACAGCTCAAAATTTTGTCTGGGAAGTGGATTTTCAAAGTTGACTACACATAATTTTCAGCTGTGAATTTCTAAGAGCCAGAGATAGCTTGATAGCTTTTTTAGGGAAAGTTAGGAGAATGCAGAAACCTCCACATTGGTGTCCCTGGATATCGACCGCCAAAAGTGATCTCAACTCATTTTTGTCAGCTCATAACTGATTCTGCAACCACTTCCCTTTCATTCGAAGGAAAGTCTCGATGATGAAGAAGAAGGAAAGTTTATTTCTATGGTGTGGTTTCACAACACATGTTTATAATTTGTTATTTCAGCTGATTTATTGCACGTCATTAACGGAGACAATTTGAAGCAACTTACTTACCTTACCCCCAATCTCAATTATTTTAAGGGGCACTTAAACACATACAGATTCTGTGATAATGTGTGGACATTCGTGCTGGAAAATGTTCAGTTTCGAGAGCTGGGAGAAACTGTCAAGGTGGAAAAGGTGAAGGTGGTTGCATGCGATGGAAAAGGTAAAATTTAGTTAGTTTGATTAATTTTTGAATATCTATTATGGATGAAACACTTCAACTTTAGATTAGCGGTTATCAATGTGTGTCCAGAGTTACTTATGGTTGCCCTCAGAGTTACTTCTGAGTACTCATTGGCCGAGCTTGAAAGAGGATGGACAGCTTAATTGACTGTTGGCTTGTGGTTAGTGGTTCCAACCACGGGATTCGAAGCCACGCGAGTAGACCTCACATGATGTTCAAAACACGGCGCCTTAACCACTCAGCCACACCACCATCTTAAAGTTTGATGCTGCAGTTGTGGCTCTGACCTGTTAGTTATGGGAAGGAACATCGAAACTGAATGCCATGAGACAAGTCCTTTCTTAGCCTTAAGAATTTACTCCTTGCTTCCCTTCAACTCCCAGAAACAGCATTTTGGAAGCTTTATAGATATTGATATATTATCACTATCATTATTATTTACTATTATTTGCTACATTGGGAAGCTATGTTTATTTTACAGTGCCCTTATCCTTTATTTTTGATATAATCAACGTTGTGGTTCCTTCCCTGGACATCACAGAGAGTTAGAAACTCTTCTCAAGGTAGATTCAAGGTCAAACTTTAATTCATGATCTTAGGGTCTGCCCTTCTTAACTTTGCCATCCTCATTCCAATTCCGAAATCATTAAATGCATAGATGGGAATAGCATGCAGCAGTTGCTGTTGTAAACTTTGGCATGTCAGTATATTTTGGATATATGGTGTGTTTGGCATACTTATAAATTTTTGTTAGGGCTGTCCTGTTTTACATACTTAAATTTTGCTTGGCAAGGTAGACCTCTATCCCATTTTGATGAATCATGATGTACCGTTCATTGCAGCTCCAATTTCACACTGTCAGATGCCTGCTTGACTTTGTTACTGGCTGTAAGCTAAGCTAGGATAGATAATGAAATGGAACAAGAATGTAGTTGATGATTGATTTAATAAGATAGTGGGAGTTTGGAAAATTTGAAGCCAAGATTCTCAGTGAAGTGAATGAAACTTTGAAAATTATAGTGTCTCATGAAAATGGCATAATGCAACAGCATCAGTACTTTTGAGTGAAAAATGGATTTTGAAAACTACAATTCAGCATAATGGTACAAGAGATAAGCAACTAAAAAATGTCTAAGGTTTAAAAATTAATGTTATCATCATTATAATCACTTAACTGTGAACAAAAATATCATTATTGCTTCTATTTGACAACATAATGGCTATTTACACGGTTCCTGCATTGTGACAGTCTTTTTACTATCATTGCATGACTAATGTAGTCATGTTGCTTTTCTACAATTTTTTTTCACTGCAATATATCACTATTTTGCTATCAAAATGATACTGTTTATCAGACTCTGTGCAAGATCTAACTTTCACTACTGGTGATTGTTACATTTTCAGCATATGGTTGTCCTTAGAGTGCATTTCTTTTTTATAAAACTTGGTAATCTGGCTCTTGATTCTGTCTGCAGCGATATTCACTTCTTTCATACGGACCTCTTCTATGTGTCCTTTTTCCAAAGCAGCAATCATGCAATTAAATAGAATCTTGGTAGAACCAAGGAACTGCAGCAGTCTCCCATTGTACTGTTTCGATTTCTTGAGTAGCCCAGTTATAGCAATGTGCTCAACTACATTGCAAAGCTCAGTCTGGTTAGTGATTACAGTTTGTATCATCCTGCTTTTTGATGACTCTGGGTGCCTCTTGCTGATACTTGTCGATTGTCGATCAATACCAAGTTTCACCCTCCTGCGCCCTAACTCTTTCCTAAATTGGTAGAATTGCAAAGCCCCTCGAAGCACATTCCTGTATGCTGTTTTAGCCAGTGACTCGACACTTGTGAACACAATGCTTTTCCTCTCAACTTTTTTGCACGTTAAAGGTGTGCATCTTTGTTGCATGTCTAAACAGTTCCAGCAGAAATTTTGTCCACACCTGCAAACCATAGAGCAACATCCCCCATTTTTGTCGATTGGCGTCTTGCACCGAGGGCAGTTTTTGACAAAAACATTTGTTTCATAGAAATTCCCATTTGCATCAAAGATGTTCCCAATTTCATTCAGGACTAGTTGCTTGTATCTTTTCTTGTTCTCGCATTTAGCAGGCCAGTGCTGAGCTTCTTGGCATTCAAAGCACCATGTTTTGTGGCATTCACATTTGAAAACTGGAATATCACAGACTGCTGAGTCTGTGATGTAACCTTGGTATCCCCTGCAGTGAGCTGGCTTCTGACAACCTGGGCACCACTTCCAATCAGCTGTCTTGGCAAAGCAATGCTCAAATTTCAGCTTCAAGCAAAGTGGAACTATTCCAGGATCAAGCATAGACAGTAGTGTGACAGTGTCCACTATGTTTTTGCATTCATATTCAGGGCAAGTGATTACTTGGCATTGCTCATTTACTTTTGCTCCTAAGTACAAACGCCAGCAGTCTCTGCAAAACGAGTGCAAGCAATGTTCAAGCTGAATGGCTTCCTCGCATCTTGTTGCATCATCAAATTGCTCAAAGCAGATGCCACAGTGATGCGCAACAACCTCTAGGTCTTCAACCAATCTTTGCATGCCTCCAAGGTGTTTTGCTGCCTCAGCACCACTAAAAATTTGCTGAATAAATCGATTGAAAGCTTCATCCACTGAGAAATTATCTGGTCTCCATTTTGTGAAAGTTCTCAAATGATCTGGCACTCTTGCGCTTGCAACTCTTGTCTCTGACTGCAATCTCAATGGCTGCCATTTTTGCATCTCAGCAGCAATTGTCTCAAATGCATGTATTCCATTTGTTTCAATGACCCTTTCCAGTTCACATATGAATTCCACATCTCCAAATAATTTGAGGTGTAACTCTGTCAAGTTGCGGATTCCATCATTTTTTGCCTCCTCAGCAATGATGAAACATCTCAGTCCTGTTAAAAAAAGACAAATCAAGCATTGATATTTAACCCTTTCATAACCATAAAAACTACCCTAGAAAATAATTATTGGGTTGCCTATGAAAACGTCTTCCCACTGATGTTCTGTTTCACTGAAAATGGTCTCAAACTGTTGCTGTCATTTTTATGATCTGTTTATCATTATCGTTTTGATAGCAATGTTGTAAGTGCTGATGATGGTGATAGTGATGATGATGGCAGTGTTTTTTTAAACATAGCTCACCTCTGTGTTTTTCAGTTACACTATCATAAGGATTTAGATAGATGCCAAAACGTCTTGGTCTTGATTGTCCTTCAAAATAATCTTCTCTATATAGTTCCCTGAGGAAAGTCTCTGTCACTGAGGTTGTATTGAGAGTGACACCAAGTTTTCTGTAACCATTAAATGGTATGTCTTGCAGTACTGATTGATCTCTTGCTGGAGGAGATTCAACATGTCCTGTTTTTTCTTCATCATCTTTTTCTGCATCTGTTTCCAAAACCACTATGAATAAATTTTTTCATCAAACAATTCAGTTGTGAACTTTGATTCAATGTCACAAACTCTCACACTGACATTAGGGACCCCATTGTCAATGCATAACATAAAAGAAGTCAAAGTTCCTTCCCTCGCCATTTTTGGTGAAAAGGGCGGGGCCTATCTCTCTTTAATTAGCCTTTGAGCCACACAGCTATGCAAGCACAATGAATGCTATAGTTAGGGGCTGGCCATCTCGTAGCACTGTGTGTTTCACTCCCATGCTCTTTCCCAAAGTTCTGAATGCTAAGCAGGGAAATAGCATGAACCATAGTTTTTTCAAGTTGTTCATATGACTCAACCAGGTATCGAACCTTGACCTTCCACATACAAAGCGAGCATTCTACCAATGAGCCACAGACGCAATGCACAACATAGATTACCCTAATACAAAGTGTTGCAAAATTCATGTCAAAGTGCTTCTGAAATAAGGAGCTATGCTGAGCAGAGCTGTGCTCTTACCCTGTTGCTTGAGACAGTCAAACTTTGTGCAGTGTCTGATCTCTCCAAAGGATAGAAGCCTTGAGTTTTTTTCATACTTAATTTGTTAATCTAGTGAATGTGATACAATTCATTTTGTGTCTAGACGTTTAGAACTAAGTAGGGCTGCCATTTTTTGTAGCCTTATTACATTGTCATAGGAGACAAGGCACCAGTCAGGACATGCCAGAATCCCATTCTTCTTCACGATCTCATAGCGAGAAGGTAGACTTACATTTAACATGATATTCCTCTTGCTCAATGTAGACTAAATTTGCATTTATTTCTTCTTTCTGCCAGATGTCTTTGCCCTGAGTTGATTTTTCTTTCTTGTGACCTGTCTTTCTATGCCTGGGCCTGGTTTTCCCTCTAACAACAAAATCATCCAGCATGCACGTACCCTGTGGCTGTACGCCTGCGATATTTTGAGGCTGTTCATCTTCAGAAAATTCTTCTGCTTCATAAAAATCTTCAACAAACATCTCATCACTGATCAGTCTCTTCCTGTTCTTTGACCTGCCTTTGCCTGCTTTATAGTGCACAATTTGGTCATGCTTGTTGGATGTAACATTGAAAGGCCAGGTTTGTGATGGCAACCCAGACACTATCTCAAAAACAGCATCACAATCATCATCATTGGTGATTTCTTCTTTTTGACTTCTCCTACAAAAGTTTGTCATTTTATTCCATATTAGTTCATTCCTTGAAGAAAACGACAAAATAATGCAAAAATTTTTCTTTCTTATCCTGTCCAACTCTTATAGCACGGTAAGGGGTTGGTGAACAAGTTATTTTCCCCACAGGATTTGCCAGTCTGAAGGCTTACATTTCTGAGCCCCCTTCCTATATCCGCTAAAGGGATGTTGTCTGTAGGTATAGAAGGATATTGTTATCTGATTCTAACTTATTAAAATTGGTCCATCCAATCAAAGCAAAATGATAGTATTTCTGATGATGATACACAATACACTCAAGCATTACCATACCAGGATTTGCCTCTTTCCACAGAGTGTTTGTCATCTCTTGATTCATACATTGTTTGATATTGCTTTTCATCTGCTAGGAAATTCTTTTCAATAACCTTGGTCTTCCTTGCTGTCTGTTCCTGTACCTTCAATTTTTTTGACTTGCGGTTCTTAGCTCTTTTATCTTGTCTTTCAGCATCAGAACACTCTTTCAAATCCCTTTGCTCTTTGCATGCTTCTAAACGATCTTCTAAATGCTCAGTTATCAGCCATCGATTCTTCTTGTTTAAGGATCTTGCTGTCCTGTCATCTCTTGAATTCCATTTTGCTATGCCATCCAACAGTTCTGAACAAATAAAACAAGCAACAGTGAAAAAATTAAGTCCTTCCATCACCATTTTTGGTGAATTGGGCATCACACAACTCTGATTGATAAGCCTCAGAGCCATTTAGCGGGGAAACATTTCAGAAATTGTTTGCAGAGTAGCAAAAGCAGAAATCACAGGAAACCGTCATGCCGCATGCCGTGAAAGCTTGACTGCAATTATATAAATACATAATCATGTTGTAAAGCATCGACTCGGGTCACATTTCCGCCCTTATATCTACCTCAGCCTGGGGTTTATTGATTGGATTGTGGGGCCCGAAATGATTGGAACGTGGTCATTTCAAACAGTAACCCGTAGTGCTGTTAAAATGCTAAGGCAAATCCAGATGCTGTGAGAAAATTTAAGAGGTTTCTTTCTTACCATCCTTTCCGTTGCCGTTTTCTACAACATTATATGTCCCTCTTCTCGTGATGATGGCAGCCCTGTCTGCAGTTCTTGCTTGCATCCTTGAATTTGGCATTCTTCGAACTGTGTTGCCAGTTCCGGGAAAGCGGCCTTTTGATTTTTTCAGCACCATGTTTGATGAACGTTTTGCACTTCAGATCTAGTGATCTCCAATGCATCGTAGTTTTTTATGCATTTTTAACAGTTGCTTTTACTCTGTCGTGGTGCAATTCTAATTACGTCAATCTATATTTGGCCGCCATCATCCTTGTGATGCAATACATGGAAACGAGACAGGAGAGACGCCGTTTCGGTAACCATAGATACAAATCAATGTTGCTCACATACTACGATTAAGGGGGGGGGGGGTGTCACATGATTTGGTATTTACGTGCAAGGAGAAAAAAATTAGTTTTCTTGATCCGAAGGACATTCACGTAAACTGTTTTATGGTTAGAGTGAAAAGCCAGCACGTGAAGATTTATTCGATTACGGAACCTTCCCAACTCAGTATCTGCGCCATATCATAAATAGTGGTTAGTTGCGAGCATATCGCGCGAGAGATTTTAGTGGATAAATCATACCTTGACGAGAGGGGAAGGGTGAAGGGTGAAGGGGGAAGGAAAACTGGCTGTTTTACTCCGTTGGAGTTCCTCCGCTGTTGCAGCTTGAGTATCCTGCTTGGAGTTCTTTCGTAATTTATTTCTGCTTCTTTTGATATTTTACTGCTGTGCTAATTTGTTGCCATTTCATTATCTTTTATTCTTAGGTGTCATATCGCTAAATCTATGTAGTCTTAAGATGATCCTTTTTCCTCGGATCATTTTTTGAGTGAACACACCGTCTTCTAGCTGGCGTTGGAACCGTGCATCAAGCTGATAACGGTTTTCACTTCCAATCTATGAAACTCTGGGATTTCTTTTATATGGTCACAGAATTCTGCCTTTTCCAAGTAAACAAGTTCATTTTATAAATGTTAGTTGAGTATATGTTGAAGAGAAGTAAGTTGAGCTCGTTGGAACTAACCAGGCAGGCAGGCAGGCAGGCAGGCAGGCAGGCAGGCAGGCAGGCAGGCAGGCAGGCAGGCAGGCAGGCAGGCAGGCAGGCAGGGCAGAATGGAGAGGAGAAGTTGGGTCAAAGCATGGGTGCACCAACGGCTGCATCGGCTGCGGACCTGATGATGGCGTTGAATACAGGATGCTTTGATTTGCATCAAATTGGTTCAATCCCGCTCCCCCTTCACAATTTAATTACAGGCATTTCTCGTCGTATTCAAATCGCTTTCAAGAGCAGATGTACTGCAAATGGCGTGTCATAGTTGTCTTTTCATGTGTTAATGTAATGGTATTGGAGTAGTGAAGTGTAATGACTTCAGTATTCCCACTGTATCGGAACTGCATTTATAGAATCATAATCGTATGCGTGTATAAATAATCTGTTTTACCGGTGAGTTTGAGCACTTCAAATCTTGGACCAAACCATTGGGTCTTTCCCTTCGTAATCGTGTTGTTTTTTGGCATCAATTTTGTTTCTTTTATTCATCTTCTCTCTGTCTACATGATGGATATGATCGTCTACTTTTGTGTGTCGAATGGAGAGATAGCAGACCGTTGAATCAGCTGAAACGACAGCTGAATACAGGAGACTTCAATCTCAGGGTAAACGCGTATGACACACTCAAATGGTTTTTGTCGCGTGATGGAATAGCCGAAAGGAAGATTTTTTGCTGAGAGTGAGAGCAATGCACAGACGAATCACCTGAAAACACGATATTATCGTCTACTTTTGGAACGTTTGTCCTTTTCAAACACCAATATTACTATAAATCGTAGTTTTGTTGCATACAGAAAAGTTCGATGGATGTATTTTTCGTTGGTGATCATTATCATTACAAATTCATATAAGTAAATAATTGTATATTATAACCAATTTCAACGTAAAACATTGCAAATTTTTGCACATCTAACTGCGGGATTTTTTATTTGCAGGTTCAGGAGTTTCGGCAGCTGACACGTAATGACTTGGCAAGGCCTTTAGGTGGGTCTCATCTAACCTTCTCAAAAAAGGCCGCCTACAGACACTCAAACACCTTAATTTAATAATCTATGCGTATTACTTCTACATTGTGTCGTTGTGTATCTATTCTGCCTGTGTTAAGAGGTGTCGGTCTTACATCTGGGGATCCACTGGTCCGTACTTCTAGCCTGCATTTTATACCTCAATGCAGATTAATGCAATCTTTTTCGTGAAAAAATCAGCTTAAAAAGCGAAGCGGATCCAAACAAGAAGCTGGGCGCACGAGAGCAGATCCTTTACGGCCCGTCCCAAACTGGAACTGAACAGAAATTTTGCTTCCATGCATATAGTAGCATGCACTTTGAATGCAGGAGAGACGGGGGTCACCAATGAGGACTCACAGTCAGGATTACACACGCAAGACAACACTTGTAAAGAGAACATGAAAGCAACCTCGTTTTATTGAGGAATAGCCTCGTTCTCCTTCCGTACTAGTTCATTCGGTAATCAGGTGGACTAGACCCAAACAAGCTCTTTTTTAAGACTCGTAGTAATGCGATGAAACAGATAGCTGATCTCAACTGGATCGGACAACGGTTTTATTTTATGCTTGAGAGGCCTTTCTGGGGCCTAAATGGATCCGCTTTTGCGTGCCTCGGGTATAGGACATTTCCATGACTAAATGCAGCACTGAGCTATGAATCTTCATATACGTTATGGTTTTCGTTTAGCAATACTTTACTGTTCGAGTTTCACTTTCGAATGACAATATTCGACCTCCACGCAATATCGTTTGCTCTCTTATGCCTTAGCTTATTAGTTGAGCGTACAAACTGGTGACGTAGGGGGTGGTTATCAGTGAACAAGGCAACGAGAAACCAGGTCATAAAAATCCACTTTGCTGATTAAAAACTCAGACTGTAGGCTTTTCCAAGACTCGACAGCGACTGGTTTTAACGATCAGGTGGGTGTGTAAGGGGTAAAAACAACTATCACCTTAAGAACGATAACATAACATTGGCTATCAACTGCTGCATGGTAAGACTTTAACAACATCACATCAGAATAACTCATTTCAAAGTTGGAGTATGACGTCATGGTACGCTTATTTCAAAAGTTGGTCCTGACGTCATTTGACATAAATGCTGACAATATTCTGATGTCGAAAGAACGACACTGTTTTCAATTGATGATGGAATGACTGTGTTAACAAACGTGGGCCACTACGTAAGATCAACCTCCCTTGAAGGAACAAGCAAAGATACAGTTAACAACATAGGTATTCCCAGGTCACTTATGCTGAGAAGCGATGTTTCTACATAAGCCTTATTCTAATTTTTTTAGCCTTACAATTAAACACAAACGGAGTCGTCCCTTGTGGGGTATTCCCTTCATGGCGAAAGTATAAAATTTCTTAAGACACACTACAGTAAATTTGAAGATTCTAAATACTTATTAGCATGTTAGCTTTCCCTATCATTAAAAGTGTTACGTTCACCATTTTGAAGGCGGTCTTCTACCGTGATATCTTGTATTCCGTGAGTCCATGTCCTTTCATCAATCGTAGGTAGCGAACTTCCACGTAATGACGCCGTCGACTAGAGCAAAATTTGGACAATTAGAAACTGGCAACATAATAAAGTAGAATGGGGTTTTATGATCCATTTCTCAACTGGAAAACGGAAAACATGGCAGTGAGACATCCCGGCCTCGTGCTGGAAAACACATTGCAAAGCGTTGTTAAGGACATGACAAGCAATCTCGTGCAACTTAAAGAAGTGAAAAGTGAACGTATCCAAAAATATTGACGATTGATGGTCAATCCCGCGCATCAATAAAGGAAAATATTGCAACAATGAAGACAAGAATACATATTGCAAATAACATACTTTAACAAGGGGTTTCGAACTCAATTTACCCGGAGGAGGGCGGCTGGAGGCAGAATCTAGGTGGGGCTGTGCCGTATCAAGTTTTTCACAGGAAAAGTCTAATAAACACGTTTCAATATTCTCAAATATCTTAAGTTTTGTCTTAAGGCCAAAAATTAGCATCCCACGAGCCCGCGCTTTGGATGGTTGAGAATAACATACAATGAATTATGGAAAACGAAATTCCAAGTGGATCAATGATTCAGGGATGAGTGGTGAAGTTGGGCGAGTGATCAGGTTTGCGCCACTCTCGTACCGTTTTCTAGCTGCCCGCTGCCTACCCAGTAGCAATTGGGTATTTTATGTAAATCTAAGGGAAAAGGGAATCAGGAAAAATAAATGGCTACCTCAAATGCCATGGACTGAGAGGGTAGCACAAGCAAAGGTGCTACTGGCACACTTCCTTGACGTATGGGGTTCGAGTTTGTTCTAATTTAGTGGCTTCAGTGTGCAAACTGATTTTTCAAGGATAGAGAGCTCTAATTAATGTAGCTAGTAAGGAGGCACCAGGAAACCATCTAACAAAAACCCAACTACCTAGCAAAAACTAGGAGCTGTCTCTAAAATCTCCCCGCACTTAATACTGTGCATGCTGCTTTGTCCTTAGAAGAAAATGAAACCTAAATACTTACCATTGGTGAGCCACCAAATATTCCATACCCTGTGGGTGAACAGAATGGTGTTGCAGTGGGTAAGCCCCTTGGAGGTGTTGCAATTGGTTGAGCCCTGGTCGGGACAATGTTACAGTCATTTCCACTGTCCATCAAAGTAACTTGTTCACGTCCAAGAGCTGACATTTGTTGAGTTAAATTAAAAACCCCTTCATTTTCAACATTTAGAGCAACATATAGGGGATCTGAAAGAAAAATAACACATTCCTGACAACAAATTCATCTTGTGACACATAATCTTTTTATACCTTATACACTTGGGACAAACCAATCTTTGAAGTGGAAAAATATCATGGAACACTAATTCTTTTAAATTCAATACAACTGTGGATTCGATTTTCAAACTTGATACCATTGTGGCAAACCTAGCTGGAACATTTGAAAAGACTCATACCTCCAAAGAAATTATTAGATATATTTGCAAGTCTCCATTGGCCACGATAACAACCAGCTTGACTTGGTGACATCATTGGTATTGTTAAATCTGTTGTATGACCAGGGTCAATTGGATGCACTGGAATAACTGCGTTATTTGCAAAGTTATGCCCATTTGTAAACACCAATCTAAGTTGTGTAGGCCATCTTTCGTGACCTGAGAGAAATGGGGTAAAAAGAAAAAAGTTGAGTCTCTCTGGGTTCACATTGTATGAGCAATGCCAGTATTGAGACGCAGGGTTGCAGGTTCCATTACTTGTCCCAACTTGCCCCCCAGAGACATCATGCCAGGTACCATTTCACATCTAATTGTACATGGAGGGGTCATCCAGACGCATGGATGAGAGTGGCTCTACTGGGACCCATCAGTCAAGCCTAATTCCTTAATCAATATATAAGTCGCCTATATGAGTAAAGTTGAGTAAAAATTGTACATATTTGCACTTAGGCGAACAGATAGAAGGCAAATGAGAATGTCACAAGCATGGGACCCTTCACAAAGCGGACATGTAGGCAGTAACTATAGGAGACCTTAAGTTGATTATATACTACTTCTGAAATACCATGTACCGAAATAATCAGGACCACAGAGAGGATTTAAGGGCCCCTGGTCAGGGCAAAAGATTATTAGCAAGGCACGCTAATATTTTTAAATTGAGCTATCATCTATGGGCCTCTGTAGCTATGGGGCCCTAGTTTAGTGACCTCTCTGACCTCTCTCTCCTCAGCACTTGATGTAACCAACAATCAGCAAAATTAAATTTGCCATGACAGGCACAGCAAATGGGCATTAGCTGCTTGATGACTGTTAATTGAATTTACAGGCAAAAATGGTTTTCTGACTTCACCTTGCTCAACTGAGTATCATTAAGCTAAAATTTTGAGAACTGGAAACTTTGATTATTTAACTTGATAAGGGTAAAGCATCAGTCCTGCAAGATTAAGGATTTTGTGCACATTCCATACCATCATTCTTTATTCGCCATGTTTTCAGGAAGGAAGTACTTGGTGTGATCAACTCTCCATCTCGAATGGTGACATCTTCAACCAATTGCATGCTTGCGTGGGGATCTGATGAATTCACTATGTCATAATATGCACAGAGAGCACTCTGCATAGGGAGAAACATAGTAAAAAGATTCAGTAACAATAGATCCATTGATCCATTATATTCAGCTACCTGAGACGTAGTGAATAGCAGCATTGCATGCTTTGAAAAAAAACATTTCACAAGCATCATTCTAAAGGTGGTAAATCGTCAAAGTCAAGTTTTATGTAACTTCAAAAATTAATTTCTAGGCTATTTCTTTAATGCACATCTATTTTGTGACAGACAGCTGTAACAGGATATCAATATCAGATTACTGGAATGCAGAGGTGCAAAATATCAAAGGGGGTGGTGACACAACCATGACAACTAGACAACCCCACTGACACAGGATGCATGCTAGGTTCTGGGAGACATGGCATAAATGACATAAAATGGCACAAAGGGATGATGAAAATGATGGTGATGATGACTTAAAGCTAGATAAGTTGCTATGAACTTCTTATTTGCAAAAATTACTTTCCCCTGCATCAACCATGGGCATAGAAAGTGTTGCGTTGAAGTAAAAATATTGCCATAATTAAAATTAAAGCTCATTTAATTCAGCTTGAAGTTATGGTTATAAGAAAGCAATGTGATGAATTGAAAGACAAATAAAAAAAACTGCTACATTGAATGAAAAAGAAACTTAGAAATTTTCAAGCAAGGCACCATTTCTTACCTGTAGATTCCTAGAAAAAACAAAAATTCAAAATTAGAAATACAATAAAATCAAATTTATAGAAGGAAGAATTATTTCAAAATTTTTTGAGCATTTCTAGATTGCTGGGGGAAAGACAATAGATATGAATCAAGCAGTGCCATCTTATATAAAGAAAGGACTAAGGCACTGTTCAATAAGTAAAGTTTCGCCAGTGTCATAAAATCTACTTTAGGAACAATAAATCAAAGGAATCTAGAAGTGATATCAAAATTGTAAGAACAGACAAGGATACTGCTTGACAAGCATAGTTTCTGATTGTTGTAAGATCCACCTATGATTCATGAATTGTAGGAATCTTGAAATGACATCAAATTGAGAGGAAGGACGAAGGAACTGCTTGATAATTATGAGCTTTTTGTTCTTAAACCTCCGTTATGATTCCTTGACATGTCTTTAACTTGAAAGGGTGGTCCAAGATACACCCTAATAATCCTACCTTTCAAGGGTCTTAAAATTTACCTTTGAATGCTAGTGGCAACACACGCAATGCATTGTGATCTAGTGTGCTTTTATAGAATTAAAGCTGAATATTTCTGAGCAAATGCCCCATGGTTGAGGAAGTAAATCATGAATCAAATAATATTACCATTTCATTCATGAATAAGATTGTGCATATGATAATCAAAGATTGAAGATCTTAATCTACTTTATCTATCACCGTTATTCACTGACATACAGGACCAACAGATTCTTCGCACTGGAAGGGCGATAGTTTTTAAACAAATATTTGATACAGCTCGGTTTCAACAATTGCCTAGTTTGTGTTTACATTTGAAATTTAAGGTGTTCATTGAAAGGGCGAGATCGCTTGTGTATATTTCTCAAAAACGTCAGAAACTACAATGTCCATGCCGCCATGCTATCCCGTGCTTAAATCAAACTTCCATCAACTGATCTGAATAATACATCTACCATCGGCAGAACTAAGCTACGAAACTTTTAATCGATAGTTTTTGAATGACATTGTACCTGCTATTTTCGTGCTAGACGACGTACTATATTGAGCAGGTATCAAGTCGGGAATGCGAAGGCCTTCTTTTGACGGAGTGAAAAGGAAAAAATTCGGTGCAGATAACATTATGCAATCGAAATTATCCAACATAGTCTTTAACCAAACAACCCAATTTTATGACATACACAAGAGGCCTGCATTTCAATAACTCTCCATTGATATACTTTATTTTACTTTGTCCCGACCGTGTTTTGTTGTGATCTACTCAACATGGAGTACTTGTGTTCACGAAAATTCAATCATGCTTTCGTCCAAAATCCTTCGCATGCATGTTATTTCTGCACAATTTAAGGCAGCACACCGACTAATAAAAACCAGAGGAAACGTCAGATCTTTCTGTAAAAAATTTCAGAGGCAACTGAGCATAGTATATGCTTAGCGGATTTACGAAAATAAATAGTAATAATACCAATTCGCCATTTCTAAATAGAACGCACATCCTGCCGGACTAATTTGGCTACCAACAACGCTCTGAAATTGCGCAACAAGGTCTTCATGATCCCTTGTTCCCATTGTATTGAGCTTGTTCATTAGTTCTGCATCTAGATCGATGTCTGTGTCCATTTTGGCGGAATAGTTATATGACTTTGATGTGATTAGTTCCTTTCAGTTGCGTGATCCATCCCAACCATCGCCATGCACCTTCTAAATTGAAAATAATACAACATGACGTCATAAGCTAGGACCCAGTCTTATTGCACTTTAAGCTCCTCCGCAGCATGGGTACCCATTCATGAAATTCACCCGCAGGCTTAATGTCACATGCGACACATCATACAGTGAGTACAACTCAATGACATACAAAGATACATCATCATTCATGCTAAGAACGTGTAATTTAAGGAACGTCTTGCTTTTTTATTCTTTCCTGAATCTTACAACTTGCCATCTTTCAAATCTAAGATCGATAAACTTGATCTGATCTTCCTCTCCTCTTAGCCTGTCACCTTTCTTCCTTCTTCCTTTGTTGGAGCTTTTTATAGGCCACCATGGCCTTTCCTCCACATAACTCACTAAAAAAAGTAGCCAGACATAGAGAAGATACGTACATAGTCATAAAAACATACATACTATATATATATGCATATATACAGACTATCCATCACACAGAGGGTGTTGTCTTCACCACCATATGGTGCTCTATGTACAAAGTACAGAGCGTTGATAGCAGAAATGCAGAAAAGGAAAAGACCGATTCTCTGTTACTCTGAGTTTCGTGCGAAGGCACTCGTCCGACAGACCATAACTGAAGCATATTCCGAAATGTGTTTCAGTTATAGTCTGTCTGACGAGTGCCTTCGCACGAAACTCAGAGTAACAGAGAATCGGTCTTTTCCTTTTCTGCATTTCTGCTATATGTATATATATATATATATATATATATCCTAAGCCTTTTTGGGAACTTTTAAATTTGTGTTAGAAAATGAATAAAGTTGAAAATGGACAATTTTTGGCAAAAATGGCAAGCCTATAGCCTTACTTTTTGGCCAAAATATCATGTTTTTGTGTACTTTTTTAATTTGTGCTAGAAAATGATGAAAGTTGAAAATGGACGATTTTTGGCAAAAATGGCAAGCCTATAGCCTTACTTTTTGGCCAAATATCTTGTTTTTGTGCACTTTTTAATTTGTGCCAGAAAATGATGAATGTTTAAAATGGACGATTTTTGGCAAAAATGGCAAGCCTATAGCCTTACTTTTTGGCCAAAATATCGTGTTTTTGAGCACTTTATAATTTGTGCTAGAAAATGATGAAAGTTGAAAATGGACGATTTTTGGCAAAAATGGCAAGCCTATAGCCTTACTTTTTGGCCAAAATATCGCGTTTTTGAGCACTTTTTGATTTGTGCTAGAAAATGAATAAAGATGAAAATGGACGATTTTTGGCAAAAATGGCAAGCTTATAGCCTTATTTTTTGGCCAAAATATCGTGTTTTTGTGTACTTTCAAAATTGTGCTAGAAAATGACGAAAGTTGAAAATGGACGATTTTTGGCAAAAATGGCAAGCCTATAGACTTACTTTTTGGCCAAAATATCGTGTTTTTGTGCACTTTTTCATTTGTGCCAGAAAATGATGAATGTTTAAAATGGACGATTTTTGGCAAAAATGGTAAGCCTATAGCCTTGCTTTTTGGCCAAATATCGTGTTTTTGGGCAGTTCTTAATTTGTGCTAGAAAATGAATATAGTTGAAGATGGACGATTTTTGGCAAAGATGGCAAGCCTATAGCCTTACTTTTTGGCCAAAATATCGTGTTTTTGTGCACTTTTTAATTTGTGCTAGAAAATGATGAAAGTTTAAAATGGACGATTTTTGGCAAAAATGGTAAGCCTATAGCCTTACTTTTTGGCCAAATATCGTGTTTTTGGGCAGTTTTTAATTTGCGCTAGAAAATGAATATAGTTGAAAATGGACAATTTTTGGCAAAAATGGCAAGCCTATAGCCTTACTTTTTGGCCAAATGATCGTGTTTTTGTGCACTTTTTCATTTGTGCTAGAAAATGATGAAAGTTTAAAATGGACGATTTTTGGCAAAAATGATAAGCCTATAGCCTCACTTTTTGGCCAAAATATCGTGTTTTTGGGCAGTTTTTAATTTGTGCTAGAAAATGATGAAAGTTTAAAATGGACGAGTTTTTGCAAAAATGGCAAGCCTTTAGCCTTACTTCTTGGCAAAAATATCTTTTTTTTGAGCACTTTTTAATTTGTGCTAGAATATGATGAAAGTTTAAAATGGACAATTTTTGGCAAAAATGGTAAGCCTATAGCCTTACTTCTTGGCCAAATATCGTGTTTATGGGCAGTTTCTATTTTGTGCTAGAAAATGACGAAAGTTGAAAATGGACCATTTTTGGCAAAAATGGCAAGCCTATAGCCTTACTTTTTGACCAAAATATCGTGTTTTTGTGTGCATTCTAATTTGTGCTAGAAAATGAATAAAGTTGAAAATGGACAATTTTTGGCAAAAATGGTAAGCCTATAGCCTTACTTTTTGCCAAAATATTGTATTATTGTGCACTTTTTCATTTGTGCTAGAAAATGAATAAGGTTGAAAATGGACGATTTTTTGCAAAAATTAGAAGCCTATAGCCTTACTTTTTGGCCAAATGATCGTGTTTTTGTGCACTTTTTCATTTGTGCCAGAAAATGATGAATGTTTAAAATGGACGATTTTGGCAAGAATGGTAAGCCTATAGCCTTACTTTTTGGCCAAATATCGTGTTTTTGGGCAGTTTTTAATTTGTGCTAGAAAATGAATATAGTTGAAAATGGACGATTTTTGGCAAAAATGGCAAGCCTATAGCCTTACCTTTTGGCCAAAATATCGTGATTTTGTGCACTTTTACATTTGTGCCAGAAAATGATGAAAGTTTAAAATGGACCATTATTGGCAAAAATGGCAAGCCTATAGCCTTACTTCTTGGCAAAAATATCTTTTTTTGAGCACTTTTTAATTTGTCCTAGAAAATGAATAAAGATGAAAATGGACTATTTTTGGCAAAAATGGCAAGCCTATAGCCTTACTTTTTGGCCAAAATATCGTGTTTTTGTTTACTTTCTAATTTGTGCTAGAAAATGATGAAAGTTTAAAATGGACCATTATTGGCAAAAATGGCAAGCCTATAGCCTTACTTCTTGGCCAAAATGTCGTGTTTATGGGCAGTTTCTATTTTGTGCTAGAAAATGACGAAAGTTGAAAATGGACCATTTTTGGCAAAAATGGCAAGCCTATAGCCTTACTTTTTGACCAAAATATCGTGTTTTTGTGTGCATTCTAATTTGTGCTAGAAAATGAATAAAGTTGAAAATGGACAATTTTTGGCAAAAATGGTAAGCCTATAGCCTTACTTTTTGCCAAAATATTGTATTATTGTGCACTTTTTCATTTGTGCTAGAAAATGAATAAGGTTGAAAATGGACGATTTTTTGCAAAAATGGGAAGCCTATAGCCTTACTTTTTGGCCAAATGATCGTGTTTTTGTGCACTTTTTCATTTGTGCCAGAAAATGATGAATGTTTAAAATGGACGATTTTGGCAAGAATGGTAAGCCTATAGCCTTACTTTTTGGCCAAATATCGTGTTTTTGGGCAGTTTTTAATTTGTGCTAGAAAATGAATATAGTTGAAAATGGACGATTTTTGGCAAAAATGGCAAGCCTATAGCCTTACTTTTTGGCCAAAATATCGTGATTTTGTGCACTTTTACATTTGTGCCAGAAAATGATGAAAGTTTAAAATGGACCATTATTGGCAAAAATGGCAAGCCTATAGCCTTACTTCTTGGCAAAAATATCTTTTTTTGAGCACTTTTTAATTTGTCCTAGAAAATGAATAAAGATGAAAATGGACTATTTTTGGCAAATATGGCAAGCCTATAGCCTTACTTTTTGGCCAAAATATCGTGTTTTTGTGTACTTTCTAATTTGTGCTAGAAAATGACGAAAGTTGAAAATGGACGATTTTTGGCAAAAATGGCAAGCCTATAGCCTTACTTTTTGGCCAAATATCGTGTTTTTGGGCAGTTTTTAATTTGTGCTAGAAAATGAATATAGTTGAAAATGGACGATTTTTGGCAAAAATGGCAAGCTTATAGCCTTATTTTTTGGCCAAAATATCGTGTTTTTGTGCACTTTTTAATTTGTGCCAGAAAATGATGAATGTTTAAAATGGACGATTTTTGGCAAAAATGGCAAGCCTATAGCCTTACTTCTTGGCAAAAATATCTTTTTTTGAGCACTTTTTAATTTGTCCTAGAAAATGAATAAAGATGAAAATGGACTATTTTTGGCAAATATGGCAAGCCTATAGCCTTACTTTTTGGCCAAAATATCGTGTTTTTGTGTACTTTCTAATTTGTGCTAGAAAATGACGAAAGTTGAAAATGGACGATTTTTGGCAAAAATGGCAAGCCTATAGCCTTACTTTTTGGCCAAATATCGTGTTTTTGGGCAGTTTTTAATTTGTGCTAGAAAATGAATATAGTTGAAAATGGACGATTTTTGGCAAAAATGGCAAGCTTATAGCCTTATTTTTTGGCCAAAATATCGTGTTTTTGTGCACTTTTTAATTTGTGCCAGAAAATGATGAATGTTTAAAATGGACGATTTTTGGCAAAAATGGCAAGCCTATAGCCTTACTTTTTGGCCAAAATATCGTGTTTTTGAGCACTTTATAATTTGTGCTAGAAAATGATGAAAGTTGAAAATGGACGATTTTTGGCAAAAATGGCAAGCCTATAGCCTTACTTTTTGGCCAAAATATCGTGTTTTTGTGCACTTTTTAATTTGTGCCAGAAAATGATGAATGTATAAATTGGACGATTTTTGGCAAAAGTTGTAAGCCTATAGCCTTACTTTTTGGCCAAATTATCGCGTTTTTGAGCACTTTTTGATTTGTGCTAGAAAATGAATAAAGATGAAAATGGACGATTTTTGGCAAAAATGGCAAGCTTATAGCCTTATTTTTTGGCCAAAATATCGTGTTTTTGTGTACTTTCAAAATTGTGCTAGAACATGACGAAAGTTGAAAATGGACGATTTTTGGCAAAAATGGCAAGCCTATAGACTTACTTTTTGGCCAAAATATCGTGTTTTTGTGCACTTTTTCATTTGTGCCAGAAAATGATGAATGTTTAAAATGGACGATTTTTGGCAGAAATGGTAAGCCTATAGCCTTACTTTTTGGCCAAATATCGTGTTTTTGGGCAGTTCTTAATTTGTGCTAGAAAATGAATATAGTTGAAAATGGACGATTTTTGGCAAAGATGGCAAGCCTATAGCCTTACTTTTTGGCCAAATGATCGTGTTTTTGTGCACTTTTTCATTTGTGCCAGAAAATGATGAATGTTTAAAATGGACGATTTTGGCAAGAATGGTAAGCCTATAGCCTTACTTTTTGGCCAAATATCGTGTTTTTGGGCAGTTTTTAATTTGTGCTAGAAAATGAATATAGTTGAAAATGGACGATTTTTGGCAAAAATGGCAAGCCTATAGCCTTACTTTTTGGCCAAATGATCGTGTTTTTGTGCACTTTTTCATTTGTGCTAGAAAATGATGAAAGTTGAAAATGGACCATTTTTGGCAAAAATGATAAGCCTATAGCCCTACTTTTTGACCAAAATATCGTGTTTTTGTGTGCATTCTAATTTGTGCTAGAAAATGAATAAAGTTGAAAATGGACAATTTTTGGCAAAAATGGTAAGCCTATAGCCTTACTTTTTGCCAAAATATTGTATTATTGTGCACTTTTTCATTTGTGCTAGAAAATGAATAAGGTTGAAAATGGACGATTTTTTGCAAAAATTAGAAGCCTATAGCCTTACTTTTTGGCCAAATGATCGTGTTTTTGTGCACTTTTTCATTTGTGCCAGAAAATGATGAATGTTTAAAATGGACGATTTTGGCAAGAATGGTAAGCCTATAGCCTTACTTTTTGGCCAAATATCGTGTTTTTGGGCAGTTTTTAATTTGTGCTAGAAAATGAATATAGTTGAAAATGGACGATTTTTGGCAAAAATGGCAAGCCTATAGCCTTACCTTTTGGCCAAAATATCGTGATTTTGTGCACTTTTACATTTGTGCCAGAAAATGATGAAAGTTTAAAATGGACCATTATTGGCAAAAATGGCAAGCCTATAGCCTTACTTCTTGGCAAAAATATCTTTTTTTGAGCACTTTTTAATTTGTCCTAGAAAATGAATAAAGATGAAAATGGACTATTTTTGGCAAAAATGGCAAGCCTATAGCCTTACTTTTTGGCCAAAATATCGTGTTTTTGTTTACTTTCTAATTTGTGCTAGAAAATGATGAAAGTTTAAAATGGACCATTATTGGCAAAAATGGCAAGCCTATAGCCTTACTTCTTGGCCAAAATGTCGTGTTTATGGGCAGTTTCTATTTTGTGCTAGAAAATGACGAAAGTTGAAAATGGACCATTTTTGGCAAAAATGGCAAGCCTATAGCCTTACTTTTTGACCAAAATATCGTGTTTTTGTGTGCATTCTAATTTGTGCTAGAAAATGAATAAAGTTGAAAATGGACAATTTTTGGCAAAAATGGTAAGCCTATAGCCTTACTTTTTGCCAAAATATTGTATTATTGTGCACTTTTTCATTTGTGCTAGAAAATGAATAAGGTTGAAAATGGACGATTTTTTGCAAAAATGGGAAGCCTATAGCCTTACTTTTTGGCCAAATGATCGTGTTTTTGTGCACTTTTTCATTTGTGCCAGAAAATGATGAATGTTTAAAATGGACGATTTTGGCAAGAATGGTAAGCCTATAGCCTTACTTTTTGGCCAAATATCGTGTTTTTGGGCAGTTTTTAATTTGTGCTAGAAAATGAATATAGTTGAAAATGGACGATTTTTGGCAAAAATGGCAAGCCTATAGCCTTACTTTTTGGCCAAAATATCGTGATTTTGTGCACTTTTACATTTGTGCCAGAAAATGATGAAAGTTTAAAATGGACCATTATTGGCAAAAATGGCAAGCCTATAGCCTTACTTCTTGGCAAAAATATCTTTTTTTGAGCACTTTTTAATTTGTCCTAGAAAATGAATAAAGATGAAAATGGACTATTTTTGGCAAATATGGCAAGCCTATAGCCTTACTTTTTGGCCAAAATATCGTGTTTTTGTGTACTTTCTAATTTGTGCTAGAAAATGACGAAAGTTGAAAATGGACGATTTTTGGCAAAAATGGCAAGCCTATAGCCTTACTTTTTGGCCAAATATCGTGTTTTTGGGCAGTTTTTAATTTGTGCTAGAAAATGAATATAGTTGAAAATGGACGATTTTTGGCAAAAATGGCAAGCTTATAGCCTTATTTTTTGGCCAAAATATCGTGTTTTTGTGCACTTTTTAATTTGTGCCAGAAAATGATGAATGTTTAAAATGGACGATTTTTGGCAAAAATGGCAAGCCTATAGCCTTACTTCTTGGCAAAAATATCTTTTTTTGAGCACTTTTTAATTTGTCCTAGAAAATGAATAAAGATGAAAATGGACTATTTTTGGCAAATATGGCAAGCCTATAGCCTTACTTTTTGGCCAAAATATCGTGTTTTTGTGTACTTTCTAATTTGTGCTAGAAAATGACGAAAGTTGAAAATGGACGATTTTTGGCAAAAATGGCAAGCCTATAGCCTTACTTTTTGGCCAAATATCGTGTTTTTGGGCAGTTTTTAATTTGTGCTAGAAAATGAATATAGTTGAAAATGGACGATTTTTGGCAAAAATGGCAAGCTTATAGCCTTATTTTTTGGCCAAAATATCGTGTTTTTGTGCACTTTTTAATTTGTGCCAGAAAATGATGAATGTTTAAAATGGACGATTTTTGGCAAAAATGGCAAGCCTATAGCCTTACTTTTTGGCCAAAATATCGTGTTTTTGAGCACTTTATAATTTGTGCTAGAAAATGATGAAAGTATAAATTGGACGATTTTTGGCAAAAGTTGTAAGCCTATAGCCTTACTTTTTGGCCAAAATATCGCGTTTTTGAGCACTTTTTGATTTGTGCTAGAAAATGAATAAAGATGAAAATGGACGATTTTTGGCAAAAATGGCAAGCTTATAGCCTTATTTTTTGGCCAAAATATCGTGTTTTTGTGTACTTTCAAAATTGTGCTAGAACATGACGAAAGTTGAAAATGGACGATTTTTGGCAAAAATGGCAAGCCTATAGACTTACTTTTTGGCCAAAATATGGTGTTTTTGTGCACTTTTTCATTTGTGCCAGAAAATGATGAATGTTTAAAATGGACGATTTTTGGCAGAAATGGTAAGCCTATAGCCTTACTTTTTGGCAAAAATATCTTGTTTTTGGGCAGTTCTTAATTTGTGCTAGAAAATGAATATAGTTGAAAATGGACGATTTTTGGCAAAGATGGCAAGCCTATAGCCTTACTTTTTGGCCAAATGATCGTGTTTTTGTGCACTTTTTCATTTGTGCCAGAAAATGATGAATGTTTAAAATGGACGATTTTGGCAAGAATGGTAAGCCTATAGCCTTACTTTTTGGCCAAATATCGTGTTTTTGGGCAGTTTTTAATTTGTGCTAGAAAATGAATATAGTTGAAAATGGACGATTTTTGGCAAAAATGGCAAGCCTATAGCCTTACTTTTTGGCCAAATGATCGTGTTTTTGTGCACTTTTTCATTTGTGCTAGAAAATGATGAAAGTTGAAAATGGACGATTTTTGGCAAAAATGATAAGCCTATAGCCTTACTTTTTGGCCAAAATATCGTGTTTTTGGGCAGTTTTTAATTTGTGCTAGAAAATGATGAAAGTTTAAAATGGACGAGTTTTTGCAAAAATGGCAAGCCTTTAGCCTTACTTCTTGGCAAAAATATCTTTTTTTTGAGCACTTTTTAATTTGTGCTAGAAAATGATGAAAGTTTAAAATGGACAATTTTTGGCAAAAATGGTAAGCCTATAGCCTTACTTCTTGGCCAAATATCGTGTTTATGGGCTGTTTCTATTTTGTGCTAGAAAATGACGAAAGTTGAAAATGGACGATTTTTGGCAAAAATGGCAAGCCTATAGACTTACTTTTTGGCCAAAATATCGTGTTTTTGTGCACTTTTTCATTTGTGCCAGAAAATGATGAATGTTTAAAATGGACGATTTTTGGCAGAAATGGTAAGCCTATAGCCTTACTTTTTGGCCAAATATCGTGTTTTTGGGCAGTTCTTAATTTGTGCTAGAAAATGAATAAGGTTGAAAATGGACGTTTTTTTGCAAAAATGGGAAGCCTATAGCCTTACTTTTTGGCCAAATGATCGTGTTTTTGTGCACTTTTTCATTTGTGCCAGAAAATGATGAATGTTTAAAATGGACGATTTTGGCAAGAATGGTAAGCCTATAGCCTTACTTTTTGGCCAAATATCGTGTTTTTGGGCAGTTTTTAATTTGTGCTAGAAAATGAATATAGTTGAAAATGGACGATTTTTGGCAAAAATGGCAAGCCTATAGCCTTACTTTTTGGCCAAATGATCGTGTTTTTGTGCACTTTTTCATTTGTGCTAGAAAATGATGAAAGTTGAAAATGGACGATTTTTGGCAAAAATGATAAGCCTATAGCCTTACTTTTTGGCCAAAATATCGTGTTTTTGGGCAGTTTTTAATTTGTGCTAGAAAATGATGAAAGTTTAAAATGGACGAGTTTTTGCAAAAATGGCAAGCCTTTAGCCTTACTTCTTGGCAAAAATATCTTTTTTTTGAGCACTTTTTAATTTGTGCTAGAAAATGATGAAAGTTTAAAATGGACAATTTTTGGCAAAAATGGTAAGCCTATAGCCTTACTTCTTGGCCAAATATCGTGTTTATGGGCTGTTTCTATTTTGTGCTAGAAAATGACGAAAGTTGAAAATGGACGATTTTTGGCAAAAATGGCAAGCCTATAGCCTTACTTTTTGACCAAAATATCGTGTTTTTGTGTGCATTCTAATTTGTGCTAGAAAATGAATAAAGTTGAAAATGGACAATTTTTGGCAAAAATGGTAAGCCTATAGCCTTACTTTTTGCCAAAATATTGTATTATTGTGCACTTTTTCATTTGTGCTAGAAAATGAATAAGGTTGAAAATGGACGTTTTTTTGCAAAAATGGGAAGCCTATAGCCTTACTTTTTGGCCAAATGATCGTGTTTTTGTGCACTTTTTCATTTGTGCCAGAAAATGATGAATGTTTAAAATGGACGATTTTGGCAAGAATGGTAAGCCTATAGCCTTACTTTTTGGCCAAATATCGTGTTTTTGGGCAGTTTTTAATTTGTGCTAGAAAATGAATATAGTTGAAAATGGACGATTTTTGGCAAAAATGGCAAGCCTATAGCCTTACTTTTTGGCCAAAATATCGTGATTTTGTGCACTTTTACATTTGTGCCAGAAAATGATGAAAGTTTAAAATGGACCATTATTGGCAAAAATGGCAAGCCTATAGCCTTACTTCTTGGCAAAAATATCTTTTTTTGAGCACTTTTTAATTTGTCCTAGAAAATGAATAAAGATGAAAATGGACTATTTTTGGCAAAAATGGCAAGCCTATAGCCTTACTTTTTGGCCAAAATATCGTGTTTTTGTGTACTTTCTAATTTGTGCTAGAAAATGACGAAAGTTGAAAATGGACGATTTTTGGCAAAAATGGCAAGCCTATAGCCTTACTTTTTGGCCAAATATCGTGTTTTTGGGCAGTTTTTAATTTGTGCTAGAAAATGAATATAGTTGAAAATGGACGATTTTTGGCAAAAATGGCAAGCTTATAGCCTTATTTTTTGGCCAAAATATCGTGTTTTTGTGCACTTTTTAATTTGTGCCAGAAAATGATGAATGTTTAAAATGGACGATTTTTGGCAAAAATGGCAAGCCTATAGCCTTACTTTTTGGCCAAAATATCGTGTTTTTGAGCACTTTATAATTTGTGCTAGAAAATGATGAAAGTTGAAAATGGACGATTTTTGGCAAAAATGGCAAGCCTATAGCCTTACTTTTTGGCCAAAATATCGTGTTTTTGTGCACTTTTTAATTTGTGCCAGAAAATGATGAATGTATAAATTGGACGATTTTTGGCAAAAGTTGTAAGCCTATAGCCTTACTTTTTGGCCAAAATATCGCGTTTTTGAGCACTTTTTGATTTGTGCTAGAAAATGAATAAAGATGAAAATGGACAATTTTTGGCAAAAATGGCAAGCTTATAGCCTTATTTTTTGGCCAAAATATCGTGTTTTTGTGTACTTTCAAAATTGTGCTAGAACATGACGAAAGTTGAAAATGGACGATTTTTGGCAAAAATGGCAAGCCTATAGACTTACTTTTTGGCCAAAATATCGTGTTTTTGTGCACTTTTTCATTTGTGCCAGAAAATGATGAATGTTTAAAATGGACGATTTTTGGCAGAAATGGTAAGCCTATAGCCTTACTTTTTGGCCAAATATCGTGTTTTTGGGCAGTTCTTAATTTGTGCTAGAAAATGAATATAGTTGAAAATGGACGATTTTTGGCAAAGATGGCAAGCCTATAGCCTTACTTTTTGGCCAAATGATCGTGTTTTTGTGCACTTTTTCATTTGTGCCAGAAAATGATGAATGTTTAAAATGGACGATTTTGGCAAGAATGGTAAGCCTATAGCCTTACTTTTTGGCCAAATATCGTGTTTTTGGGCAGTTTTTAATTTGTGCTAGAAAATGAATATAGTTGAAAATGGACGATTTTTGGCAAAAATGGCAAGCCTATAGCCTTACTTTTTGGCCAAATGATCGTGTTTTTGTGCACTTTTTCATTTGTGCTAGAAAATGATGAAAGTTGAAAATGGACGATTTTTGGCAAAAATGATAAGCCTATAGCCTTACTTTTTGGCCAAAATATCGTGTTTTTGGGCAGTTTTTAATTTGTCCTAGAAAATGATGAAAGTTTAAAATGGACGAGTTTTTGCAAAAATGGCAAGCCTTTAGCCTTACTTCTTGGCAAAAATATCTTTTTTTTGAGCACTTTTTAATTTGTGCTAGAAAATGATGAAAGTTTAAAATGGACAATTTTTGGCAAAAATGGTAAGCCTATAGCCTTACTTCTTGGCCAAATATCGTGTTTATGGGCAGTTTCTATTTTGTGCTAGAAAATGACGAAAGTTGAAAATGGACCATTTTTGGCAAAAATGGCAAGCCTATAGCCTTACTTTTTGACCAAAATATCGTGTTTTTGTGTGCATTCTAATTTGTGCTAGAAAATGAATAAAGTTGAAAATGGACAATTTTTGGCAAAAATGGTAAGCCTATAGCCTTACTTTTTGCCAAAATATTGTATTATTGTGCACTTTTTGATTTGTGCTAGAAAATGAATAAGGTTGAAAATGGACGATTTTTTGCAAAAATGGGAAGCCTATAGCCTTACTTTTTGGCCAAATGATCGTGTTTTTGTGCACTTTTTCATTTGTGCCAGAAAATGATGAATGTTTAAAATGGACGATTTTGGCAAGAATGGTAAGCCTATAGCCTTACTTTTTGGCCAAATATCGTGTTTTTGGGCAGTTTTTAATTTGTGCTAGAAAATGAATATAGTTGAAAATGGACGATTTTTGGCAAAAATGGCAAGCCTATAGCCTTACTTTTTGGCCAAAATATCGTGATTTTGTGCACTTTTACATTTGTGCCAGAAAATGATGAAAGTTTAAAATGGACCATTATTGGCAAAAATGGCAAGCCTATAGCCTTACTTCTTGGCCAAAATGTCGTGTTTTTGTGCACTTTTTAATTTGTGCTAGAAAATGAATATAGTTGAAAATGGACGATTTTTGGCAAAAATGGCAAGCCTATAGACTTACTTTTTGGCCAAAATATCGTGTTTTTGTGCACTTTTTAATTTGTGCCAGAAAATGAATAAAGATGAAAATGGACGATTTTTGGCAAAAATTGCAAGCTTATAGCCTTATTTTTTGGCCAAAATATCGTGTTTTTGTGTACTTTCAAAATTGTGCTAGAAAATGACGAAAGTTGAAAATGGACGATTTTTGGCAAAAATGGCAAGCCTATAGACTTACTTTTTGGCCAAAATATCGTGTTTTTGTGCACTTTTTAATTTGTGCCAGAAAATGATGAATGTTTAAAATGGACGATTTTTGGCAAAAGTGGTAAGCCTATAGCCTTACTTTTTGGCCAAATATCGTGTTTTTGGGCAGTTTTTAATTTGTGCTAGAAAATGAATAAAGATGAAAATGGACGATTTTTGGCAAAAATGGCAAGCCTATAGCCTTACTTTTTGGCCAAAATATCGTGTTTTTGGGCAGTTTTTAATTTGTGCTAGAAAATGAATATAGTTGAAAATGGACGATTTTTGGCAAAAATGGCAAGCCTATAGCCTTACTTCTTGGCAAAAATATCTTTTTTTGAGCACTTTTTAATTTGTCCTAGAAAATGAATAAAGATGAAAATGGACTATTTTTGGCAAAAATGGCAAGCCTATAGCCTTACTTTTTGGCCAAAATATCGTGTTTTTGTGTACTTTCTAATTTGTGCTAGAAAATGACGAAAGTTGAAAATGGACGATTTTTGGCAAAAATGGCAAGCCTATAGCCTTACTTTTTGGCCAGAATATCGCGTTTTTGAGCACTTTTTGATTTGTGCTAGAAAATGAATAAAGATGAAAATGGACGATTTTTGGCAAAAATGGCAAGCTTATAGCCTTATTTTTTGGCCAAAATATCGTGTTTTTGTGTACTTTCAAAATTGTGCTAGAACATGACGAAAGTTGAAAATGGACGATTTTTGGCAAAAATGGCAAGCCTATAGACTTACTTTTTGGCCAAAATATCGTGTTTTTGTGCACTTTTTCATTTGTGCCAGAAAATGATGAATGTTTAAAATGGACGATTTTTGGCAGAAATGGTAAGCCTATAGCCTTACTTTTTGGCCAAATATCGTGTTTTTGGGCAGTTCTTAATTTGTGCTAGAAAATGAATATAGTTGAAAATGGACGATTTTTGGCAAAGATGGCAAGCCTATAGCCTTACTTTTTGGCCAAATGATCGTGTTTTTGGGCAGTTTTTAATTTGTGCTAGAAAATGAATATAGTTGAAAATGGACGATTTTTGGCAAAAATGGCAAGCTTATAGCCTTATTTTTTGGCCAAATGATCGTGTTTTTGTGCACTTTTTCATTTGTGCCAGAAAATGATGAATGTTTAAAATGGACGATTTTGGCAAGAATGGTAAGCCTATAGCCTTACTTTTTGGCCAAATATCGTGTTTTTGGGCAGTTTTTAATTTGTGCTAGAAAATGAATATAGTTGAAAATGGACGATTTTTGGCAAAAATGGCAAGCCTATAGCCTTACTTTTTGGCCAAAATATCGTGATTTTGTGCACTTTTACATTTGTGCCAGAAAATGATGAAAGTTTAAAATGGACCATTATTGGCAAAAATGGCAAGCCTATAGCCTTACTTCTTGGCCAAAATGTCGTGTTTTTGTGCACTTTTTAATTTGTGCTAGAAAATGAATATAGTTGAAAATGGACGATTTTTGGCAAAAATGGCAAGCCTATAGACTTACTTTTTGGCCAAAATATCGTGTTTTTGTGCACTTTTTAATTTGTGCCAGAAAATGAATAAAGATGAAAATGGACGATTTTTGGCAAAAATTGCAAGCTTATAGCCTTATTTTTTGGCCAAAATATCGTGTTTTTGTGTACTTTCAAAATTGTGCTAGAAAATGACGAAAGTTGAAAATGGACGATTTTTGGCAAAAATGGCAAGCCTATAGACTTACTTTTTGGCCAAAATATCGTGTTTTTGTGCACTTTTTAATTTGTGCCAGAAAATGATGAATGTTTAAAATGGACGATTTTTGGCAAAAGTGGTAAGCCTATAGCCTTACTTTTTGGCCAAATATCGTGTTTTTGGGCAGTTTTTAATTTGTGCTAGAAAATGAATAAAGATGAAAATGGACGATTTTTGGCAAAAATGGCAAGCCTATAGCCTTACTTTTTGGCCAAAATATCGTGTTTTTGGGCAGTTTTTAATTTGTGCTAGAAAATGAATATAGTTGAAAATGGACGATTTTTGGCAAAAATGGCAAGCCTATAGCCTTACTTCTTGGCAAAAATATCTTTTTTTGAGCACTTTTTAATTTGTCCTAGAAAATGAATAAAGATGAAAATGGACTATTTTTGGCAAAAATGGCAAGCCTATAGCCTTACTTTTTGGCCAAAATATCGTGTTTTTGTGTACTTTCTAATTTGTGCTAGAAAATGACGAAAGTTGAAAATGGACGATTTTTGGCAAAAATGGCAAGCCTATAGCCTTACTTTTTGGCCAAAATATCGCGTTTTTGAGCACTTTTTGATTTGTGCTAGAAAATGAATAAAGATGAAAATGGACGATTTTTGGCAAAAATGGCAAGCTTATAGCCTTATTTTTTGGCCAAAATATCGTGTTTTTGTGTACTTTCAAAATTGTGCTAGAACATGACGAAAGTTGAAAATGGACGATTTTTGGCAAAAATGGCAAGCCTATAGACTTACTTTTTGGCCAAAATATCGTGTTTTTGTGCACTTTTTCATTTGTGCCAGAAAATGATGAATGTTTAAAATGGACGATTTTTGGCAGAAATGGTAAGCCTATAGCCTTACTTTTTGGCCAAATATCGTGTTTTTGGGCAGTTCTTAATTTGTGCTAGAAAATGAATATAGTTGAAAATGGACGATTTTTGGCAAAGATGGCAAGCCTATAGCCTTACTTTTTGGCCAAATGATCGTGTTTTTGTGCACTTTTTCATTTGTGCCAGAAAATGATGAATGTTTAAAATGGACGATTTTGGCAAGAATGGTAAGCCTATAGCCTTACTTTTTGGCCAAATATCGTGTTTTTGGGCAGTTTTTAATTTGTGCTAGAAAATGAATATAGTTGAAAATGGACGATTTTTGGCAAAAATGGCAAGCCTATAGCCTTACTTTTTGGCCAAATGATCGTGTTTTTGTGCACTTTTTCATTTGTGCTAGAAAATGATGAAAGTTGAAAATGGACGATTTTTGGCAAAAATGATAAGCCTATAGCCTTACTTTTTGGCCAAAATATCGTGTTTTTGGGCAGTTTTTAATTTGTCCTAGAAAATGATGAAAGTTTAAAATGGACGAGTTTTTGCAAAAATGGCAAGCCTTTAGCCTTACTTCTTGGCAAAAATATCTTTTTTTTGAGCACTTTTTAATTTGTGCTAGAAAATGATGAAAGTTTAAAATGGACAATTTTTGGCAAAAATGGTAAGCCTATAGCCTTACTTCTTGGCCAAATATCGTGTTTATGGGCAGTTTCTATTTTGTGCTAGAAAATGACGAAAGTTGAAAATGGACCATTTTTGGCAAAAATGGCAAGCCTATAGCCTTACTTTTTGACCAAAATATCGTGTTTTTGTGTGCATTCTAATTTGTGCTAGAAAATGAATAAAGTTGAAAATGGACAATTTTTGGCAAAAATGGTAAGCCTATAGCCTTACTTTTTGCCAAAATATTGTATTATTGTGCACTTTTTGATTTGTGCTAGAAAATGAATAAGGTTGAAAATGGACGATTTTTTGCAAAAATGGGAAGCCTATAGCCTTACTTTTTGGCCAAATGATCGTGTTTTTGTGCACTTTTTCATTTGTGCCAGAAAATGATGAATGTTTAAAATGGACGATTTTGGCAAGAATGGTAAGCCTATAGCCTTACTTTTTGGCCAAATATCGTGTTTTTGGGCAGTTTTTAATTTGTGCTAGAAAATGAATATAGTTGAAAATGGACGATTTTTGGCAAAAATGGCAAGCCTATAGCCTTACTTTTTGGCCAAAATATCGTGATTTTGTGCACTTTTACATTTGTGCCAGAAAATGATGAAAGTTTAAAATGGACCATTATTGGCAAAAATGGCAAGCCTATAGCCTTACTTCTTGGCAAAAATATCTTTTTTTGAGCACTTATTAATTTGTCCTAGAAAATGAATAAAGATGAAAATGGACTATTTTTGGCAAAAATGGCAAGCCTATAGCCTTACTTTTTGACCAAAATATCGTGTTTTTGTTTACTTTCTAATTTTCGCTAGAAAATGACGATAGTTGAAAATGGACGATTTTTGGCAAAAATGGCAAGCCAATAGCCTTACTTTTTGGCCAAATATCGTGTTTTTGGGCAGTTTTTAATTTGTGCTAGAAAATGAATATAGTTGAAAATGGACGATTTTTGGCAAAAATGGCAAGCCTATAGCCTTACTTTTTGGCCAAAATATCGTGTTTTTGTGCACTTTTTAATTTGTGCTAGAAAATGATGAAAGTTTAAAATGGACCATTATTGGCAAAAATGGCAAGCCTATAGCCTTACTTCTTGGCCAAAATATCGTGTTTTTGTGTACTTTCAAAATTGTGCTAGAAAATGACGAAAGTTGAAAATGGACGATTTTTGGCAAAAATGGCAAGCCTATAGACTTACTTTTTGGCCAAAATATCGTGTTTTTGTGCACTTTTTAATTTGTGCCAGAAAATGATGAATGTTTAAAATGGACGATTTTTGGCAAAAGTGGTAAGCCTATAGCCTTACTTTTTGGCCAAATATCGTGTTTTTGGGCAGTTTTTAATTTGTGCTAGAAAATGAATAAAGATGAAAATGGACGATTTTTGGCAAAAATGGCAAGCCTATAGCCTTACTTTTTGGCCAAAATATCGTGTTTTTGGGCAGTTTTTAATTTGTGCTAGAAAATGAATATAGTTGAAAATGGACGATTTTTGGCAAAAATGGCAAGCCTATAGCCTTACTTTTTGGCCAAAATATCGTGTTTTTGTGTACTTTCTAATTTGTGCTAGAAAATGATGAAAGTATAAATTGGACGATTTTTGGCAAAAGTTGTAAGCCTATAGCCTTACTTCTTGGCCAAAATATCGTGTTTTTGTGTACTTTCAAAATTGTGCTAGAAAATGACGAAAGTTGAAAATGGACGATTTTTGGCAAAAATGGCAAGCCTATAGACTTACTTTTTGGCCAAAATATCGTGTTTTTGTGCACTTTTTAATTTGTGCCAGAAAATGATGAATGTTTAAAATGGACGATTTTTGGCAAAAGTGGTAAGCTTATAGCCTTATTTTTTGGCCAAAATATCGTGTTTTTGTGTACTTTCAAAATTGTGCTAGAACATGACGAAAGTTGAAAATGGACGATTTTTGGCAAAAATGGCAAGCCTATAGACTTACTTTTTGGCCAAAATATCGTGTTTTTGTGCACTTTTTCATTTGTGCCAGAAAATGATGAATGTTTAAAATGGACGATTTTTGGCAGAAATGGTAAGCCTATAGCCTTACTTTTTGGCCAAATATCGTGTTTTTGGGCAGTTCTTAATTTGTGCTAGAAAATGAATATAGTTGAAAATGGACGATTTTTGGCAAAGATGGCAAGCCTATAGCCTTACTTTTTGGCCAAATGATCGTGTTTTTGGGCAGTTTTTAATTTGTGCTAGAAAATGAATATAGTTGAAAATGGACGATTTTTGGCAAAAATGGCAAGCTTATAGCCTTATTTTTTGGCCAAATGATCGTGTTTTTGTGCACTTTTTCATTTGTGCCAGAAAATGATGAATGTTTAAAATGGACGATTTTGGCAAGAATGGTAAGCCTATAGCCTTACTTTTTGGCCAAATATCGTGTTTTTGGGCAGTTTTTAATTTGTGCTAGAAAATGAATATAGTTGAAAATGGACGATTTTTGGCAAAAATGGCAAGCCTATAGCCTTACTTTTTGGCCAAAATATCGTGATTTTGTGCACTTTTACATTTGTGCCAGAAAATGATGAAAGTTTAAAATGGACCATTATTGGCAAAAATGGCAAGCCTATAGCCTTACTTCTTGGCCAAAATGTCGTGTTTTTGTGCACTTTTTAATTTGTGCTAGAAAATGAATATAGTTGAAAATGGACGATTTTTGGCAAAAATGGCAAGCCTATAGACTTACTTTTTGGCCAAAATATCGTGTTTTTGTGCACTTTTTAATTTGTGCCAGAAAATGAATAAAGATGAAAATGGACGATTTTTGGCAAAAATTGCAAGCTTATAGCCTTATTTTTTGGCCAAAATATCGTGTTTTTGTGTACTTTCAAAATTGTGCTAGAAAATGACGAAAGTTGAAAATGGACGATTTTTGGCAAAAATGGCAAGCCTATAGACTTACTTTTTGGCCAAAATATCGTGTTTTTGTGCACTTTTTAATTTGTGCCAGAAAATGATGAATGTTTAAAATGGACGATTTTTGGCAAAAGTGGTAAGCCTATAGCCTTACTTTTTGGCCAAATATCGTGTTTTTGGGCAGTTTTTAATTTGTGCTAGAAAATGAATAAAGATGAAAATGGACGATTTTTGGCAAAAATGGCAAGCCTATAGCCTTACTTTTTGGCCAAAATATCGTGTTTTTGGGCAGTTTTTAATTTGTGCTAGAAAATGAATATAGTTGAAAATGGACGATTTTTGGCAAAAATGGCAAGCCTATAGCCTTACTTCTTGGCAAAAATATCTTTTTTTGAGCACTTTTTAATTTGTCCTAGAAAATGAATAAAGATGAAAATGGACTATTTTTGGCAAAAATGGCAAGCCTATAGCCTTACTTTTTGGCCAAAATATCGTGTTTTTGTGTACTTTCTAATTTGTGCTAGAAAATGACGAAAGTTGAAAATGGACGATTTTTGGCAAAAATGGCAAGCCTATAGCCTTACTTTTTGGCCAAAATATCGCGTTTTTGAGCACTTTTTGATTTGTGCTAGAAAATGAATAAAGATGAAAATGGACGATTTTTGGCAAAAATGGCAAGCTTATAGCCTTATTTTTTGGCCAAAATATCGTGTTTTTGTGTACTTTCAAAATTGTGCTAGAACATGACGAAAGTTGAAAATGGACGATTTTTGGCAAAAATGGCAAGCCTATAGACTTACTTTTTGGCCAAAATATCGTGTTTTTGTGCACTTTTTCATTTGTGCCAGAAAATGATGAATGTTTAAAATGGACGATTTTTGGCAGAAATGGTAAGCCTATAGCCTTACTTTTTGGCCAAATATCGTGTTTTTGGGCAGTTCTTAATTTGTGCTAGAAAATGAATATAGTTGAAA
This sequence comes from Pseudorhiza aurosa, assembly GCA_964026355.1. NCBI lineage: Eukaryota > Metazoa > Cnidaria > Scyphozoa > Rhizostomeae > Lychnorhizidae > Pseudorhiza > Pseudorhiza aurosa. Next base: position 6,035,792 of record OZ032130.1, read on the forward strand.
ATGGACGATTTTTGGCAAAGATGGCAAGCCTATAGCCTTACTTTTTGGCCAAATGATCGTGTTTTTGTGCACTTTTTCATTTGTGCCAGAAAATGATGAATGTTTAAAATGGACGATTTTGGCAAGAATGGTAAGCCTATAGCCTTACTTTTTGGCCAAATATCGTGTTTTTGGGCAGTTTTTAATTTGTGCTAGAAAATGAATATAGTTGAAAATGGACGATTTTTGGCAAAAATGGCAAGCCTATAGCCTTACTTTTTGGCCAAATGATCGTGTTTTTGTGCACTTTTTCATTTGTGCTAGAAAATGATGAAAGTTGAAAATGGACGATTTTTGGCAAAAATGATAAGCCTATAGCCTTACTTTTTGGCCAAAATATCGTGTTTTTGGGCAGTTTTTAATTTGTCCTAGAAAATGATGAAAGTTTAAAATGGACGAGTTTTTGCAAAAATGGCAAGCCTTTAGCCTTACTTCTTGGCAAAAATATCTTTTTTTTGAGCACTTTTTAATTTGTGCTAGAAAATGATGAAAGTTTAAAATGGACAATTTTTGGCAAAAATGGTAAGCCTATAGCCTTACTTCTTGGCCAAATATCGTGTTTATGGGCAGTTTCTATTTTGTGCTAGAAAATGACGAAAGTTGAAAATGGACCATTTTTGGCAAAAATGGCAAGCCTATAGCCTTACTTTTTGACCAAAATATCGTGTTTTTGTGTGCATTCTAATTTGTGCTAGAAAATGAATAAAGTTGAAAATGGACAATTTTTGGCAAAAATGGTAAGCCTATAGCCTTACTTTTTGCCAAAATATTGTATTATTGTGCACTTTTTGATTTGTGCTAGAAAATGAATAAGGTTGAAAATGGACGATTTTTTGCAAAAATGGGAAGCCTATAGCCTTACTTTTTGGCCAAATGATCGTGTTTTTGTGCACTTTTTCATTTGTGCCAGAAAATGATGAATGTTTAAAATGGACGATTTTGGCAAGAATGGTAAGCCTATAGCCTTACTTTTTGGCCAAATATCGTGTTTTTGGGCAGTTTTTAATTTGTGCTAGAAAATGAATATAGTTGAAAATGGACGATTTTTGGCAAAAATGGCAAGCCTATAGCCTTACTTTTTGGCCAAAATATCGTGATTTTGTGCACTTTTACATTTGTGCCAGAAAATGATGAAAGTTTAAAATGGACCATTATTGGCAAAAATGGCAAGCCTATAGCCTTACTTCTTGGCAAAAATATCTTTTTTTGAGCACTTATTAATTTGTCCTAGAAAATGAATAAAGATGAAAATGGACTATTTTTGGCAAAAATGGCAAGCCTATAGCCTTACTTTTTGACCAAAATATCGTGTTTTTGTTTACTTTCTAATTTTCGCTAGAAAATGACGATAGTTGAAAATGGACGATTTTTGGCAAAAATGGCAAGCCAATAGCCTTACTTTTTGGCCAAATATCGTGTTTTTGGGCAGTTTTTAATTTGTGCTAGAAAATGAATATAGTTGAAAATGGACGATTTTTGGCAAAAATGGCAAGCCTATAGCCTTACTTTTTGGCCAAAATATCGTGTTTTTGTGCACTTTTTAATTTGTGCTAGAAAATGATGAAAGTTTAAAATGGACCATTATTGGCAAAAATGGCAAGCCTATAGCCTTACTTCTTGGCCAAAATATCGTGTTTTTGTGTACTTTCAAAATTGTGCTAGAAAATGACGAAAGTTGAAAATGGACGATTTTTGGCAAAAATGGCAAGCCTATAGACTTACTTTTTGGCCAAAATATCGTGTTTTTGTGCACTTTTTAATTTGTGCCAGAAAATGATGAATGTTTAAAATGGACGATTTTTGGCAAAAGTGGTAAGCCTATAGCCTTACTTTTTGGCCAAATATCGTGTTTTTGGGCAGTTTTTAATTTGTGCTAGAAAATGAATAAAGATGAAAATGGACGATTTTTGGCAAAAATGGCAAGCCTATAGCCTTACTTTTTGGCCAAAATATCGTGTTTTTGGGCAGTTTTTAATTTGTGCTAGAAAATGAATATAGTTGAAAATGGACGATTTTTGGCAAAAATGGCAAGCCTATAGCCTTACTTTTTGGCCAAAATATCGTGTTTTTGTGTACTTTCTAATTTGTGCTAGAAAATGATGAAAGTATAAATTGGACGATTTTTGGCAAAAGTTGTAAGCCTATAGCCTTACTTCTTGGCCAAAATATCGTGTTTTTGTGTACTTTCAAAATTGTGCTAGAAAATGACGAAAGTTGAAAATGGACGATTTTTGGCAAAAATGGCAAGCCTATAGACTTACTTTTTGGCCAAAATATCGTGTTTTTGTGCACTTTTTAATTTGTGCCAGAAAATGATGAATGTTTAAAATGGACGATTTTTGGCAAAAGTGGTAAGCCTATAGCCTTACTTTTTGGCCAAATATCGTGTTTTTGGGCAGTTTTTAATTTGTGCTAGAAAATGAATAAAGATGAAAATGGACGATTTTTGGCAAAAATGGCAAGCCTATAGCCTTACTTTTTGGCCAAAATATCGTGTTTTTGGGCAGTTTTTAATTTGTGCTAGAAAATGAATATAGTTGAAAATGGACGATTTTTGGCAAAAATGGCAAGCCTATAGCCTTACTTTTTGGCCAAAATATCGTGTTTTTGTGTACTTTCTAATTTGTGCTAGAAAATGATGAAAGTTGAAAATGGACAATTTTTGGCAAAAATGGCAAGCCTATAGCCTTACTTTTTGGCCAAAATATCGTGTTTTTGTGCACTTTTTAATTTGTGCCAGAAAATGAATAAAGATGAAAATGGACGATTTTTGGCAAAAATGGCAAGCTTATAGCCTTATTTTTTGGCCAAAATATCGTGTTTTTGTGTACTTTCTAATTTGTGCTAGAAAATGACGAAAGTTGAAAATGGACGATTTTTGGCAAAAGTGGTAAGCCTATAGCCTTACTTTTTGGCCAAATATCGTGTTTTTGGGCAGTTTTTAATTTGTGCTAGAAAATGAATAAAGATGAAAATGGACGATTTTTGGCAAAAATGGCAAGCTTATAGCCTTATTTTTTGGCCAAAATATCGTGTTTTTGTGTACTTTCTAACTTGTGCTAGAAAATGACGAAAGTTTAAATTGGACGATTTTTGGCAAAAATTGCAAGCCTATAGACTTACTTTTTGGCCAAAATATCGTGTTTTTGTGCACTTTTTAATTTGTGCCAGAAAATGATGAATGTTTAAAATGGACGATTTTTGGCAAAAATGGCAAGCCTATAGCCTTACTTTTTGGCCAAAATATCGTGTTTTTGTGCACTTTTTCATTTGTGCTAGAAAATGATGAAAGTTTAAGATGGATGATTTTTGGCAAAAGTGGTAAGCCTATAGCCTTACTTTTTGGCCAAATATCGTGTTTTTGGGCAGTTTTTAATTTGTGCTAGAAAATGAATATAGTTGAAAATGGACGATTTTTGGCAAAAATGGCAAGCCTATAGCCTTACCTTTTGGCCAAAATATCGTGTTTTTGGGCAGTTTTTAATTTGTGCTAGAAAATGAATATAGTTGAAAATGGACGATTTTTGGCAAAAATGGCAAGCTTATAGCCTTATTTTTTGGCCAAAATATCGTGTTTTTGTGTACTCTCAAAATTGTGCTAGAACATGACGAAAGTTGAAAATGGACGATTTTTGGCAAAAATGGCAAGCCTATAGACTTACTTTTTGGCCAAAATATCGTGTTTTTGTGCACTTTTTCATTTGTGCCAGAAAATGATGAATGTTTAAAATGGACGATTTTTGGCAGAAATGGTAAGCCTATAGCCTTACTTTTTGGCCAAATATCGTGTTTTTGGGCAGTTCTTAATTTGTGCTAGAAAATGAATATAGTTGAAAATGGACGATTTTTGGCAAAGATGGCAAGCCTATAGCCTTACTTTTTGGCCAAATGATCGTGTTTTTGTGCACTTTTTCATTTGTGCCAGAAAATGACGAAAGTTGAAAATGGACGATTTTTGGCAAAAATGGCAAGCCTATAGACTTACTTTTTGGCCAAATGATCGTGTTTTTGTGCACTTTTTCATTTGTGCCAGAAATTGATGAATGTTTAAAATGGACGATTTTGGCAAAAATGGCAAGCCTATAGCCTTACTTTTTGGCCAAAATATCGTGTTTTTGGACAGTTTTTAATTTGTGCTAGAAAATGATGAAAGTTTAAAATGGACGAGTTTTTGCAAAAATGGCAAGCCTTTAGCCTTACTTCTTGGCAAAAATATCTTTTTTTTGAGCACTTTTTAATTTGTGCTAGAAAATGATGAAAGTTTAAAATGGACAATTTTTGGCAAAAATGGTAAGCCTATAGCCTTACTTCTTGGCCAAATATCGTGTTTATGGGCAGTTTCTATTTTGTGCTAGAAAATGACGAAAGTTGAAAATGGACCATTTTTGGCAAAAATGGCAAGCCTATAGCCTTACTTCTTGACCAAAATATCGTGTTTTTGTGTGCATTCTAATTTGTGCTAGAAAATGAATAAAGTTGAAAATGGACAATTTTTGGCAAAAATGGTAAGCCTATAGCCTTACTTTTTGCCAAAATATTGTATTATTGTGCACTTTTTGATTTGTGCTAGAAAATGAATAAGGTTGAAAATGGACGATTTTTTGCAAAAATTAGAAGCCTATAGCCTTACTTTTTGGCCAAATGATCGTGTTTTTGTGCACTTTTTCATTTGTGCCAGAAAATGATGAATGTTTAAAATGGACGATTTTGGCAAGAATGGTAAGCCTATAGCCTTACTTTTTGGCCAAATATCGTGTTTTTGGGCAGTTTTTAATTTGTGCTAGAAAATGAATATAGTTGAAAATGGACGATTTTTGGCAAAAATGGCAAGCCTATAGCCTTACTTTTTGGCCAAAATATCGTGATTTTGTGCACTTTTACATTTGTGCCAGAAAATGATGAAAGTTTAAAATGGACCATTATTGGCAAAAATGGCAAGCCTATAGCCTTACTTCTTGGCAAAAATATCTTTTTTTGAGCACTTTTTAATTTGTCCTAGAAAATGAATAAAGATGAAAATGGACTATTTTTGGCAAAAATGGCAAGCCTATAGCCTTACTTTTTGACCAAAATATCGTGTTTTTGTTTACTTTCTAATTTTCGCTAGAAAATGACGATAGTTGAAAATGGACGATTTTTGGCAAAAATGGCAAGCCAATAGCCTTACTTTTTGGCCAAATATCGTGTTTTTGGGCAGTTTTTAATTTGTGCTAGAAAATGAATATAGTTGAAAATGGACGATTTTTGGCAAAAATGGCAAGCCTATAGCCTTACTTTTTGGCCAAAATATCGTGTTTTTGTGCACTTTTTAATTTGTGCTAGAAAATGATGAAAGTTTAAAATGGACCATTATTGGCAAAAATGGCAAGCCTATAGCCTTACTTCTTGGCCAAAATATCGTGTTTTTGTGTACTTTCTAATTTGTGCTAGAAAATGACGATAGTTGAAAATGGACGATTTCTGGCAAAAATGGCAAGCCTATAGACTTACTTTTTGGCCAAAATATCGTGTTTTTGTGCACTTTTTAATTTGTGCCAGAAAATGAATAAAGATGAAAATGGACGATTTTTGGCAAAAATTGCAAGCTTATAGCCTTATTTTTTGGCCAAAATATCGTGTTTTTGTGCACTTTTTACTTTGTGCCAGAAAATGATGAATGTTTAAAATGGACGATTTTTGGCAAAAATGGCAAGCCTATAGCCTTACTTTTTGGCCAAAATATCGTGTTTTTGTGCACTTTTTCATTTGTGCTAGAAAATGATGAAAGTTTAAGATGGATGATTTTTGGCAAAAGTGGTAAGCCTATAGCCTTACTTTTTGGCCAAATATCGTGTTTTTGGGCAGTTTTTAATTTGTGCTAGAAAATGAATATAGTTGAAAATGGACGAGTTTTTGCAAAAATGGCAAGCCTTTAGCCTTACTTCTTGGCAAAAATATCTTTTTTTTGAGCACTTTTTAATTTGTGCTAGAAAATGATGAAAGTTTAAAATGGACAATTTTTGGCAAAAATGGTAAGCCTATAGCCTTACTTCTTGGCCAAATATCGTGTTTATGGGCAGTTTCTATTTTGTGCTAGAAAATGACGAAAGTTGAAAATGGACCATTTTTGGCAAAAATGGCAAGCCTATAGCCTTACTTCTTGACCAAAATATCGTGTTTTTGTGTGCATTCTAATTTGTGCTAGAAAATGAATAAAGTTGAAAATGGACAATTTTTGGCAAAAATGGTAAGCCTATAGCCTTACTTTTTGCCAAAATATTGTATTATTGTGCACTTTTTGATTTGTGCTAGAAAATGAATAAGGTTGAAAATGGACGATTTTTTGCAAAAATTAGAAGCCTATAGCCTTACTTTTTGGCCAAATGATCGTGTTTTTGTGCACTTTTTCATTTGTGCCAGAAAATGATGAATGTTTAAAATGGACGATTTTGGCAAGAATGGTAAGCCTATAGCCTTACTTTTTGGCCAAATATCGTGTTTTTGGGCAGTTTTTAATTTGTGCTAGAAAATGAATATAGTTGAAAATGGACGATTTTTGGCAAAAATGGCAAGCCTATAGCCTTACTTTTTGGCCAAAATATCGTGATTTTGTGCACTTTTACATTTGTGCCAGAAAATGATGAAAGTTTAAAATGGACCATTATTGGCAAAAATGGCAAGCCTATAGCCTTACTTCTTGGCAAAAATATCTTTTTTTGAGCACTTTTTAATTTGTCCTAGAAAATGAATAAAGATGAAAATGGACTATTTTTGGCAAAAATGGCAAGCCTATAGCCTTACTTTTTGACCAAAATATCGTGTTTTTGTTTACTTTCTAATTTTCGCTAGAAAATGACGATAGTTGAAAATGGACGATTTTTGGCAAAAATGGCAAGCCAATAGCCTTACTTTTTGGCCAAATATCGTGTTTTTGGGCAGTTTTTAATTTGTGCTAGAAAATGAATATAGTTGAAAATGGACGATTTTTGGCAAAAATGGCAAGCCTATAGCCTTACTTTTTGGCCAAAATATCGTGTTTTTGTGCACTTTTTAATTTGTGCTAGAAAATGATGAAAGTTTAAAATGGACCATTATTGGCAAAAATGGCAAGCCTATAGCCTTACTTCTTGGCCAAAATATCGTGTTTTTGTGTACTTTCTAATTTGTGCTAGAAAATGACGATAGTTGAAAATGGACGATTTCTGGCAAAAATGGCAAGCCTATAGACTTACTTTTTGGCCAAAATATCGTGTTTTTGTGCACTTTTTAATTTGTGCCAGAAAATGAATAAAGATGAAAATGGACGATTTTTGGCAAAAATTGCAAGCTTATAGCCTTATTTTTTGGCCAAAATATCGTGTTTTTGTGCACTTTTTAATTTGTGCCAGAAAATGATGAATGTTTAAAATGGACGATTTTTGGCAAAAATGGCAAGCCTATAGCCTTACTTTTTGGCCAAAATATCGTGTTTTTGTGCACTTTTTCATTTGTGCTAGAAAATGATGAAAGTTTAAGATGGATGATTTTTGGCAAAAGTGGTAAGCCTATAGCCTTACTTTTTGGCCAAATATCGTGTTTTTGGGCAGTTTTTAATTTGTGCTAGAAAATGAATATAGTTGAAAATGGACGATTTTTGGCAAAAATGGCAAGCCTATAGCCTTACCTTTTGGCCAAAATATCGTGTTTTTGGGCAGTTTTTAATTTGTGCTAGAAAATGAATATAGTTGAAAATGGACGATTTTTGGCAAAAATGGCAAGCTTATAGCCTTATTTTTTGGCCAAAATATCGTGTTTTTGTGTACTTTCAAAATTGTGCTAGAACATGACGAAAGTTGAAAATGGACGATTTTTGGCAAAAATGGCAAGCCTATAGACTTACTTTTTGGCCAAAATATCGTGTTTTTGTGCACTTTTTCATTTGTGCCAGAAAATGATGAATGTTTAAAATGGACGATTTTTGGCAGAAATGGTAAGCCTATAGCCTTACTTTTTGGCCAAATATCGTGTTTTTGGGCAGTTCTTAATTTGTGCTAGAAAATGAATATAGTTGAAAATGGACGATTTTTGGCAAAGATGGCAAGCCTATAGCCTTACTTTTTGGCCAAATGATCGTGTTTTTGTGCACTTTTTCATTTGTGCCAGAAAATGACGAAAGTTGAAAATGGACGATTTTTGGCAAAAATGGCAAGCCTATAGACTTACTTTTTGGCCAAATGATCGTGTTTTTGTGCACTTTTTCATTTGTGCCAGAAATTGATGAATGTTTAAAATGGACGATTTTGGCAAAAATGGCAAGCCTATAGCCTTACTTTTTGGCCAAAATATCGTGTTTTTGGACAGTTTTTAATTTGTGCTAGAAAATGATGAAAGTTTAAAATGGACGAGTTTTTGCAAAAATGGCAAGCCTTTAGCCTTACTTCTTGGCAAAAATATCTTTTTTTTGAGCACTTTTTAATTTGTGCTAGAAAATGATGAAAGTTTAAAATGGACAATTTTTGGCAAAAATGGTAAGCCTATAGCCTTACTTCTTGGCCAAATATCGTGTTTATGGGCAGTTTCTATTTTGTGCTAGAAAATGACGAAAGTTGAAAATGGACCATTTTTGGCAAAAATGGCAAGCCTATAGCCTTACTTCTTGACCAAAATATCGTGTTTTTGTGTGCATTCTAATTTGTGCTAGAAAATGAATAAAGTTGAAAATGGACAATTTTTGGCAAAAATGGTAAGCCTATAGCCTTACTTTTTGCCAAAATATTGTATTATTGTGCACTTTTTGATTTGTGCTAGAAAATGAATAAGGTTGAAAATGGACGATTTTTTGCAAAAATTAGAAGCCTATAGCCTTACTTTTTGGCCAAATGATCGTGTTTTTGTGCACTTTTTCATTTGTGCCAGAAAATGATGAATGTTTAAAATGGACGATTTTGGCAAGAATGGTAAGCCTATAGCCTTACTTTTTGGCCAAATATCGTGTTTTTGGGCAGTTTTTAATTTGTGCTAGAAAATGAATATAGTTGAAAATGGACGATTTTTGGCAAAAATGGCAAGCCTATAGCCTTACTTTTTGGCCAAAATATCGTGATTTTGTGCACTTTTACATTTGTGCCAGAAAATGATGAAAGTTTAAAATGGACCATTATTGGCAAAAATGGCAAGCCTATAGCCTTACTTCTTGGCAAAAATATCTTTTTTTGAGCACTTATTAATTTGTCCTAGAAAATGAATAAAGATGAAAATGGACTATTTTTGGCAAAAATGGCAAGCCTATAGCCTTACTTTTTGACCAAAATATCGTGTTTTTGTTTACTTTCTAATTTTCGCTAGAAAATGACGATAGTTGAAAATGGACGATTTTTGGCAAAAATGGCAAGCCAATAGCCTTACTTTTTGGCCAAATATCGTGTTTTTGGGCAGTTTTTAATTTGTGCTAGAAAATGAATATAGTTGAAAATGGACGATTTTTGGCAAAAATGGCAAGCCTATAGCCTTACTTTTTGGCCAAAATATCGTGTTTTTGTGCACTTTTTAATTTGTGCTAGAAAATGATGAAAGTTTAAAATGGACCATTATTGGCAAAAATGGCAAGCCTATAGCCTTACTTCTTGGCCAAAATATCGTGTTTTTGTGTACTTTCTAATTTGTGCTAGAAAATGACGATAGTTGAAAATGGACGATTTCTGGCAAAAATGGCAAGCCTATAGACTTACTTTTTGGCCAAAATATCGTGTTTTTGTGCACTTTTTAATTTGTGCCAGAAAATGAATAAAGATGAAAATGGACGATTTTTGGCAAAAATTGCAAGCTTATAGCCTTATTTTTTGGCCAAAATATCGTGTTTTTGTGTACTTTCAAAATTGTGCTAGAAAATGACGAAAGTTGAAAATGGACGATTTTTGGCAAAAATGGCAAGCCTATAGACTTACTTTTTGGCCAAAATATCGTGTTTTTGTGCACTTTTTAATTTGTGCCAGAAAATGATGAATGTTTAAAATGGACGATTTTTGGCAAAAGTGGTAAGCCTATAGCCTTACTTTTTGGCCAAATATCGTGTTTTTGGGCAGTTTTTAATTTGTGCTAGAAAATGAATAAAGATGAAAATGGACGATTTTTGGCAAAAATGGCAAGCCTATAGCCTTACTTTTTGGCCAAAATATCGTGTTTTTGGGCAGTTTTTAATTTGTGCTAGAAAATGAATATAGTTGAAAATGGACGATTTTTGGCAAAAATGGCAAGCCTATAGCCTTACTTTTTGGCCAAAATATCGTGTTTTTGTGTACTTTCTAATTTGTGCTAGAAAATGATGAAAGTTGAAAATGGACAATTTTTGGCAAAAATGGCAAGCCTTTAGCCTTACTTTTTGGCCAAAATATCGTGTTTTTGTGCACTTTTTAATTTGTGCCAGAAAATGATGAATGTTTAAAATGGACGATTTTTGGCAAAAGTGGAAAGCCTATAGCCTTACTTCTTGGCCAAATATCGTGTTTTTGGGCAGTTTTTAATTTGTGCTAGAAAATGAATAAAGATGAAAATGGACGATTTTTGGCAAAAATGGCAAGCCTATAGCCTTATTTCTTGGTCAAAATATCGTGTTTTTGTGTACTTTCTAATTTGTGCTAGAAAATGACGAAAGTTGAAAATGGACGATTTTTGGCAAAAATGGCAAGTCTATAGCCTTACTTTTTGGCCAAAATATCGTGTTTTTGTGCACTTTTTAATTTGTGCTAGAAAATGAATAAAGATGAAAATGGACGATTTTTGGCAAAAATGGCAAGCCTATAGCCTTACTTTTTGGCCAAAATATCGTGTTTTTGTGCACTTTTTAATTTGTGCTAGAAAATGATGAAAGTTTAAGATGGACGATTTTTGGCAAAAATGTCAAGCCTATAGCCTTACTTCTTGGCCAAATATCGTGTTTATGGGCAGTTTTTATTTTGTGCTAGAAAATGACGAAATTTGAAAATGGACCATTTTTGGCAAAAATGGCAAGCCTATAGCTTTACTTTTTGGCCAAGATATCGTGTTTTTGTGTGCTTTCTAATTTGTGCTAGAAAATGAATAAAGTTGAAAATGGACAATTTTTGGCAAAAATGGTAAGCCTATAGCCTTACTTTTTGCCAAAATATTGTATTGTTGTGCACTTTTTCATTTGTGCTAGAAAATGAATAAGGTTAAAAATGGACGATTTTTGGCAAAAATGGGAAGCCTATAGTCTTACTTTTTGGCCAAATGATCGTGTTTTTGTGCACTTTTTCATTTGTGCCAGAAAATGATGAATGTTTAAAATGGACGATTTTGGCAAGAATGGCAAGCCTCTAGCCTTACTTTTTGGCCAAAATATCGTGTTTTTGGGCAGTTTTTAATTTGTGCTAGAAAATGAATATAGTTGAAAATGGACGATTTTTGGCAAAAATGGCAAGCCTATAGCCTTACTTTTTGGCCAAAATATCGTGTTTTTGTGTACTTTCTAATTTGTGCTAGAAAATGATGAAAGTTGAAAATGGACAATTTTTGGCAAAAATGGCAAGCCTATAGCCTTACTTTTTGGCCAAAATATCGTGTTTTTGTGCACTTTTTAATTTGTGCCAGAAAATGATGAATGTATAAATTGGACGATTTTTGGCAAAAGTTGTAAGCCTATAGCCTTACTTTTTGGCCAAATATCGTGTTTTTGGGCAGTTTTTAATTTGTGCTAGAAAATGAATAAAGTTGGAAATGGACGATTTTTGGCAAAAATGGCAAGCCTATAGCCTTACTTTTTGGCCAAAATATCGTGTTTTTGGGCAGTTTTTAATTTGTGCTAGAAAATGAATATAGTTGAAAATGGACGATTTTTGGCAAAAATGGCAAGCCTATAGCCTTACTTTTTGGCCAAAATATCGTGTTTTTGTGTACTTTCTAATTTGTGCTAGAAAATGATGAAAGTTGAAAATGGACAATTTTTGGCAAAAATGGCAAGCCTATAGCCTTACTTTTTGGCCAAAATATCGTGTTTTTGTGCACTTTTTAATTTGTGCCAGAAAATGAATAAAGATGAAAATGGACGATTTTTGGCAAAAATGGCAAGCTTATAGCCTTATTTTTTGGCCAAAATATCGTGTTTTTGTGTACTTTCAAAATTGTGCTAGAAAATGACGAAAGTTGAAAATGGACGATTTTTGGCAAAAATGGCAAGCCTATAGCCTTACTTTTTTGCCAAAATATCGTGTTTTTGTGCACTTTTTAATTTGTGCCAGAAAATGATGAATGTTTAAAATGGACGATTTTTGGCAAAAGTGGTAAGCCTATAGCCTTACTTTTTGGCCAAATATCGTGTTTTTGGGCAGTTTTTAATTTGTGCTAGAAACTGAATAAAGATGAAAATGGACGATTTTTGGCAAAAATGGCAAGCTTATAGCCTTATTTTTTGGCCAAAATATCGTGTTTTTCTGTACTTTCTAATTTATGCTAGAAAATGATGAAAGTTGAAAATTGACAATTTTTGGCAAAAATGGCAAGCCTATAGCCTTACTTTTTGGCCAAAATATCGTGTTTTTGTGCACTTTTTAATTTGTGCCAGAAAATGATGAATGTTTAAAATGGACGATTTTTGGCAAAAATGGCAAGCCTATAGCCTTACTTTTTGGCCAAATATCGTGTTTTTGGGCAGTTTTTAATTTGTGCTAGAAAATGAATAAAGATGAAATTGGACGATTTTTGGCAAAAATGGCAAGCCTATAGACTTACTTTTTGGCCAAAATATCGTGTTTTTGTGCACTTTTTAATTTGTGCCAGAAAATGATGAATGTTTAAAATGGACGATTTTTGGCAAAAATGGCAAGCCTATAGCCTTACTTTTTGGCCAAAATATCGTGTTTTTGTGCACTTTTTCATTTGTGCTAGAAAATGATGAAAGTTTAAGATGGATGATTTTTGGCAAAAGTGGTAAGCCTATAGCCTTACTTTTTGGCCAAATATCGTGTTTTTGGGCAGTTTTTAATTTGTGCTAGAAAATGAATATAGTTGAAAATGGACGATTTTTGGCAAAAATGGCAAGCCTATAGCCTTACCTTTTGGCCAAAATATCGTGTTTTTGGGCAGTTTTTAATTTGTGCTAGAAAATGAATATAGTTGAAAATGGACGATTTTTGGCAAAAATGGCAAGCTTATAGCCTTATTTTTTGGCCAAAATATCGTGTTTTTGTGCACTTTTTAATTTGTGCCAGAAAATGATGAATGTTTAAAATGGACGATTTTTGGCAAAAATGGCAAGCCTATAGCCTTACTTCTTGGCCAAAATATCTTTTTTTGAGCACTTTTTAATTTGTCCTAGAAAATGAATAAAGATGAAAATGGACTATTTTTGGCAAATATGGCAAGCCTATAGCCTTACTTTTTGGCCAAAATATCGTGTTTTTGTGTACTTTCTAATTTGTGCTAGAAAATGACGAAGGTTGAAAATGGACGATTTTTGGCAAAAGTTGTAAGCCTATAGCCTTACTTTTTGGCCAAATATCGTGTTTTTGGGCAGTTTTTAATTTGTGCTAGAAAATGAATAAAGTTGAAAATGGACGATTTTTGGCAAAAATGGCAAGCCTATAGCCTTACTTTTTGGCCAAAATATCGTGTTTTTGGGCAGTTTTTAATTTGTGCTAGAAAATGAATATAGTTGAAAATGGACGATTTTTGGCAAAAATGGCAAGCCTATAGCCTTACTTTTTGGCCAAAATATCGTGTTTTTGTGTACTTTCTAATTTGTGCTAGAAAATGATGAAAGTTGAAAATGGACAATTTTTGGCAAAAATGGCAAGCCTATAGCCTTAATTTTTGGCCAAAATATCGTGTTTTTGTGCACTTTTTAATTTGTGCCAGAAAATGAATAAAGATGAAAATGGACGATTTTTGGCAAAAATGGCAAGCTTATAGCCTTATTTTTTGGCCAAAATATCGTGTTTTTGTGTACTTTCAAAATTGTGCTAGAAAATGACGAAAGTTGAAAATGGACGATTTTTGGCAAAAATGGCAAGCCTATAGCCTTACTTTTTTGCCAAAATATCGTGTTTTTGTGCACTTTTTAATTTGTGCCAGAAAATGATGAATGTTTAAAATGGACGATTTTTGGCAAAAGTGGTAAGCCTATAGCCTTACTTTTTGGCCAAATATCGTGTTTTTGGGCAGTTTTTAATTTGTGCTAGAAAATGAATAAAGATGAAAATGGACGATTTTTGGCAAAAATGGCAAGCTTATAGCCTTATTTTTTGGCCAAAATATCGTGTTTTTGTGTACTTTCTAATTTATGCTAGAAAATGATGAAAGTTGAAAATTGACAATTTTTGGCAAAAATGGCAAGCCTATAGCCTTACTTTTTGGCCAAAATATCGTGTTTTTGTGCACTTTTTAATTTGTGCCAGAAAATGATGAATGTTTAAAATGGACGATTTTTGGCAAAAATGGCAAGCCTATAGCCTTACTTTTTGGCCAAATATCGTGTTTTTGGGCAGTTTTTAATTTGTGCTAGAAAATGAATAAAGATGAAATTGGACGATTTTTGGCAAAAATGGCAAGCCTATAGACTTACTTTTTGGCCAAAATATCGTGTTTTTGTGCACTTTTTAATTTGTGCCAGAAAATGATGAATGTTTAAAATGGACAATTTTTGGCAAAAATGGCAAGCCTATAGCCTTACTTTTTGGCCAAAATATCGTGTTTTTGTGCACTTTTTCATTTGTGCTAGAAAATGATGAAAGTTTAAGATGGATGATTTTTGGCAAAAGTGGTAAGCCTATAGCCTTACTTTTTGGCCAAATATCGTGTTTTTGGGCAGTTTTTAATTTGTGCTAGAAAATGAATATAGTTGAAAATGGACGATTTTTGGCAAAAATGGCAAGCCTATAGCCTTACCTTTTGGCCAAAATATCGTGTTTTTGGGCAGTTTTTAATTTGTGCTAGAAAATGAATATAGTTGAAAATGGACGATTTTTGGCAAAAATGGCAAGCCTATAGCCTTACTTTTTGGCCAAAATATCGTGTTTTTGTGTACTTTCTAATTTGTGCTAGAAAATGATGAAAGTTGAAAATGGACAATTTTTGGCAAAAATGGCAAGCCTATAGCCTTACTTTTTGGCCAAAATATCGTGTTTTTGTGCACTTTTTAATTTGTGCCAGAAAATGATGAATGTTTAAAATGGACGATTTTTGGCAAAAGTGGTAAGCCTATAGCCTTACTTTTTGGCCAAATATCGTGTTTTTGGGCAGTTTTTAATTTGTGCTAGAAAATGAATAAAGATGAAAATGGACGATTTTTGGCAAAAATGGCAAGCTTATAGCCTTACTTTTTGGCCAAAATATCGTGTTTTTGTGTACTTTCTAATTTGTGCTAGAAAATGACGAAAGTTGAAAATGGACCATTTTTGGCAAAAATGGCAAGCCTATAGACTTACTTTTTGGCCAAAATTTCGTGTTTTTGTGCACTTTTTAATTTGTGCCAGAAAATGATGAATGTTTAAAATGGACGATTTTTGGCAAAAGTGGTAAGCCTATAGCCTTACTTCTTGGCCAAATATCGTGTTTTTGGGCAGTTTTTAATTTGTGCTAGAAAATGAATAAAGATGAAAATGGACGATTTTTGGCAAAAATGGCAAGCTTAAAGCCTTATTTTTTGGCCAAAATATCGTGTTTTTGTGTACTTTCTAATTTGTGCTAGAAAATGACGAAAGTTGAAAATGGACCATTTTTGGCAAAAATGGCAAGCTTATAGCCTTATTTTTTGGCCAAAATATCGTGTTTTTGTGTACTTTCTAATTTATGCTAGAAAATGATGAAAGTTGAAAATGGACAATTTTTGGCAAAAATGGCAAGCCTATAGCCTTACTTTTTGGCCAAAATATCGTGTTTTTGTGCACTTTTTAATTTGTGCCAGAAAATGATGAACGTTTAAAATGGACGATTTTTGGCAAAAATGGCAAGCCTATAGCCTTACTTTTTGGCCAAATATCGTGTTTTTGGGCAGTTTTTAATTTGTGCTAGAAAATGAATAAAGATGAAAATGGACGATTTTTGGCAAAAATGGCAAGCCTATAGCCTTACTTTTTGGCCAAAATATCGTGTTTTTGTGTACTTTCTAATTTGTGCTAGAAAATGATGAAAGTTGAAAATGGACAATTTTTGGCAAAAATGGCAAGCCTATAGCCTTACTTTTTGGCCAAAATATCGTGTTTTTGTGCACTTTTTAATTTGTGCCAGAAAATGATGAATGTTTAAAATGGACGATTTTTGGCAAAAGTGGTAAGCCTATAGCCTTACTTTTTGGCCAAATATCGTGTTTTTGGGCAGTTTTTAATTTGTGCTAGAAAATGAATAAAGATGAAAATGGACGATTTTTGGCAAAAATGGCAAGCTTATAGCCTTACTTTTTGGCCAAAATATCGTGTTTTTGTGTACTTTCTAATTTGTGCTAGAAAATGATGAATGTTTAAAATGGACGATTTTTGGCAAAAGTGGTAAGCCTATAGCCTTACTTTTTGGCCAAATATCGTGTTTTTGGGCAGTTTTTAATTTGTGCTAGAAAATGAATAAAGATGAAAATGGACGATTTTTGGCAAAAATGGCAAGCTTATAGCCTTATTTTTTGGCCAAAATATCGTGTTTTTGTGTACTTTCTAATTTGTGCTAGAAAATGACGAAAGTTGAAAATGGACAATTTTTGGCAAAAATGGCAAGCCTATAGCCTTACTTTTTGGCCAAATATCGTGTTTTTGGGCAGTTTTTAATTTGTGCTAGAAAATGAATAAAGATGAAAATGGACGATTTTTGGCAAAAATGGCAAGCTTATGGCCTTATTTTTTGGCCAAAATATCGTGTTTTTGTGTACTTTCTAGTTTGTTCTAGAAAATGACGAAAGTTGAAAATTGACGATTTTTGGCAAAAATGGCAAGCCTATAGCCTTACTTTTTGGCCAAAATATCGTGTTTTTGTGCACTTTTTCATTTGTGCTAGAAAATGAATATAGTTGAAAATGGACGATTTTTGGCAAAAATGGCAAGCCTATGGCCTTACTTTTTGGCCAAAATATCGTGTTTTTGTGCAATTTTTAATTTGTCCTAGAAAATGACGAAAGTTGAAAATGGACTATTTTTGGCAAAAAAATGGCAAGCCTATAGCCTTACTTTTTGGCCAAAATATCGTGTTTTTGTGCACTTTTTAATTTGTGCTAGAAAATGATGAAAGTTTAAAATGGACGATTTTTGGCAAAAATGGTAAGCCTATAGCCTTACTTTTTGGCCAAAATATCGTGTTTTTGTGCACTCTTTAATTTGTTCTAGAAAATGATGAAAGTTTAAGATGGACGATTTTTGGCAAAAATGGCAAGCCTATAGCCTTACTTCTTGGCCAAATATCGTGTTTATGGGCAGTTTTTATTTTGTGCTAGAAAGTGACGAAAGTTTAAGATGGACCATTTTTGGCAAAAATGGCAAGCCTATAGCCTTACTTTTTGGCCAAAATATCGTGTTTTTGTGTGCTTTCTAATTTGTGCTAGAAAATGAATAAAGTTGAAAATGGACGATTTTTGGCAAAAATGGCAAGCCTATAGCCTTACTTTTTGGCCAAATATCGTGTTTTTGTGTACTTTCTAATTTGTGCTAGAAAATGATGAAAGTTGAAAATGGACAATTTTTGGCAAAAATGGCAAGCCTATAGCCTTACTTTTTGGCCAAAATATCGTGTTTTTGTGCACTTTTTAATTTGTGCCAGAAAATGATGAATGTTTAAAATGGACGATTTTTGGCAAAAGTGGTAAGCCTATAGCCTTACTTTTTGGCCAAATATCGTGTTTTTGGGCAGTTTTTAATTTGTGCTAGAAAATGAATAAAGATGAAAATGGACGATTTTTGGCAAAAATGGCAAGCTTATAGCCTTATTTTTTGGCCAAAATATCGTGTTTTTGTGTACTTTCTAATTTGTGCTAGAAAATGACGAAAGTTGAAAATGGACCATTTTTGGCAAAAATGGCAAGCTTATAGCCTTATTTTTTGGCCAAAATATCGTGTTTTTGTGTACTTTCTAATTTATGCTAGAAAATGATGAAAGTTGAAAATGGACAATTTTTGGCAAAAATGGCAAGCCTATAGCCTTACTTTTTGGCCAAAATATCGTGTTTTTGTGCACTTTTTAATTTGTGCCAGAAAATGATGAATGTTTAAAATGGACGATTTTTGGCAAAAATGGCAAGCCTATAGCCTTACTTTTTGGCCAAATATCGTGTTTTTGGGCAGTTTTTAATTTGTGCTAGAAAATGAATAAAGATGAAAATGGACGATTTTTGGCAAAAATGGCAAGCCTATAGCCTTACTTTTTGGCCAAAATATCGTGTTTTTGTGTACTTTCTAATTTGTGCTAGAAAATGATGAAAGTTGAAAATGGACAATTTTTGGCAAAAATGGCAAGCCTATAGCCTTACTTTTTGGCCAAAATATCGTGTT
Organism: Pseudorhiza aurosa; assembly: GCA_964026355.1. Taxonomy (NCBI): domain Eukaryota; kingdom Metazoa; phylum Cnidaria; class Scyphozoa; order Rhizostomeae; family Lychnorhizidae; genus Pseudorhiza; species Pseudorhiza aurosa. The sequence continues at coordinate 6,054,265 of OZ032130.1, forward strand.
TTTGTGCACTTTTTAATTTGTGCCAGAAAATGATGAATGTTTAAAATGGACGATTTTTGGCAAAAGTGGTAAGCCTATAGCCTTACTTTTTGGCCAAATATCGTGTTTTTGGGCAGTTTTTAATTTGTGCTAGAAAATGAATAAAGATGAAAATGGACGATTTTTGGCAAAAATGGCAAGCTTATAGCCTTATTTTTTGGCCAAAATATCGTGTTTTTGTGTACTTTCTAATTTGTGCTAGAAAATGATGAATGTTTAAAATGGACGATTTTTGGCAAAAGTGGTAAGCCTATAGCCTTACTTTTTGGCCAAATATCGTGTTTTTGGGCAGTTTTTAATTTGTGCTAGAAAATGAATAAAGATGAAAATGGACGATTTTTGGCAAAAATGGCAAGCTTATAGCCTTATTTTTTGGCCAAAATATCGTGTTTTTGTGTACTTTCTAATTTATGCTAGGAAATGATGAAAGTTGAAAATGGACAATTTTTGGCAAAAATGGCAAGCCTATAGACTTACTTTTTGGCCAAAATATCGTGTTTTTGTGCACTTTTTAATTTGTGCCAGAAAATGATGAATGTTTAAAATGGACGATTTTTGGCAAAAGTGGTAAGCCTATAGCCTTACTTTTTGGCCAAATATCGTGTTTTTGGGCAGTTTTTAATTTGTGCTAGAAAATGAATAAAGATGAAAATGGACGATTTTTGGCAAAAATGGCAAGCTTATAGCCTTATTTTTTGGCCAAAATATCGTGTTTTTGTGTACTTTCTAATTTGTGCTAGAAAATGATGAATGTTTAAAATGGACGATTTTTGGCAAAAGTGGTAAGCCTATAGCCTTACTTTTTGGCCAAATATCGTGTTTTTGGGCAGTTTTTAATTTGTGCTAGAAAATGAATAAAGATGAAAATGGACGATTTTTGGCAAAAATGGCAAGCTTATAGCCTTATTTTTTGGCCAAAATATCGTGTTTTTGTGTACTTTCTAATTTATGCTAGAAAATGATGAAAGTTGAAAATGGACAATTTTTGGCAAAAATGGCAAGCCTATAGCCTTACTTTTTGGCCAAATATCGTGTTTTTGGGCAGTTTTTAATTTGTGCTAGAAAATGAATAAAGATGAAAATGGACGATTTTTGGCAAAAATGGCAAGCTTATAGCCTTATTTTTTGGCCAAAATATCGTGTTTTTGTGTACTTTCTAGTTTGTTCTAGAAAATGACGAAAGTTGAAAATGGACGATTTTTGGCAAAAATGGCAAGCCTATAGCCCTACTTTTTGGCCAAAATATCGTGTTTTTGTGCACTTTTTCATTTGTGCTAGAAAATGAATATAGTTGAAAATGGACGATTTTTGGCAAAAATGGCAAGCCTATGGCCTTACTTTTTGGCCAAAATATCGTGTTTTTGTGCAATTTTTAATTTGTCCTAGAAAATGACGAAAGTTGAAAATGGACTATTTTTGGCAAAAAAATGGCAAGCCTATAGCCTTACTTTTTGGCCAAAATATCGTGTTTTTGTGCACTTTTTAATTTGTGCTAGAAAATGATGAAAGTTTAAAATGGACGATTTTTGGCAAAAATGGTAAGCCTATAGCCTTACTTTTTGGCCAAAATATCGTGTTTTTGTGCACTTTTTAATTTGTGCTAGAAAATGATGAAAGTTTAAGATGGACGATTTTTGGCAAAAATGGCAAGCCTATAGCCTTACTTCTTGGCCAAATATCGTGTTTATGGGCAGTTTTTATTTTGTGCTAGAAAATGACGAAAGTTTAAGATGGACCATTTTTGGCAAAAATGGCAAGCCTATAGCCTTACTTTTTGGCCAAAATATCGTGTTTTTGTGCACTTTTTAATTTGTGCTAGAAAATGATGAAAGTTTAAAATGGACGATTTTTGGCAAAAATGGTAAGCCTATAGCCTTACTTTTTGGCCAAAATATCGTGTTTTTGTGCACTTTTTAATTTGTGCTAGAAAATGATGAAAGTTTAAGATGGACGATTTTTGGCAAAAATGGCAAGCCTATAGCCTTACTTCTTGGCCAAATATCGTGTTTATGGGCAGTTTTTATTTTGTGCTAGAAAATGACGAAAGTTTAAGATGGACCATTTTTGGCAAAAATGGCAAGCCTATAGCCTTACTTTTTGGCCAAAATATCGTGTTTTTGTGTGCTTTCTAATTTGTGCTAGAAAATGATGAAAGTTGAAAATGGACAATTTTTGGCAAAAATGGTAAGCCTATAGCCTTACTTTTTGCCAAAATATTGTATTGTTGTGCACTTTTTCATTTGTGCTAGAAAATGAATAAGGTTAAAAATGGACGATTTTTGGCAAAAATGGGAAGCCTATAGCCTTACTTTTTGGCCAAATGATCGTGTTTTTGTGCACTTTTTCATTTGTGCCAGAAAATGATGAATGTTTAAAATGGACGATTTTGGCACGAATGGTAAGCCTATAGCCTTACTTTTTGGCCAAATATCGTGTTTTTGGGCAGTTTTTAATTTGGGCTAGAAAATGAATATAGTTGAAAATGGACAATTTTTGGCAAAAATGGCAAGCCTATAGCCTTACTTTTTGGCCAAATGATTGTGTTTTTGTGCACTTTTTCATTTGTGCTAGAAAATGAATAAAGTTTAAAATGGACGATTTTTGGCAAAAATGATAAGCCTATAGCCTTACTTTTTGGCCAAAATATCGTGTTTTTGGGCAGTTTTTAATTTTTGCTAGAAAATGAATATAGTTGAAAATGGACGATTTTTGGCAAAAATGGCAAGCCTATAGCCTTACTTTTTGGCCAAATGATCGTGTTTTTGTGCACTTTTTCATTTGTGCTAGAAAATGACGAAAGTTGATAATGGATGAGTTTTTGCAAAAATGGCAAGCCTATTGCCTTACTTTTTGGCCAAATGATCGTGTTTTTGTGCACTTTTTCATTTGTGCTAGAAAATGATGAAAGTATAAAATGGACGATTTTTGGCAAAAATTGCAAGCCTTTAGCCTTACTTTTTGGCCAATGTATCGTGTTTTGGTGCACTTTTGAATTTGTGCTAGAAAATGTTAAACGTTGAAAATGGACGATTATTGGCAAAAGTGGCAAGCCTATAGCCTTACCTTTTGGCCAAAATATCGTGTTTTTGAGCAGTTTTCAATTGGTGCTAGAAAATGAACCAAGTTTGAATATGGACAAAAATTTGTAAAAATGGCAAGCCTATAGCCTTACTTTTTGGCCAAAATATCATGTTTATGGGCAGTTTTTAATTTGTGCTAGAAAATGAAGAATATTGAATATGGACAATTATTGGTAGTAATGGCAAGCCTATAGCCTTACTTTTTGGCCAAAATATCGTGTTTTTGAGCACTTTTCAATTTGTGCTAGAACATAAACCAAGGTTGAATATGGACAATTATTTGTAAAAATGGCAAGCCTATAGCCTTACTTTTTGGCCAAAATATCGTGATTTTGTGCACTTTTTGATTTGTGCTAGAGAATGATGAAAGTTGAAAATGGACGATTTTTGGCAAAAATGGCAAACCTATAGCCTTACTTTTTGGCCAAATTATCGTGTTATTTGGCACTTCTTATTTTGTGCTACAAAATGAACAAAGTTGAATATGGACAATTATTGGTAAAAATGGCAAGCCTATAGCCTTACTTTTTGGCCAAATATCGTGTTTTTGGGCACTTTTTAACCACTTTTTTTCTCATCGTCTCTTCTACTAACTGTTTATGAATTCCAAATCATTTTCGAGAGTACTGTTCCCATGTCTGGAGTGGTTCTCCAAAATCTGCTACTTACCTTCTCGAAAAAGTCCATTCTCTGACTCTTATTCTACCACTCCTTCATCCAAGGCTAATCTTTTTGCTTCAATCTTTGCCTCCAACTCCAACCTGGACGACCAAGGGGTCCAAACGCATCATTTCTTACCTTCAAAATTCACTATGTCACCCATTAAGTTCTCTAGACGTAAAGTCCGCCAAACCCTTCTCCAGCTTGACACCTCCAACTCCAAAGGCCCTGATGGTATTCCAGCAATAGTTCTCAAAACCTGTGCTCCTAAACTTGCCCCTATTCTTAACAAATTATTCCAGCTTTCCTACACTCTTGGCACATTTCCCACCTCGTGGAAAGAAGCCCACGTCTTTCCTATCCCAAAAAAAGGCGACAAGTCTAATCCACTCAACTATCGTCCCATTGCAATCAAATCACCCATCTCTAAAACTATGGAGACCATCATCACTAAGCAACTTCTTGCCTTCCTTGAAACAAACAATCTTCTCTCTGATCACCAGTATGGCTTTCGAAAAGCCAGGTCTACTGGTGATCTTCTTGCTTATGCTGTCCATGTCTGGTCCTCTGCTCTAGAATCCAGTTGTGAGAGCAGAGTGATCTCTCTCGATATCACCAAGACCTTTGATCGCGTTTGGCACAAGGGTCTTCTCGCTAAACTGCCGATGTTTGGTCTCAATCAGACTCTCATTAATTGGATTTGTAGTTTCCTCTCTGATAGGTCAATTGCCGTCAGAGTGGACGGCTTCCTCTCCAATCTGTGCTCTATCAATGCTGGTGTACCCCAGGGCTCTGTCATCTCCCTGTACTCTTCATCCTCTTCATCAATGACCTGCTCACCTCCACGTCCTCTAGCATTCACTCCTTGCTGATGATGCCTTCCTAAGTTCTTCATTTTCATTCAATCCAAATGACCATTCTTCCACCGATATCCAACTCCACAGAAACACTTCAGCCTCTCTTCTCTCCAATGATCTGACAGGTATTGAGAAGTGGGGTAAAGACAACCTAGTTTCGTTCAACCAAAGCAAGACGAAACAGGCTGTCCTTTTACGTAAACATGACCAACAATTTCTAACTGTCCTTATGAATGACGATGAACTGGACACTTCAACTTCTTTCACACAACTTGGTCTTTCTATTTCATCTAATCTCACTTGGAAAACTCACATCCATTCCCTTGTTAAACATGCATCTCAAAAGCTCGGTTTCCTCGCCAGAGCCCGTGGGTTTTTCTCATCTTCTCACCTTCTATCTATATACAAGTCCCAAATCCGTCCTTCTTTAGAGTACTGCTCCCACGTCTGGGGTGGTGCTCCAAAATCTACTCTCTGTCTTCTCGACAAAGTCCAGTCCAAAGCCATTCGTCTCATCAATAATCCTAACCTCACCAAATCCCTCCAACCTCTTTCCCATCGTCGTTTAGTTGGAGATCTTTCCATCTATTACAGATACTTTAACGGAAATTGTTCTCAGGAGATCAGGGATATCATTCCAGTTCCTCTGAGGCGTGTCAGGACCACCAGAAGCTCAACTCATTCACACCCTTTCCAAGTTTCACTGCCTAATCCACGAACTCTATCTCACAAATCATCATTCATCCCAAGAACATGCAACTTATGGAATATCTTGCCTTCTTCTTGCTTTCCTGAGTCCTACAACTTGCCATCTTTCAAATCTAAGATCAATAAACTTTATCTTATCTCTCTATCCTCTTACCTGCTCGCTTTCTTCCTTCCTCCTGTGTTAAGGCTTTGCATAGGCCACCATGGCCTTTCCTCAACATAACCCACTAAAAAAAATAAATAAATTCGTCTCATCAACAATCAAAACCTCACCAAATATCTACTCTTTTAATCTAATTAGTACGTCTGAATCACCCGGATAGGCTGGGTGGGGGTCTACAGATTAGATCTGCTATAAGATTCCTTCCCAACCATTTAGTTATTCAAATTTGATGTAATCACTTTCTCTTCGTTCAATTTTCTTTCTCTACAACCACTTTTCACTGCCTTGCCTTCTTCTTTCCTTGAATCCTACAATATGTCCTCTTTCAAATTCAAGATCGATAAACTTAATCTTCTCTCTCTCCACTGTTAACCTGTCATCTTTCTACGTTTGTCGGGGCTGTGTATAGGTTACGATAGTCCTTACCCAACATGCGACATAAAGATGACAAGGAATGTGAAGGAGTTCAAAAAAAGAGACTAGCCTCGTTTCTAAATGCACCTCGTCTTCATTTACTTCCGCGTGTAACATTTTTCCTCGACATGTCGCTTCTTCACTACGAGACGTATAAATACGTGGTGATAAAAGACAGAAGGTTGGGGGTTGCATATTACACATTGCTATCATTCATCATACTATACATACTGGTACAGCTTGTTTTGAATAAGGGGTATTTAGAGGTAGGTTGAAGCCAGACGCCATCATGTTTCGCACTTACGACTCTCCATTTCCTCAGATATGTTGAATGTTAGTCGCACCCTAATTCATTCAAAACCTAAGTTATTAATTCATTCATAAGTCGTCCATTTATTAGTGTTCATGAAACCGACTGATAGTGAGATCATGGATCTCTATCGTTTTTATATTCTTCGTTGGTTGAAGTCTAACCTGTGGAATTCACGTAGCTAAAGCCGATCCCATGCCTATATGATTTAGAGGGCCGGCTACAGGAAAGTATCTGGCCGTAAGAATTCCACTCATCAGCTGATCATTATTTTCATCATCATTTGTTATCATTATTATTATTTTTCTTCTTTTCCCATGGTATTAGTTTATATTGAATACCCTAAGCCAGGCATGCCAATTTCAAACTACCTATGTATTAGATAGATTTGTAATTGTAGTTTAACTTGCGTTTGAATGAAAGGTTTCCATTACTTTTATCAGACTTGTTATTCATGTTTGAATGGACGGTTACCCAGGCTAGTCAATCAAAGTTTGTTGTACTAGTGACACTTCTAATTGTAGCTTGATGGAATAAAATATCACATTTTCTATTACCATTATCATCTTTATGATCCTTATCATTGTTGCTATTGTTATCATCATTATTGTAAGAAATGTAATAATTGCAGTGTTGAAATAGTGAGGAGAAGTTTGGCGTTTATAATCATTATTATTGTTACATACCGTGGTGACTTGGCATAGTGGTTAAGCATGCGGACTCAAAACACAGAGGTTGTCAGTTCGATTCCTCCATGTGTCACTTTTAAGACGCCATTGGTGAGGAAAGCAACGGGAAACCACCTCATGAATTCCACTTCCCTAGAAAAAACTCGGTCAAAATCGAGTATGCAGGGCAGTATTGTTACATGCAAATAAACAGCAACCGCAAAGCAATGGAATAAAAAACCCTCATTACTGACCTCAATACTCCGCCATCAAATTTGTAAATCTTTCGATTAGTGCTTTAGGAATTTTGGGTTCCTCTTCTGACTCACTGCTTTCAATGTTAAAGGATTTCAATTTAGACCAAAACAACCAAAATCACATTATAGAGAAAGTTGTGAGCATCGCAATTCGGTGCATATAATATTACTCTGTAGGAGGAATGAACCGTGGCCTAACCCGGAATTGTTAGATTTTTTACTATTTTATTCATTTTTTTTCCTTCTATCATCTTTAATTACTGTTAACAGTTCTTCGCTATTAATTTTTTTATCATTGTATCGAAGTAGATAGCCAGTGGTACACTCCCTGTTACTAGAGAGGTGTATAATTGTAGATTTAATCATGCTTAATTAATGGAAGTTTCAAAAAAATATATTTATTTACAGTTCATCTTTCTAACTGAATAGTCATAAGAAACTAACATCGTTATCTTCTTCTTAACACAGTTTAAATCTCATTGCTGGGGTCTTTGTCATCCGCTGTTTGTCTTGTGAATCCTCCTCCCTTGTACCCATTTCCACCATGCTCTCTCTAATGCAGCCTCTCCGCCTTCCCATTGGTATTGCTATCTGAGAATTGAGGTCATTTGTTATCATTGACATATCATTTGAATGCGGCGCTAATAGGGGGACAGTTCACGATGAAACAGTTCTATGGCCACAAAAAGAGGGTCTCCTGCTAAGTCATCTCCATTTTAGCTTTTTTTAGTGAGTTATGTTGGGGAAAGGCCATGGTGGCCTATATAAAGCCTCAACAAAGGAAGGCGAAAGAAGAAAGGGAAAGGCTAAGAGGAGAGAGAGATCAGGTCAAGTTTATCAATCTTGGTTTCGAAAGATGTAAGTTGTAAGATTCAGGAAAGCAAGAAGAAGGCAAGATGTATCTGCTTTAAGTATAATGTGTTAAAGCAAATTTTGGTGAAAACTTCTTCTATTTTATTTCTAGCTCGACTATTCACCATCAGGTAACCTAAGAATCATTACCAACTCACCACCACTTAAGGATAATGAATTACATTTGGAAACCACGAATGACCATTGCTGTAACAAATCACAAACTCAAGGTGAGGGGCTCTATGACGTCATCTACAGAAACCTTTTTCACTCTCTTCAGAGAGCAAGAGCAGTGTAGCTTTTGCCTTTGACTTTTCTTTTTTTTTCACTGTCAATATAAAATTTTTTTGATAATTATGAATTAAGTTTATCATTGCCTTAAAAGAGCAAGACAGTTGCAAAGTTAAATTGTTCATTCAGATTACTTTGCTTTCTTTTGAAAGAGCAATTGCCATCTTGTCAAGAATGTAGAAGTCTTGATGGGCTAGAGCTGAATTGGCCTACTGAATCAAGAGCTGTTACAATTGCAACATTTATTAAAGAAAGATTTGAAGAAACTGGGCATATTCATGACAACCCAGAGAATTACATTGTTCTAAGGTATTCAATATTAAATTTTAAGTATTTCTCCAGATAATTCATTTTTTCATTTTTCATCAGTTGTGTCAAGAAACGAGGCAAATGCTGTCTGTTATCAATTGAACAGTTGACATGCCGGCATTAAGATCTTATGGGTTTTCATTTTTTCACCAGGAGAGCTTTGATGATAATGGTAATGACGATAATGATGATGATAATGATGATATTGATGATGATGATGATTTTTGCTTATCCATTGCAGGGAGGATTCTTATTTTACAAAAAACCCAGAGCATGTTTTATTGAAGATTGAACATTCCATCACTGCGCTGTCCTCCTTCAAAAAACCTTTTGCAGCATCACATAGGATGATGAATGGCTGGATCATGTCATCTGATGACAATATAATCAAAAAGTTTGAATTCTTTGATTTAATGTGTTTTTCTAATTTCTAGAATCTAGGAGATTTTCATTATTCAATGGTTAAGGTTACTTTTAGAAGGTGAATAAATAATTTGGAGGCATTATTTCTCGGTAACTTTGTCCCAATACTCCCTTCTTTCTTGCAATTTTATTCTTTTCCTTCTTTCTTCTTTATTGGTTCTTTGTTCTGGGGCACAAAAGTATTTTGCCAAAATAGCGTCATAGCATGTTGTGAAAAGCATTATTTACTAAAAATGTCATGTTATCCTAATAAAAGGAAAGTTTTGCTTTCAATTTTTCCATTTTTTCAGACTGAACAGCAAGGGAACAAACAGACCTGACAAAATTAGGCTGAGCGAATTGCTCAAGGCAGCAGGCGTTGGATCATTGAATGAAAATTCGGACTCGTTAAATGCAAGAACGAGATCATTTAGAGAAAATGGATTGGTTCTCAGAGTAAACATTCATTACACGAATTCTGAGAGGACTTTGTTTGGAACCAAGTAATTCCTCTTTGTTTCCCTGTTACAAAATCCTTTTGCTTTCTATCAATGCCCTTCTCTCAGGTGTTGGTTTTGAGAACGTTTGCTTTGAACGAGAAATGTCTCAAATCACTGAAGATTTGATTTTTGTTCAATTTTGCAGCCATCCAGAATACAAATACATTGTTGAGAAAATTCCTTTCTCTGATTATAAAGTTAAGCAAGAAATACCAGTCATCGAAGCAAGCAGATTCAATGAAGTTGGCAAAGAAAACCCAAACTCGGTTCGCCGTCAAAGAGTGGTGAGGAAAAGATTTTGCGTAAGAGTTGAATTTTCCCAGGCTGGTAAAATAGGTAAGTTTTTCAGTTCATTGAACACATGCTATTTTTCAATCATCATCACCATCATCATCACAATCAAATCATCTTCATCATCATCATCATCGGCATCACAATCAAATTATCTTCATCATTATCACCATCATCATTGTCATTATCATCATCATCATCATCATCATCATCATCATCATCATAACCATCTTCATCTCAATCAATATTGACCATATTTCCCTACTCCCGCCATATTTTACAATGCATACTTCCGATCTTCACATTGCATGAATTACCATACATTCAGCGTCAGTGAAATGAATGAAAACTCTTCAATCTGACTAGCGCCTGGTTGAAATCTGTATCAATCACACTCCCTTATTGACATCTTACATTACAAAGTAACCTTGTGTTTCAACACTTTAGGTATTCCTGCTCCATAACAGATGTGAATACGAATTTATGCTATAGGGAAGATGCCAACGAGAGCGTTTTTGAAAACGATCACAGCAGAATCTTCTATTAACGAGATTTATTTCTGATCTCTTTCAGGCAAATTTTCCATGGCAACTTTGATGTTTCAGTTGATATCAGTTCTTGGGCTTCTTAATCTGACTGCAATCACGATCGACTTTTTAGCACTTAACATTTTACCAGACAGGAAAATTTACTCCAAGTTGATTTACGATCATACTCACGATTTTGACTTAAACAGAAAGGAAAAATAATGATTATCGTAAGAATCAATGTATCAGTGATAAGAATTCAAAAAATTTGTGAAGTATATAGCCGAATATTTGTCGATTTGATCACCATAACTGTTTGTATGACACTAATTCAAAGTCAGAAGGTTGTTTCCCCATGTTCAGCAAAGTAAGGCAGAGTATGACTGCGACAAATTTGTGATTAGAATGAGAGAATCTTGTGAGCAAATAAACGTACGCAACGATGTTATTACACTGTATATGCAAAGAAGAAGATGAAGATAGCTCTTACCCGAGAGTCAGATCAAGAATACTACAAATTTCATCCAAAGATCTTCAAGGCAAAGTTAGGTTAAAAGTAGCTGACTGTTTACAACAAAACTTTTCTTTAAAATCGAATCTTGAATATTTTGAACGATCTAAAGCCCTTTCGAGTTGATGTGTTCTCGTCCATTGAGATTTTTGACCTACGGCTTTACTTCTTGAAGATCTCAGGCTGATATTTGAGAATGAAAAGACTGTACAAAATATATCATAGATGTATGAGGCATTGCGATCCTTCGCCCAGGAAATGCGACAGCGATTATACCAGTAGCAGAATCAGTTATTCTCAGCTGATTCTTGACATGGGCCGAGTAAATGATGAGCCGTTTCACAAATTGCAGAGAATGGCCAATGACGTAGAACTGTATCCATGGATTGGCCTCAGACTTTTTGAAACCTCTGAATCTGATAAGCACCGACTTTCATTAAAATCTACCCTTTTTAACATTCTCTGGGCGAATTATCTTTCTATACTTTGCAATGCTAGATGGCAACAGAAACGGTATTACATTCTACAATTGAGGCGGTCATAGTCATAAAGGTCAAGTTCTTTTACCTTGACATTTGACCTTGTATAATATGTTAGTAACAGTAAGCGACTGCAATTCAATTTAATTCCTTTACAATGTTGTTTAAAAATACGGGAATATCTTACATTACTAATATATATTTTTGTGGCTTTTACGAACCTCGCTGATATGATGTCTGAAGTCGTTTTGAATTAAAAAAGGAGCGCTTGATTTGACGTTTCTCTCTAAGTAATAAGACAAGACCAAATTACGTTTGCAAGGCAAGCCTAAATCTTACCAAAGCCCCACGATTTGCCTCGTGGGACGGGGATGACCAGAGAATCCGCCCGCCCGCCCAACAGCCATGGGCGTGCTGTCATTTTGTGACGTCGGCGGTCATACTGCAACATTGTACAATACAATGACGCAAAAGTGAACGGTGAATTCGAAATTGGAATTGGAAAATCGATAGAGAAATTTGAATTAAGAATTTACGAAGAAATTAGAATGATCTTCAAATAGAAAAGGTGATTCGAGATGGAAATTAGGCATTGTAGGAGATCATTCGAATATTTTGCGTGCTTCCTCGTGCAGTACCAAGACCCATGCGGTGTTTTTACTTAAATATTTGCAAATATACGAATATTAGTGGTTATAAATTGTTGAAGCTACACGTGAAAGTATCACATTTAAACGACTCACTGCGTTTATTGCGTTCTCAAAGCGTTAAATCAATGTACAATAGCATAGATTTGTTGAGCGTTCGTATCTGGTGACGTCCTTTTAGATTAAAAGCGGTTTCTTCCAAATTTGGGCCATTTTCGCTGACTTGCCATGTTCAAACAATGACGTCATTTAACGAAGTAAGCATACGTTGATATATACCTGACTACTGATAAAATCACATGGATATATCTATTTATATGTATATATTTCTGTTCTAAGCTCTTCATGCTTCATACATGATAACCATTTTATCATTGATTCATTCCTGTGACAGGAAACTGGTTAGGACTCCAATATCACGGGCAAATAGAAGCTTGCCTTGATCCAAGACTCAAGAGACGCTGCCATCACTAGACCATGATTGACTGACATCAACCAAACCTAAGTTATAAATGAAGTCATAGTCACAGAATAAAAGTAAGAAAGAGAGTAGGGACCATAAATGTCATGTCGCCGGAGAAGAGAACTATCCCAAAGAGCGGAAGCATAACTTCGTCACATAGAACATCTTTCATCCAAAGCTCATGAAATTTCAGATGATTGTGGACGACAGGAAAGAACGATGTTTAGTCTTAGGAACTTGGTACTATGAAGATAAGATATGTTTCGATTGAAATGACTTGCCGTCATTTAAAAACAGACTCAGTAATTCAAATATCAAAGCTTCATACGTCACACAGCTACGCTGTTCATCTGCGGTTTCATGATGCCAAGTGTTCGCCTCCCTATCACTCTACCAGGGGTCGTATTCCGAAAGAGGTTGGATTGCAGACGATCCAGACCGGTAGTTTGCTGTGAGGAAGCAGCTGCTATGATCTTCGAGCTGATTGGTGGCTCAATCTCACGTGACATCTTATGCAGTTGCTCTTCTGGTACAAACGACCGACTGAACATGTAATCTCGAACCTCTGGCACCTTTGAGATATTTGCAGCAAATCGTCATGTCTCGTTTGGTGAATGAATATATAAAGCATACAGTATAGAAATATGCATATATTTATGGGCATGTTGCACGTGATGGTGCCGTGGTTTAGTAGTTAAACATGGGGATTCATAACACAAGGGTTCTGATTTCAAATCCTGCACGTGTCACAGCAAAACATCATTGGTGAGGAAGGCAACGAGAAGCTACCTCATAAATCCACTTCCCTAGAAAAAAACTCGGAGCACTGTTTCTGGTTTCTGCTACGCTCGAAATCGAGTATGCGATGCAGTTGTTGCGCAAGCATCTGCTGTTGCAAGGAGATTGCTCGATGCCATGACGGAGCAATAGACAGTTTTGTTTGGAAAATCAAATAGCAGTGTCCTAGCCAGTCAAAACCTTGTCAAGTGATGGCCCTTATTTAACTGGGTAATGCATCATACATTTGGACTTAAAAATGAAGGCAATGGCAAAAATGATATTGATAAATCATTGAATAGGAATGTGACAGATGGTGGCATCACGAACCTTCTGAAAATTGTATTTCTTTTTCTGAAAGCGATGTATTTCATCAAGAAGAAGATATATCTGGCAAAGAAAGAAGAGGAATAGCAACTTACAACATTATCTATTAGTAAACAAGGTTCAGACATTTCTTGTAAATAGTCAAATAAAAGCAAATCTCTAAACGATTCGCATTTTTTTGAGGACCCATCAACATTGATTAAAGATATATCAAATATCAGACTTTTTGGAATTTGTTCGTGCTCTTTCTAAAAGAACAGAATAAGGTCTTGATTGGTAGCGCCAATATGATTGATTGATTGGTAGTGCTAATGTGGCATTAATTCCTATCTTGTGGAATATGCTCATGTTGATGGATAACTGAGGCTTTAGAGCAGATATAAATTCTTTAACTAATTCAATTCTTTAATTTTTCTTAAACCATACATCAACTGCATATTTAAAATACAAAAACACACCTCTCTTATAACAGACAGTGTGTAACTGGCCGCTTCTACTTAACACCAATGACAAGTCAAAGGAAAAAAGAAATAAGAAGAAAGAAGGAAGTTCAATGTCAAATTAAGCGAAAAAATAGTTCAAATGTCCATCAAAGTGGGGTCTGTCCAGTCCTTGTTCCGTCGGCAAAATATGTAGTACATGCACCGTATAGAAATTTTCATAACAATAATGAAAATGACAATGATATTGATCATATTAATTATCATTATAACAAAATAAAGTTCTTAATGTGGCCAGCACAGCCTCGTTTTTCACCTTTTAAGTTAATCTTCCTACAGTATATTTTGTCCCTAAATATCTAAAGGGATCCATGTTAATACCAATTACATTATTTAGCTCGATAAGCTACAATTTTTTTTGCTGGCAGAAAGTGTCATGATTTGAGCTGCTTCCAGTTGTCTCCAGTTGAAAATCTTGCAGAATTAACTTGGGAAAATCCGATCTATATTTTCGGTACTTTTGTAACTTTATGCCTACTCGATCTCAGTTCTCATTTACTTTTCTTTCCCAAGTCACTTGCAAATGATTAGACCACGTTTTTAATCAAAACAGTGATGGCAATTTTTCTGACAAAAATATGAAACTATTTAAAATGGTCCTGTATTCATATTATAGGCTGCTGTCAAAATTGTCAGAATAGCAAAGTCAATTCCAATTTGGTGTTGTACCTGTCTTCTTTTGCTGAGGTTGATCAGACCATTGGTCAGTCTGTCGGGGTTGCCATCGGTAATGAACGTCAAATCTTTAAGATACAACCCTGAATAACGGAAAGAAACAACATGAAAGGAATTAGATTGCATTAAGTAAGGAAGAAACTCTCTCTATATACTCATATAATTATATATTTATACATTTATGTGTGTGGAAGCTTCACTAAAGTGCCAAATAGCTATGTCACATTGAATGGCCCTCTCATCCTTTGATTCATAAATTAAAGCAAGTTTGAATCCAATTATCGAGATAAGCATTGAGTAGCAACTTGTTAAGGAGGTACCGTCCAGTCCTCAGGGGGAGGGGGAGTGTGTTGATGAGTGCCTTTCGCCATCGAATTTACCCCTAGCATCACGCCAGGTACCCATTTGAAACTAAGGAGGGCAGGGAGGAGTGAACTAAATATTCACGGGAGTGCATTGAGCCCAGACTGTTTGCAAGGAAGAACTGAGCTCTAGCAGCATTGCCAACTGCCCTTCGTCCTCTGATTATCATATGCAATAAGATAATTATCCTCTGCTTCATATCAAGAAGAAACCATAAAAAGAATGTGAAATGTTTTGGTAAAATCTTTACTACGTGTTTGACGAGAAAATCTATAAGCTGTTTTTGCGGCGTGAAATTGTATTGCCGAGATGCCATGTGAGCTCAATCAGCTTTACACTAAGTGAGACTTATGCTATTTTTCGTACCAAAATATGGAACAGCTGGTGTTGGCGAGGTCCTCAATGCTTCACGATACTTTTTGTGGTTGCTCTAGAAAGAAGAGCAAAATTATGAAAATCGCAAAATGAATCAATGTGAGATTTGTACACGAATCGCTGCCTCCGTTTCTCAGTTCTAGGTTGTTTGCAACGTAGGTCATAGTTTGGGGTTCTGGTCCTTCCGGATGGGGTAACAAAGGCTTTTAAATAGTACATGCTGCTTATCACTCAGCAGTTTGGAAAGAATATGGGAGTTGCAAGGCAAACAGCTACCGTTGGTCAGCCCATTAGCACAGCATTCACTGTGCTTGCATAGCTATGTGGCCATAGGAAAAGAGGCCGGAGTGCGTCTCAACCTATTCACCAAAATGGTGACAAAAAAGGAACTGTGACTTTTGATACAGCTTAGCAGATTCATGTACAAAGAGCCAACCTCTATCTCAGACTTACACCTATTCGAGGTTGATGGGAGAAAGATAATTTTGAAATTAAGCTGAAAATGAATGATTTATGACATTGAAAAAAGTTTCCATTGGACTTAGATGCTAATTCAAAAAGAGACACGACACCTTGATATGAAGAAAAAAAATCTAAATGACGAACCTTTGTATCCATTAAATTTTCCATCTTGTTCAACTGACTTAAACACTCCGGTAGAACTTTCTAGAAAGGAAGGATAGCAGAATTATCAGAAAACAATTTTGCAGATTCCTATGTCCGTAAGCATTGGAAATCTGCTGGACTTTTAGAGCTAGGTCAACTCTTAGCATCCTGTAGAATACTTGACAGAGAAGACAAATTTCATTTCAAAAAAAAAAGAAAAGAAAAAATTTCATATGAAATGTTGCACAGGACACGTGGATTTCAAAAATTACCTCTCTCGTGTTCTTGAGACGCCGAACAGGAGCACTGCCTAATGCGGCCACTACGATTGCCATGACAGAATTGTAGTTTCGAAGTTCAAGGCATTGCTATGAACAATCGAATTACCCATAGTTAATAAAATCAAAGTTTTGGCATTAAGAATCTTATTTACATTTGGAGAGTTGCTTGAATTGGAAATGGACAGTAAACTTGTTTACGTAGAAGACCTGATCTAAGAAGTAATTGCTATATTTCTACGCGCAATTAAAAACTCTAAGCAAACATGCTATTAGTTGAATGATTATCGCCATAATCAAAATGCGAGTTCATACCTTGGCAGTTTCAACGAAATTGATGAATAACTGAGCCCTTCTGTCAATATTTCTTTCTGACACAATGGAAACACAAACCCAGTTGCTCAACTAAAATCAAAACACCCACATTTAAGCTTTTTGGACTTAATAAATGACTTTGTTTGCACTCCAATGTTTATTCGAGTCAGCTAGCACCTTGCCAAGACTTGCAAAACTGCGTCCATCCCATGTTTCCAAAACAATATCGTCCTATGCAGACTACGCCAGTGCTCTACAGCATGTAGCATGTAAGATGCTCCCAAAGGTGTCCCATGATTCAAACATTGCAACACACGGAGTCGGCTTTTTATTTATGGCAGCAACTTTCTACTCTGGCAAACGCAATTTTCCTATGGCATTATTAATTGTTATTTTGAATCCCTGTCATTTTAAACATTATCAATCTTTGCTGAGTTTTGAATCAAAACTGCCGGTAGATTTGGCCTCGATAGATTTCTTATAGACCACATTGGTAAAAAGTAATTAAATAGCTCAAAAAGGGCTTAAATGCAATAGAATAGCTAGTTTTTCTTTTTTAATCAATACTTCCAAACAGGCAGTTATCTCCATCAATTGCCTTAGCCATAGCGTGAGTTTTTTACATCATACCAATGATTCTACCTAGATGTCAAAGGTAGAAATTTGGACACTGAGAAGCTTTTTGCTTATCAAACTGTGTCCAGGTCCTTCCTCTCGATGTGACCACATCTCGTGATTCCTACGCCTAGAATTATAGAGAGCTGGCGACTCTCCTCACTCTAAGTGAAATCTTAGCAGAGGGTTGGCTCTAACCACTGACCATAGGATCAATGAGTAAGAATCTTACCCATTGAGGTATCCCGACTTCATCATAAAGATCAAACGGGGAGAAATTGCAGAGGAAATATTGAGAGAAAAAATTGAAAAATTGTTTGCATTACCTGATTGAATCTTTGTGCAACTTTTTCAACAGTTTGACTTGAGCTGTCTCCTTTCAGTTTTCGTAATGTGCCAATTGATATTTTCCGTTGGATGTCTCTTGAAGACATTGCCCGGAAAAGCTCTAGAAATATGCCAGTTATGTTAAAATAGTTCGATATTCAGTTTAAATTTGAATTCCACGTTGATATGATGACGAAATAAAATCAGTTGCGAAATAAAATCAGTTGCTTGAAGGGAAGCATTGGGGCCAGCTTGTTAAAGACGAACCATCCTAAGCTACAGTGCCATGGGGTAAAAGAGGCCAGTCCTCTTCTTCGTCACAATTAAAATGTGGCATACAAGGATAATAATAGTAAATGAGCCATACCTTTCGCCAGTTATTAATTTACGACTGGATTGATAGAAAGAGAGGGCACCGAGAAGCGTGAACGAGGTTGCTTCGAACCCGTGACCTACACCATATGAGGAAGGTGTTCCAGCAGCCGTGCCAGCTGCTTCCGCACATTTATACATGGGATTAAACACATTTTGACCCGACCGGCTGATGTTTTACTAACAGTCCTAAACAAGTACAACTGAAATGGATTGGCGGTAAGAAGGACACCCCGTCGTAAAAACTCACTTTTGGGCTGGATGTTATGGGCAGCTCGTGCTGCAACTCATCAAAGAAAGGGGGCCTCAGAGACAGGACAATTTTGGGGGTCTATCAACATCGGCAACTTAATTTAAGGAAACAGTAACTCGGAGAAGAAGAAGATCAAATGCAGCAGTGAATCATACCGTGATCAATCAATGTGATTTGCCTTGCCAACTCTTTTGGGTGTTGTAACAATTCAAATGCACTGAAGATGGAAACAAGATTCACAATGATCTTAAGTTTAACTACTTCTCTTCAAAATATCGTCGCTCTTAAGCGAGATTTTATCGATTTCGTTCTCATGTCTTGCATATCAAAAAATGCTCTTCCAAATCGAAATGATTAATGACAATACGATAGAAATTGAACTTTAAGGATGGGAGGATTAGATGGTGGATTGACCATGATAGAAGTTAGGAGAATATTATCATAAATTTGATTTCAAGTGAAGGAGACATTTTTGAAACTGGAAATGCTTAAGAAAAATGGCTGAAAAAGTCGTAGTGTCAAACCTAAAGTCCCGTCTATTCAAGTTCGGTAACTGTGCATCAGGAGGGCATCGACAATAGTTAATTCGTGCAACTGCTTTGCAATAGTCTTTCTGGATCTTTTCAACAGTTTTTGAATTCTCTTGTTCATTTGTTACTAAAAAGATAAAATTTGATAAAGATGATCGCGTTGCTGATAGCGAGCAGCAGTAAAAGTGAGCGCTTAGCAGACTAATCCAATAGACCTTATGAACATTTTTCTATCTTCTTTTTTCATTTTCATCTTCTGCCATGTTCGTTATTCTCTAATCGTTCTGATTCCCATTGCCTTCAAATGAGATTATCAAACTTTCTCCAATTCCTGGGACGGTCGTTCTCTTTATTTCAAATTTTTTCTCAAATATTTCAACATATTTTTAATCATAGAATTTATTTCATGTGAGGCTATTTGGAGAAAAACTTGGGTGAAAAGCTTCTCGGTTGCCACTTACTACAGCAGATTGCAAAAATGACGATTGATAGAAAGATGTCAAATATGTACCAATTCAGCTAAAAACGTGTTAGTACGATACATTAGTTTGGTTTACATTATATTTCGTAAAAAAGCCATAAAAGTTGAGTAATTAAGGCATACCGTCAAGCATTGGAGCTCGTTCGTTACTCGATTGAGAAAGAACACTGGAGGACGCATGCGAAGGACTTGATAGGTGCTGTTCAAATACAGAGACAGGTGTAAACTCCACATGAGACTTGGGCGAACTTGAGCTCTTCCTTAATCTCGGGCCTAAAAGATGGAAGCTAAAGTAAGTTACAAAATATGTTTCCTACGAAGTGGTTTCAACTCTCTCCTTGCTAGGAATCCTGTGGTGAAACACTAATCGAAAGCAATTCAGGGTTTGAGAATGGCTCGTGGGATACCACACTTTGTTATGAACGGGCTTTTCAGGGCAAACTCTCAACCCAACTGTCATTTTAGAAAATGAAAGTCAATAGCTGGCTGCTATTCTATGCCAGTGAATCAAGAGAGCTGGTTACATTGGGAGAAAGGATCGGGACATTGCTCGATAAGCATAGCTCTGCTTGATTCTACCTAGCATCCAATGGTAGAATTCAGGACACTAAGAGGCCATGCTTAGCGAGCAGTACTCTGCTTCTTCCTCTCAATTTCACAATTCTTTGTGATTCGTAAATGTCTGGAAATACAAAGAAATGGTGACACTTCTTGTCGCTCTTAGTGACACATAAGCATGACGCTCTCTTTGAACTATCCAATGTTGGGTTTGTCATCGAGAGCTGTAGACAATAAGTGATTGGATACATTTGAGGAAGAAGTAAGATTCATCAACGTACGTCTTGGAGATGTCCCCTCAGCAGGAGCCTGGACAAAGGATTGTCCTTGAATTGGGGAACTTCCTTGCGGTGGAGCATCTGATTTTGCATTGCAAACACGAGGCTTTCTATTACGGAAAAGAAATCTGTCGAAAACGGAATTCGTTATCTCAATGTCTTGATCGGTAGGTTCCGGGGCCGATTTAGAGACTTCTGCAACACCATACGATTTTGAGCGCTGTAATGTTGGCCTCATCCTAAATGGGTCAGAACAGAATTTTACCATCAGATAAACCAAACAATGCTCAATTCATAAACAAGTACGTTAAGATATTTATCATCATCCAGCTTGGAGAGAGAAATATTCAGATTGGAAATGTCAAAGAAATATGAAAATTCTGAATCACTCTCTGATTTATTGGCTATTATCTAGTATTTTCAGAATTATGGTGATATCACGAAAAAACTAAGCAATTCACTTTCATTTCAACAGATTGAGATTAATTCAGATGAAGTTAATACGATTTGATTTTGTATGATATCAAATTCTGAAGAGAAAAAGCCAATAGAACTCTCGGCAGTCAAGAAAATCAAATGCTGTGCTAAGACGCACTGGAAATAGGCGCCTGGGAATGACTTTCCGCATAAAATTGGAAGGGGGTGCTGAGCCAATTAATGTTAATAAAGTGATTGAGAAATTGCTTATTTTCCTGTTCTGCTCACGATTCTATTGATCATAAGTCTTTTAACAGGGCTCTAGTTGAAACAGTACGTATAAACATGTATATTAGCAAGCATGTAGTTGCTAGAAACTGCTTCTTTTCTCCGATCTCTGCATCTTTTGACCAACAATAATCCATAAAATCAGTTTCAAAGAGTAATTAATGTGAGCGATAACAAATAAAGAACTAATAAAAAATGCACTCACATTGCAGAAGGCGAGGTGGGCATGACAGTTATTGCTCGTTCGCGACAAGATAACGGACTTTCTACTTTTCCAGTCGGTGAATTGTCCAATTCAGTCCGCAATTCACTCAAGTAGAGACGCAATGCCGGAACGCCCCATGTTCCTATTTGCTCTGCATAAAGACTCCAAGGACTTGTGTCGAAATTGCCAAAACCTTGTCGACCCATTTCCATTGAGCAAGTAAGTATGTAGTTTGAGAGTTCTTTGAAAATGCTGAAATGGAAGCGTGAAATATTTAATGTTTTAGAATCAACAGTGCGAGCATAAAAGTCGGACTACAATGACTGGGGCAAGGCAACACACGATAAAAACGTAAGGCTGCACGAGAGCTCATTATGAAAAACGTTTATTTCTACGAGTAAACTGAACAGAGAATCAGACGGAATTTCAGTAGACATTGAGTAAGCATGGCAACGAGACCGGTGCTCACTTACGCGACCACCTGTCTCAGTATTCTTTAGATACGTCGTCAAAACACTTACGTACAATTAAATTTTAAAAGGAACGCATTAGAATATTTTAGGCTACACCGAGATTCAAGCAAATATTTGCCTTTCAATGATAACTAGATTTTCTATAGTGAATAGATGGAAAATAGCATAAAAAATTTAAGATGAAATATCTCATCTGTAAACAGTAAAAATCTAGAAAATACCAACAGAGCATTGCATAAGAAAGCAACCTATGAAGACAAGTCTAATTTTATTTTTTGTATTTACTAATTCCACAGACTGCTTAAGCACAAATTGAGATCACTTATGTGGACTGTCAAGTGTCAAGTGCACGTCTTAATGAAGGCGTTGCTTTCGTTTGTAAGCCCGGATATCCATCCTTCTGCCGACTTCTTTTAGTTGTCTTTTGCGATATGCTGAAGATACCTTGGTACTATTCTACCACATCAAGCAGAAATGCAGCCTCAACACTCTAGTTGGTGGCATAACATTAAAAAACTAACAAGAGCTTGCTTCCACAAAAGATGTCTCCTCTTTGAACCACTGAGAAGTTGTTAGGATTATTAGCAATTTTCAAATGGCATTCTGGAGACCAGTACTAAGATGGCAAATATCAAACCTTTTACTGTCCATCTGAAATTCAAGCGTCTTCCTCTTAAATGTCAGTTTCAGATATAAGTTATCTTCTGTAGTTCCCCATCTTTTCAAATCCTTGAAATTCCACTTCTCAATGCAAGCCTGTCATGGAACAAAAATTGAATTCATGGTACATAAAAAAAAGCAACTATAAGGATGAAGAAATGTTCCGATGAAGATATCCTGGATGTGAAGAAGACAAAGTTGAGCTCAATAATGGTAACGATTGCCAGTAGCACCTTGTTACGTAGGTACCATAGTCAGTGGAAGTCAGGGTGACCTGTTCCTTCTTCGTTACACTTTACTCCGAGTTTCACGTCGGGTACCCATTTACTGCTTAGTGGACAGAGAGAGGTCATTAAGAAATAGACATGGGCGTGGCTTGATCCGGAACCATCAGAGCAGTTGGCATGTGCTTAAAAAAATATGCTCACTACCCTATCTGCATTTTTAGTAAAATCCATTAAAATCGATTTCAGCGAACTTGATAAGGCATTCTCATTAGCATTTTATTATTCAGATAGGAAACAAGTAGCATACCTTCGTCTGTTCATCGAGAATTGCCACCCTTTTGGCACTTATTCCTAGCAATCTTGTCACATTGTTGTATTTTTTGCCACCCTTGGTTGGAACTCGTTGCTAATGAACGCAAAATAGCAATAATTATCATCAAGCAAAAAAAAAGGGAAATGATTATCACTGATAGCAAGAGAAAACTCAAATACTCGATGAATGCACTGTTTGTAACCTTTCTATCTTTCTCCTTTGCTTCAACCTTACTTAAGCTGGGCTTGGGTGAGGATGAACGTTCATGTACATCCAAACCTTAATCTATTTCTATCATCAATCATAAGATTAGTACTGTTAATAATAGAGAAAAAGGGAAACAAATGGACAGACAAGAGAATAAAAATGTGAATTTCAAGAAGTTTAAAAATCCGTGAAAATTATAAATGATTCGATGATAAATACTGAAGATTGATTTATTAGAGATAATGCAGAAGTTAAAGGTCAAAGCGAATTAAATTTAGAATAGATAGAGTAACGAATAAAGAAAAGACGCTTAATTAGTGTATAAGAAGAATAAAGAGTAAATAATGCTGTGGATTGATGAATAACTGAATGAAAATAACAGAAAAGAAATTCTGAACTATCTTCCATATCAAATTTATATATTTTGCAAATTTATTTAAGCGAAAAATATCTGAATGCAAAGACGGGAGTGATGAATACCTTGAGTTTGAAAAATCTGCATCCAAATCCCTCGATACCTTGACAGCAATCGATGTAATTGTGTTTGGCATTTCTCATTGTTGGTAGTTCTTCCAATATTATCTCATATTGTAGTTTTATCCTGGAAAAAGAGTTTTTCATAATTCTATACCATTGATTTTTTAAAGATAAATGGACAATCTTATATCTAAAAATTGTTGCTGCTGTGATGCTGGGATTGTCATCATTAGATAAAAGATCCTACTCTCTCTCGTAACTTGCCCAGATGCCACTTTAATTACTTTCTATCGATTGTGCTTGCTTTTCGCGGGTTCTTGAATTAAATTTCATTGAAAATTTGAGTCCCATACTCGAAGGAAGCGTCGGGAATTACTTTCCTTTGGGTCAGTTGGTCTTCTGAGCCACGGCATGCCGGGTTTTCGTGGTCAGTTCCTGTCCTCACCTCAATTCATCTCAGGTTTAACGCAGAGTACACGTTTACTGTTGGGTGGACAGTTGGAAGTCATCCAGAAGCGAGAATTAGCGTTGATCAAGCCCGCGCCTTTCAGTACAGAAGACAATTGAATTCTAACTACTATACCACTGCCCATATCCTAATGAAATTAAGCATGTTAGGATTCAAGCTCACCTTTTGAGAACACTTTTAGAGGAAGCAAGAGATGGATGTATGCTTTGCTTCAATCTAGGGAGGGTTATGCTGAAAGAGACAAGGGTTCGGTTTAACAATCGATGTATCAAAGGATTCTCAGATGCAAATCGTGAAGGGAATATATTGAGTCCCATTCGGGCTCAATAAATGAATTAATTAATGAATCGACTAATGAATCAATTAATGAATGATTAGATGAACCAATTAAGTTATCAGATCATCGGTCAATAAATATTGAAAAATTGCACTTTTGCTAATGATTGTTAATTGACTTAACTTTAATTGATTATACATCATTACCTGTTTACTGTATTTAGTCTCTGGGGAAAATCTGGACCATATTCCCCTAGATCCTTTTTGAAGAGAAAAAAGAGTGAGATGCAAGGCATTACAAAATCAATCATGCCATGTGTCAACAAGAGAAATTGTGCTGCTCTCTCGCCCTTATCAATGAACACAGGAGCAGCCGAAGAGAAGTGAGGAACTGTGGATAGCAAGGTGGATTGTTATGGGTCGATTCAAATTTCCTGTGGCCTACGAAGGAGTGGTTTTTGTTTCAGCTGTTTAAAAGAAGAAAACGAGATTGCTAAATTGCGGCTTGTTTTTTGCTATTTAGATGTATCACCGTGCTCTTAAGTTTTTGCTGTTGGTTCAGAGACAACCCATCGTGGAATATTCAATGCAGTCATCTGGACAAGTGAACGGTACCACAGCTTTCGTGAGGACACTGCTAAAGTCATTTCCAAAAGTTATTTCATTGAATAATCGATATCAATCCTCGGATATAAGTTATCCTTAGAATAGCAAACATGATCCATAAAACAATGATCTCTAATTGGATTATTACTTAGAATGGTTGGCAAACGAGGTTGGATAAATTACCGAAATATGTTCCACATAAGAACTGCCTTTGATCAATAGAATCAATTTCGACAGTCCATCATTAGATGACACTAATATGACATGATGTGAAATTGAATTGTTTATCCAGAAAGATTAGAGAGATTTTCATGACTTAACGCAATTTTAAGTACACGTGTCACGATCAGCTGAGACTTTAATGCTCTGTTCCGTTTTTATGCCTATTGCCTTTGATTCGAAAAGAGTAATCACCAAATCTTCAAAGATCATCCATCTAAACCGGCGAGAGTAGAAAGCCTCGGATGGTGGTTCTTGTTAAACCTGGGGACAATGCAGAAAGCTCCATTTTTGTTGTCCCTGGATATCCTTAAAGCACATTTGAAGGTAAGACTCGATGAAGAAGTTAAACCTTATCTGATCGAAGCTGCAATGCACAATCGATTTCATAGATTGTTTCAATCCTTTACGATTAAGTTCCCTAAATTCATTTTAAAAAAGGAGGCAACGAGAAACCGCTTCATTGAATTAATCCCTTAAAAACGTCACGAATCCTGCGTCTGGATCTTCTAGCACAAATATCAAGACAGTTGCAGTTTCAAGCACATGCAAAGACTTTATCCGAAATTTTCCTGTCTGATAGGTTTAGATGGAAAAGCTTCAAGACCTCTCATAAATGCTCTTTTGCATGAAATGAAGTGATCGAGGTATCAGAAACGAGCAAAGGGTTAAAATTTCAACAACTTGTAGCAAAATTTTAACTCAGCCAGATTCTCATAAATGATATGGAAGTAAGGTATTAATGGCCTACCTCAATGTAAAGCTGAAGGCTGGCCAGGTATATGAAGTAATCCTCAGTGGAGGGAATCGAACCACTGACAATAGCCTTCTGACACTGAAACAGGGATGAAATACAACGATGCGAAATAAGGATTTTAAGTCCAACTGAAAATATGAACTGAGGCAGTTTTGGCTCTCAAAACACACAGTGCTAACAATTTGCCAGCGTCAAAGGCAGTATCGTCTTGCATGGCTGTGTTGCTTTTCTTAGTGAATTATGCTGAGGGAAGGCCATGGTAGCCTTAGCAAGCCCCAATCAAGTAAGCATGAAGAAAGAAGAAAGCGGAATGCTAAGAGGAGGCAGAAATCAGGTCAAGTCTATTGATCTTAGATATGAAAGATGGCAAGTTGTAGGACTCAGGAAACCAAGAAGAAGGCAAGACGTTCCATAACTCGCATGTTCTTGGAATTAATGTTCATTTATGAGATAGAGTTGGTGGAGAAGTGGAAAAGAGTTCGTAGAGGGCTTAAGGTTACAAAGGTTGAGATGAGATGGGTGCTCTCCGATTCACAAAAAAAAAAAAAAGACGGAGGAGTCTTGACTTCTTAAGATGCTTCAAAATCAACATATTTGTACTTGAATACAAAAAATACTGTGGCTGGCAGTTGCAATAAATGAAGGACGATTCGGCGAATTTCCATTCTGTATTTGCAGCCATTTCATGCGCTCTTCAGCCTAGCCATCTTTCATGTTCAGTTGGATTATTTTAGTTAAATACCTGCTCGTAGAGGGCGTCATGATAGTTCTCAGAATGACTGCTTCGCTCGCTCCCACGACTGCTTCCGTCCTCCTGAAAAACGGGAAAACGCGTTGAAGACATTTCAACAATTTTCTTTAAAGAATCAAAGAGAATGTGTAATCAATGACCGACTGTTTTGTTAAAAGGATTTACAAGCGTCATAATGGAACTATATGAATAAAATAGAAACGGAGCTTATGGCATGGATTCGGTACTTATGTTCTTAATCAGGCAATCAATGGATGCCTTGATTCAGTTGATTCAAATGGCTGCACTTACCAACCCTTTTTTCTTCTGATCTTGCTAACGAAATTGATTCATTGATATGAGTGATTGGTAAAAGTACATGGACATATTTTTTTTTCTATTCAAATATAAATTTATGCAATTGCACATTACTTACTATAATACATACAATTAACATAACTACATTACAAGAACGATACCATGGAGTGCAAGATAACATGACAACTCCGTGGCCATTAACACGAAAAATATGTAAAATGACAAAAACAAAAGCACAGCTACAAAAAATAAATATAAATAACACATAAATAACTTTCACTATGAAACACTTATGTTTGCTCCATATTGTATGCCGGGCCAACGTAGAGCAATCAGATCAAATCAATTTCCGTTTTGTCCAGAGGGTAATCTAAAACTTAATCACTTGTATATATATTATGCATTTATTACGTATATAATATGGAAAAATTTAATCACTAATCAAAGTAAGAGCGAATACCAACCTTGATTTTATTGATTAGTGTATCGAGGCGATCAGCACATGGAAAATATGGTCCTCCGACTGCTCTCATAGGACCCACTAAGTCTCCAAGCTCCTCCTGGGGGGCAAGATACAGTTTGTCTATCACTATTATGAGTCGTGTATTAACTGCATTGAGCGTGAAATTCAAATGGAATAGACGCCATGTTGCATTTATTGATATGTTAACAAATGTCAGAAAAACTTAAGAGTCGTGAGAACGATGAGGTCCACCATCAAGACTTCAAATTATTTTACTTCTTCCAATTTTTCTTTTTCTCCGGCTTCTCTCTGAATAGTCCACCAGTGAAAGCTTGCTACGACATCTCCATCGATTTTATCAATAAAATCAGTCTGATAGAACACACAGAATTCCCTTTCCACTACGCCCTTCTCCGCCAATAGTTTCATTGTATTACTTCTTGACACGGCTTCTATTTCAACCTTGTTTATTCAATCAGTTTCGTTAAGCTGATACATAGGGTTTCCACACTCAAATGCACTTCAATTCTGGTAATCATCGTCAGACATAATTACTATTTCCATTCAAAGTCTGCAGTGTAAGGTCTGCAGTTCCCTACTGTTGGTTTTCCTACTGTAAACAACAAAAATTCATCCAACGAGCATTATTTATTGCTCTATTCTTTCATTTGCAGATCATCAATAAAACATAGCCAACTACTTTACATGATGGAAAGGTGAAACAAGTCAAATTGCTGCGAAAAAATTCTCAATTGCAAGCGCAGTTGTATTAAAGTGCGAGTAAACTTTTGCCAAAAGAGTGCTTTGATCAAAAATGAAAACTCTGCCTGTCTTTCATTAGATGTACACGGCAGGAATAAGGCTAGCAGAAAACATTGGAAATGACGATCAAGTTGTAAAGATAAATTAGATTGCAAGTTCTTTCAGCATTGTTCGATTATGCTGCTGACCAATAGATTAATTGGCCAATGACAAAAAGGTTTCCAGTTCATTGAATGTCTTTATTTACTTCAAAAAGGAGGGGAAAATGTGCAAAAGCAGGTCATTTCAATGATTCGAATGATTCGATAGATTTGAATAATCTTCGTGACTTGATTGATTCAAATGATTTGAATGATTGGAAATAATTGCAAACCAGAATCGCTGGACATCCTCTGAAATCCCCAGGGTGGTTCTCTAACCATGTGACCCAAACTCGCATCAGCTTTGCATGGACAGGAGGCAATGGGGAGAAAGTTCCAACACTTGTAACGTGACCTGTTTCCTCGTATTCTTCAAATAATTTGTAGTAAGTAGGATCATGAAATCTGAAAAATGGATGAAACGGAAGGCATAGCTTAAATATTCAAGAATTAATGTAAATTTCATTATCACGCAGGCATATACTGTATATACTGTGTTGCATACTCGATTTCGAGTGTAGCAGAAACCAGAGACAGGGCTCTGAGTTTCTAGGAAAGTGGATTTTACGGGGTGGATTCCCGTTGCCTTCCTCACCAATTGGCGCTTTAACAGTGATACATGGCGGAATCGAATAGACAACCCCTGTGTTATGAGTACGCATGCTTTACCACTTCACCACGGCACCACTATACTGTATATACATATCATAAATAGATATAGAAATAAATATATACAAATATTCATAAATATATATTTATAGATATATCTATTACACACATATATATTACACATAAATATATTACATATATACTGTATATATATATATGTATATATATACAGTATATATGTAATATATTCATATGTGTAATGTGTATATATATATGTAATATTTATAAACACATGAATATGTATTTATATATGCATATATATTTACACATTCATATTCATAGATTGGCTATCAAAAAGCCACATTAACATGAAACTCTGTGGGAAAACTGGCAATATCTCAGCTATTTGTATCTAATCAAAGCTCTAAAAATTGTCAGATTAAAATTTTTTAATGATTACCTGTGCAACAACAGCCTCATTAAAATGACTGGATGAACAAATGTTGGGTACATTGTCAATATGAAGTTCAGTATTTGCTGTTCAGTGGGTGTATGACGATTTCCATCCTTCCCATGTGTATTCACGCCATTTCTAGTGGCACTCTTTTTGTCTCCAGGCGATGGAGGGGGCAATGTGCTCCCACCCCATAATAAATGAATATCTTTGGTCAGCATAAGAATAAGGCTTTCCAAACTTGTGCCTCTACAAAGAGAGAGAGAGAGGGATGAAATGGCGCGCTGGGTAAGCAATTGCCTTGTTTAAAATTTAGCATGTAAATGTTGATAGGGGTAGATGGCAGTTACATATTTTTTCCTTAGGTGAAATTTTCATTGTTTACGTACACTTTCCCCAATTAGTCTAAATACAGAGAGAACTTTTTCTTATGTCGCTATGAAAAACTTTTGTAGTAATGATTACTGTGGCTATATACATTAAATTATATAGATTATGAAGTTGTCAACATCGTCATCATTCGTGATTATGGAGGAAACAGCATAGTGAAGTATAGCACTAATGGTGGGTAATGAGTCGGAAAGGCCTACCTCACAAAATAATGTTCTTGCTGTGACGTTACTTCAGAGTAAATGACACTTGAAAGCGTCTCATCCGCTGCAAAAATGACAAAGATATTCATAAATTTAACGATGAGGTACAAGAATAGAATGGGCAAACATTGAAATATCTCCGCAGAAGAACTGGCTATTGTTAGCAGTGGCGGAGAGTTGGTAGCCAGTTAACCCGGACGAAAATAGGCTAAGGTTTAAAGAGGATGAAGCAGGAGATGATTACTTCAATTCAATGAAAACTTTAGTCTTGAGCCGTGCACCAAAATACTGCTTGGTGGAGATACAAAGGGCTTTATATAGCTTGTATAGGTCTACCTCCAACCCGAGCCTCATGGCACAGTAGACATTTGCTCTAACTATTCTACAGAATCCTTCTTTGCGATTTTCACTAGGTCTAATTTATGAAGCAAAAATTTACACTTAATTGTTGGATTCTATGTGAATCAAGACTAAAAGCAGATCAATTTGATCAGTAAACTTAAATTGGAAATTTCATCTATCAAGAATTGCTTCTTGAAACATTTCAAGGAGTGAAATTTCCGAACGAATCTGCTCAAGATATGCAAATCATCAGCTGAAGAAAAAGTTGGTATTACTTATTAGCAAGATAGCTTAGATTTTTGCTAAGATGGGTCGATTTTTAGCTTACTGTAATTTCATTAAGTTAAAACAGTTCAAATAGAGCTATTGCTTGCCTTCCAGGGCTGAGAAGATGTGAATTCCTTCAATGTTGAAATGACCAAGGTAAATAAGCCCTCTTGCAGCCTGGTATCGAATCCTGAGAAGAGAAAAGATTCAAACCAAGTCGCGTCAAATGGAGTCAAATAAAATCGATTCGAATGAAACAAATCACATTACTTCAACTCGCATTGATAAGAATCAAATGAAATCAAATTAGATCAAGTCAAATCAAGCTATAACCATATCTTTGGGCATAAAATCAAAGAGAATAAACCAATCGGATTAACTTCTCTTCTAGTCAGGACAATTACTAGCAACTTAAATCACTTTACAAAAAATTCAATCAAAGTTAATGATATCGAATCGAATGGAATTGAATCAAACCAATTCAAGTGAAGTTAACTAAAGTTAAACTTAAATCGATTAACATAAAATCGATTCAAATGTTATCCATTCTTATTATTGAATAAACTTTTCTCTTTTACCAATCCTAATCATCACCATTTGATTAGCAATTTCCTTTCCCGTCAAATCCAAATCCACATATTTTGCATAAATTTTAGATTTTTCGGGGGGGGGGGCGATGGTAATTTTGGCACTCTATCTCAGCAAAAAGACTTCCATTACTGAGTACAAACAAGAAAGGGATAGATATCACTCCTTTCTCCTTTGCTATGCAACTGATATGGACATGAGACTACCTGCCCTGTATATGTTGTCACGTTGAGATAGAAAACTTTTCCTCGTTTTCAACGTATTCCCTGCCACCGTCAAACTTTCATCGTTTTCTTCAAATAATGTCTATCTACTTGGGTTGTCGAAAGATTTCGTAAGCCCTTATACGTGCATCCAATGCCGTTTGAGGCCACTCCGAACAATTTTTCATTTTTGATATTTTGGATATTTCCCAGAAAAAACTGAGAATATATTTATTTGGTTGAAATGAAGCAAATTCAAACTCAAATGAAAACATGGAGACAAACCTGATGTTGTTGTTTTTCAAGTTACATTCAAGACCTTCAACAAATCCTTCGCTTTCAAGCTGAAATTCAAGGCAATAGAATTTGAGTATAGATATACCACAGTGTCTGGGTATAAGTTTGAATATTCAATATGCCTGTCTAGTGGCGAGATCCTTAGAATTGAACTTGACTAACGGTGCTATTGGCCAATCTGCTTAAAAGTGGATAGTCACAATTGGTACGTACATTGGATTAAAATTACAGGAGAACTTCCAAAAGTAAACTGAAAGCTTTAGAAGTAACTTCGAAATCCATTCCTTCTCAATCTATTCATTCCTTCTTTTGATTAAATGGTGGAGTGTAAATGCTTTTCAAGGGAAGCGGATTCTTGCCATGCTTAGCAAATTGACTTGGAAGCTCCTGTGAAAATGCAGTAAACCCTTTTAATCCTCACTAAAAAATAATTGATTTGATGCGGGTAGGAGCATGAGAGATGAAGCACTTACTTTAGCATGTGTGCTGATGTTCACAGCAATGTTTGACAATGCCATGGTAGACTGGAGCGCAATTTCAAAATCGCTGTCTTTCGAGCAATGAAGCAGTATTTGAATAATTCTAAATCAGAAGAATGGTCGTGGTAATCAAAGGAATTTATAGGTTTCATTATAATGCTCAGTTTTGTAAAATAATTGTAAAAGTAGAAAGATCAAAAAATTAGTCACCGAAGCAAATGAATCGTTCTAATGCTCATCCGTTATTAGAAGAATGAGACAGGACAGAATAATACTGAATGACATTTGCATGATATATGACACAGGACACATGACACAGGAAAGATGACACAGGACACATGATGCAGGACCGATAAGATCGACATCAATATGACAATGACACTAGACAGAGCTTCGTGAATCGATACAAATATGATATATAACATAGGACAGAATAACACAAAAAATGGCACATGATTCAGGACAGAATGACGAAAATGACATCAATGTGACATATGACATAGGACAGAGTGACATAAATTAATTCTAATATTGCATATGGTATAGGACAGAATAATATAAGCGAAATGACCAAAATGACATCATCATGACGCGTGAAACATGAACAATGACTTGATATATTATTTATATGACAAACCTTGGTTTTGCGAGTTCTTGCTGCAATTTCGGATTGTTGCTGACAGCTGCCAGCATTTTGACCGCAATGTTTTTTGCTGCCATCGGTCGACAGAGTTGATTACTCATTATCAAATTGCTACTGTAAGATAGAGGAGAGCTTGATTGGACACTTCGTGAGCAAACACATCTCTTCAAGCAGTGGTGAGAGCCTCTCAAGTTTGAAAATACAAATAAGATTGTCATTCACCCCTTTCCTTAGAAGATAACGCACAACCAACCAACAAAAATGGAAATTTTATTGTTTTTTGTATACAAATTATCTTCTTCTTCTCCGTAGCCTACTGAGGCCGTGGGTGCACCCATTGTTGCACACTACTTCTCCACCTCTCTCTGTCATCCGCTATTCCTTTGAGTTCTGCTAGTCCATTGAGTCCATTATAAATTATGGTGATATCAAAACATGAAGCACATCTATTGAATATGCGCGTTCTGAAGCACATGACACCTGACAGAATATGTCTCATGTTGCATATAACATGTGACCTTGGTGTCACATGGATAGGTTTATAGAAAAGAGAGAGAGAGAGACAACATTTCAGAGGTATGAAAAACGTATAAAAAAATGATGGGAACAAAACAAGCTGAATCTCCATTTTGCACATATCATAGGTATTTAAATGCGTGAGAAGTGGATGATGATTCGATGGATGTGCAGTACGTGACGGATAAAGTACCGGCTGCCAGATGATTGGCATACAGCGAGTGATCAGTGCAACTTGGTAGGGAAGTTGAAGCAAGAAGGAATCCAAAGCGAAAAGGGTCGTTGGACAGAATGGTGTTGGAAACGGGGAAGGAGAAACAAAGAACGGGCAGGTATTGACGCAGAAGATCAGGATGACTTCGAAATGCGGCACAACATTCACAGAGTATGAAAACGTCAAGGACGGAGTGCAAAGTATTGAAGAGCTTCTTGACCAGTGATATTAAAGTAAGATCTTGGAAAGGAAGATGTGATTACCTAGTTGTACTTGCATCAGTACTGTATCCACTCCCTTTGCTGCTTCTCCTTTGACGTAAAAATCCGCTAGGCAACCCATCTCCTCGCACGTCACTAACACTGTTGCTCTTCGAACTGATCTTTCCCATTGATGATGGAGAGGACTCTCTGCTTGATTGGGAACTGAAGCTGTCTGATCGACCTCTTCCTACCCCATCAGGCAGGGGAATGAAATGAATATGCGAATTAACATCAACCAACTTCAAACTTTGAGTCGCCATTTCCTTCTCTGAAATCCGCTTCTCCGTTAAAAACTTTGGCTCACGTTTCATTGACTTTGATGTTCCAACTTCTGCCTCTTTTTCTGGGAAATGGATATGATGAGTCGTCTTACGCAGATTAAAGCCTGGGCTGTCACTATGAGCTAACGAAGCCCGTTCTTGGTACAGCTGCCATTTTTCAGTGTGAGGCTTCTTGCTCTGAGCATCTTTCTCCAGGATGCTTAACAGTGGCTCTATCGGTACGTTCGTGATGGCCATGGAATAGTCTCGCTCGCTTTCAGTTTGTAGAAGGTCGTTTAAGATCGATAAGCAAGTACCCTACGAAAAATACATGGTTCATCACTTACCATCGGATAAAATGTTGCTGTAAATTAGGCTTATTCATGATTAATGCGTTTATTAAGAGTGTATCAATTAACTTGAGATTAGATTACAGCCAGGCAATGAAATCGCGAAGAAATTGCAAGCAAAAGTTAAGAAATAAGTAGCAATTAAGATAAGGAAATATCATTTTGACTAATAATGCTTCTCTTCCCATACAGAACTGAACTCGTCTGCTAAAAATAGTGATCCAGTAAAATTGTTTGTGCTTTCGGAGGCAAAGGAGAAATAATGCTATGTTCAGGAGAACTTGAAAGAACAACATAGGGAAATGTTTGGAAAAATACAAGAAGCAGTTGATAGGCGAACATGAACAAATATGATGATAATTATGATTATGATGATGATTACGATAATGATTATGATGATGATGAGGGTGATGATGATGATGATGATGAATATAATTATGATGATGGTGATGATGAGGGTGATGATGATTATGATGATGGTGATGATGAATAAGATGATGATGATGAATGACAATGCAATAACTAAGAAATGAGCAGTTCACTTGCAGCCCAACACATCATAACGAATCCTTGAATGGTGAAACAATAAGAATCAAGATGGATGTGTCACCTGTACAGGCTCCGGAGTTTCCAGCAAGTCAATTACTGTTTTTAACAAGCCAGCTTCGACTGCTTTTCGCTTACTTTCTGGACCAGAAACCTGTAATAAAAACATTAGTGACATGAATCTAATAAGAATCCTTTTCCTAGGCACTTGAGGAGCCCCATTCTGATTGATTCAAGCCATTATCGGAATCACTCGGGAATAAGGCAATGGTTAAAAGATATCAATTTTGACAGTCTCGACCAGCGGAAGACATGGCATGGCTATCTAAAAAAGGGAATTAGTTATCTAATGAGCTTACAGTGAAGAGGTTTCCAAGCAAAGTAGCAATCTCTTCAAGATGATGTGAACTTATTCTTGGGCAGCGGGCAGCTGCTATGATTTGGCCTAAAAACAAATTCATGATAGAAAAGGAATGATGAAGCAATATTAACAGAAAAGGAAGGCACGATGATATGTGATATGATGGAAAGGATGTGAAGTGGTAAAAATGACATTCAAAAATTATATGATACGAATAGGTGTACAAAAGGTGTGATAAGATAAAATATGTAAGTGACAAAATGGGACACACAAGAAATTAAGAAACAAATATGCAGCAAGCATTGAAGTGATGAATAAATAACGAAAATAAGAAGAAATGATAGAATGATGTTTGTATGTCAAAAGGCTTAGCAATGCATTGCAAAGATTGTAAAGATGAATACACTTTCAATGCTAAATCTGTGAATTCATGAAACCGTATGTGACCTTTAAAACTCGCTTCTTATATTCAGAGTGATGATACAGATGCATCTTCTTCTTGAAGCAAGTATTTCATAAATCGTAAACATGGAGAACAACCAGAAACATAGCTGTTGCTATGGGATGCTATGATGATTATCATTCTAATTTGAAGCCACGACAATACACCTGTTCAGCCTTCCCAGCCTCTTTTGCGAGTATGAGTCTGAAGCGAGTTTGTGGTGAAAAGTTCGTAACAGAAAAACAAGTCTGAATGAATTGTTTGAGAGTAAAAATTGCATTGATACATCAATGACAGGGGCGAGTTAGACTACCAAACATGATGATTACAAACGTATTCTTCTGTTTTGATATTACATTTAGTTACACGTAAAGATTATTCCCCCAATTATTGTTGATTCCACCTTACAATCTAGTTGTGCTTCAGTATTATATACTTAATAATTATTCGTTCCATCTTATAAACTCTAATGGCCGTCTCTCTTCACCTTTCACTGATGATCGAGTTTAGTAATTGCTCTGCCAATTTTATGCTCATTAAATTGGATTGTCTAACCAGAATCATCATTGATGCATCGATATCATTTTCGTGGTTTTTGATATGACTTTTTGTCATCAAATTAAAAATATTGCATATGAAACAACTGATGCGTTAAATGGACCTGATGCAATTCGATTAAAAATGCCTGATGCAATACGATTGAACATACCTGAAGCGTTTGGAAGGCAAAGGCTTCCTAGAATCGATGAGTGGCATTCGGGGTTGAAGGATAGTGTTACAAGCAGCTTCAAGGCATCCGACGCAGGGTCCTTCTTGAATAATTTAGAGTAGGAACTCAGAGAACTACGATCTGTTTTTGGCAACTGAAAATCAAATTGGAATTGAATGCTTTTTGGAAATACGATGAATTGCTAATCAGATAAATGCGATGAATTGCATAATGATAGAAGCAGCATCAGAAAGCTAAAACCTTAACGATGATATAGAATAGAAGATCAAGATGTGTTGTTAAAAGTTATCTGTCTAAGCTACAAAGGGCTTAAAAACTACTCAGCTAGAAGGAAGAATGAGCAGGGATTCGAGTGACTGATAGACTGATTCAAGGGTCGATTGATGGAATCATTGATCGATTGATTGATTGATTGGTTGATTGATTGATTGATTGATTGATTGAAATGAGAATGCTAGTGAATTTCCGATAGGACAATTTATTAATTCAATGATTGTTTGAAATGATTAGACTGGTTGAATGACAGATTGACAGATTTTTCAATTGATTTGATCATTGATTGAATAGGTGACGAAGAAGCTCAGCTGATTTATCATGAACCTGTAGTTTCGTTTAAATTGCTTTTAAGCAGCAGATCTTGAAACAGCAAATTGGAATGCAAGCAATTGGCAATTCCTAGGGAATGGTAATTTCTGATGGATGCTAAGAAGCGAAATAGCTTGCCTTTTCAGCGTTCAAACTGCTTCGAAGCTGTGAAATGCTTTCGGAATCACTGAGTGTAGCATCATCAGAAATGTCTTGACTTGATCCTGCTAAACTGTTTTCTGTTGAGCAAATTGCTTCTAGAGAACTGTTTTCTTCCTTTTTCGTACTCGTTCGTAGTCTTGAAAGATTATCTGCCACTCCGGATGGCATGCTTAATAAGCCCTCCTTCTGGGCAATGACATGTACGTTTAAATCAGAAAACTCTCCAGATCTGCTATTGCTATCATCATACTTAAAATCCTGGATCATGGATGGATGATAGTCATCATCCTCAAGGCACAGTGAATCTATTTCTACTTTAGTACTATCCAGCGAACATTCACTGTCGCTTGGCAAGTTCACTGCCTCATCAAGCATCTTCTTTCCATTTCGGAAATGTTCAAGAAATTCCTCTTCGTTTACTCGTCGTTCAAACTTTCGTAGATATTTATCACTGACTCGTTTTAAGTCGACAGTTTGATACGCTGTTACGTGATACTTCTCGTCTTTGTTCATGAATTCAACTTCAGAATCAAATGATTCTTGCTTCATTGTTTTGCTTGAACTCGATTTCGAACTCAACGTCCCTTCATCTGTTTGTGATCCTAAAAATTAACGAGAGAAATTAAAACCAAAGTGTAATCGCAGAAATCGAGTTTGATAGAAGATCTATTTCATAGAACGCAGCAAAAAATGGTCAACTTCTCAAAAGATACCAGCCATCAAATAAAAAAACAAATCAAGGGAAGTATTTCTGGTTCTATGCCCGTTGCTACTTATACCTTTCTCTCCTCCGCCGTCTTCCCTCAACATTCACATTGCTAAACACCTGCTATTTCCAACCACCATCTTCTCTTTATCTCGCGTTTTTCCATCCCCTCCTAGTCTTGTATCTCTTAAATATTTCACAAATATGCATTTTCATGTAATTATATCTTTCCATCGGTTGTCGGATTCCGTGCAATAAAGTTGAGTTCAGCACTCTAAGAGCGTTAGAGACCAACTTGCTAGAAAGTTGCCGTTCTTATTGTCACGGCATTGCAAATTTAGAAGGCACGTTAGATCCAGGTGGCAGGATGATTTTCAGAGGCAAGATTCTCGCACAACAATCCGATGGTCAGTGGTTAGAATCCATCCTTAGCTATCGCCGGCTTTCTGTAATTCCGGGCGTAGGAATCACGAGGTGTGGTCACATTGAGAGAAAAGACCTGGACACTACTCGTGACACATACTCATAATCGTCATCACCATAATCATAATCATTGTCATAATCATAGTAATCATCGTCATCTTAATCATCACCATCATTATCATCACAATCATCAAAATCATCTTAATAGTCATCACCACCATCATCTTAATCATCATCACCATCATCTTCATCATCATCACAATCATCTTAATCATCATCACCATCATCTTAATCATCATCACCATCAACTTAATCATCATCACCATCATCTTAATCATCATCACTACCATCTTAATCATCATCACCATCAACTTAATCATCACCACCATCAACTTAATCATCATCACTACCATCTTAATCATCATCACCATCATCATCACTATCATCACTATCATCATCACCATCATCACTATCATCATCATCATCATCACCATCATCATCACCATCATCACTATCATCATCACCATCATCACTATCATCATCATCATCATCACCATAATCTTAATCATCATCACCATCATCTTAATCATCATCACCATCATCTTCATCATCATCACAATCATCTTAATCATCATCACCATCAACTTAATCATCATCACCATCATTATCATCACCATCATCAAAATCCTCTTAATTGTCATCACCATCATCTTAATCATCATCACAATCATATTAATCATCATCACAATCATCTTAATCATCATCACCATCATCACTATCGTCATCACCATCATCACTGTCACCATCACCATCATCACTATCATCATCACCATCATCTTAATCATCATCACCATCATCACTATCATCATCATCATCATCACCATCATCTTAATCATCATCACCATCATCTTAATCATCATCACCTTCATCTTTATCATCATCACCATCATCTTAATCATCATCACCATCATCTTAATCATCATCACCATCATCTTAATCATCATCACCATCATCTTAATCATCATCACCATCATCTTAATCATCATCATCATCATCGTTTGGCTGATGCATCATCGGGCCTGGAGACGTAAGCCGTCCCCGGATCATTTCTCATTTCTCTTTACATTCCCTGTTATTGGCAGCTGAGATTATCTCCTTGAACCTCGAGGTAGTTGACCAGGTCCATTTGCCTATAGTAGTACTTCAAAGTTACTGGGTTGACAGTGGCAATACGGATTGTAGAATGTTGCCCGAAGACAGCTTCATCCTTTTATATTTAATCATCCATTGCTTGATACCAAATCCTGCATAAATCACACGTATCACACGTGTAGCAAACTCTAAAATCGACTTGAATAGAAAGTCTGCCAATCAGGATTCTCGTACCTGCTATGCGCATTGTGGCACATTCTTTGGAATCTATTTCTAAGAGGCACATGTCTCTAGTAAAAGTTTGAAGCCTTGCCTCTGGCATCTGCAATGCTCAAATTGAGTATTTCGTGCAGTTAACATTAAAAAGCATATTTCTCTTCAAACAATTGGAGCCCCGTCTGTGGCTTCTGCTATGCTTGAAATCAAGTGTGGTATGCAGTTTGTTTTGAGAAATACACCTTCCTATTAAATAAAGTTGGATTCCTAATTCTGGTTTTCACGTAAGTCGAGATAACACAGATTTGTAAAGGATTGAATGATTTGGAGTAGACAAACCTTGTACTTGTTCGTGTCGGTTGCAGCCGTCCTTCAGTGTGTCATCTTCATCTGTTCCATCATCAGGAATGCTTTGTAAACTGATTGAGTGTCTCTTGAATGAATTCGATCGATGCAGACCTCGCCTGCCTTGGTGCGATGGCAACAGGCTTTTACCGGATCGTAGACTGTTCGATCTAGATGAGCTGGACCCTGAGTCAGATCTGGATTTTGACAAATCCGTAGCGGTAAAAGCCTCACAGGCCGATTGGATTAAACGATTTTGCATCTCTTGCAGTTCCTGTTGTCAGACGAGGTTTCGAATCAGATTGAGTTTAAAAGACAGATGATAAAATCACGGAATTAATTTCAAAGCCTTACCGAAGAAAGCAAACCGTCATGAGCAGAATTAATTATGGTCATGATTTATCTCTATAGTGGAAATAACAGAAGTAATGTAATTGATGATAGTGAGAATGGATAACGCTAGTGGTTGGTTGGAGCATCGCACATCTCATGATGAAGATACAATCGGCGAAGAAGGCAAATGAAAACTGCTTCCTGAAATACGCTTCTCTAGGAAAAACAAGGGTGTTTTGTCTGTAGCTGTTACTATGCTTGAGTTTGAGTGGGAAACACGAATGAATCGAAGCTGGGTTCGATGAGATTTTCCAGCATTCAAACTGCATTCGAAATGAGGCGTTCTGCTTCCATATGACCACGTTATATTAAAACTATATTACATTGAATCGCACATTGCATTATAGTTGGATTGCATTACTTTGCAAGTGTGAAATCATCTTAGTTTGTTTTACTTGTGCAACAAGCTTCAATCAAAACTTTACATGACATTAAATCGATTCGTAGCTACTGATGATGGCTGAGATGAAGCAGAGCCATTTTTAAAGACAAATTTATTTATACTTCAAAAACCAACACAGGCCTGGATTGTG
Source organism: Pseudorhiza aurosa (assembly GCA_964026355.1). Taxonomy (NCBI): domain Eukaryota; kingdom Metazoa; phylum Cnidaria; class Scyphozoa; order Rhizostomeae; family Lychnorhizidae; genus Pseudorhiza; species Pseudorhiza aurosa. The sequence goes on from OZ032130.1 coordinate 6,095,002, forward strand.
GATGAAAGTGGGGATGAGACATGGGGTCCTTTCATATCCTTATCAAAGCCATGAGATACGACTGAATTGGAAAGGAAACAAAGGTTATGCAACCTTTGACCCTAGTCTGCCAATGTGACCTCTGATCAAAGAAGCCACAGTAAAGATTACAATAAAAAGCCACAACATAATGAGATGTTGATTAAGACCATTAGTAGAGAGAGGAAGGCCTTGATTTATGCTTAAATATTTAATGAAATGATTAAAAAATCTTAGTTATTCTATTAAATGTTGAAAAGATGATTGTTAGAAAATATGAAATATAATAACCTCAGTGACAATGACAGTAGATTTAATTATCTTAGGCTCATTAACGATGATCTGACTGATCAAAAAGAGGCAGTTGAGACGAAGACATTACTGGTGCACCGCTACTAAAAAATTCATTCTTCCTTCAGCCGAAATTCTCATCTCTTACTTGCGAGAAAAGAATGGCGGATTGATTGACATCAACTCCAAAATTTGCTAAAATTTCCAAATAAAAATAGATTATTAAACGACTTGCATTATTATCCCGAAAATGTAATCTAATTGACCCCTTTCTCTTGCATCTCATTCACCATTCAAAAATGAAAGGATGCGATAGGGTTGAAGTCATCACATTTGTTGATGATGATCACTGGCTGGCCTTCTCCAAGTGCCCAAAAGGTGTTGAGATTCCGGTTTTAGGATACTTGGAATTACGATCTGACGGCAGAATGAAAGTGAAAGCCACTTACTAGATGAAGATCGACAGGTCTTATCCCTTCTAGATCGTTATCTTCAATTCTTGCACCGTGCTCTACCAATATGAAAGAGACTTCGAGGCTCTGCAAATTCCCAGCACACATATGTAAAGGTGTTCGGCTGCAATAAAAGAGAGTAAATTACGCAAGAATCCATGACTAAATGCATTAAACCACAAAATTGATTGAGTGCTTTCTTTCAAAATAAAGTGCTTTTATAAATAATTTGTTATTGTATTGTATTGTATTTGATGTGTTATACTCAGCATTCAACAGTAAGTTTAAGAGGACTGCCAAGCTACAATCTCTCTCTTACTCTAACTCTTGCTCTTGCTCTCACATACTCTATCCCTTTTGAGTTTCTGTATCTAGCAGCTCTCTCTCTCTCTCTCTCTCTCTCTCTCTCTCTCTCTCTCTCTATCAGAGTCTCTCTGTCTCTCCTAGCATATATATTAATATATATATATATGTACATATATCTAGCATATATATATATCTCAGTATCTCTCTAAGAATCAACCAAATGGAATAAGAATCAAACGGACTTTTCTTGTTGAGGCCACATTAGATTCTTAATGACGATATTTTTACTTACAACAGACGATCTTTTGCTCGAACATTGGCGTGATGTTTCAAAAGCATTTTAGCGATAACCCTGTTCCCCTGTGCAGCTGCGCAGTGGAGAGGTGTTTGATCATCTGGACCTTCGCAGTTTGGATCAGCTCCTCTGAAAACAGAAACGTAACCTTAATAGGAAACACTTCATCATGCGGTATCTAAACAACAGCAACAACTAACCAACTATTTCTGCTCCTCATATTATCTAGTTCAAACTATATGTAGAAAGTAAACGACTTTTCCAGTAAAATAATCGAATTGGAGCTTTATGTTGGCCTTTACTTAGAAGTGCACCAGAAGACTGCCACAAAGGGGATCTTTATGTCCTTTCATAAAGGAATTTCAACATAGAGACCGAATTATATTAGAATTATCATAAAGCAAACCAGAACGAACCTTTCGAGTAAAAGATTGGTGATTTCAACTTGGTTTCGTAATGCAGCATAATGAAGCAACGACAGGCCGTTGGAATCTTTGCAATTCATAGATAAGCCACTATCAAGGAGTATCTCTATCTGGCGATGATTTCCGCTGTTCATGAAAAAAACAAGCAAGTGTTCATTTTCCGTGTTTATCATTTACCAAACCATGTTCTCCTGACTAGCCTTGACTGCGTCTACTGACAAGTATTGTATTTCTTCTTTCGACACATTTTAGACCTTACATCTCGAATGAAAGAGAAGTTGCATCTATCTCCTGTTGCTGATAGAGTCGATCTATCTATCTATCTACCTATCTATCTATCTATCTATCTATCTATCTATCTATCTATCTATCTATCTATCTATCTATCTATCTATCTATCTATCTATCTATCTATCTATCTATCTATCTATCTATCTATCTATGCCTATCTATGCCTATATATGCCTATCTATGCCTATCTATGCCTATATATGCCTATCTATGCCTATCTATGCCTATCTATCTATCTATCTATCTATCTATCTATCTATCTATCTATCTATCTATCTATCTATCTATCATTATTGTGCATTGACCTATAAAGAGGTATTTCGAGTCTGCCAATAATAGTGGAGCAATCACTGAATACCATCAAGTATCCAGCAAATGTCTTCGTGACAGTTTGGTTGGTCGTTTTCTTTTAATATTTATGGTTGGAAGCATTTAAATCTGCGAAAGGCAGATGATACGCTGGTTGATTTCTGCCCTACGAATCATATGGACAATTTGTACCTATAGATCTTCTCTCATTGCTCAAAGTTTTCATTGGAACCTGGTATCACAAGGTCATTGGCCATACACTTAAAAGGCTTCTAAATCACTCAAACCAAGACGTTCATGAATTTGTCATATTCCATCAAATTTTTGTCTATATGACAAAACAATCTCAGAAATTTTAGGGGATAGGTTTGGCAGTCTACTTGATGACACAAGCACTGCCTGCTTATTCCTCATGGATAAATTAGTGTTACATTTCAAAATTTCTCTTTGTGAAGAAGCAGAATCTTGCTACGCTATCAGTCGTATATGGCACCCCTGCGTGCCACCTTATTGAAGCATAATGTAATCTGCTGTCTATGGAAACTGCGTACTCAAATAAATCTCATAGAAATGCTTACCTTTCAATGTGTGTGACAGCAACAATAAATAAGTCATCAACTTTCTCTCCACTGCAGAAAACAAAGTGTCTTTAAAAACGTACTGCGATGAGCTAACTGTCACAATAGTATGAGAAATTTGATGGATAGAAATGCATGCAAAAAGGATTCAATAAGAATGCGCTTGATGCCAAAAGTAGACGAAAGTAGATTTCAATTGGATACTATAAACTGAATCAGATTTACAAAATAATATCGATGTATCCAAATTAAATTTATTTTAGAAGTAAAGAGCTTTTTCTGCAGATAACCCATATCACTTGACAAAAAATTTATACCCGTTCTGTGTGCGTTTTCTGAGAGATGTCCTTATCAAAGTAAGCTTGCAACCGAATGATCGACGTTGCAAATTCATCTAACCATTTTACTCATGAATTTGTTTGCCAGCTACCTCCACGTATACCCTTGCTATCTATTTCCACTTGATGTTTCAAATAATGATTTTTCAATATCTAATAAACTGTCGTATTTGCTGTATATTAAAACATTTTCCGGGCCTGATGACGATTTTTAACGCTTGATGTCCATATACAAGAATTTGAGAAAACGCGTAAACAAACATAAGACAATATTAGGGTACCAAGAATGCTAATATATCATGAATAACGAAGCTGATCTTAAAAGATCAAAATCTATCTATGAATTGCAAAAAATTATCTGAAACAAGATGAGATACTTGAAATTTTGATACATCAAGAATAATGATCAGATGTTAAAGGTGATAATAGATCAAGCAGATATTGACTATGATTTTTAAGATTAACTGCCGCAGTAACATTCTTGTCTTAATCTGACTTTAATTAGAAATAAAGGGAGCATTTTTTCTTGATTCTGTCCAATCAAACAAGCTTATTATAAAATGAATTTATAGTGGAAAATCCAACCTTCGGAAATCGTCATCCAAATAATTCCTATCCCTTCCCATACTGCTGATTCCTTCTTGAAGGTGGCTTCCGTCTTTGGGTAGATCGTTTTCGCTACTTTGCTCTCCATCTTGCTCTGAGTAAGCGACGTCCAAACTATTTGATCTGTTTTTCACAACATCTTTCGGCTGATTTTCAAAAGGATACGCTGGTTTCTTCGTAGTGTGTTCCCGATGGACAAAAACAGAAACAACCTATAAAACAGACATCGAAAACATATGAAACAAATATTACATTTATGAAGTAGATATTAAGCGTATGAAGCATATATTCAACCCATGAAACAGATATCAATTTAATGAAACAGATGTTAAACCTATGCAACAAATATTAAACGTATGAAACAAATATTAAAACTATAAAACAGATATTAAAACTATGAAGCATATATCAAACCTATGAAACAGATATCGAATGATATGTAATCAAATTCAACACCTCTGTATTTCATTCTATCTTAATCTCTAATGATATGCTGTATTTTCATGCACCTAATGGTACTAAACTGCATTTAATTGCAAAGAATTGCACCCTATTGCATTTAATTGCACTGAATTGCATTTGATTGCACCTTATTGCATTTGATTTCACGGTATTGGATTGCATCCAACTGCATTGTTCATCCATTGCAATAAGTTTTTTCATTGCAACTCCGTCATGCTTTTCTAAATTTTATCGAATGATGCATTATTAGATTGCATCCCATTTTTCCATTTGCATTCTGTTCTTTCCCATCGGTTTACATTGAATTACATTTTACATCCTTGCATCATCTTTCCTTGCATCAAATAATATTGTATTATTCCATTTTATGCTTGGAAACAAGTTAGACTATTGTAATTCATATTATTCTTTAATTGAATGTCTTTGTCAATTATTACTGGCAGTCACAGACAGTCAACTAAATGAAGTGTTAACCAAGTCCAATCTTGAAAAATAAACGAGAATAAACTCCTTAGGAAAAGAGAACAGAATGTAGCAAAGTTGGATCATAAAACTGAGCTAAAACTGCTTTCGTGCATGTAAAATAGGTCTTCCTATCTTTCGTGCTTTCCAACATTTTAAGTTCAAATGAGGAAAAGTTACAGAATGGAATAAAAAATTTTCTTATTGTTAAGAATAACGAAATCACGGGCAATTGATACTGTGTATATTAAATCCTTGGTTCTATCACACAATCCTTGGAAATCTCTTCAAACCCTACCGTTTTGTAAAAATCTTATACTCGCTTTAGCGAGTGATTTTCCTCTTGAATAGAAAGGAATCCAAATAGCCAATTAGTGCTTACAAACTTTAAATCTGCGTTAAACACCGGCTTAAAAGTCAATCTCCTAAGCTAAAGATTGATCAAAAAAATTTAAAAATAATAATCAGTAAAACCTATGAAAATATTTGCATACTTAGCAAAGACTTAGAGAGATTATTTTCAGGCAATAATACTGTACTTAAACAGAAAAAGTGAATTAGAGCCACGAAGCCTGGTGTGAGCGTCATAAGAGCATCTAATAATACTGATAATTTTTCTTGGAAACTCCATTTCATTGAAAATAGTAGAATTCTACAACCATACACCTCTCTGGTGACAGGAAGTGTACAACTGGCTATCCGCTTCGAATACAATATCAATACCTACGATGGTTAACAGAAATACGTGATACTAGAAAGAATAAAGGAATGAAATAGTTGAAAATCTAACCATTCCGGATTAGTCCAAGTTTTACTCCTTCGAAATAATACGTATTATTTGCACCGAGTAGCGATGCTAATGAATATTCTTTAGAATTAATTTTGAGAGCTTTTGTCTAAATTAAAATCATTAAGCATTGAAAGAAGTGAGTTGGAAGGTGAAGCAAATATTTCTACAGCATTTATCGAAATATTTACACATTTGATGTCGTAGTATGCAGAATGGAGGTCAGTTATGAGGGTTTCATACCTTGAAGCTTTGAACATCGACAACAATGATAATATGAAATATTTTAAGTCAGTAGCATGTAGCAATCTGTCTCAAAAAGAGGCAATTTTTTTTCAAAAGGGTCAACAGTTAAAATAAGGTTAAAGACTCAGCTTTAAAAGTTATGGCAATATTACATAAAACTTTTTCTGAAGCCCGTGAAAGGAGGCAGCGGCGTATTCAAATCAGTTCTTAACTTTGAGGTAAGATCCTGAACCATGCCGCTGGGAGATGGGATGGGCCATTACTTTACTTACCGTCCTTCAACATTAAGCTTTGTGATTGTTAAAGTTTCCCTGTTATATCAGTGGCTAGAGAACATTTAGAAGCAGGAGTCACCGTGTCTTAAACCCAGAATTTTCGGCACAGTAGACATATGCCGTCCCTCTTTATTCAAAATCTAAAAAGGCTGAGAATTCAATGTCATGGAGTGGGGCTCAATGTGTCAAGATAACAAGCATTTTTATATGAATCATTAAAAAAGCGGACGCTCTGCTTTCCTGAAAATTCAGAATAACAACCGAAATGCAACGCGGTAAATAGATACCTCATTTGCAGTTCCAGCATCGACTGCCTCTTCATTTGGCAATGACCCAGCAAGCACCTGCATGTGTGTTCCATGCTTACAACGACTTCCTAATGGAAGTGACAACGGCTTTTTCCTGGAAGTGCTTGTGTCATTATGGATTTTTGTCTTATCACGTGATCCTTCCGATTCTGTCCGATTTCGCTCCCTGTATTTTGATCCGTCCGAATCTGTCCTTATTCTGTCCGATGAGCACAATGATGACTCCTCCAAGAGGATTCTCTCCCTCTTCTCCTTCAAAAGTTTCCCGACTGACTTGAATGCCAGTGCAACTGAACGAACAATACTGGACGCCTGTAAACATTCAGAAATGAGTTTCAAAATCAAAGTATCTGAATATTGCTATCCAAACCATTCAATTCAATGCATCTTGACCTTTGAATTTTGAGAGGTCGTATGAACAACATTAGCGACCAAGATACGATTCCTTTGATTATTGTGAAGGCGGACTCAGAGTAATGTGGTGTGCCATAATTCTTATAAAAATTGATGATATCTATAAGCTTGTATAGGTAAATCGACTTTAAATCAAAATTGATTCAGAGCAAGTGAAATACTCTTTGTCAGATTCAACTGGAATTAGGGTGATCACAATGAAAACCCACCAAAAACATGCATGGCTTAATGCTCTGCAGATCCAGCCAATGGGAATGAGGAATGAGAAGCAGACAAAGCATCCCACTCAGAAGCAAATTCAAATGAAATCGAGACTAGGTTAAGATGAATGTAATTTAAAAACAGCTCAAGATTAGCGAAGAATGTCTTCCCTTGGTAATGATTAGTAACTTAATTCAAGCATTGACTGTAAGACACAACTCATTTGAAATGGAATCTATTTGCACGGCATACGATACCTATCTATACTTATTAATTACAGACGCAATGAGAGACTTTCAAGGTCACACGGGCTTAAACCCTCAGTACCTCCAAGCATACATGAAGCACGAGTTGCGGTAACATGAAGATGAACAACCAGGAAACTGTATGAGAAACATTCCGTTCTCCTCAGCGCTCTAAAACCTACTTACCAAATCATCAATGACACAAATCCTTAAATGATGTCACGCTATGAGAAAGGACCTGCACATTGCTCAACAAACACGGCTTCTTACTGTCCTAAAATCTACCTCATGATTCATGAATCGAGGGAATATTGAAATTGCGTCACAGCATAAGATGGGGCCAAGCCGCTGCTGGGTCAGCAAAACCCTTTTTAGTGCCGTAAGATTTAGTTTTGGATGCAAGTTAGAACACAATGAAACTAGCAACAGAAAATGCCAAATCAATACTTATTAGATTTGAATGCTTCGCAATACAGAATCAGAAAAAAGTCGCATTTCTTGAATCAACGTAAAAATCTGGACACCTCGCCTTGCTAGCGAGATGCAATTCGGAGCTTCGGTGTTTTCAGGTTGGGGGGGGGGGGTATTTCCTAGTCGCACATCTCTACTAGCATTACGCCAGGCACCCGTACACTGCTGAGTGGACAGATTGGGGGTATAGAAGCGGAAAGATCGTGGGGTGAATCCGGGACGTTCAGATCTGTGCTCTCACCACTCTGCATACCATCCTTATAAGGCAATGTCACCTTACCACTGCGCATACCGCCCATATAAGGACTCTGTCTTACATCATTTTTTCTTTGAGTTTTCGTCTATTACGCCACATTTGCTCGTCGTGTTCCAAAACGCTTTTAAACTGTTAAAGAATCTTTAGAGAATTCGGGCGGCTTTGATTTCAATACCCTCCGCAACCGTCCAAATCTCCGAGATTGAAAATTTCTTAACCAGATATCCTGTGCATTCGCAAGCTTCTCCATTCGGGAAGAGTTTTCAAAAGAACTCACGTGCGCATGGAAATTGGATCGTAGACGCATATCTCTCAACCGACCAGGAACTTGTTAGAATTTATCGATAAATGATTTCAAACTTGGCCGGAAAGCGATCAGACATTCCAATGGAGCGACTCAGCAATGTCGCTAACTATGATACAATGCGATTCATCTTTCATTTCAAACAAAAGACTCTTACTTAAGACTCTTATCCGTTAATCCCTTTTGTCGTGGCTATAAACATGGCGGCATTATAACACAACGGGAATCCTTAACCCTGTAATTTTGGTCTATTAACGGCAAGAGGCCCATGAATACGCTACAAATACTGTTTGATGGGGCAGGGAAGATTTAAACCAGAGCCTAGGCCTAGTATTTGTAGTTTCCTACCAATGCAGTGTCGCTAAACAGAGTGACATTCGTCTAAAAAAAGGCGTCCACATCTTGCCAAGGGCGAGGATATTATTTAATCGTTGCGCTACACAAACACTGTTTAAGACACGTAAGTGCATTTGTGTGAAGTTGAGTTCAGCAATAGATACCAGCAATGTGAATCACCTTGCTCTAAGGCGTAATCCTCAGGCACATTACGTTGAACAAAACTGTCCAATTCCATTCCTTGCTGAATTAATCCCTCATTCCCTTGCCCCTTTTATCTTCAAAATGGGCGACAGCCTTTGAGCTGCTTATGATTTCTCGAGCGAGAGTAGTGTATAAATAAGAATGAAACTACGTCATAAATAGATACTTGCATTTCAACTTTGATGTTTTTGTCCTTCTTTTTCACTTTTATATATATTTATTCATCCTTGTTTATAGATTGATATATTTACGCATCCAGAAACGTACTATAGGGCGAGCAACCCTTCATCTTTGGCTCATGGGACGCCCCCTCTCCCTCTCCCCTCTCCACCCAGCTCACCTGCGTTTACTAATCATCAATAGACTATTGGTTTACCTCAAAAGCATTAAGTTTCACCAGATTCTCATAAGTACTTGATGAGGTCATGGAAGGAATGAAGGTTGCATGAGATAGCAATCAAACTGTCACCAATTACATCTCAAAATTCTTGGGTGCCACCCTTTCGGCACATCAGGTTGAACAAACCTTGCTGTTACTTCTTTCTAATTATTTGGCATGTCGCTTGCTAGACAAAGTTGTTGGACAGCGCGAATTATGGAGACAATTTATAAATCAATTTCTGTTTTGAGGTGGAGTCAGCAACATAAATAGTTAATCGAAGAGGAATTTTCTGATACTAAGCACTAAGCACATTGCTATGGTTCGGCTGAACATTAAATAGCAATTTTAGACCCACAAGAGAAATTCCAGCAATTGCAAAATGGAGAAGTACCGTGTACTTCCTTCATTTTGTTAACCATCCATTGACGATATGTGACAATCACACTCGAAACTACAAAAGCTCAAAACCAAAGCCGTTCTGCGGCTACAGGACAGGCAATCGAGTTGGTTTCTCGAGAGGAAGATTTATGAAAGAGGTCAGGAAGTTCAACTCCAGCAAGTTCTTTTTCTCAGTACCATTTATAGACTTGTAACTTATCTACCAAAAGTTCCTTTCCGGAACCCCCGTGTTGAGCGCAAAAACGAGGCCACAATTTCAGCAACATTTCAAAGAGCTGGATCACCTGTTCATCTACGTAGAACGTTTTCCTGGCACAACACGAGTCTGAGTGGTTGGACAAAAGCGTGCGTGATTCTGTAGCTATGGTTACATGCTATTCAGTCAATTGATTTAAATGCTCTTCTCCGAACGGAAGAATCGCAATGATGCAATGAGGAAAATATACTCCTTCTTGTAAGCATCTTTGACAGAAAACTGAGACTTGTCTGCAGCAATTTATTGGTCAATTATAACGATGTGTCGTTGACCATCTGATGCTGCATTTACACTGTACCGGATCACTTTCGATCGGATACAAAAGTGTGCCTTTTCCCTCGCGCTTACACTATACCGGTACAGTTTCGGAGCAGTTCAGGTATGGAACTGTTCCTCTTTCCTAGCAGGTACAAAGCTGTACCTGAAAGTAGGTACAAAGTTGTACCGGATCACTTTATGTAGTGTAAACGCATGGCAGATCCGTAACAATTCTTAATCGGATCATAAAGTGATCTGGTACAGTGTAAACGCAGCCTAACCTAGCTGCCACTGCCATTTACGATACGCATAAGAGAGGAGTAGATGGCATAGTGGTTGAAGCAAGTGTCTGCTATGCCGAAGGCATTCGGGTCGATCCCCGTTTTTGCATGTTCCTCGTCACCCTCTATTTGTCCAATGATTAGGCAACTGGCGTAGAATGGGGGATAAAGAGTGACGAGGAATGAATCTAATATAAGAATTTAATAATGATAATCACTTTATTTTAGGTTGGCTTTTCGTCTATCCAACTAATCAGCTAACAATTAACGCCAACCAAAAGTTAAATACAGGTCAATTATGACTAATTTATAATCATAAAACCCTAAATTTTGAATAGATGGCTTGCACAATCTACAGCTGCACTTAAAGTTGTAGCTTTTAATGGCTCTTTTGAAGCTATTCAATGTCTGGGATTCTTTTAAGGAAGATGGCATTGTATGCCATATCTTCGCTCCAAGAAAACGTGCATTTTCAATGCCATAACCTGTTGTGTTTGCTTTTGGTGCCAAAATATTGCTGCCACTACGAAGGGTGTATGGAGTATCTTTCTCCACAAAGATTTGATTCATGAAACTTGAATTGAGATTCCTTTGAGTTTTGAAAATTTCAGTAGCAAGCAACTGTAAGTTTTTGTGGTGAATGGACACTGTGTTTACTTTCGTAAATAATTCCTTGGAATTTGAACAACTATCTTTGTTTGCGATTCTCAAAGCTCTCTCGTGGATTTTGTTTATTTTCTTATTAACCGACCTATCATGAAACATCCAAACAAGTAGACAGTAGCTAAACTGAGAAACAACGAAGGCATTCATCATAACCCTCAGTTTCTCAACATCCACATAATTTGGATTACGTGCAAGTGCATGCAGCTTCTGTCCAGCTATTTTACAAAGCTTGTTTACGTGTATGCGACTGGAAGGAAGGAAGAAAACATCTATGTGGAACCGTTCAAAACTGGAACTTGGAATGTCAGAGAACTAAAAGAATACGGAAAGCTAAATACGGTTTGCAATGAGATGAAAAGGTGCAATACCCGAATACTAGACATATCAGAAACTAATTGGAAAGGGCAAGGGAGTTTCAAAACACAAAAAGAAAATCTGGTACTATTTTCTGGAACAGAGGAAAACTATAGTCATGGTGTCGCTGTCATTTGAAGTAAGGACCGCGTTAATAGGGTATAGTCCCATTAATGACAGAATAATTAAAGTTAGATTACATGCTAATCCCTACAATATATCCATTATACAGTGCTATGACCCAACGAGCATTGCAAGTGACGAGGAAATTGACGCATTTTATGATGCTCTGCAAGAGACCTTGGATCCCCTACCCAATAGAGACGTCAAATTCATCATGGGCGACTGAATACCAAAGTAGGAAAAGTGGGTGTAAGCAGTGCATCTTGTGACTTTTTTGATCTTGGTATTCTAAACGAACGCGGAGGAAAATTAGTCGAATTCTGCGATCCAAACAACCTCGTGATTAGAAATACATTACTTCAGCACCACCCCAGACATTTTACACTTGGCAGTCACCGGACCTGAAAACACGAAATCAAATTGATGACATCATGTGCAATCGGAAATGGATAAGCAGCGTGAAAGACGCGAAAACAAGGCCAGGCGCTGATTGCAACAGCAACCATAAGCTTCTCAACGTGGTCATGAAGTTAAAACTGAAGAAAATGACAAAGTCCCCTCATCCTACGATGCTTGACTACAAAACACTAAGCGATGATTTCAGAGTAGATGTTAGCAATAGATTTTAAGCACTGCTTAACTGTGATACAGACAGCAAAACACCCAATGAACTCTGGGAAGATGGGAAGGAAGTACTTTTATCTGTGGCTAAGAATAAAATTAGCAGAAAGATAAAGAAAAAGCAGAATTGGATATCGGATGAAACAATTAGACAAGTGAAAATAAGAAGGGAAATGAAAGCTAACGGTGTCGACACTCCAGCCGAAAACGCAGCATACCGTTTTGCAAAACGCTAAAGTTCAGCGAATGATGAGGAATGACGAGGATAATTTTATACTGGAACAATGCAGGAAAGTGGAAGAAAACTACATCACGAACTCCACAAAAGACCTATATCAAGCACTGAAAAATATTACGAAGAAATACAAGCCCACCAATGATACAATAAAATCGGAAGGCGGCAGTGTCCTATGTGATGGAAAATACGTCAAAGAGAGATGGAAGGAGTACTGAGGTCAACTCGACGCTAAAAGGCACAACATCATGAATTTAAACATTGTGAAACAACAACAATGGAACCGGAACCACTACTAAGTGAAGTACAGAATGCTATTCGGGTGTTAAAGCTTGGTAAGAGTGCCGGTACAGATGCTGTTACCGCCGAACTCATAAAAAGCGCCGGAGAAAAGGGAGAGATTTTCCCTATTCCCAAAAAAGGTGACACACTTCAATGCAGCAAAAATAGAACCATTGCTTTAATAAGTCACAACAGCAAAATACTCCTCAGAATCATTGCCAATAGAATGGAGGAAAAGCTTAACATAGAAATAGCAGAACAGGCGGGCTTCAAACAAAGCACTGGAACACGCAATCAAATCCTGACATTAAAGATGGTCATTGAAAAGAGCAGGGAAAACTCAAAAGACTTATACCTTTGTTTTATTGACTACACAAAAGCATTCGACATGGTCATTCACGAATTGTTATGGAAGGATATGCAAAGCATGGGGTTCCCGGAACACATAATTCTGCTACTAAAATCAATGTACGATGAATAAAAAGCCTCGGTGCGTACAAGCTATGGGGCCTCACTGAATGGTTCGACATTGACCAAGGTGTCCAACCGGGATGGAATTTAGTCACCATACCTCTCTGCTCTGAAATGATAATGGGGAGTGGAGTGAATGGATATGAAGGAGATGTGAAAGGTGGTGGTAAGGTAGTCACAAATCTCCGATATGCTGACGATGTGGTTTTGATTGCAAGTACACTACCAAAGCTTCAGGAACTTGTTGATAGGGGAAACGAAGAAAGTAAGAAGCATGGACTGTCTCTTAATGCTGGAAAGACTAAGGTTAGGAAAGTACTCAGACAAGCTGCAGACGATGAGGATGATCAGCATATTCGGATAAATGGAACAGAAATCAAAAACGTTACACAATTCACTTACCTGGGTGCCACATTCACTAACACTTATGACGATACTCCAGAGATAAAAAGAAGAATCGCGATAGCGTAACAAGCTGCAATATCACTAACCAACATATGGAGAGATCGGCACATGGCGCTCAAAACAAAGAAAACATTGCTATCCTCATTGGTGTCTTCAATCGCTGGCTATGGAGCTGAATGCTGGACAATGAAAGAGTCTGAAAAGAAACGCCTTGAAAGTTTTGAGCTTTGGTGTTACCGAAGGCTGTTGAGAATAAGCTGGACATCTAGGACCACAAACGTGGAGGTGTTACAAAGAATACAGCCTGAAGCTTGTATATTGGATACTGTCTATCGTAGGAAGTCAAGTTTAGTCGATCACATCATTAGAGAAGGAGGAGAACTCAGCAGGACCCTCCTACTGGGTACAGTATATGGTCCTAGAGGAAGAGGCCCGCCCAAGACACGTGTTATAGACGAAATTACAAAAGCATGTGGGGGTACTCATGCAATGATACAGCAAGCTAAAGACAGAAGAGTTTGTCGACGATTCGTGAAAGAGGCCATGGCGATTCCAAATCAAGTCAACCGTTCATGATGATGATGATGTGTTTACGTGGGTCATAAAATTTAGGCTCTTATCCAGCGCTACACCTATAAATTTTTCTGCAACAGACTCTGTTATTTTAGTTGCACCAATCTGCACTGATACGTCAGTGTTTTTCTCCCAAAAATCAAAAGATGAAATTTTTCGGGGTTCAGTTTCATACTGTTATCAAAAATCCACTTAGAGAGCTTCTGAGCATCTGTTTCAAGGCTAGATACCATATGTTCTAGTTCATGACCGAACACATAGATAGTCGTGTCATCAGCATAATTACAAATCTCCGTCTCTTTCACCAAAAGGAAAAGGTAATTCATAACTACATTAAATAAGAGGGGCCCCAGGTCAGAACCCTGCGGGACACCCTTAATTGATTCCTGCCAGGACCTATTGATCTTGACTTGCTGTTTCCTATTCGAAAGATAGTCATGAACCAGTTTTAGGGCAGATCTACTGAAACCGTAAGCTTCAAGCTTTGCAATGAATAGTTCATGATTTAGACAATCAAACGCCTTCGAAAGGTCCATTAGAATTGCTCCTGCGAACCCTTTCACATCTAGGAAAGATCTGCATTTTTCAATCAATCTAAGGAGTGCATGTTGGGTGCTATAGCCTTCACGATACGCACAAAGATAAGGAAACAGCATATTTTCTATGTAATGAGCAATTTGACCTGAGAATATTCTTTCGTAAATTTTCGTAAAATTTCGTTAAGCCGGTAAGACTGTTATAGGCATGTGATTCTTTTTGCAAAGGCATCACCATTCTTAAAGAGGGATGTAATGTCTCTCTTCTTTAATTCTTTTGGAAACTTGCCTGTATCTGTACTCTCGTTAGTGAAGAGTTGAAGTAATGGGGCAAATAAAGGAGAATTTTCAGTTAGTATTTTCACAGGCATGTTTCCAAAAGGAGAAGCTTTAGTCGGGTATACGTCCTTAAGCTGATACAATATATCTTTCCAAGAAACTTGCTGGGAAGCAAAGTTCTCACCGATAGTTACCCTCTGCTTTACCAGTTGTATACTTGGATGGCATTTGTACAATTTACGGCAACATCTATACGGTCACGAAATTTATTTGTTTCTATCAAATTCTCCTCTACCTCTGAAATTTCTAGGCTTGCAATTATGTTGACGAAGTAATCGTTCAGGATTTTGGCAACTTTCTTATCATCAGAGATCAGTTCTTCACCTTCAAGCAAGGTAATGTTTCCAGGGGTTGGAATTTTATTTGAAAAAGAGGCTCTACCGTTTCCAAAACTTTCTGTTATCTGAAATATCTGTCAAGTTGAGATTTCCATAGTAATCAACCTTCGCTCTTCGCAATATCTTTGTACATGTGTTGCGCTGCTTTTTGAAAGCATTCCATTTCTCTTGCGTTATACATTTGTTATACATGTTACGTAATCTTGTTCTCAACAAAATTGCCTTGCTCAAGGCTTTTGTCATAAAAGGACCATCATTTGCCCGAACAGATTCCTTCTCGAGGGGAACGTGCTTATTAAGAACCTTTTCAACCGTAGCATTGAAATGTTCATAAGTGGCTCCATCTCTGCAACATCTGCTTAATTCGTCACGTAGGTTACTCCTAAATTTTACAGGATCAAATTTGCTATAGTCACGGCAATTTGTCATTTTGGGACCTCTCTTTACAAATCCACTCTTTAGAACCGTTGATACCATAAGATGAAAATCGGATAATTCTGTTTCAGTAGTTAACGTATTGGAGAAACATCTTTTTCTGTTCGTCAATATCAAATCAATTGTGCTAGGATTAGTATCTGACTTAAAGCAAGTTGCTGTTTTGACCAGATTTTTTAGGCCATAGGCATCCAAGAAATTTCTGATCTCCTGCTCGGTTTCCTCATTATGGAAATCGCCAAGAATTAAAAAATGTTCATAGTTATCACTTAGATAATCCATAGCTTTAGATGGATAACCATACCACCTCATCATGCCGTGGCCTGGGATGATACCTTTCTAAGACCGACAGGGTGTGCCCCGACACGTGTTTCATGTATAAGACGTTCCATTGCTTTTTCTGACTGAGCAGCAACAGCAAGAACTTCATCACTAGAATGGATATTGGGAACAGTGCTAAGTCAATTTAATCACTTGATACAAGGGTTTCTTTTACTGTCATTTGACTGCACCAATTGGCTCCGTTTAAGCGCCTCTCAGACTAAAGTGTCTCAAAAGCAGCGAATGCAGAGATATGCGGGTGGACTACTGGAAAAGCAGTATGAATTGAACTTAAACCTGCATTCCATGTCTAGCCCCCATGCCAGCGACGTGTGGGGCCATATAAAAAGTTCCTGCTTGTTTTTCATGTTTTTATAAGCACCCGGAGGTAGATTTAGGACACTAAGAAGCTGTACTTGTCGAGCAGTGTCTTGGTCCCTTCTAATAATGTTACGTTCTTTCAAGATTCACATGATTAATGAATCATGAGGTAGATTTCAGGGCATTAAGAAGCTATGCTTATCACACAGTGTCTTGGTCTTTCCCTCTCGACCGATTGATCAACACTGCGTGATTCCTTGGCTAGGAATCAGAGAGAGCGAACGATTTCCTCATTCTAAGTGACAGTTAAGCGTGCAGTCCCGAACTACAGATGATTCACGTGACATGACTGACTGCTCAGCCGTCCAATCATAGGGATGCCTGCTGATTGGAGATGAAGAGGCTTGGCTGAAATCCCATGTGCAACTCATCAGTCTAGGGCGCTTCAAGGCAAGAAGGAATAAGAGGAGAAAGGATGTCGTAGCTGATGGATTTCTATGCATGCGAGAATTGCAAATCTATTTTATATAAGAGGTTGGTCAGATGGAGCAAAATCCTCAATGGATATAATAAAAATAACTGAAGGAGAAAAGCCACATCGATGCCCCTCCTTTGCTCTAGTTAAGATATCACTGTCCTAATCCAGATTTTGTAAGGAAGTTGGTTTCATCGCTAATTTTGTTAATTTCATTTGGAATGCTATCTCGTATCGTGAACCAATGTTTAGCCTATCACATTACTTGCTTCAGAGATCAGAATCAAACGTAGACAAATGATCTAAAATTAGGGTTTAATATGGTTACGTTCGGCAGAAATTGTAAGGAAAAACAAGCGCTCCCGAAAGGTGCGTTCTAGAAGGACAAGGTTAGTTGGAAACTGTGTCCGTTGATTACAGGCGGGGGGGGGACTTGATAGTTGATTTGAAATATGCATACACAGATAGAGGTATTAAGGTGGCGTGTGATAGATGCAGTTGGTTGGTGGGAATGATGGTGACGTAGCTCGTTTGTCATTTCTCATCAGACCATTAATAAGGTTAGGAAGACCAACACCTTGACAAATTCAATTAAAAATCTTCAACTTATTGAACTTAAAGGCATATAACACTAACGTCTAAGCTTTGCTTAGTTATTGATAAAATGACCAATTCCCTTCTGAGATTACTGAGTTAGAAGAGCGCCTCATTAGAGAGCAAATCTTGATCACAGATCGATTGCACTGGCAATGGAAGGAGCCCAATCCAGCAGTCAGGACTTCAAGATGGCTTAAGAGAGTGCTGTCAAACCGAGAGCAATGTTCTGGGTACGATTAAAGAGGTACAGACTACGATAAATGAGCAGTGGCCGTTGGATACAGCTGAGGGAAGCTTATTGGCACAGAAGAGAAAAGTTGCATGACTCAATTCGTTGTACATGTTTCGTTTTTGTACATGTTTCGTTTTGAATCAAGTTGTTGACGTTTAGTTTGAGAATAAAATTCAACTATTGGTAAATCAACTATTGGTGCTTTTCAATCTTCAAATCTTCTTTCATTTCCTTCTTCTTCTGCTGGCTTTAGTTCCGTTGAAGTGAGGCTACTGTTGCGACGGAGAGCTTATCTGGATCCACATTTTGCATAGGCTAATATGAGGGGGCAGCCCCACTTTAAAGTTAGACGCCCTTCCCGTTGCGAATCTTCCCCATTCATCTCTGCCTGCAACCACCATTTGGAAGGCATCTGATGCATAACTGTTAGCACGGCTTAGTCCCCCTTGTTTAGTAATGCCGGCCTTTCTCTATTCATCGCTGACAGGACAAAGCGATTGGAGTTGCTTTGGGGTTGCATGGATGCAACCTAGACTGCTATCAACTTTGAAACTTTTTGGAAACTTAAAGAATAGTGAGTGAATGGAGGATGGCGAATTGGGTAACAGAAGCCCACTTTTGATGGTTCACGCTATATATGACATTAAATATCAAATATTATGTTATTATTCTTTAAAAGAAGAAAGTAGATCTCAGCCATTGGTTGTTGTCTATTTCCTTATTCACAAGCCAGACAGAATTGATAACTTAAGATTTGCCAATGATTGTGCCGTGTAATCTAAACTTGTACTCTAACCGTCTCCCAAGCAAAGAGAGAGAAGAGAGAGTGGCTCAGCAGTCGAAGCTTCTGTAGAGGGAAACTAATTTCCATCAAGAAATTATGAGCTTGTCTGAAAGATTACGTAGTAATATATTTCTTAAATCTAAGGGGAACATATCGAACTGAAAAACTCGCTTTCTGACGTCTTTCTGAGAGACTTTGGTAAATTGAGATGAAGTCTCTCTGTTCGTTAGGTTTGGTAAAGCGTTCTATTGAATTTGAAGACTTTTATTTCACATGAAAGACTTTCTAACTAAACAAAACCACTAAAGAAACAGCAAAATTAACGATTAAAGCTTCTCGTGGAATGGAATGAATTTTTCAATCAATTTGAGAGTTTTCTAATATGCAAAATCACATCACAATGCAAAATGCGCTCATATCTCAAATTGGAAGTAAAGCCGTATGAAAAGCATTCCAGTTCAATTGCAAGCTGCATCCCATACTCAATTACGGGCGTAGCAGAAACCAGAGACAGGGCTCTGAGTTTTCTTTAGGGCAGTAAACATTATGAAAAGGTTTCCCGTTGCCTTCATCGCCAATAGTGCTTTTATTGTGACACGTGCTGGATTGGAGTTTGCAGCCCCTGTGTCATGAACCATTACACCGCGGCACCACCCAATCACAATCGAGCATTTCACTTTGGACGCCTCTCTGTATTTCAAGGGCAAAGCATTTTTGTTCCGCGTGGCATTAAGGGTACACTATGTCCCGCAGAAATATTACGTGCCAGAAGTTTAAGGCCACAGTCGAGTCAAGGCAAAGACTTATAATCCGGTGCATGCTGCCTCCTCGCTTAGCAATCAACACTTCGGGAAATAGAATGGAAGCTGAAGACACAATGCTACCAAATTTCAGCCAAAAACACTAGAGCATTTACCTTGCTTACGGACGCAAGGGTGGCTTACGGACGCAAGGGTGGCTTACGGATGCAAGGGTGGCTTACGGACGCAAGGGTGGCTTACGGATGCAAGGGTGGCTTACGGATGCAAGGGTGGCTTACGGACGCAAGGGTGGCTTACGGATGCAAGGGTGGCTTACGAACGCAAGGGTGGCTTGGGGGGTCAATGAAAGGGGGCCTCCCACTGTTGACCCCTGTAATTGCCTGCACCGAACAGGGAACTAAGTATTTTATCATCCTCTCTCGCTATGCTATGCATGTTAGACGTGGCGAAAGAGACACGATTATTTCTTTTTTGCAGAACTCTGTGGCCCAAAAGCTAAAGAAGTGGAGATGGGGTCGCCATCTGCATCGAAGCGATGAGGGATGGAACTTTGACGCCTAAATCTTGGCAGAAGGAAAACCATTTGTACGTGAAACTAGATGTTTTAGACGCGAGAAGAAGTACGCTGGGTGATCCTGTTAATAGGAACTTTTTATTAGATGGCACTTGTATTAAAGTCTATCGCACCAGTTATCGAATTCACTTGACCAAAATTGCTTAAATAGCTTCGAATAATGAAAGAAGCGCTTTCTGATGATCTGCATGATTAAACAGTCATTTACACCGCTATTTGTGAGAAGATAGGATGCATCTTAAGGTCAGAGCGGGGGGATACTCCCTACCTACTTGCAAATTACTCAAGTAAGTTATGAGATGTTTCAACTTTGCATCTATTAAACCAGCAGTTACGTCAGATTATCTGTCATCGATCAAGCGAGAAACTTGCAGAGCATTCTTGATCAATTTCCGACATCTCAATCTAAGTGTTATCCGAATCTTGTCCCTGTTCATGCACTGTTATCCGTTCATTGATTGCATGACAGTAAAGCCAATCAACTTACGAACAAGGCTGATAAAGCGAATTATATTGATTTCAAAAGCAGAGCGTGCACTTATAAGACATGCCTTGTATACGCTGGCTTTGTGTTTACGTTAAGGGTGGTCGTGAGAATCGCCTGCTTTGCAACGAGGGCCTTCAGATGAATCTCAAACACTACTGATGCAATACATTGCAGCAGGCAATTGGAGATGTTATCATATGAAAAAGTGCTCTCTAGGTGCAAACACGAGCAATTTCACAGGAGTGTGGAAGACCTTTAGAGTGATTTGCTAGCAATCAAGAGAAGAACTATTTCTAACCGAGTTAGGATTACGTCGAGAAGAAGGGCTGATGCTTAGAAATAAATTGAGTTTTAAGACGCATGCGGATCTCATGTGACGTCATCAAATTTCAAGTGAGCAGAAAAGAAATGAAATAATAAAGAAGCAGCTTCAAAAATCATTCTATGGATAAATCAACTAATCATTCAATCGGTTGGTCAATCAATCAATCAATCGATCGGCTTAATCATTGTTTTGTTGATTTATTGAATCATTTTCATGGATCAATTATTGCATTGATTAGTGAATAATGAATCAATTAATTAATCAATCAATCAATTGATTAATCAATCAATTAATCAATTGATCGACCAATGGATCAATTACTCAAGTCGTGTCAATGCCATTGCACAAATAAAAGTATCATTGCTTCAATCAGTTGCTGGAAATTGGGTGAATAAAGAAGAGAATTCAAGATTTACGGCTTGTTTTCATTGCTTTAAATGGAAAATAGCATTAAAAAGAGCCACTGGGTTAAGAAATGATCTTCAATTGGAGCAGATGTAGCAAATAGCAAATGAGGTAAGGCTTAGGCCAACAGCGAAGAATCGTCATTTGGAGGTGGTATCGTGAAAATGGTTCGACAAAGACTTGCTTTAACGTAATCTGCTAATTTCATTTTCTAGCAAATACACCTTAGGTCTTTCCCTCTTCAAATGTATGAAAGCTGTCTCCATTTTTCTCAAGATTCTTTACCCAAGTTTTCCTAGAGACAGGGCTTTCTCAGATTGCTGTCCTCTCCAATGGGGCTTTCAACGTCAGCCGTGCAAGACTCAAGCCCACAAATCCTGGGCATTTGATTGAACGTTATAACAGATAACAGGCTTGATAATAACGGCGGGCAAACAGCAGGGTAGGGCCTATTACAGCGGGACGGTGGACAAATTATGACAGTGATGCAAAACGACGGTTGGCGGTACAGAATGATGACGAATGATGAGTCCCGTCTATGACGTAGCCTCTGATGTCGAAAAACTGTGGGATGGCAGGGGACAGGGTGAGGTTAAGTTGTGGATGCTACCCGCCGTATAATAGTTCATGAAAACGCAAAGTGCTTGACGCCATACTAATAATTATAGGATAGAAATAATGATGATCATAATGAAAATAATGAGTAATATTTAACATGATGACTTGGTGAGAATTAAAAGTATCGTAATTGATCGAAGATGTGTGATAGTTACATGATGGCTTAGTGGCAAAGTGACTAGGTGATAGCGTACATCGATAGCGTACTCTGATCGTCGAAGAGTCTTGGCTTAAAGGGGTAAAACAAGGAAAAGAACGAAATGAAGACAAGTCTTGGTGAAATTCTTTCAATGTGAAAGATTAATTTTTTTCATCAATCTGAAGTCAAATGATTCAATGATGCCACAATTTTCATATCTATCAAATCAGACAGCAATGACCTATCTACTGTAAGTAGTTATCAATATCTCAATTGATGAATATTCTCTAAAAACTTATGACTCATTATGAATCATAGGAATCTTCCAATGACATCACACGATGAGAGAGTCAGTATACTGCTGGATGACTATAGCTGCTCAGTGTCCTAAAATTCTACCTTACGATTCATGAGTCAAAGGAATCTTGACATGACGTAACATTATTAGAAGGGTTTGGTATACTCCTGAGTAAGCATGGCTTCTCGGTGTCCCGAAATCTTATTTCGGATGTCCGGTAAAAAGGATGAGCTGCAAGACGTTACTTTGATTTTGATTTCAGACAGGCAAAGTTGCTTTTCATACCTTCGAAACAGGTCTTAATTTAACAGCCAAAAACACACGCTCTGAGCAGGTTGATGATAAAACAGATTAAGAAACCTCTGTTCTAAGGATGGTTTGAGAAGAATATGATTGGCTTACTTAAAAATGTTGGATATTGATCTGTGAATCCGAGGTTGACTCACAAACAGCTGCAAAGAATCTCAAAAACACGACATTGGCTGCATTTCACAAGGTTTTCACTACTTCGTCCATAAATAGAATGCAATTGCAAACCGCATGCAAGAAACAGGTGCAAAGTTGTTTACGAGCTGAAACTTTCTCAAAACTTAAGTGTGAAGTAGCAGAGTTAAGCATCGGCATTACATTTGAATCGCGAGAGTGATACGTTTGACGAATCGCAACCAACTTCGCTTACATACCAACCAACAACCATATACCACCAGATTTCTAACCATTTTCAGCATAGGTGTATATAAAGCAGTTGTCACCATGTATTGGTCATGTATTGGTCATTAATTCTTGCCCCCATTCTATCACTCCAGTCCCTTTCGTACAGTAACCCACTTTGTCTGAGTTCAAGCAATATATCAAATTGCGGAATGAAAATGTTTACAAATGCAGCTTACGTAAATTTTTGATACAAAGTGTAGGATTCTTGTAAATAAGAATATTGTATCATTAACTGCAATTATCATAGTTAGATTTATTTAACGTGTATTATTTTTTGTAAGTAAGTTGAAATAATTTTGTAGAAGACGTAGGCCTTATTCACCTGAAGTATACTATTATTCTTGGAAGCCAGCGTTAAATCAATTGAACATAACAAAGCATAAAATTTGAAAGATATAATAGATTAAATGGTGCATTGTAGCAATCAAAATAGCTTCTGCATCTAAAAGAAATTTAGCATGATGTAGCAGGAGGTAGCTAATTGTAGCGTGGTGTAGCATCTTTAAGCAGGATGACGTCTCATTATGTAATATGGTGTAGATTGGTTTAGTATAGTACATCACAGAGTAGTACAATATTAGTGCTTGGTAGTATAGTATAGTATGTTATAGCATATCATAGTATAGTAACGTATAACACAGTAGAGTACAGCAAAGTTTGGCATAGTTAAGCAGAGAAGAGCGTGATATACTATGAGGCTGCACAAGCCAACGTAACAAATGCCAAAATCTGCAAAGACGCCTTGTAAGACTTCAAACACGACAAGGCAGCAAGAGGAGACAGTAAAGACGCAAGAAAAAGGTCATTGAAGCTAGAATCCTTCCCAAGTTATAAATGTGAATACGGACTAAGGTCCCTATAATTTGCGGTCAAGTTCGTTATCCTCGTATCATCGTAACTAAAATTCATGGCATAACTGCAGCATTGATAGCACTCATAAACTACGTCATTGTATAGTCCGAAGCATGAAAGCATGCGAATATAATGAGAGTCATTCCGAGCATACAGAAAATATGTTTCACTAAGTGCAACTAAACAACCCAACTTTCTGTTGAAACGAGAAGAGTAGCAAACTCTCTGTAATTCTTGAAGGAACAAAAATCAATAGGTGTTGTCACATGAAAAGGAGTTCCAAAGGCAATGTTCGTTAAGCAAAACTTCTCGGAGTCCCTGAGAACCATGACTCAGGTGAATCTTGATATGATACAGCCGATTAAGCATTGGTTCTTACTGCCCTAAAAGCTACCTGGAGATATTAGTAAGATAGTAGGAAATACCCGAAGAGAGAGTGGATATAGCAAAAGATCATCCACGTCTTATCTATGACAGAGATATGATGACTGCGCCTAGGTAAAAATAGAAAATCAGACCACGAAGAGGGAGAGGTCAAAAATTAGCACACGAGGCAAATGCCAAAGGAGGTCGAGTTTTGGTGCAGTTTGAAGCATGTCATCCATCAGGGTGTCATCCATCAGGGTGTCATCCATCAGGGTGTCATCAATCAGGGTGTCATCCATCAGGGTGTCATCCATCATGTGGACAGTATGAAGGGTTTGGTAACATCAAAAATCCCAAATTCAGTCATTTTGTATGTACAGTAAAGGAAATTCCCTAAGATGTGGATTTCAGCTGGATGAATAAAATTCCAGGCTCACCTGTCATAGCTCAATCACGAAGACGAGTTGTTTGTAATGTGAAATGAGCAAATGAAGAATGAATGGCTTGACTTTCGATTGCACCTGTTCAGTGGACCGAATTGGAAACACTCGCAGAGTACAAAGCTTTTGCATTGTCGAGCAGGCTATTTGCATTGTGGTAAGGGATCTTCTAATTTGAAGGTCGGGGATTCAAGGCACGCCCGCTCACATCTTGGGGAGAAGCCCTTTGACTGCCTCCTCAGCAGTAAGTTGGTACCTGGAGCAGAGCTGGGGGCAAAGCTGGGGGCAAAGTGAGGTGAGGAACTGATTTCGCTACCTCAGAAGTTCATGGCTTAGAATGGTACCTCTCTAGCTTGGTACTTCACGACGTCGATTTCCGATAAGGGAATCCACTTTCCTTCTCACTTTGTTGGTCAAATACAAATATATAATACAAAATTATATAAACGTGAGAGTGACAGGATTCTCTGTTCTGTAAGCACAAAATTGTCATAAGGTTTCATTTAGTGAACCTTTACGAGAGGTGATTTTATCAGTTTAATTACAGCACTGGAATGAGTTTAGGATAGGCCAAGTTTGTAATTAAATCAATCAACAAAAGCATTATATTGTGTTATATTGTGGCATTTTTTGTTCAATGAGAATCTGAAGAAACTAAGATCTGCTTTGTAATTCTGTAATTCTTTTAGATCGTGTTTCTTGTCTTAAGCATGTTAAAAAGAAATGACAAAATGACAGTCAAATGACAGCGTAGTGACGTCAAAGGGACACATTTGTGCTTTAACGTCCGGGGTGAAACAGTACAGATAGCAAATACTGTAAGATTATCGTTGAATGTATTGGCACAAAGTTTAATGCAAAATTTCATCATTTGACGTGTGACGAGAAATCGCGTGGCTTCTGGAAGTGTTTATCTTTGACTTTATGAGTAAAAATCAAGTGTGCTACGTCACATGCAGCTCGGGATACTTTGATAAAGCGATTGTGAAATTGTAATGCAAATATTAAAAAAAGCGACTCATATTCTAGATTAAGATAAAATGGTAAAATATTTTCATGATGAGAATGGCTGGGCTGTGTTCATTCAGACGAATAGTTTTCGGATCGAAAATAGTTTTCCCTAAGTCACAACAAAATATTGCACTTAGCACGTGTACCATCCCAAGTGAGAGTATTAAATCCGAAGTTATAAGAGTCAAACACAACACACGTTTAAGCAGCTTTCTTCTTTTCAAGATAAGGTAAATCTAGCAAACCCGATTTCAAAGTGAAATGAATGGAGAATAGATTCAATCTCAGGCTGGGATTCCTTCTTCATTGACCGTGTTTACAAACTTTATTTCTTTGTAAAATGGATGGGCAAAGAATGACAACCATCTATGTAAAATGCGATCGACTTCAGCTTTGAATGTGGAAAATATGGTTAAGAAATGCAAAGGTTTGCTGACCAGTAAAAGTATCAGTTGTTTTTACAAAATGCATTCTGTTGCACTAGCAGGTATCTGCCAGGCATTTCCTTTACACAATCCTAGCAATATGGGCCTCAAAGTTATCAGGGAGAAGATAGTATCGGGAATTTTAAATGTTTGATTGAGATAAGTTGTGCGGAATCGAATGTTTGTGAGTTACACTGAGTCATGTTCCATGTTCTAATGATGTATAACTTCTCATATTTGACAATCGACTTTAATATGTAACTGAAAGGTTTCTCGTAAAGTTGAAAGCTCTTCATTCATATTATCAATTATTCGCACAATTTTACGATGCGTTTTCAAATTTTTAAATCAATCTTCTAATCGTGATAAACACATTGCTAGAATTTTTCACTTATTGTAATTGCTTGCATTTTGAGACTGACCTTCACTTTTTTATAAACTACATTGAAAACCTTTTGAATTACAAATAAGATGCAGTAAATCTTTTAATCTGTCATCAATAAAAAATTGAAATGACTAAAGGCATCTGAATGCTTTGTAAGCATCATAATTGGGCCTGAACTGTAAGCAAATGATTTGAACAATGATGATGCAAGTTCATGACACAAATTTAGAAAGCAAATTTCGATGCATGCGCCGTGCGGTGTCATTGGGGTTTACCCGTACTACCAACTGAAATGTTATCGAAAAATTCAAAAATTTCCACATGACTGCTCTGAAAGCGTTCTACAAAGCCAGGTTAGATGCTTCTAGGTGTACTTAGGAAGACAGAGGAGAATCTAACGTGAGAATAGTGATGTTATTATGGAATGAGAGTATGATCGATATTTACCTCGAGTTTAGATCCGGCTTGAAAGACATGGCAAAGATGTACTCTCCTCCTCGTTATGTTGATAGCAAATGTAGCATCAAATCCTCGCAGTTGCTCTTGGGCACACAGTGCTACAGCATAAAGGGGAGCCGTTATCAGCAATGCTCCTTGGGTGACATCGGAAACTTTCATTATCCCATCATGGATGACAAAATCTACTCGCACGCTTTTTGTGTGATTTTTCTTGATTTTCTTCAACGTTTCTTTCATCAGAGGTACCGACTGCGCCTCTGATATGTGATCAAATCCTAAATAGTCAACAGTAAACGGTAAAATTTCGTCTTCTCCACCCACGTGGTGGTCAGACGAAGGAAATAATTTTGAAGTTTCTTCCATTCCACATGCAGAATTATGAGAACTTGAAGCAGCATCTTCTTCGCCTCTCCGTTCACTTCCCTGCAAAGTCTGCGAATTCCGTTTTTTGACCAGTTTCCGTAACATTATCTTTTACCGATATCCTTACTCGGTCTAAATATTCTTCGCTCTTCAGTGGATGCTGCCTTGCTAAAATGTCCTTCGCCATATGCATCGCAATAATTTCGTTCAAACGCGGTTGAATTCCAACGTGCACTGAAACAGAAGTGCTTTATTTTAACAATAAAAATGTGCTGAAGCATCTGATCATGGCAAAGTTCCCGCGAGCATCGTGTAAGTACGAAGCGAGGAGTGTTCGAATGAAACCCGTATTATGCTCGACGAAGCCGTTGAGGTGCTCAAGTAAAACCTTTGATATGTTTTTATCAATGAGAATAAGTCATGCATGCTGCTTTAACCATTTTATCTACACTGTTTTGTACGGCTCATCGTTCTCATTGTTTGCAGCATAGCAGTAATAACCGCATAGGGAATATTTCAAAGCCCGCTTTATAAATCTCGGACCCTGGAAGCTACTCGTATATTGGATTCGCGACTTTTCAATCTCGATCATTTTGTTATTACTGACCGCCAACCAACAACTTTCTACAAGAAGGGTTGCAAAACTTTTCATTTCTTTTATCTATTGTACTTACTCTGTACTTTTTCCAATATTCTAAATCATCCAGCCATCTCTGTCTTAAATTGTTTTCATTACATACTCATTATTTCTTGTAACAACTGAGATAAGCTTCAATTCTAACTATGCCGCATCTGGCTCTCCTTTGCGAGCAATGCAGAATTTAATAGCGCCCAAGAGTTTTTCTTTCCTGCGCTAAGCTCAATTCGCCAACAATGTCCACCTGGTAGCTGGGCAATTAACTATCTTTTGGCAAGTGTTATGCACTTGCTATAGATCTTGGTTTAATGACCAAAGTTGAGAACTCATTTCCGATCGAACGCCTTTTGTCTCCAGAATATCAACAACATGAGATCACTGATAATACCAAGGAGAATGGACAGGTAGGAAAGGAAAGGCTGAATCAAGAAAGGGTGCGTTTTTGCCAGCATCTAGCAACCATACAAGCTTCCGTATGCATCCGTTATTAGAAGTTGTTTAAAAAGGATACGACTATGCTATCATGTGATTCTCTGTTCAACTTCAGAGTGATTATGAACCAATAATTCTGAGTTTTCACAAGGACATGCTGCTCAGGAAAGGGAAACGGGAAATTTCAGTATGCCGTCGGTAGAAATCTGCCTTCAGTTTGCTAAAGTTCATACGTTGTACTGTCTGTTTATAAAATTATGGAATTACAATCCTGTTATGAGAACTGCATTCATTTCATCATTCACCATCATCACCACCATCATCATCATCATCATCATCATCATTATTACCATAATCATCGTCATCATCATCATCATCATCACCATAATCACCATAATCACCATCATCACCATAATCATCATCATATCATCGCCATAATCATCACCATAATCATAATCATAATCATCATCATCTTCGTAATCATGTCATTTTCTTATGCCCAGTATGCACATTGCTTTTCTGAGAAATGGCGTCATTGAGAAATGAAGTAACAGTATTAGCTTCCAGAAGGAAAGAGATAGTCGGTGAAAAACAACAGCTTTAGCTAGTCTTATGTATTTAGCGACTTGTTGAATAAGAACGTGGGTGTATTGTGCATGACAGTAGACTTCGGACGTTTTGCGTTAACCTCATTGAAAAATAATTTGTCTTACGTTTCTACTACAATCAACAGCCGGACAATCTCAAATTAAGATGATAATTATAATGCGCAAGCAATGATTTATTTTGCAATTCGCTTTTTCATCAAGGATTAGGCAAGTAAAATCACTTGCAAAGTAACTATGTGTAGAATCAGTTTTTGTCTGCGTTATGTTGAGGTAAGGCTATGGTGGCCTATACAAAGTTCCAACAAAGGAAGAAAGAAGAAAGTGAAAGGCTAACAGGAGAGGGAGATAACATCAAGTTTAATGATCTTAGATTTGAAAGATGACAAATTGTAGGACTCAGGGAAGCAAGAAGAAGGCAAGACGTTCCATAAATTCTATGTTCCAGGGTTGAATTATGTTTTTTGTGGGATAGAGTTTGCGAAATCGGCAGTGAAGCTTGAACAGAAGGTGAGTGAGTCGAGCTTCTGGTGATCCTGACACTTCTCAGAGGAAGAGGAATAATCTTCCTGAGCTCCTGAGGGCAATGCCCGTGCAAGTATCTGTAAAATATTGATATTGCTACTATTATTACTACTGTCATTATATTTTGTTATACATAAAATTTCATGGTTTGAGAAGTGCTGACAACTCACAAATTTAATTCTGAAGATCAGAAGCAATTCAACAGTAATTCAACGGTGTAAAAATAATTCAGAAGATTGAGGGTACCTACAGAGGGAAGCGAATCAAAGTTGACCCAGTGCCTCAGCGCCGTAAATACGTGTTTACGCTCTTATGAGGCTGCAGCAAAATGTCTGCAAAACTCACATTCAATGAAACCTGTCCCATTGATTCACGTGATTGCTTTGTGAAGCACTGTGTGCAAGTGAATTGGGATATAGGGCTGCTATCCACGCCGAGCCCGCTGCTTAAGAGTGGGGTAACACCATGAGAAGAAAATTAACGATAAATACCCATTGCACTGATGAACTCAAATCAGATGGGATTTCAAGCATATCCTTTTAATACGATCCAAGTGAATACCTTGCGATCGGAGAAGGACTAAAAACCGCATCACAGGGTGGTTATCGAACTGGGTGGATTTATAGAGAAGGACTTGGATGCAAATGGCAAGCATATTTTGAAACAGTGCAAATTTGATTTGGCACAATAGCTTTGGATCCAATTTGCTTTGAATTTCATCTGCTTTGCATGATCTACCTCGCCTTGTTCTTTATTTCAAGAGGAGCTTCAGAGAAGTCTTTATTTCA
The DNA here is from genome assembly GCA_964026355.1 of Pseudorhiza aurosa. Classification (NCBI taxonomy): domain Eukaryota; kingdom Metazoa; phylum Cnidaria; class Scyphozoa; order Rhizostomeae; family Lychnorhizidae; genus Pseudorhiza; species Pseudorhiza aurosa. The sequence continues at coordinate 6,125,175 of OZ032130.1, forward strand.
GGATGAATGTATGGGCTGAAATCGGACGAAATTAACCATGTGCTTAAATTTAGAACACCGTCTGAAGAGCCGTCGTTTTGAAGTGTAAATAAATCAAATGGTGCCATCTGCATTGGCACTTGAATTCTTATATCAATATGAGTTAATTCAAGGAACAAAGCTTAAAAAAGAAACTTGTCCAATTCAATTGAAGTCAAATGTACATTTGCTGCCGGGCAAACAGATATAGTACATGAAGAGGCTGGCACAAGCTTTGCTCGAATCCGAACCCTCATTCTTGTAAACATGTCTTCCAACACTACGGCAACTGCTTTTTTTGAGCCAAAAGCAACTATAGGGGTAGATGGCATAGTATTTAGAGCAAATGCCTAATGAGTCAACTATTTCTTGGGCATTTATGAACATATTGTGGTGGCAATTCAGGTTGATATAGCAATAAACTTTCTCATGTCTAAGCACAATTTTGTTTCAGGTGGCTTTTGCCTATCCATCTAGCAGCAAATGGTCTCTAATAGAGAGCTAGGGGTAAATTGCTTCGAGGCAAGAAATCTGAACCCCCCTTCATCACAATTTTATGACTCAGGGTGGCACCTTGCTAGCAACTCCTTCCCGATTCTCTTTTCAAGAATGAATCTCAAAATCATTCAAATTTACTTCCATAAATAAAAGAACAATGTCTTTGATATCCTTCAAAGAATGAAAGCTGTGACAAACCGAATGCCGAGTAAATAAGAAACTTAACCATGGATTTAAGGAACAAAAAAAATATTTATATTTGGTTCTCCTCGGGTCGGGAAAAAAACCGCGAATCGTTATTTTACGACCATCATAAAATGTACAAAATTTGGATTTATGATACATTTCTGCATATTCATTTATTCATTCATTCATTCATCCATTCATTAATTGATAATGTGTTTCAGTGAAGGTAGATTGTAAGACCTAGAAACCTATTCTTGGACAATGTCGTGGTCTTTCCTCTTGACTTGACCGCAACAAATGGCTAGCAAATCTCTTCACTCTTAGGCCTTGTACACACTGCGTCGTATTCATACAGATTTGGATCGAAAGTGTTTGTTTCCGCTATGCGTCCACACTCAATCCAAGAAAGGAACTTTTGAAAAACACTTTGAAAACGGAGACTTTTGAAAACGCAAAAATGCAGTGCTCATATCGAATAAGAATAATCTTGAGACTGCATTCTATATTTGGGTACTTTCAAACGTGCACTTGGAAAAAGGAGACATTTGAGAACGCAGTGTTAACATCAAGGTTTTCTATAGAAAATTGTGTTGGGGAAAGGCCATGTTTGCCTACACAAAGTCCCAACAAAGGAAGAAAGAAAAATGCGAAAGGCTAAGAGGAGAGAGGGATCAGATCAAGTTTATTTATATTGGGCTTGAAAGATGGCAAGTTGTAAGATTCAGGAAAGCAAGAAGAAGGCAAGATACTCCATAAATTACATTTTCTAGGGATGAATGATGATTTGTGGGATAGAGTTTTTTGAGTTAGGCAGTGAAACTTGAAAAAGGTGTGAATGAGTTGAGCTTCTGGTGGTCCTGACACGCCTCAGAGGAACATGAATAATATCCCTGATCTCCTGAGAGCAGAGACCAAGGCTCGTCAAAGCCTCAGTAAAAGATGACAAGACGTCCGACAGATGATTGCTTAAGAAAGTTACTTAGAGAAATTGATTTCTTTCCTTTTCTGCCTTTCGTTTCTTACCCTGAGTTTCAATTATAGTAAACAAAGCTTTATAACTTGATATCATTTAATTTGCTGTTCTTAGTATTATCACAGAATGTAATTGACTTTTTTTTCAAAGGGCCTCTTAAAAACCACCTTATGCTGAAGGGCAACTCTCCTTAAAATTATTTTATATAGGAGATGAAGTATGATTTTGGAATCCTTGGCGGCAGCAAAAACTCCACAAGATTCTCGGCGTGTGTCGATTTGGACACCTTCCCTCGATATGATAACTGACTCTCTTGAAGTAAGTATAATGATTGGAGAAATGTTTAACTAGCTCTAAGTTGAAAGGAAAGAGGATCCTCTGTTGGATCCCTGGCCTCACCAAGATCAAATAATGGGGCCAAGCTCATTGAGCAACATCCTCTGCATTAGATGAGGCTGCCCAAAATGAATTATGGATTCATCTGGTCTCGTTTTCATAGTGCAATTTTTATCACTCAGTGCAGAGCTATGCGAGCATTTCGTGATTTTCGAAGCATTTTCAAATTTACCCGTAGGAACGATAGCAGCAAAGCGAATCAAAGAAAAGATGAATTAAAAAAATTTGTGAAAAAATGTGAGCATAGTCAGTGAAATTTAAACTCGGGGTTCGCTTCCAGCTAGCAACAGGAAGATCTGAAATCAGGCACTCGAAGCACTAAGTCATCCTAACACAAATTATTTGCATTCTTTTGACTATTTATTCACCAATTTATTCGTTCATTCCTCTGTTCATTCATTTATTTATATACTCCTTCATTCATTCATTGATTCACTCCTTCATTCATTTATCTATTCATTCGTTCATTCATTCATTAATGAATCTATTCATTTATTCATTCTTCTTTTATTGATATATTTCCGTTGTCATTCATGCAGCGGTGCACTTATTAGCTGAACAGTTTTTTCATCCATTTATCCCTTCATTCATTTATTCATTCATTCATTTACTCTTTTTGCTAGCTTATTGAATTGATCTTTGGAGAACAGGACGATTTGCAACGGCTCTAGAATTTTCGTATGATTTAGTACCCTAAAATTCGAGGAATTTGCCGTTTAAATGATTACAGACAATTAGTTCAAGTAAGGTCCAACTTACCAATTTGAGAACTTCAATTTACAAAGAGAAGCAAAAAGATAAAAAATTTAAGATAAAGAAGTTCCTCTAAATAGTAAGATAGAGACTGTTTGAGCACTTGAATGATCGGTTTTAAATTACTCATTGTTATACCTTGTTTGAGTTCAACTGATATTCTCTTTCGTGATTTCAGTTCTCTGAGTGAAAGAAATGTCCAGCTTCCCCTGCGTTGTCGACATAACTTTGGGTTATTAACATTTTAAGGTGTCTTGACGTTTCTCATCTGATCTAATCGTAATAACTGATGAACATTGTTCTTTCGTTCCTGTCGTTTCACAATAAAGTTTTTCATTGAAAACCGTGGGCTGGAATTCAGAGTGGGATTGCGACAGCCTAGGATGCTGGGATAATTCAACTTAATTTCATCGGCGCGAGTTCGTTATTGCATTAAAAAAGCTAAATACAATATCCCTGTTTGCTGATAATGTCGAACAAAAGTTAAATAGAAATTCGAATTAGCTTATTAGTATAAAACCAAGCAAAATACCTTGAATCTTGCTACATCATTTCACACCTTACTTAGATATTATCAACCATCAAATGCATTGATTTTCCTTTGGTGATGGCATTTCATTCTACAATGTTGTTTCAACTCTCTTGCTCTGTATTCAAAATGGCGTTCATTATTAGGATCGTTAGACCTGGCAGGCGGATGGACTAAAACCCTTCAAAAGTCCCTCCCTCGCCAATTTTGGTGAATAAGTGGGTGGTCATCTCTGTTTCGTTAGCCTTTGGGCCACACAGCTGTGCAAGCACAGTGAATGCTACAGTTAGGGGCTGGCTATCTGATAGCACTGTGTTTTTAACTCCCATGCTCTTTCCCAAGGTGCTGAATGCATGGCAGGGAAATAGCATAGCCCCCCTAAAAAGATAAAACTGGAGTAGGACGAATTTGTGCGAGAAAATCATCACCGTTTCCCTTCAAGGGGATGAGAGCCTTGGTTACTAATTTAATCTAAATTGAATAAGTTGTTGAACGTTTCAGTATTAACTGTCTCATCGTGTGAAGTTTTATGCAAAGCCGTGGTTGGTGCTTTTAGCCAGAGCTATTGGCGTCGGTATGATCGACTGCACACATTATATTCAATGCCCTTCTGAACCCTCCACTCCAACGAAATGACAGCTATACAATGCCTCAATGGTCCTTGGTGAACGAACGATTCATCGGTTGTAATACGAAAACGGCCTGAGCAATCTTCAACTACGTCATTTTATGCTGCTCTTCTCTCTGGCTAGGGGGGTTCGCCAATCCATGGAGAAATATTTGAAGAACCTGGGTGGAGATACCGTTCCAATGCCCTCAACTTGCATCGAATCAGGCATCTTTTCACTAAACATATCTAAAAGCTATATTTTTTATTAAGTTGCTGAAGATCTATGAAATTTTCCCCTCTGATACTTGTACCTGAAGATAAATATCTAATTTGCAGTAAAGAGTTTAGAGGTCAATCCGCTGAGAAGGAGACTCAATCAAATTAGCGAAATGGTGATAACGTCATAAAGGATGCCTTTGGTTAACTTAAATTTTCATTTGTGAAGTGCAAGTTGCCGATTGCATTAACAAATTCCAGAAAGAACTGTATCAAATTTTGTATGAGGCTTGGCTTAAGTTCTTAGACATGCGCATTACTTACTAAGGATTCATCCTCCTAGCCAAATCTTTTTGCAAAATAACATTACAAGCTGGTAGATGCACTGCGGGCAAATGCTGAGTCTAAAGAAAGCTTTTGAAGCAGGCTCTTATCACAGCAGTATAAAGCAGGATGAATTGCGTTTGGGAATATGACGAGAAAGACGTTGAAGAACGGGTGAGACTGATAGTGATGATAGAAATGAGCTGGTAAGAGCAATTTCGCGCACCCAAAAGTGCTGGTTATGGTTATTCAGCTACTTTATTCACGATGATTAAAGCTTTTGAAGCAGGCTCTTGTCATAGCATCACTTAATACAGTGGATTGTCCAAGTTGTGAAAAGGGGGAGGTGACCGGTTAAACACCTGATCATTAAACCTATTGTTAGCGGTTTGAGTCCATCGTAGAGGTGAAATTTCACTTAGAGAGAGAAAAATAGCCAGCTTTCTGCAATTCTAGGCGTGGAAATAAGGGGTTGTGGTCACATCAAGAGAAAGGCCCAGTATAATGCTCTATAACTATCACTTCCTTGTGTTCTAAAATTCACTTGGTCATTCAGGAGTCGTATCAATCTTGGTATGACATCAGATAGCGAGAATGCGTAAAAAATGACGTCAGGGTGATGTTGCATATCACTCTGTTCAAGGAGTAGATTTTTCACAATGAGAAATTTGACGGTTCGAAGTTGGCCTAAGAAAAAATGGCAGCACTTTTGTGATTACGACATAAGAGCAGCAAAATCCCTTAATGTAATAAAACTAAAAATATTCACATAGATATAAGATTGCTCCAAGTCTATTCGCTAGACGTCAAATCTACAGGTTTTTGCTTCAACCATTTGTGCATACAAACTTCATGTATAGAAATTCGGTTGAGAGGATTTGCCTGTAACATTTTTCTTATCAATTGGACAGCATCCAGGTTCACCTCTTGCTTTGAACCAATAAATGAAACACCGTCTTCCATTTTCATCAGTTCTTTGACGTCAGCAAATGGAAAATGACCAGTAAGCATTGAAAAAAGAATGACACCGAGGCTCCAAATATCAGCTTTGAAAATATTATAAGGAATGCCTAGGAAATAGAAGTCGATTCATCATCAATTCAGAATTGATAGTTGTCGGATGGCAAAGTGATTCAAGTGCATGCCCATCAACCCTGCGGCTAGTGGCCTGCCCCCTTATGATCTTAATTCCCATTTAGAGTGAAGAGAGTCACTAGCTTGACGTCATTCAAAAACGCAGAAGTCACGAGGTGTGGTCACATCAAGAGAAAGAAGTAAGGTGTTGTTCAATAAGCATAGCTTCTCAGTTTCATCGAACCAAACTTTGAATCTTTGCCTGAAGCATAAAAGATTGATTTTAAAACATGGAGAAAATAATATTCTCTTTGACGTTTTTGAATATCAATTTCGTCATTTAATAATTGATTTTCTTCTCAAGAAAACCAACTTATCTGTGACCTCGTTGAGTCGTAATTCTGCTTCTCCATCCGTTCTTAAATTGATATTTTCATTTTCATACATTGACACTTCCATACTTAATTTCTACGCATTCAAAACTTTATCATGCAACAACTCTATTAATCCATTCTTTTGATCATTGATCCATTCATTCATTAAAATATGTACTTCGTAAACGTTTTCAATTTTTTGAACCTAGCTCTCGAATTTGGCACAAAGAGAATCTGTATTTATAAAGCAGTGCTCGGGTCCTTCCTCTCAATGTGACGTCATTTCAAGATTCCTATGCCCTTTGAATTATGAAGGAAATTTTTTGATGATGATCAGAAACTGTGCTTATTGACTAGCGTATTTAGAATGTTCTTTCGATGTGATCAAACCTCGTAATTCCTACGTTTTGAACTACAAAATATTCAATTTAATCTAATTTACTTTTCATTGCTTTCTTCTTGCTTTTCTGAATCTTACAACTTGCCATATTTCAAATCTAAGATTAATAAACTTGATCTGATTTTCCTCTCCTCTTAGCCTTCGCTTTCTTCCTTTTTTGGGACTTTGTATACAACTTGTCTTCTTTCAATTCTAAGACCAATAGAATTGATCTGACCTATCTCTCCTCTTAGCCTTTTGCATTCTTCTTTCTTCCTTCGTTGGGGATTTGTATAGGCCACCACGGCCTTTCCTCAACGTAACTCACTAAAAAAAATTAGTATGACATCTTTCTGCTTGCTTAAGAAGCTGTTTATTTACCTACCTATAGCTTGACTTGACTTGACACTGGTCGTTATCATATGTTACAAAGCAGTACATATCCATTACTTCAGTAACAATTACTTGGAATATTGGAAAAGTAAAGTTTGATCCCATACTTGAGAGTTGAGTCAAGACATAGTGAGAAAGATTGGCCAATGCCACGCTTTATCCACAGCCTCACGTCAGGTCTAAATAACTTGTGAGCTAACCCTCGTAGGAATAAAAGGCATGAAGGCAAATAGCAATTTTCGATTCGAAGAAGTTGAGCGAAATACTAGACCCACCTACTAATATTTCAAGGCAACTGTACATTCTGCTCCCACAAAACGTGACGCTTTTATGATCCTGATCAGATACTCTCTTAGCAAATCCAAAATCACTTAATTTTGGTGTCATATCTTGCGACAGGAGAATATTTTCAAGCTTCAAATCACGATGGGCAACATTTTTTGAGTGCAGGTAAGATATTGCTAATGCAATTCCATCAAAGAGCTTCTTAGCAAGAGATTCCTCCACAAATTTGTGCTTCTTTATGTATCTAGAAAAGATATCTCATTTGACGATGGTGTGAAAGATTTAACAATATTTGCAATGAAGAAATACTCATGGTACGGTTGCGATAATAGGTACAATTCTTTGTTGATTAAGACCTTGTCGCATCAAAGAATTTAGCTTGGTATTTGGAGAGTAATCTACTCTGCAGAGTCAAGCTTAGAAACTATTAATATTGCCTCTTTATTTGCTAGTCTGATCCCTAATTTTTTTAACCGTAATTCATTGCTTTCATTATCAGGTGAAGATGTGCAAGATTTGCTATACACTGGAGGAAAAATTTGTAAAAACTTGTTCTGTTCAGCTGTAGATTGCTTGCCGCTATAAAGAGTGGAATTCAGTCCATTTACGCTGACTTAGCCAATGGAATGAGCCAAGAAACTTCCATAAAACTTTCCAGTAAATTTCAACAGGACAGTCTACAGAGAAAACTACTGACCTACAAAGATCTCCATTTTCCACGTACTCCAGCATGATGTAAATCTTGTTTTTGCAGTCCACAACTTCATAACATTTTACAATATTCGGGTGATTTGCGAAGCAAGTTACTTGCTTTTCACGTCGAAAAAACCTGGCGTGGTGCTTGTGATTCTTCTTACTGCAGTCAATTATTTTCACGGCAACATTGCTTCCGTGTTTCGCTGAAACAGCCTTTTTCACTTTCCCGTAGCTCCCTTTTCCAATTGTCTTTGTCAATCGATAACCCATTGCTGCCAGACTTTCATGATCATTAACAACTCGTTCGTTCTTATCTTTCCAAGCCTCCTTCCGCCCTGATCTCCTCCCGTTTCTCTCTTCCCTCTTCTTGCTAGCTGAACTGGCTCCAGCTCCCATTTCAGTAGAACCAACTGATCAATCGCTAACAAATTATGTCTCACTCTGCATACGAAATATCACCTAAGCCTGCGATTGAACGGCTTCTCGTCGAAGAAAACATTTACTCTTCTGATGGAATGCATCTTCATTCTCGAGTTTCTTCACCACAAGTTGCATCAGAATCAAAGCATTCGCCACATTTCATGAAAACCCAGAAAAAGTTTGATGGATTAGCAAACGCCTAGCTTGCAGACTCAGCAGCACGGATAAGCAGTCACGAAGTGTGGATCTATACGCCGTATTACGATAATCTGACGTCACAGGAGACATCTGGATTTCTCTTAAATCCACATGATGCATTAAATTGCACGTGATTTGGTTTGCTCAAAAAACCACCGACAAGCTTCGTTCGCGCTTTAAAGCTGATAACAACCTGATTCTACTTGAAAGGGAATCAAAATATCATCAGAAAATTCTGACTGAGTATAGCACATCTTCATCAGAAAACTGAATAGATTAGTGACATCTTGGCTTCCGATGGAAGGGCAGTTGACATATTTGTTGTAGCACCTGTCTATCGTGCAACCAGTCCCTGGCTCCATCGGCCGCACGTTCCCTTTGCTCTATGCCCCCTTTCGCACACTCAGCAGCGAATGGTTACTTGACGCAAAGCTGGGGGCAAAGTGAGATTAGGAATAGCATTGGCAACCCAGCATCGCAATGCCGTTGCTCAGTTTGTAACTTCTCGAACAGTGTACTTTCCAACGCTTCTTTCCAGTGTGGGACTTCAATGATGATCTCGACAAGAAAACTGGCAGAAGTTAAAATATGAAATTTATGTCCATATCGAATCGAAATTTGTGACAGTGATGCAGTCAGTTGATTGATTGTCTATTGGGACCAATCATTGCCTCTCGCTCTTCCCCTTTCTCTAAGGAGATCTTTAACCTTCAGAATGTCGATAAGCGACGATTGATCAAAACAACCGACCAATCAATTGCCTCAATCGACAACTTTCATGTGCTATGATCCGCATCTGGGCATAAATTTCGTCGTTTTCTTTCGGCCATCATCCGTCGATTCATTCTCTGATTAATGCCGGCAAGATTAAAGTTTCATTCTTTTATGCAACTTCGAAATCTATTGCTCTTTGCGCACAGAGATGGACTTCAATGAATCTAGGTATTTAGAAAAGGGTGTTTGCTCCCTAGACGTTCATATAAAACATATAAGCTAAGAATGCATAAAAGGAACGAAGATTGACACTAATGAGATTATTTGTATCTTCGTGAAGAAAAAAGAAGATTGCATGACCGATAGAGTGCAAATAATAAATAAGATATATGTACGATTGAAAATACCCTTAACACTTGATCAAAATTCATGCAAAGTCGAATATTAAGAATCTGTACATGAATGATAGATTCAGGAAATTACAAAGCGTCATAAAGCACAATAATGATGGTCATAATGGTCTTGAAACTTCACGGAAGCTGTCAATGTCAAGGTACCTACAAGGTAATGACTGAATATTGACAAAAGATGAAAAAATGAAAAGTTTAGATAATAATATAAATCCATTGGGATGGTGTCGTGTAGAGATGAGCCAAACAGCGAAAGACTCTGTTCTACCGAGGGTACTTCTACTTTATCATATTCTCTCAATACCATCTATCTCTATTTCCATGATTCCGATTTACTATATTAAATACTTGTATTGATGGTTTAATTCTTGAGCAATATTTTCGTGGTCATTTCATCATTTAAATTGGTCTATTAAAGATAAGTGGTATGTAAAGATTTTAACATATTAAATCAACTTTAACTGTCTTCTAGATAACTTGGATTTTGGAATCAGCATTTATCATGTTTCTTCGTAATGCTGTTTCATGATAAAATCTTTTAATACATTGGGAAGCTCTTATATTCCTAAAGCGTTAATCATTTGACTGCTATGATCTCATAAGATGAACTGCGTCGCACACTCGACCCCGAGCTTAGCTGAAACCAAACGCTGGATTTCCATTTTTCTTCTATGGAAGTGAATTGTTATGAGATGGATTCCCATTGAACTCCTCAACAACGCTGTTTTTATTCTAAACCGTGCAGGACTCGAGATAACAACCCCTGCGTTATGAGTCTACTCCCTAAACCATCAAACTACGGCACCACCTGTAATTTCATAAACGTGCTGTGGTGTAGTGGTTAAGTGTGCAGACTTGTGTATGTGCAGGGAATGTGAGTTCGAATTCCACACGTTTCACGATAAAAACACCATTTTTGAGGAATGCAACGGGAAACCACCTCATAAAATCCACTTCCCTAGAAAAAACTCAGAGCCTGTCTTTGTTTTCTGCCACATTCAAAATGGAGTATGGGAAGCAGTAAGAAAATTGTAAACAATTGCCTGCTTCTTGAGGGTTTAGTCGATTCAAAAGCTATCTCAAAATATTGAAGAAAAAAACATAATGTAAGGATTTAAAAGTAAAACGTAGATACGCATGAATATATCTTGCGTTTAATTGCAGTATTTTATGAATAAAGATGAAGAAAAATATGGATAGAAAAAAGTTTGGAATGAGAAATATGAAAATGTAAAAAATACTGTGAAGTTAAAGACAGCAACGGCTAAAGAATACTATTTAAACATTGATAAACGTCAAGAAGCTAAGCTAAAAAATGACTCACCGTTATTCTTTCAGTTTGGATGTAAATAGCCCGTTTGTAATCAGATAAAGCCTTTTCATTAAAGGACAATTTGCTGCGGATGTCAGCTCGTCTTTTATAGACTAATGCGTCCCCCGGTTGCAACGACAAAGCTACAGGTAATAGAAAATAATAATCAACAAAAATCAAACTAATCAATTCTAATCATCACGATCGACATGAGAATATGTCAGGAATCGGGTTTTCAACTGTTTCAAAAACAATACAATTATAAAATGTCTGGCAGATAGAACTGAGTTGTTTTTAATACTTTACAGGTTATTTTTTTTTCAAATGAAGCATTTTGATCTCATAAGATTTGTATGCACGTAAATCATTTTTCATTCAAAATTGCCAAAAACATTAGGGTTCATGACTGGAGGTCTTCCTGTTGGCAATCCATGTTAGTAGCTACTTCGTGCAGAATTTTCACAACACATCACAAGCAAAAATTACGTCAAACATGAACTACACCCTAGACTATCAAATAATCTGGCGAAAAAATGCTTTGATAAGAACAAAAAATAAAGCTTCAAAAGGTGACTTTTTTACCTTTGGTATAGTCTGTTTCAGCATTCTCATACCTCTTTAACGATGCATTCAAATTGCCACGATTGAAATAGATGTGTGCATCAAACGGACTAAGATCAGCTGAGAAAGTAAAAGACGTACGAAGATCGATGAAGTACAATCTAATAATTCATATTGCATCAACCATTTCTATACAAAAGAAGTTCTCTAACAGATTTTCTTGACCAAAAAAGAAGAAATTTCTTCTAGCAACAAATTAGTTACTTAAAACAGTAATAAATAGAAGATGTAAGACTTGTACAATTCAGGTAGCTTCATAATCGCATAAGCAAGGTTTTCATGATGCTTTCTCGTTGTTATGAAATTGAAGTCGGCGCAGCAAGATGGTTACGATAAGAGATACAAGACAGGAACAGAGAAAAAATATAAGTTTAAGTTGGTTTTTAATCAGTTCACAAGATCCAGACATCGATCATCTTGCACACTTCAAATTTAAGTGAACTTGAAACATTAAAAACATAAAAGTATCAAAACCAATATCGGTAAATCAACGATAGTTCTACCCCAGTGACGTTCAATAAGCGGTCTCAATACTCAAAGGATGGTCACATTAATAAATTGATGGTCTCAGTACTCAAAGGATGGTCACATTAATAAATTGATGGTCTCAGTACTCAAAATATTGTCATATTACCCAATCGACTGTCTCAATACTGGATGATGACAATAAAATGCTCAATCCTCACGGATACCTATAGTAAATAACTCCCATTACTCCAAATAACCTAATCCCTAACCCAATGCTACAATAATGCGTCGGAGGCTGAAAATTCAATAATTAGGATCTATTTTACGTCAATTTACCTTCGAATTGTATTTCATTTTCAATAAAAAACCGGAAATTAAAGGAAGCACCAAACAGGACAAACCTGCTCTGTTAAAATCTTCCAACGCTCCATCAAAGTTCTTGAGTAGCACCTAAAATTGATCAAACCATTTTAGCTAATTAAGAGTAATTAGCATTTCGAAGTAATTAGAATCGAATGAAGCAGCTTACTTTGTCTAAAGCTCATTACAAAAATTTTCGTTTTTATTACTGAATTCTTGAAAGACAGGCGATAGCAAGGATTGTTAAATTTTTAAAAAACCGGATGCAAAATGGATCCACCTGTATTGACGCCTGTCAGCTATACGCAAGTGAACGACGTCACAAAGCAAATGTGCCACAAAGCAACGGTCACATGGACCAAGAATGCCGCAAAGCAAGTGTGCCGCAAAGCAAAGGTGCCAAAGAGCAAATGTGCCACAGAGCAAATGTGTCCCAAAGCAACGGTCTAATAGACCAGGAATGCCACAAAGCAAGTGTGCCGCAGAGCAAGTGTGCCACAAAGCAAAGGCGCCAAAGAGCAAATGTGTCACAAAGCAACGGTCCAATGGACCAAGAATGCCACAAAGCCAGTGTACCACAGAGCAAGTGTGTCACAAAGCAAAGGTGCCAAAGAGCAAATGTGCCAAAGAGCAAATGTGCCACAGAGCAAGGGTCTCATGGACCAAGAATGCCACAAAGCAAATGTGCCACAGAGCAAATGTGCCACAAAGCAAAGGTGTCACAAAGGAACGGTCTAATGGACCAAGAATGCCACAAGGCAAGTGTGACACAAAGCAAATGTGTCACAGAGCAAGTGTCTCATGGACCAAGAATGTCACAAAGCAAGTGTGCCACAGAGCGAATGTGCCACAGAGCAATTGAGGGACTAAGACGTGGCTCAGGAGAGTGACCCACCTAAGCGGCGTCGCCATAACAGCCAACAACAAGCGTTTGCTGACACAACCAAGAGATATCACCATATCTTCCGTGTAGAGATGCATCATCTGATTCGCCTCCTTCGACAGCGAAGGAGCTGCTACGATAGACATCCGTCTGGGAAAGCAATAAGGATCCCGCAAATGCTAGCTAAACAATGACGATGATGAAGACAAGGGCACTGCACCAATTTCCACATTAACTTGTAATGTACGATGTCAATTGAAAAGATTTACCCTGGTTATTCCACGATTAAGATATGCTGACTCATCGTTTGTATTCCATCCAATAGCACGATCGTAGTATTCCAAGGCCTAAAGTTGAATCATACCTGTCATAATGGATTAACGATCCTAACCATGATTATTAATGATTGTCAATATCAATATCATGATGAAAATGAGATGAAATAGTAACCAACGAATACGTTGACCAAGCATTCAAGGGCAGGGTCAAGATCAATGTTTGAATCAAGACAAAGTACAACTAAGGAAACTGGATAAGAAAGGGCTGGTTAAGAGATGCACTTCTGCCTATTAGGCAAAATTGCTGCGTGGACTTAAGAGTATTCCATATGCGCTAATTTCTTTCACTACACAATTGACATCGAAGGTAGTTTTTAGTAGACTGAAACGCTATGCTTGCTGAGCAGTGGCCAATGCTTTCCTCTTAAATGGGACCAAACTTAGTGTTTTATATTACTTGCGATAGCTAAGCTGGATTTTAATACATAGAGGAGTCATGCTTGTCGAGCAGCATCTTAGCTTTTCCTCTAGGTGTCACTACACCTATTTTATTCTTAAGCATTGAATTACAGTGAGATGGTGAACATCTTAACTCTAAGGCAGGGGTCTCAAACTCGCGGCCCGCAGGATAATAATTTTTGGCCCACGTCTTAGAATAAAAATGAAGACATTTGAGAGCATTGGGATGTTTTTATCACAGCCTTTCTTACGGAAACCCTGATGCGGCCCAGCCTCACCCAGACTCTGCCTCCAGTGGCCCCCAGGTAATTGAGTTTGAGATCCCTGGTCTAAGGGAATGATTCTCTGGTGCTAATAAAGAAATCATTAGAAGTTGATGCCAGACTATTGCATCTTTATCAGTAGACTGAATTAAACTATTGCGTGATGCATGAATGCTACTTCCCCAAGTCCTGCTTCGTCCGTTCATACATGGAAATCCTACAATGTTATTTAGCAACAGGAAGCAATAAATACCTGCTTGAACTGCCGATGACTAAAGTAAACATTGGCTGCATTGTAGTACGCCAGTGAATAAGAGGGATCTGTCTTCAAAGCATGCTGGTAGTCTCTTATTGCGTTTACAGTGTCCCCCATAAACTGTGTAGAAAATATAACATACTGCTCAACTTTGATCTTCTTCTCAAAGAAAAAATGCTCATGTCCGTGTCTACCAATCAAATGACTACGTAGACAACTTCATTCATACCAGGCTTGTTTGTGATAAAATAAAATAGAAGCAGTCAATCCCTCTGACGTTTTCTTTCTAATAAGTCTCAGCAGGTAAGGCTCTGATATTGCTTTGACATGAAAGCTTTCATTCTTATCAAAATCAGCATTTGCTTCTCGGCTACGAATAAACATTTTGCAAAGCAATGCATCTACATAATAGCAACACAGACTAACATTCTTCTGACGCTGTATACATACTTATGAGTGTCACTTGAAAAGGTTTTCCGATTTGCAATTATCTTTATTTCAATTGTGGTTTCCAGAGAGGGACGACTTTTTATAGCTGGCAGGGCACATGTCTACTACGAGAAGGGTCTGGTTGGAAGGAAGCCCATTCAGTTTTCTTCTTGCCCTCTCTCTCTGTCCACACAGCAATAGATGTAGCCCAGATGTAAATGTGGAGGAGGTACGTCGATGAAAGGAACTGGCCATCCTATCTCACAATGCTCTCTCTCAGCATTGTACTTGTCTAGCAAGGAGCTCTCCAGTACTAGTTTCAACCATGAAAAAACAAATTTCCTGGTTGCCTTCCTTGTGTGGATAAAGGATAAGAATCTAGCTGCATAAAAATTTTTGAGAATGGAAGGACGCTGATAATCATACAATTCAAAAACTGTAAGTCGAAAATTTAGATATAAAAAATTTCCACCTAAGAATATACATTCTCGAACAGAAATCAATTACCTGGTTGATGACTCCTCTGTTGGTGAGAAATTCAGCAGTGGATTCAATCTGAAAAAAGACTTAAAAAATGAATGATAATAGCCTTGAATGAAGAAAGAAAAATGAAGATGAAAAATGGGAATGACAAGTTGAAAAATTCCATTGAAAAATAGGAATTTAATATGAATCAGAAAATAAAAGGGAAAAATAAGTTCGAGTAATGGAAACAAAAATCTAGAATATAAAATAGGAGTTAAAAATAAGCATGAAAACATAAAAAAAAATAAAAAAAGGGGAGACAAGAATAGGAAAAATTGAAATGAAAAATAATAAATGAAATATACAAAATAAAAATTGAATTAATGAGGTATCTAAATCCAAGAAGATGCGTCAATTTTGAGGAAAGAATTAAGAAAAGCCGAGGATAAATCAAGAGTGTTGCTGACAAGGTCGAAGAATGCAAGCCTAATAAACTTGACGCTGATGAGGTTGAGGTGAAAGCGGTGGAACTGAAGGACGTTGAAGCAGAGAAAGAGGAGATGGCGCCATTATTTGATGAGCTCAACCGTAAAGGACGATTCTTAACAGAAAAAGGAATCGGATGAGAGGACTACTGCAATGGACAACAGAATGATATGGAAAGAGAGGGTAAAAAGCTTGCAGCCATTCTAAAAAGATGCTTTATAGGATTGATCGAGTTGCAAATTCAAGATGGAGATGATTCTTACTCTAAGAGCGGCATTGATGTCAACAAATGCTCCAAATGTATTGCCCATTTGCAGATTTATGATAGCACGACCTTCAAACGCAGACTTGAAATCTAAAACGAGGCAAACACAAAATGGATTTCATGGAAAAAACACAACTGTAGACGTAGTTTTGAAACTTATACAGCGGGGATTTGGGGGGGAGGGAATAGGAAGCTTTGCCAACCAAATCATTTGGACTAAACTTTTAACAGCGAGGAAATTCGGTCATCTATTAAAATTGAATAGCAAACAAAAGATAATTGGACTGGAATACTGGAATATGATAATTGTCAGTACATTATAATCGATTGGGCTTGCAGCATTAACTGGATTGAAAATGAAATGATACTTGGATCATACTTGGATCAATGTCGATGCATTTGGTAAACTGTATCCAAGCTGCTTTAAATCGACCTTGTACCTGATAAGATAGGCAATGAGACAAAAAACCAAGTAACAAGGTGCTAATTGTGAATTAGTGAGAAAAAATGCAACCAAATAAATATTGAATTAATGCACAGAAGAAATAAATGAAATGATAAACCCTCCATGTGTTAGTAAATTTTTGTTTTCTACGAAATGCTCATGAAATCTTCCCGTTCTTCATGAGAATAAATTTTAGCAAAACGGGTAAAGATGCGCATCATGCAGAAATAGATTTTACATATATAATAATAATTTCCCAGATATTACAATAATTTCACAGATATAATAATAATTTCACAGATATAATTATAATTTGACGGATATACCTGGAGGCTGTAGGCAAGGTTGACTCGGGCGGCAAGGCATGCTGGGTTTAGATGCAAAGCTCGCAAGAAATCTTTCCTTCAAAAAAGCAAAATGAGATTATGTCAGTCACTCCCTATCTTACGTGCTACATCTTTTCAGAAAATCATTTTCTATCTTCCTGTGTTATGCTCTCTCCTAGTAAGTCATGCCTGAACACTGTAGAACATACTCGAGTTAAAGCCTATCGAAATCAGAGGAAAGATAGTGAGACTGCTGAAAGGAAATTGCATATGCTGGGTCATTCCCTGTTGCTTTCCTAACCAAAGCCTTTATTCTTTACCTATCTACAATGACAATAACACGAGCCATGTCGCATGATTTCCAAGTCTAGACCATTAAGCTCGGTGCCACTAACTATTGCCAGAAAACATAGTATACGTTTAAGGAATGTGCTGAGATTCGAGCCCAAAACCTCCTGCACTGTGTGCAAATGCAGCGAGAGAAGATTAAGAGAAGAGATGATTAATTACGCTACCTTGCAGTTTTATTGCTTTCAGGCGTACCGTAATCCATGATGGCATTCCCCTTTCCAAGCAATGCATCAATGAAAAACGTGTCGATCTTGAGAGAATTTGAAAAACAGCTTACAGCGGTCTCGATCAGTCCAAGCCTGGGAATTAAATCAAGATAAACATACATTTTATCAGTTGCATGCAAAAGATGTGAAAGATGTTTAGAAAAGCAAAATACACCAAATGCTGTATTGCTTTGATTTTCTGCCTGATTCGATTAATCATCCAACTCTTCCTCCCTCTGACACAGAGTCGCGCCTCCAGTATTCAAAAGTCATTAATATTTGCAAAAAAATTGACCCAGGCTCTGTAGTTGCACGGTTGGAGAAAGTCCCAAGCCTGAACGAATGGAGATGGTCGATTACAGGAAGACAATTGGATGTAACAACCTTTAACAAACAGCTTTATGAAACTGGATGAATGAATGATAATAACGGGAGAACTGTAACAGGCAGTTCTGCAGTGACCTCGTCAAGAAAGAGACCATGAGAAGAAAAGAAACATGAAGAAATTCATTAGAATTTGAAATAATCTCTTGTGCATGTGTAGACTATATAAAACTTGAAATGCGTTGATAAATACTGCAATTTGCTGCATATCATAAAAAAACGGCCCTGCTGGGCCAATCGCAGTGAAACCAATCCCTTGGCTTTTCGTAAATATTTACATTATATTGCTTCCTTAACCATCAAAAGCCAAGTCCATTGTTTTGCACTCAGATAATTTTTTACAGTTCTTCATATATTTTCTTTCTGACGCCCTTTCTTGCATTCTTCAATTTTCTCGAGATGTTTCGTGGCCTTCCTTCCTGCATGGCACCTGTCCCAGCTAGATTAACTTCGTTTTTTCACTTTACAAATGCAAAAAAATTCAAAATCTAAACTTCTTTGAAAAAACTCACCGATGATAGCAGATTCCGAGGGTATGATGGAGCTTCTTATTTCGCGGTTCGAGCTTTAAGATACAAAACAGAGAAATCTAACAGCACCAGTTCATCAAAAGAAATTAAATTTGTGCCACGAGAATTGACCCTTTAATTTGCATGATCCGATCAAAGAATGAAACCATTTTGAAATTATTTGAGCTTTGAAGATGTCCCATAGCTCCAGTAATATGGAGGACTTTATAATAAATTGAAATTTTTCCTAGCATTTAAACAAGTTGTTTGAACATTTAAGAACGTTATCGCAACGAAAAAGCGCTAGTTGGGAGCCAAGTGGAAGCTAAAAAGCAAATCAATGAATGAATGGATAATTGAATGAATGAATGGATGGTTGCATAAATGAACAAATAAAAAAATGGACAAATGAAACGATGATTAGATGAACAGGCTTGAGGTTTCAAAGAAACGTAGTAATTGGAAAACGGACTGCTAAATTAAGATATACATTTCAAAAACGAGAAATGATGATCAAGGAAACCTTTGATGCAGCTGAAAAGTCTCGAAGCGCATTATCAAGCTCTCCTGTTTCTAAGTAAAGTAGGCCACGATTCTGCAGAACCTGTTTCAGAGGGAAAGCTAGTGAAAGATTCGATCCGTTTATATATACATACATATCTAAATATATACATACACATATACACATACATTTACATATACATATACATACACATATACATATAGATAGATGAACATATAAATGTACATATACATACACATATAAAAATACATATACACAAACATATACACTTAAATATACATATACATATACATATACATATACATATACATATACATATACATATACATATACATATACATATACATATACATATACATATAAATATACATTTAGATGCACATATACACAGATACTTCTAAATATAAATATAAATATACAGAAAAATAGAAAGTAGGAAAAGTATGAATTGAGAAAATGGTTAAATTGGTTTTTTATTGTTCCTTTTGACTGAATTTCGACGGTTTGTCTCTGCTAATTTCAGTTTGAAAAAACTTCAACTTGTAACTTGTCAACCCAAACCTTGATGTTATTCTTTTTCTCAAGCATTAAAACGATGCCATAGTCTTTTAACGCCTGTCGAAATGCAAAAACCATTCAACGGAAAAGCAAACAACGCTGCTTCATTCTACTAAAAATATGACAAAAATGATGATAATAAAATAATATAAATAATGGTAAATTTTTGAATATGCTTCATGATGATTGATTCCATAAATATGAGTTGGATTCATGTCTTGGGAATCATAGCTTTGTAATAAAACGCAGAATTAACACGGCGAGAAACAAGTCCATGTTTCTGAGATTACTGATGATGGGTCCCGGAGTGGGCCCAAAATGTCTTTATTTTGTAACGGATGTGTCATAAAATGATCTCGGAAACATGGGCTTGTTTCTCGTCGTAATAATTCTGCGTTTTACAAATAGGAGTCGAACTGGCTAAACAGAATCAACAGATCTTTTCTTGTTCACAAAGAACAGCAGTTCAGAAAGCGCTCCTGCTTTTCGTTGACACTCGTTACAACACAAACTAGGTTAAAATGCATCTGGGAAATACAATCTACACGTGCAGTAATTCCAGTGGTGGAGGTTTCATATGTGGTAATTTATGTGGTATGATGCAGCTAATCCAGATTCAATCCCCTGTGGAGGTAAATGCCATTCCGCCCTCAAGAGCACCCTCCCCCTAATGCCAATTCAGTTTCCCAGCTTTCTGAGGTCGGTTCATAAGTACCAGTTAAATGCTGACACGGACGTCAACCTTTGGCGATGCCGGTTATTCTATCAAATGCACTTCCAATGAAATTGACTGTCTGCTAGTGACAGCCTTAGCTGATTTGTAAAATAATGTGATGCACCCAAGTATACATGTCACAAAGGCCAGTTGATGACTGCAGGTTTGAAAAGCTTTTTGTCTTAGTATTTGTGACAAATTTAGCATTCCTACCTTACCTTACCTTATCTGCACAACCCTGTAAGGATCCTTGCACCATGATTGCCATCAGTGATCCTCTTCCGTGCATCTCTGTCTCTTGCTACTCTCTCTGCTGTGTTGATCGGCAGGTCTAGATCCCTAACTAGCATTCTACTGTACGTTTATAATTTTTTCCGGCTAGGCCAAAATACAGAATCCTCTTTGCAAGGAAAAACCACAGGTAGACTTACCCTCTGGTAGTGTTTTATTTCTTGGTAACAAACTGCTCTGTTAAAGTATGCTAAATCACAATTGGGATCAATGGCAATAGCTTCTGTGAGATCTTTGATTGCAAGTTTGTATGCATGTAAATAGTACTTCAATGCACCCCTAAAGGAAGAAAGGTGAAAGTTACAACGACTTCACGTGAAAGAGAAACTGTTCGGATTAAAGCGATAACGGATGCAATGATTCATATGAAGAATTATATAAGTAAGAATAAATGCAAAAAAGAAATAAGGTAGAGATAAATCTGAATTTTTCCAATAAACCTTCTTTCTATCCACCCGGGAGTAACGGAGTACCTGCTGTCCCCTGAGGGTAAAGAGCGGGGAAGAAAGAAACTGGCCACCCTGTCTCAAGAAGACCATATCTCAGAACGGCAGCTCTCTCGCAGTGTGCCACATGGCTCTCGTTTGAGCGCGAGACTCCACTGGACCTTTATACTGTACTCCGACATTTCCAATTACGCTCCAAGAGTTTCGATTCAGCTGTTTGATGCAATTTCACAGATAATTGCTTTCATAAAAATGGACGAATGAAATGCCAAATGAGAAAGCAAGCGCGCAGCTTTTCATCTGACACCGTCATGAGGTGATGGAAAGCTTTTGAAAGAATAACAGATCATTTTGAATGTTCTTAAGAGAATCGCACGAGAATGCTCTACTAATTCAAACGCATCGCAATCAAATTCTAGACTGAATCAACCCTTTCTTTTAAGATTTGAGGTAAAATTATTTCAGCTGTCTCTTCTTAGTTAGAGTCACTCTTTCAATATACTGGTAATTCTTCATCATAATTTTCATTGAAAATATCTCCTCCATCATAATCCACACCATTTATTACATCTTCTGTCCCAGAAAAAAGTAATGGTCCAACCTATAACCTCTTTCCTGATAATAAATACTCGTCCTTTCTACATATTCGATATTGCCAGTCGCATATTAATGATAATGATAAGAATAATTTTTCAAACTTGATCTTTTCATCACATATTTTAAATGATACCAATGCAAATCTCACTGAAAAGTTAACTTGTATTTGACTGGCTTACAGCTACTGGCAAAATCGAATATGTAGAAAGAAAGAGCATGTTGAAAGAGCTATTGGCTATGCCTGCATCTTTTGACAGAGATTGTCTTGAAAAGGAATCTTTTGCATTGATCTGAGATTTCTATTTTAAAGAAAGCCTGATTAAGAAGAAAATTAAGCTAAAAACGAAGAACGTCTAAGTGAATTGAATGGAAATTGAATCGAAAGGGTTGTGGTGAGTCCTGTAAAGCGACCGCTAAGATGATGAATGAAATCAATTTGGTTGCTAAGAGATGTCTAATCATCCTAAAAAGACGGATGACAATAAATTAATATGCTGCTCGGTTAAATAAAAGACTAATGGAATGACGATGAAAGTCTACCGATAAAGATAACTCCGTGTGCTGTTTGGCTTAAGACGTATGGCCTCGTTGCAGTTCAGCACCGCCTTTGAGTACCTCCCTTTCATGCCATAATACTCAGCTCTGCTCAGGTAGGCCTTGAAATAAGAAGATAAAAATGTGTTATCATTTTGAATGATTGGAACGATGACAGGAGAGAGGATAATCACAGAAAAACTGCGTTGTTGATCCAACGAGACAAAGGAGGCATAGGAAGTCCCGCATTGTACGAGCGCAACCATAACTCAACCAATTGATTGATTTAAATCCTTGCTTTAAGTCATCTCTAATCAACAATGCGATTTTTATGCCCAATGGCGCGTATACTTGTGGCCTGAAGCACAAACCAGACGCATATATACGATGTATGCAAGTATAGCTCAGTGGTACTCGCTTATTGGCCCTATGGTTAGGCCTTGGGGCCTATCTTAAACATTCCTGTCACTCAGAGTGAGGAGAGATGCTAACTCTCGATGATTCCGATATATCGATAGGAAGGAAAAGGGTCTACCTTATGATTTATGTGACATAGGAATCTTTATACGACGTCGCATTTTCAATATGGACAAATGTAGCGTTTAAAAATGCATAGCTTTTCAGCAGCCTTAAAATCTATGTTCGGACGCTTGGTAGAAATGGTGATGGGAAGAAAAGAAAAAAGAAGAATGATGAAGAATCGAATTGATGTTACCTGAAAGAACTTCGGATCGTAGGCCAATGCTCTGTTGAAATCATGGACTGCCTTTGCATATCTGAGACGCATTTTTGTCAGACCACGCTGGTAATATGCCTGTACGAATAATGAAAGTAATATTCTAAGCAACGAGAACGGCTGGTATTGACTTTCAAATGAATATTCATTCATTAAGAAAATAGGTTAAAATAATCAGCTAGATCTGTCATGAGAAATTAATGTTGAGTCCAATGTCTGACGTGAATATCGTCGAAGAACACCTTGCAAGATAGGTGTCATCCTGACCCATGGCAATGTGAGGTAGGGAAGCCAACTCCATTCCTCGTCACACTTTACTTCTAGCTATAGACAAGGTAACCATTTACTGCTGGGTGGATAGAGAGCGAAGGTGGAGAGAAAAATGGGGGAAGATGTCCCGGATCACAAGAGTCCACTTAGAAGACATCTGCTCGGACAACTATGCCAAATATCCCTGGCTACTACTTTTCAGGAAGGGAATCAAAAGTATTTGGAAACCTGATCGATTAATCATTCAATTGGTTGGCTAACTGATCGACTGATTGATTGATGAATGGATTCACTAATCTATTGGCTGATTGATTAATCGATGAATGGATTGACTAATGATGCACTGATTGATCTATTAATTGTTTGATTGATTGATTGATTGATTGATTGAACAACTCATTGCTAGATCAACTGATTGAATGATTGATTGATCGAGAAATGGATTGACCAATTGATTGATTAACAGATTAAAAAATCGACTGATTGATGGACTAATTGATTGAATGTTTGATTGACTGATTGATTGATTAGATAGCTAACACAGACATGAAAAGGCGCTATTAGCAAGGTCCAATCCTCGTCAGCATGAATTTACCTGTGAAAATTCTGGGTTGATTTTCAAAGCATTGCTGAAAGCTTCTAGAGCGCTGCTGTGATTGACAAGCTCAGTATATGCCATGCCAATCAAATAGTAAACGTCGGCTGCAGCAAGAGGCCACGTCATTGTCTCGTCCCATGGTTTCTGTAGAAAAGAAGCAGAAATATTTCTCAAAAGACAGCTTCCACTGACAAACCTAATATTTTTGAACCCTTCAATCAACACACAAAACAATTGAAAAATTTAGAGTAATCATTTTTTAAAAGCAACAATTACTCTCTCAATTACCCTGTCCAATACGGAAATTGAAATTGCAGGTCAGTGCTTGGCTTAGCAAAAATGGCTTAGGTGGAGAGATGGAAGAAGTAGAAGTTGAGAAAAGAAGGGCTTCTTCGTGGTCTGTATGTTCTTGTGAGGTCATAATATGAAACTCTGCAAGCAGTTTCCATGCATTTTGCATCCAAGCATTTTGCAATCAGTCTGCATTGGCCTGAACACTTTGAAATCCAAGACTTTTCATTTTAATATACACTAGTGTCAGGCCTTTATAGTCAACAATTATAAAACAAAAATCATAATAATAACAATCATGATATTCATAATGATATAGATTTTATTCATGACAATAATCCTGACAAGAAATCGACGCTTTTTCATATCAAATTTCTCCATTTAAAACATAAACCTCACTTAAAATATGTTAACGTATACTGCCTAGCCTGCTCAAAACAGTTACCGAATCAAATCTTCAGCGATCAAATCTGAAAAGATAGCAACTTTGATTCGACCCTTATCTTGCCTATGCAGCAAAAAATCAAAAAAGTGGCTTGAGTTATGAAGAAGAATGGTGTTTTGTGATGATGATAAAAACTATTTTTCGATCTCTTGATGTCCTAAACTTCAACAAAGCACGGAAAAGCGGAAGCACGATCATGTCACATTTCAGATATTTATGTCTGACCATCATAATTCGACGTTTCATAATCTGACATGCGGCAAAAGAAGCAATCTTCAATGTGATGCAAGCATGTTTCTGAATTGCTTTGTGATTATAGTGCTGACACTTTAAAAGCCATTGGAATTTTTTGACGCTATTCACTATGAAATTTCATGATAAGGAACAGCAAAAATACCAGCATCCTCAATTAAAATGTAATATCATAAATTCGAATAACACATAGGGATGTATGCCTGCCAAAACCAAGTGCTGACACTAGCAGAACATGCTAATGTGGACGAAGGAACTTGGCAGCAATTCACAAGATTGATTGAATGAGCAAAAAAATCTCTCGAGAGGAAAGGTGATTAGAAACCAAAAGGGCCCCCTCTCATTGAACCGTAAAATTTCGTTTTTTCTGGTCGTTCTAAAATAGTAAAATGTTTGCGATTTCAAAAATCAGAATGTATTTACCATGAGTCTTAGAGCATTCCCAAAACTTTCAATCGCTTCAGTCAACATTTTCGCCTTCGCCTTTGTTTTCCCGAGTAAAATATGAATTTGCGGGGAAGTGGTCGTTTTCACACCCTTTTCCAGAATTTTTATGGCCTGTAAGAGAATATTGATCAAAAGAGTTACGAAACCAAATTGAAAAAAGAATTTAGAACAAACGTGCACTTGTCACAAAATTTGAAAATATACCTGGCATTTATTGTTTGAATATTTTTGGTAAAGCTTTCTTGTTGCTTTACAAGTAAATAATTTGATCGAAGTAGAAGTAGGTGGTGGAATTCAAAATCGAAAACTCAAACTGAGTTCAGATGTAAATGCATCTAATCCATCGTTAGGTTCCATCGTCTGGCCATTTTTATGGTCCAGCAGCAAAAGGCTCGCTCAGTGTGCGCTAGGTCGAGGCTCGAGTAGGGGTGTTGCCAGGATTTTCCCGACAGGAGGCTAAGTTCCCTAGCAAGGGAGCTAGATAATCAATTCACAGAAGCTTGTGTTTGGCAACGATTGGTCACAGAATTGCCTTTTTCCCCGACGGGTGGGCTGTAGCCTGTTTTTCCCCCTCCCTGGCGCCACTCCTAGGCTAAAGGCATTGATTAAGTAAACAAAGACAGCGGGAAATATTCAATTCAGTGGTGAGAAGGGCAAAGACGAGAGTGGCTTTGGGAGCCTGGTGAACAGAAGCACGTTGAAAGGTGAAAGTGATTGCAAGCCAATCTTTAGTAGAAGCAATTAACGTAGGGGTCAGGGCTACACCTATACACACGACAATCATCCAATGAAAGTCCCCGGTTCAAGGCGCCGGTCGAGTCACACCAAAGCTTGAAAATGGAAAATTTCATTTCCCTGCTTTGCATTCAACAAGTTTGGAAAGAGCTTGGGAATTAATCGCATAGTTTTAGCAGATGGCCAGCTCCCAACCGTTGCACTCACTATGCTTACACAGCTGTGTGGCCCAACGGCAAAATATAATGCTCACGTTAATATGAGCACCACCCTATTCACCAACAAGGGTGAGGGAAGGATTTCAAAGTTCAAACTTTTATTTTCGCCAAAAACCAGATCACTTCATATCTATAATGCTTTAACTCCTTTTTGGGATTTCATTAAATTTCAGCATTACCTGTTCGTAGTTATTCAAAAAGGACAGGACGGCTGCTTGTTGCGTGTTTGAGACGCCACTGCCTGCACCCATCGCTGCACACTGTCTGTAATCAGGACAATCACATTGATCATAACGATCACGCTATTCGTAAATGAGGCACAATTCGAAATATTCTGAAGGTAATATGGAAGATGATGTGAAAAATAGGCCTGGCAAGTAAAAATTCGCTATTTTTGATATTGACATTTGATATCTAATTCAGTTAAGAATGGTTCTCTTTCAGTTGAAGTTTGATTTAAGCAAGGTATGTATTCTAAAAATTTAATTGAAACATTAAGTTGTTATAAGCAAATTTTCATGAAATTCTAAACCTTAACATTAAGAACTTGATGCAAATTTGGAATTTTTATGATGAAATTAAAAGGTTAAGTCCTAAACAGAGGACAGATGAGTTTTAGCTTAGACTCTGGTAATTGTAAGTTGAAGTTTCAACACGAAAATCATGAGAACGATGAATCAATTATCAATCAGGGTAATTATCGTGATTCAATGATCAGTCTCAATGTGACCCTTTCTCTCGCTTTATATGCCGCGTTTGTCATTCACCATCTCCCGCAGTTGAGCACAGCCATCATCATCTTTTTTAGAACTTTTTAGGATGCTTGCGACAGAGGAAACAATTAACCGGTTAGGGAAGAAATTCGCTTCTTACTTGATATGATAACTGGCAAGGTCAAATTTACCACAATGCATCAGCAATTTTCCCTGGAAACAAGAGAGGAAATAAAGGCATGTAAAACTATAAAAAGACAAAAAATCCAAAGAGAAAGAAATCAAAACAAGAAATATAGAGAACAAACAACAAATGAGATTGACGAGCATAAATATTCAAGAAGAGATGAAGAAGAAAAGTGCGCTCTACATAAGTTGCCAAGCAAAGCAATCCTTTTGAATATCTGTCTTGATGGAGCCAGCAGAGAACTGCTGGATACAGTTATTTCATAATATGGGACTAGCTCCAAATGACAAAGGCCAGTGATTTGCACAAACTGGCTTGCTAAAGAGAAGTAATTACCCATACAGATACAGCTCCATATTATAATAACATTCACTTCCTACAACTGCTCCTTCTAAAACCTTTGTTTTATTGATCCCCATCATCATAACTGCTGTAATTGTAATGCATCGGATATTTGGTGCATTTAATATTCTTTGCATGATTTCATTTTTGTACCAGAAATTAAATCAAATCAAAAGATCAAATTAACTAAAAATCAGATCAATTATGTGTTTTCAAAGTATAGAAGCCTACCCGAGTCATGCGATATTCTGTTACATCTGGTCTTAAATGAATGGCTCTTGTGTAATCAAGAATCGCTTCTTTCATCTAGAATGAAAAATGGCACAACATTGAACGACACGTCATAAAATTTGCATGATAATGTCTATCTTTTTTTGATGTTTTAGTGAGTTATGTTTGAGAAAGGCCATGGTGGCCTATACAGAGCCCCAAAAAAAGAAGAAAGCGAAAGGCTAAGAGCAAGAAGAAGGCAAGACGTTGCTGTTGTCAATGGGCAAGGAAAGTTTTTATTTCAAAAGGAGATGAGAAGTTTTTTTTTTCTTTTTTTTTTATTGAGTTCTGTTGGGGAAAGGCCATGGTGGCCTATACAAAATCCCAACAATGGAAGAAAGAAAAAAGCGAAAGGCTAAGACGAGAGAGAGATCAGATCAAGTTTATTTATATTGGATTTGAAAGAAGAAAGCAAGACGTTCCATAAGTTGCATGTTCTAGGGATGAATGATGATTTGTGGGACAGGGTTCGTGGATTAGGCAGTGAAACTTGGAAAGGGTGTGAATGATTTGAGCTTCTGGTGGTCCTGACACGCCTCAGAGGCTTACAGAGATTAGATACGAGAGATGAAGAGAAACTTCTGTTTGGCTTACAGAATGTAACTTCTGGTTGGCTTCTGCTCGACAGATGTGCGCACGGACGTAAGTTGGATCTACTTGTATGGCCCTGTTGAAACATCTAATTGCCCTGTGAATAAGCAAAAGATCGTATTGATGAATGAATATTCATATTCCAATAAATCAATCAATCGAGACACAAATGATAAACAAATCAATGAATGATGGAATGACGAAATAAACAAATGAATAGCTGGATAAACTAATGAAAAATTGAAAAAAAAATAAACATTGAATAGAGGAACTAATGTATAATTGATGATATCAATAAATGAGTAAAGACTAAATAAATAAATGAATGAATGAAAAATAAAAATATTGAATAGACGAATATAGTATTCGATTAACGAATAAATGAATGAATACACAAATGCATTAATCAGATTAATCAGTCAGTCAATCAGCAATCATCATATCGTATATGCAACATACATATGTGGGTTGTTGATTCTCATTAATTCAATCAGTCCCAAATTCACGTGCGCAGCTGGAATTTTCGGATCGAGTTTCAGAGCTGCTTTGAAATCACTCAGGGCTTCTTCCCAACTGCAAAAAGGACGAATTTTTCATTACACACATTTGACTCGGAGTAAGAAGCAAAATGCTGTGACGTAGCCATTCAGATATGGTTACACTGTCAAATAAGTATCAAAGGCAAATCTAAGATGCTTACCATTTCATTTCTGTGTAAAGAATTCCACGATGAAGACAGGCATTGACATTCGATGCTGAATTATCAAGCAACAAAGAAGTGCTTAGATCTTGGAGCGCATGCTGTTGAGATGATCTGCAAAATGATATGATAGACACATTTGATGTCAATCGACATACCGCTGACGCATTCTAACCAACAGGTAGCAATGCATGTTTAGCGCTAACACACTCATTGCTGAGAGCCAAGTGCTAAATGCTGAACAGGGAACAATTATGTACCATTTCAAACTCTCTGGTATGACCTGATCGGGTTAAGGGCCCTAACCTACGGCACAAAATGGAGACAACCATCAACTAGGCCATGGATGCTATATTATCAATGACAGATGAAAACGATGAGGAATCTTAAAAGGAAGATAGTGATTTTGCAAGATGAAAGCAAGATAACGGAAAATAGGAAAAAAATAAACAGATAGAACAAATGGCAATCGCCCCTTTGATTTTCGCATACCTTGATCGAAGCTACTCACTGGCGTTCAGCTTAGGATGCCTTCCCACTGGCGAACCCTGTGACTATCTATACAAAGTAGGGAAGCTAACTCCTTCATCACTCTCTGTCCATTCTATAAATGTTAAACTCGCTGAGACAGACAAGATTGTAAAGCTACTTACTTGCGAAGGAGGCAGCCTCGGTAATAGAAAGCCAAACTGCTACAAGGATTGAGGTGAATTGCAGTTGAGATGTCTTGCAAAGCAGTCTGGTATTGTGACTAAATCAAAATTACGAAATTTCTAAAATCAAAGACTAGAAAAGAAGCAAATCAGGCTGTTGATGATGAAAGCAGTGAAAACAGCCTTAGATTTGCTCTCATGGTGAGGAGATCAAAAATCAAACTTAACGTACTTCAGAGCATCATTCTTCCGGGTTATATTCAAAATTATTCTGGAGATATATTGAATAAGTCGTTTTGAAAAGGCCAGGTATGTACTAGTGAAGATTCTCTAAATCGAATTCCAGACAGTATTTCGCCGTGAGCCCTTTTTAGATCTGATTTGATAATCTTAGCTACCTTAGCCAATGTAAGAATAAAGAGAGCGAGAGAGAGAGGGACTCTGAGAGAGAGACCCTGAGAGAGAGAGACTCTGAGAGAGAGACTCTGAGAGAGAGAGAGACTCTGAGAGAGAGAGACTCTGAGAGAGAGAAACTCTGAGAGAGAGAGACTCTGAGAGAGAGAAACTCTGAGAGAGAGAAACTCTGAGAGAGAGAGAGAGAGAGAGAGAGAGAGAGAGAGAGAGAGAGAGAGAGAGAGAGAGAGAGAGAGAGAGAGAGAGAGAGAGAGAGAGACTCTGAGAGAGAGAGAGACTGAGAGAGAGAGAGACTCTGAGAGAGAGAGAGACTCTGAGAGAGAGAGAGACTCTGAGAGAGAGAGAGACTCTGAGAGAGAGAGAGAGAGAGAGAGAGAGAGAGAGAGAGAGAGAGAGAGAGAGAGAGAGAGAGAGAGAGAGAGAGAGAGAGAGAGAGAGAGAGAGAGACCCTGAGAGAGAGACCCTGAGAGAGACCCTGAGAGAGAGAGAGAGAGAGAGAGAGAGAGGTCTTATAGAGAGAGATATATCTATCAGAGGTAGTTAGGGGGAGAGAGAGGAGAGAGAAACTGACCAGCTTAGCAAATGCCCTTGCTCTAAATGTATATGCCTCTTCATTGAACGGTTCTTGAGCTAACAATGCTGTGAAATCATTTATTGCAGCAGTCCAAGATCTGAATGGAAAATCATGTCAACTAATCAGGCTATGAATCAAGATTTTCATTAATCGATTAACCGATTGATTAATGAGACAGGAATAAAAGGTTGAAAAAAGTCAATCAAAACTATGAATGGCAAAGCATATTTGCTTCCGAGCGTCGGAGGGATCAAACACATGGCAGCGACTTTTGCAAAGGATGTGGATTTTTGGGTGGCTGCCTGAATTCTTTCCCATTCATAGTTGATTTGTTCTGAACCATGAAAATCTGGTAAAGACCAATCCGCTATGACGTCATGCATTTAAGGCACCTCAAAAAAGCACCATTGTCTTAAAGCATTGGATCAATTGATACATGGGGAAAAACATAACGAAAATCGTTTCGGATTATGAACCAGCCAATATTTTGCACAATCAAAATTCTAATGAATACAATAGAGAATTAATGGATTGATGAATGAAAAAAGAAACAACTAAATGAATGAATGAATGAATGAATAAATCATCTAGTTATGTCGACGAAATAATCAATACCTTCATTCATTTACTTACTCGTAATGTAAAAACATAAGCGATGAATCACAAATGAAGGAAAAACTGAATCAATCTATCAACAAATCTTTATTTGTCTGAAACACTAATGTTGACTTATGTGATTAATTGTTTATTTTCTTATACCATGAGCAAGTAAATGAGGGTGCAGGTCAGTGGCGGCATACTTATTCTCAAAATGATATGCTCCGATTTTCTTAATTCCTTCAGTTCGATCGGGCTGCAACGTAGTCGCCATTTTGAAATCTTCAAGTGCCAGCAGAATGTCCCCTCTCTGAGAACAGAAACATGCAATTTTTTCCATTTAGGGAAATTAAAAACCAAACAATAAAAAATTCAATGTTCTGAATATTTTCCAATATGTTGCTTCAATCACCAAACCATTCTACTCCCTTGATGGCAATCAGCGTTGGGGAAAGCCTGCAAGATAGGCTTGATTCTAAACCAAATATGAGTAAGATAGAGTGGCCATTTCTTTCCATTAATTTTTCCCTACCATCGGAATGTGGACTGAGAAACTCTGCTTATGGAGCAGTGTCCTGGTAAATTCTCATAATTTGACGTCATATCAAGATTCCTATGATTACACAGCAAAAAATACCTGTTCAAACATATATGCTCGTTCGTAATAAACATCTGCTTTTTCTGGTCTCAGCTTAATCGCCTGAAAAAGGAAATACGACTTGAAATCATTGCCAAGACATTGCGTTTTCAAGTTTGAACCAATTATAGTTAGTTTAATTCTCGTACAATTTTCAGAAAATCTCATTGATATCAATAATCATACGTTGCTGTTTTCATTATTCTGTATGAATAATATTCGTGTCATTTTTATTATTATTATCATTATCATTACAGGACCCTAATGATAACAGCATGCTTGACATGCGGATAGGTTATTCCTGTATACAAATTCGTATATCATTATTACTATTATTATTACCAAATTAATAAATGAACAAATATCATTAGTAGGAAGTAATTCTCTATCCTTGCAAGAACATTATTATGTTCCATAGAAAACTATTTTCCTGGCTTCGATCCTATCTAGATAGGTTCACCTAGATGGATGATATTTGCGATCATCTGTATATGCATCTTGCGGTGTTAGGAAGACAAGTTGCTCAATCATACATTCCCATGCCCTTGCCATCGAGAACTCTCAACATTTAACAGGGTTGCTAATGGCAAAGGTTGAGTTACGATACTCTATAGAATATTTGGAGTAAAGCAAGTCTTGTTAATTACAATTACAACTTCTCCATGATTTTTCAATCAAATTGACTGACATTTCATTGCAAACACTTCTTCACGTAACGGCTTTTAAGCAGTAAATGGTTTCTGTTTACAACGAATTTTTCTCCTCTTGTTTGTGCTGATCAACACAGCGCCATTAGTCTTAAACTGAAGTTTTACGGTTCGACTCTTGGTTGAGGATTGGAAACAAGAACTTTGAAACTCTTCATCTTGCTTCCTCTTGCTTCCTCACTCCGTTCTATGCAACTTTGGCAAGAATGAAAGGGCCTAGCACACAGTTTTGATGGTTGTCCAAAGCCAAGACTGTAGCATTCCCGTTGCTTGCACAGATGTGTGGCACATGGCTAATGAAACGGAGATGGGCACCGGCCACTCACCAACAATGGTGATGAAAAGAGCTTTAACTTTCAAAGAAACAAAGCATTCCTATTTGAGTCCAGTATTTGCTGCAACCAGGGAATAGCTATACTTACTTCAGAGTAATTAAAGATAGCCGAGGTCAGATCTCCTTTCTTCTTGTACAATTCGGCTCTGAAAATAGAAGAATAAGAAAAAGATGATGTCAGCGAGCCCTGGTAATATCGTAAAACTCTTTCAAACAAATAGAGTTATTTTTTCTCAAAACAAAGCTTTCATTTCCTAATTTTTGCCTTGAGATAATGGTGTCAACAAGATCTTGGAATAAATCTCCTCAACCAATTACATTATTTCTCCCTAAAAAGCAGCTTTTAGCCCTTATTTAAATGCATTATGCAACGTTTTTCTGCATTTAGATCTGAAAATAGAATTATTCTGGATCTGTACTAGAATAAAAGAGGTTCCAATCGCAATAGACGAAGAAAATCCGTGGAAAATGTTCTTAGCTAACAACCATTGCTTCTGAACAATCTACATATTATAAATTACTTGAATGAATTAGAAATCATGTTTCATTAAGTGCCAAGTAGAAAATTCTTTGATACTTGACAGAGGTATGCACTAGAAAGCTTACAAACCTAGCTCTGTAAGCACCAAAATGTTTCGTATTTCGGTTCAAAATGTAGTCCAAATCTCCAAGTGCTTTCTAAAAAACAATAGAATTGTCAAAGTGGCATTTGGTATAGTGGGTAATCTGTTGTTTTCTCACACGAGAAGCAAATAACAAAACCAGAATACAAAAACCCAGCCAATAGAGATCATCAGGTGTTAGTTAGAGAGAGAAGAGAGAAGGAAGGAGTTCGGAAGATTGTGCTACAGAAGAAATCGACTGCTGCATGATTAAAAACAGGACAGACTCGGAGGAATATGAAAGTAACTTGATGATTCATGACACTCCACATCGATATTCCCTCTTCATGGAAGAAAAGAAAGCTTGTAATACTAGAAGCAATAGCAAATAATGCATTATGCAAAATACAAAAGACTTGTTTTGAGATCTTTCTTTACGATCTAAAGAAGAGAGGATTTGTATTGATTTGTGCTTGCATACCTTAGGATTCCCTTGCAATAAATGGAGCAAATGTCGATGCCAATGAGCATCAACTAGTTTCGGTAATAGTTGGATCGATCTGTAGAAGCACACGATAAATGAAAAACCAATCAGTCAATCAAGCAATCAATCAGTTAATCAAGTAAGCAAGCAATCAATCATTCTATCGGTCAAGTAATCACTCAATTCATGCATTGATCAATGAATCAAACAAGCAATCAACCAATCAACCAATCAATTGATCAATTCAATGAACGTGGGGCTGATAAATGGGGCTATGGAAAATCAATAGTCAAAATATACTGAAATGCCAAACAGGTGATAGCACAATCAAGCAAAAGATCACTAGATTAATTGAACAACACAGCAATCAATCGATCAGTTAGTTAATCGGTTGACAACTGATCAAACAATTAAAGCAACCTAAACTGGATGTTTGCGCATCTGGTAACCGATAACGCTCTTCACTCTGCTACTAGTTGTACGAGTGTCTGCAAGTAAAATACAAACCTCTCTAGATCTTCTTTCGCCCTCTTCAAATCACCTATCTGAAATGAAATTATGGAAAATTGATAAATGTCACACAGTTTGGGAAATCTTTGTCAATAATAGTTAGGCCTCGTACATGGATATAGCCACTTGTACAAATTGAACATGACACGTAAAAAAATCAGCAAATGCAACAGTCTTTCTTGAGAAAAGGCAAAAACGAGAAAATACATGCGACCGAAATACGAATTTGTCCAACGTGGTGACAATTCAACAAAACAATAGCCAATATAAACAACGATGGTAATTTTTCCAAACATTTTCCACATACAGAACAGGCAGTGCAATAGATACTGAAAAGGAGGAAGATATCAGAATGACAAAATACCTTTCTGAAGCAGGCCCCCCGTCTACACAAATGGATTGCTAATGTTTCAATGGATTCAGTTGAGTCGATCAATAACGTCATGGAATCAATTTCATTTAGCAATAGCTAAAAGGAATGATCAATCAATTGATTAAACAACTCATCCAACACTATGCTATCAAATAATGATGCTATTAGTAGTATTAGTAGATCAATTGGTATGCTAATCAATTGATCAATCAATTAACAAAAATGCATGAATAGATGAATAGATGAATCAATCAATCAATCAATCAATCAATCAATTATTCAATCAATTATTCAATCATTCAACATCAATCGACTTGTCAATCACTGAGCCAACCACTCACCCAATCACACAATCACTCAAGCAATCATTCAATCGATCTAATACCAAATGATTGCCTGTAAGTAAACAACACTGCGACTTTCCAATAAATTGACTTTTTTTATGTAACTAAACAATCAATGCAAATACATCATTGCCAAATTATCATGAGAATATGATAGAAAAATTATTAAAGACAAAGTAAGACATGAATTCAAAATACCTGATAAATCTCACTTCCAACGGGTGGATCGATTACATCTATTTCCTGTAAAATATCTTCGTCAAAATTCAACTCGCTTTCCCTGAAATGAGGAAAAAGGTTCGTAGCAGAGGCCTAACTTTGGCATAACTCCAATACTTACGCAATATGTATCTGCTCTTCATCTTGACATGAGCAGTTATTTCTTTATCTATACACATAATCACTTACACGGGCGATTCAAAAAACGATACCACGGCGGGGTAAGTTGGTAATTATCTACCCAGTAGCCATTACACAAAGGGGGGCGTTGGAAAATCACGTGCGCTCCCAGAGTCGGGTAATGGGCGAAAAAAGATCAAAAAAAGGAAAAGTTCACGTACAAGGGGAGATGGAGGGTGAGTCAAAAGATACTCGCGCGTACTTCAAAATAGATTGATCAAAATGTGGTGGTTTTGGCGGACACACTTTTTGCACGATCCCCAAAAACATAAACGAAAAGACTAGTTAAAAAGGGGATAGGTAGCAGGGTTGATGGCGATTACCGAAGATGGGTCATTTTTATTAAGTTCTGTCCTTAGAATGTACACAGCAGTGGTTTACTGAACTTGTTCCTACGGAGGTGGAAAGCTACACCTACCATCTGCTCCAATGCAAGTTATCATCCATGTAAGATCAACCAAATCGTGCTATTTCTATGCTTTGCTAGCGAGGATGGTCATCAAAGCTCTACCGACTGACCGAACATTGATGTCGGCTTTATTTTCAAGGAATACGGTGATAGACGTTTAAAATGAAATTGATGATTAAAATAAAATGGTTGTTGGAAATTGTTATGAAACAATTTGAAATACATTTGATCATCTTCTGGAACAAGATAGAGGGAATAATGGTAGAATGAGAATTTAATTTCAAACCAGACTTCATTAAATGTACTTACAGTTGGACCTCTGGTAACTGTTCTTCTTCTGAAAGACAGACAGAGAATAAATGAACAATGATTCGTTTCTTTAACCTTCTTTTGACCTACATTTAATAACTGTCAGCCCTTCCACTATATATTTAGCTATAAATTGTTCTATCGTTAAACCAAAGTATCGTTTAGAGAACTCTCATCTCTTGAATCTAGCAGTGAAAGCTGCGAATGTTGTACAAATACATTCCCGATATGATCGAAGATACTTCAAGCTTAACATTTACAATCTGCATTTAGCAAATTTTTTTAAAAGGCTGGAGTGATTGACACTCTAACCCAGACCCTTATGTATATAAATAGGGATGTTTTGTTATGTTCGTTTTGATGATAAAATGATTTGAAAAATGCCTGGCCCTCTGTTGTTAAATCTCGGCACACCTCGATTCACATGAATAAGAATATAACACAGTCATCAAAGAAAACTAGTTGCTATCTGATGTTATGTCTTTTAAGTACAGCTCTTGCATCTTGCATATATTTGCAAATATAGTTAAACTTTTGCTCTGCAATTTATGCCTATTTCTATTCTAAATTTATATCTACGAATTTAAATTGTGTATAAACAATCAAACTTAATCAGAGAAGAGAAAAATTGTTCTAAAAATTCTTAAAGAGGGTTAAAAAACGCAAGGTTGAATACCTGATCTGTTTTATCAAATAAATATTCTATCTTTTTTTGGCATTAGTTGATATTAAGTGGAATGGAAAGTCTTCCAGCTATTCAAACCTAATTGCGACCAACCATTTTACACAGCCGCATCCATAATCTAAAGTCTCTTTCAAAAGACGGCTAGGTGAGGCACTCATTCGGAGTTTTACCTCACTCCAATTACTTCATAGAAACATTATAAGCAGATCTTCCATTGCGCCATCTATATGAAGATATCAGTAGGGTATGATGAGTATTCGTAAACCTGATTGCACGCTAGGAGGGTAAACTTCCTCAAACCATTTGTACCAATACTCCTCTTTGGTCCAAAAATACAGGTCACCAATTTCTCTGGAGTAAAAACAAGTAGAAATCATAGACATTCAAAATGAAAGTGAAAATCTCATTTTACTGAAAGTGTTTCTTCAAAAAATTCCCCAGAAATTAAATTGCGAGAAACATCAATTTCTTAGGGGAAAAATAAATCGCATTTTCCCACAAATGTACTCTTAGGTTTAATTATTCCTTCGACGTTCTTTTTTTATGAAAACATAGTTTATTCATATTTGACACAAGCGCTAATTCTTTTTCTGAGTGCCTCGTGTAACTATACAGTGGAGAGAACTTTCCAAAATATAAACATGGTGTGAGGATACCTCTGGTAAGATTCTTTCCAATTGGAACAAAGTACTGAATTCTAGGTAGGGAATGTTTGTACCAATTTTGAAGTGTTTGGTGGAATCAGAAAAGGTCTGTCAAAGCATGAGTTTAGTAGACTCGCATTCACATAACTGGACACTGAACCATCCAATTGTCTTTTTTAAGTATCTACCTGACATCTCATGCTAGAGCAACTTTAATTTTTGGTTCTGCACTTGCTAAATTGTAAGTTGCTAGGATGGCTCATTTCTTGCCATGCCTCTCCTACCTCTAAGTGACAGTTGAGGTGAGGCTTCCCTTGAACTATTAACTAACTATGATGTTTGTAAACAAGCCCCGTAATCACTAAGCTACCTGGATGTCCTAAGTGGAATTTTTATCAAAGCTACGATGGAAAATCACTAAAAACATGCTAACATGAAGCTGTTTTAAAAGATTTATCATGATGAGACCTACTTGTCGAATTTGTAGCCAATTTCCTTCTCAAAATCGAGTTCTGCACTTAGGCTGTTCCGTCTTGTCAGTCGCCTAAAAAATGATTGATCGTGTGATTAATGAGGAAATTAATGCAGAAATGTGCCAGGATTTGAATTTTAGACATAGCAATGCTGGATGGACAACATCAAGAACTGGTTGAACATAAGTCTAAAAGAAGTGGTGGATGCGACAAGAGATAGAAAAGCCTTTGGTTTGAAGTGCCGCGAACCGTCCCTCGCGCCGGATGCGACCGAACCTGACCTGAGTGCTGCAAAGAATGCGAAAAGAGAAGCGTAGCAGGTAATAGATGGATGCCGTTCGGAAGGATAAGAAAAGCACGGGGGGGGGCTTGACGATGAATAGTTGGCGGAGGGGGGGGGGGGGTTAGTTGGAGGGTTAGAACAGAGCGAAATTCATATGCAAATGGGAATCAAAATGAGGAAACCGAGCGATCGATGCAAATGATTGGCCGTCTATTTGGACCAATCATGGCCGTCGTCTTCTTCGCATAGTCAATGAGAGAAACTCGAGCATGAGAGAAATTATTCCTACCTATCAGGTACTTCTTTTGCTTTGGTAGGTATGTTTTCTTGTGAAACTGATCTAGGAAAGTTGTGATGAAAATTTTGTGAAATGAATGCCATCGTGGGCGTTAGCAGATACTGGTTTCAAGTTGATTTTGCTATCTTTTTTAATCTAGCATTGGAAGCAAAAATGTCCGTCTCATTTCATAATTATAATTCAGTTATATTCTTTTAAATTTTTTCTCAGTTATGCCTGTTGAAAAATAATTTAGCGCACCTCTTGATTTTCCGAGCTGGCTGCTTCAGAAATTTTTTTATC
This sequence comes from Pseudorhiza aurosa, assembly GCA_964026355.1. Classification (NCBI taxonomy): domain Eukaryota; kingdom Metazoa; phylum Cnidaria; class Scyphozoa; order Rhizostomeae; family Lychnorhizidae; genus Pseudorhiza; species Pseudorhiza aurosa. The sequence continues at coordinate 6,163,857 of OZ032130.1, forward strand.
TGCCTTTTTCGTTCCTTCTAAAAATGCATCAAAATTGAATTTGAAAAGGATAGAAACTTGAGATAGTAGTGAATTTTTTGGATGTTGGTGCATAATGACTTTTCAAAGTTTATAAAAAATTAATTTACTAACTTATCATTCAGTTTATAAACTTCTAGAAGATTTGATACAGTTACTTCAAAGATGGAGAGCTCAAATGTCAACAAAAATAAACTGAATTTAAAACATAACTAACAGAATCAGGACTCCTTGTTCTGGGCAATCGGCCTTTCGTCGGTCTCCTGTAACAAGAAAATACCAGGGTTAAAACTTCAAGCGGTTCCATCAATCGATATCAGAGGTCTTTCGCAGTCCTTGAACAATCCAAAATGCTTACTACAATAGGTTGGTAAGCTCTTGGAACACGTACCTAATTAGTTTATTAGACAAACGCTTTGATGTGAGACTACTTTTTGTCTCTGACCTCGAAGTACCTCCACTTCGCAACTTGATTCGTTCTGAAATGCAAACAAACATTGATTGTGAAATCCAAACGAAAATGATGATAACATAGCTCTTCATGCAGGGCTGAATTTCCAGCAATAAAGATGCTACTATCAAAAAAGGGTTGTCGTAGGATGAGGTAAAAGAGGACTCTAGACGCAGCATGAAAAATAGGAATAAAAGATAAAAAAAGGAACATTGGTTACAATCACAGACCTAAAACCAAAAACGTTTCCTTAAAAAACCGAAATCATCTCCAACTTTAAAGGTGGTCCCTCAGCTTTGCTAATAAATTATCAATACAATTCAAGGGGTAGTCCTTGAAAAAATGAATGACATCGCTTTTTCTGCTTTTACTAAGGGCAATCAAAGGGACGATTCGTTGCTTCTTGATTTGCATTGATGGTCGTCAACAGTGTCTTCGTATTTTCGAATGGAATTCTCTTGACGACGACTGAAAACATGTATTGCAAGTTTAATTATTTTCAGCGCTGATCGAATTGAGGCCATGTCTGCGATTTATTGCAATCCATGCATTCAATTATATGTAGGCCTATACATCATGAATCTTCTAAAAGAGCATAGATGTGTCAGTCTATTAAAACTGATATCAACGTGTGTCGTTATGATTTTCATAAAGAGAAAAGGTAAGTAGATTTATAAATAAACAAAATAATTTAACAGAAGTAAATAGGAATAAACTTAGGAGTCAATCAGACTATAAAACGTCTTGCAATGTAGCAATTAAATGGAACAAATGAACTTATTTTGCTTCAAAAACATTCCTGCCATGTAAGAGTCAAAAAAGTAAAAACAAATCACAGAAAAAAGAAATAAAAAACACGGAGCAATATCAAAGTTAGATTTCGTAATATTAATTACCAACTATTAGCTCATTTGAAATATTTGATTCAGTCAAGATGTCATCCATTTTATCAGCTTCTTTTGCAGTCTGGAAATAATTGACATATCCCATTAATAGATCGAATGAATTGATAAAAAGTTCAATTTCCTCAAACTTTTTTATGCAAGAGCCATCTTCCTGGTGGTGAATCAATGAACAGTTTCATCACGACGAAACTTTTCATAATTCAATTAAAATCCTAGATTGATCACTAATCACGTGACAATATTGCATCCTCGCTACAAATCATTTGCTAAAAGAATTCAAATTACTGAATTTTTCCACACTTTGACTGTTTGCAGTAAAAAAATTATTTGAACGGAAGCTCGTCACCACAGCATTAAAATATCATACGTTGTAGATTAGCTAGTCAAATTTGAAATCCGCCCCTGGCCGACTTTGGTGAAAAACTGGCGCTCATTTCCGTTCCACTTTTCGTAATTTTGCCTGGCTCCTGAGGGCAGACACTTGGACACTGAAAAGCTCTTCTCGTATCGAGCAGTGTCAAAATCCTTCCTCTCGATGTGACCACGCCTCACGATTCATTCGCCTGGAATTACGGATAGCTGGCAATGCTCCTTAATTTAAGTGGGAATTTAGCTGAGGTTGGCTTCGAACCACAGGATCAATGGGTAAGAATCTCGCCCACTGATCTATCCTTGCATCTAAATCTTTACATTTGTGCTTCACATATCCAAGCACAGTGAATGTTCTCAATGTGATGTACTTCTTCTTCATATCATAGAATGCTTGTTTGCAATCAAGAAGTTTTAAAAACAATTTTTAGAGGAACAGTTACCGTCAATAATGTCCTCTCGCGAATGGCAAACACAACAAAACCTTGTGTCACCCTCTCTGATTATTTTCAAGCATTGATTTATTCACTGGCTGTGATCTTTTAAAGAACTGCTCATAATTTACGAAAATGAGATGTGAATTTTCACCGTTTCGGTACTCAAAGAGAGTCGCTTAATATCCTCCGTTATTTTCTCTTGAGTCTCGTTCTTCTGCTCCATCAAAGCGTCTTTCATTTCTGACAGCTTTCTTTGCTGGGATTCAAGCTGCCGGATAGAATAGGAAAAGATGAATGTAAAAATAAGGAAACGTGGGTGAAATAGAAACAGCAAAGTAAGCATGAAGCAATCTTTATTTCCAGATGTGATAATGTTGGGTTCGTTGTATTTTGTCGCTAGGAAACTAAAAGAAGCGCATGCGTTAAAAGCTTCAAACCCCAGCTTTGACACCATGCTTTTGCACGTTTTAATAACGATGTCTCCTCGGATGTTCCTAAATCTCCACTACAACGTAACAAGTTTTTAACAAGTACGACAAGTAAACATAATAGAACTTGGGCTGTTATCAGCAACGGCAACAAAATTTGCGTAACATCGTCGCTGGCTGTGTGAAGACAAATTTGACGGATGAGATTGCTCGAGGAAAACGTAGCTTCAGACCAGGAAAAGGAACAAGACATCAAATTCTTGACTTGAAGCGGGTTATCAAAAAACAGAGAACGTGGCAACGACCTTATCCTTTGCTTCATGGATTAAGATAATGCTTTTGATACAGTCCTACACGGCATTCTGTGGAATGACATGCAGGAGATGCGCTGCCTGACACAAATCATCAGGTTACTGAAATCAATTTATGATCAACAGAAATCCACCGTTAGAACAACTTAAGGACCAACGGAATGGCTTGAAATTGAGCAGGGGGTGCGACAGAGCTGCGTCTTATCACCCCATTTGTCCAACATATACTGAGAGACCATCACGAAGAGGGGGTCGCACGGATTTGAAGAAAATGTTGCAGTGACCGGCCACAAGGGGACGAACCTTAGATGTGCAGATGATGTCGTCTTAATGGCTGCAAGCATGACGGAGGTCCAATAACTGACGACAAGGGTAAACCGCGAACAAATTGATCTCTCTTATTCGCTGTTTATTGCACCCAACACAATTATCCTTGCCCCTTTTCTTCAAGTCCACACTGATGATGGATCCGGAATGGGTCAGAAATGGATCCGGAATTGGTCAGAAATGGATCTGGAATGGGTCAGAAATGGATCCGGAATGGGTCAGAAATGGATCCGGAATGGGTCAGAAATGGATCTGGAATGGGTCAGAAATGGATCTGGAATGAGCTAGAAATGGATCTGGAATGGGTCAGAAATGGATCTGGAATGAGTCAGAAATGGATCTGGAATGAATCCGGAATGTCCATGTTCAGTAGTTAGATGTTCAACCGGTTAGTCTACGCTTGGCTGTTGTCGGAGTGTTTTCTCAATGAGAGGTCATTAAGACATCCTTTCTTTGTAGTCGTTCTGGTTCTAAAATCTTTCAAGAGTAATTTGAAAGTAGCGTGTGGCCATTAAGCTAGGCCATATCTCAGTTTTACTGGGAAATTTTGGTGACAAAGTGTGACAAGAAAGAGAGTGCTTGCTTGTACTTATAACTCCGTGGATCAGGGGTGTAACGTCCAAGCATGGCGTCCGAAAGCAATGAGAGGAACTGGCAGTCCCTACATATGATATTGGGTCTCAGGGTAGTACCACGCGAATAAGGCCTTGCCCAGCTACCCCATCGACTATCCAACTCAGCTTCACTTATTGTTCCTGATATTTCAATTTTAACTGAGATTCGCTCATAAACTTACACGTGATCATAAAGTTTACCTCTTTTACAGCTACTTCATAATCAGAGTCAAAGTTTTGAAAACTTGAATCTGAGATCGGCAGGGCAGGTTGTGACAGTGTTCGTCTTGAATGAAAAAAAAACTTAGAATTCATGAAATAGTAAAGTACCAAGGCTTATTTCAAATTCCATAAGTACCCAAAATGGTTAAAATGGGAAAGTACGAATTTTTGTAATTAAATCATCACCTAAATTGATTGATCATTTTTCTGAAAAATTGATCGATTGGCTATTTCCTGATAAATTCATCGATCAGTTGTGACTAAATCAATGATACCTAGATTCTTTTGACTGATAGTCTAACTTATTGAATAATTGAGAGATAAATTAATTGGTAGATTGATTAGTAGCTTTTGCAACTGATCGATTAAATGATGAGATGATTAGTAGATTTATGGGCCGATCGCTCTATGCCACAAGTGTTGCCTGCTTGCTTAGAAAAATGATTCATTCCTGGTCAATTGATAGATTTTCCATTTCTGCTAATCTACTACAAATCAAGAAAACCCTTTGATGGGTGAAAATGTTTACTAAAAGAAACAAACCTTTTTGGGAGATACTCAGCGTAATCAGAAGAAGCTGCAATTTCGTCTTGGCCTTGCCCTCTTTCTTCTGCATTTTTCGATTTGTTTTCACGTAATTTCACTATAATCTGATGCATTTTCAATGCTGCTTGATCACTAAGGGATTCTAAAAGGCAATTAATCATCTTGCAACTTTTTTTATACACATGATTCTACCTATATGTCAACGGTAGAAATGTGGACACTGAGAGGCTGTTTGCTTATCGAGCAGTGCCCAGGTCTTTCCTCTCGATGTGACCACACCTCGTGATTCCTTCGCATGAAATTACAAAGAGCTGGCGATTCTCCTCACTCTAAGGGAAAGTTCAGCTGAGGTGAGACTCGAACAACTGAACATATGATCAATGCACAAGAATCTTATCATTGAGCTATCCTGACATCTCGTAACTGAGGCTAAGTCATCCAATAAATCAATAATTAATTGATTTCGATCGACAGGAATCTTTACAGCGATAATTTTCAGCCAAGAATTCACATCCACGTCATTCAATCGTTCGTTATTTTGTCGCTTTCGCTCCTTCTCCAAATATCTTCCTCAAGTTCACCAACGACGATCGTATTAACCAACTATCGAAATAATATGTTTAGATGAATAAAGTTCGTATGATTTCGTTTTTTGTCTCTTTTATCCAGTGTATTAAAAGCTACATTTAATTCTCAAGTCATTTCATGGTAGTGTACTTTTTCTTATTCTTATGTAATACATGGCCCTTGTTGACAACATTACTTTTTGTGCTGATAAGGTACTTGTACTGTATAAAAATGCACTATAATTACCATCTACAATTATCATCATCTTCATTTCCTCTAAAACGGAATTTCTATTTCCTAATTCTGATATGAAGTTAATGGTGGTGTGGCCGAGTGGTTAAGACACAACGTTGCAAACCTTGTGAGGTCTTCTGTCCTTGGTTTGAGCCCCACCGTCGGAAGACGATTGCATCAATACGTCATCAAAAAATCTCTATAATTTCATTTGGAAAAAATGAATTTATCTCCTCAACAGAAGCTTCTGCTTTCCAAATGTAGTTTATCGTAGATAAGCAGAAACGAATTTCCAGCCAGGCTTGTATCGTGTGTTCTGGAAAATACTTACCAACTGCAGAAAATGCAAAATTAAAAATTTCACAGCAATTAACTTTGAATTAACCAATAACAGGGGAGATTTGAAGAGTTAAGATTCACCTGTACCTTGCTCGAAATCATCGTCAGAACCAATTATTCCAATTTTCTTTTCTTCTCTTACTTCGCCCTTCGCGTCTATTCTTTCTCTCGTTAATTCGATCGGCGCAGAACCGTGAGCTCGTCTTAAAATCCTTGGCAAAACAAATACACATTGTAAATCTCATTTGGTCCACTAATAAACTACCTTCCTCTTACTGAGTTATATGGTGGAAAGGGCAGGGGGTCATATCAAGCACAATATTGAGGTACGGTGACCACTTCAGACCCTACTGAGCCACGGCATTGAAACAGGGTAATCAGTTCACACCATACTGAGCCATGGTACTGAGATAAAGTGACTAGTTCATACCATACTGAGCCAAGGTATTGTGACCAATTCGTACTATACTGAGCCACGGTATATAGGCATTGTGACCAATTCGTACCATACTGAGCCACAGTAAGGAGGGAAGGTGACCAGTTCCTTCCCTCGTTACAATACCCTCTTCCTCATGTCGAGAATTTGTTTACTGCCGAATGGAACCATGATAGAGGCCACCCAGTGAGGTAACCTTCAGCACCTTCATTCGTTGTTCTAACCATGACGTGAGCTACTTCCATTAAATCAACATACAAACCTTCTTCTGAAATTAACAGCCTTTTGCGATTCTTCATCATCTGAACTTGATTCTTGTGAGCCATCTGCATTTCTTTCCTCATCTATCTCCAGTACTTCATCAGTAGCGTCATTGATTCCATGGTATTTTGGTATCAGCTGTTGCTTCACAGCGTCCGGTGGCAAATCAAATTTTGGTGGCGCTGGTGTCCAACAAAACCTAATGAAAGAATGATTGTTATGATCAGCAGATAATTGAAGAGGAGATGTACCAAGTCCAACTAACTGGCAACTAATAAACTGATAAATGGTTTCAATACTTCAATTGCAAATGAATATCAGGCAGAACAAGTAATACATCAAAATAATATAGCAAGATAACTCTCAACTTTTCATCAAGATTTCTCTCAGCTACATGTTTCATCGCTATTTCATCCTTACTATAAAAAAATGTCTTAAAATCGTCCAAAAAAAGTCTCAAATGCTTTAAGAGAGAATATCAAAATCCTTCGAAAGCTTTTCCCTCCATTTCGATGATTAAAAATGCCGTGCAAAGTTACTTTCATGTATTTTCCAAATCTATTAGACGAAAGAAAAGCCATCATTTGTACGTCCTATATCATCTTTTCTAGAGTATGGACGCTGCCTACTACGAGATGTAGAACTCATATGCAGTTGCCCCTAAGAAAGCTACCATCTTTGCTGGGGAAAGTGTGTCCTTTTGAAGAAGGAGGTCACGGGGAGGGGCAAATTCAAAGGTCAGGATTTCACAAAAGCATACGCAATAAAAACTGGAGGATCTTACTGATTGAATTCGATCACAGTTAAGGGGTTCGAGCCAATAGCCTTCTGTTGAGTTATGCGCACTATTTTTTATGCTGCTGCTACTTCATGTCAACTTGATGTATCAGCACGAATGATGAAAAGCAATATGAGTGTATGATCATGTATGACAATGGTGATTGTGCTGCATTGATTAATCGTTTACATGTAGGACCCATTAAATTAGTGATAAATGACTCGAATCAAACCTGGTGATGTCATTTTTTATTTCAATTTTCTGGCCTTCAATGTGGAGTGCCGAGTCATCACTTTCATCAAACTAAAAAACGGAAAGTAATTTTTGAAAGCTAAAAACAATTTTCTAATCTTGATCATCGCTCTGTTAGGGGGATATTTTCATAAATTGTTTGAGAAAAAATGAAACTGAAGGACAACTGCCTATTTACTTAAAAATGCCCAAAACTAACTTAGATCACCTCATTTTGGAGTATGGAAGACGTTAGAATGACCCCTGTGCAAGTCACAGACATCGGAGTGATGCGATTATATGATGATTTTAATAAAAAGGAGACGAAAGTATACATGCTCCAAAGGTAGGCAAATCGATGAGGATCCTGCACAACAGAAACGAAAAATTCAAAACGGTACAGGGAGGAGGTGATGCAAACTAAGACAAGGTTAGCACACAAATGTACTCTTCATTTCTCAGTTGAAAAAATTGAGTTACGGCATTATCAGGTAAGGTGGTTATAGCTCGCGAAACTATACCTCAGCGTTACCCCATGCACCCTTTCCTGCTAGATAGAGAGATAGATGACAAGCAAAAACCTAGTGAGCGCTCATCAAACACCGGAGTTTCAGCCAAGCAGGGGTGTGTTGTAACCACTATGCTGCTAACGTTTGACGGGGGGAATTTTCAAAGACTCAGATAGACAATTGCCTCCGACCAAAGTTGAAATAATAAAGTACAAAAAAATACGAAAAAACAAGGGGAATACTTACCAATTGATCGACTATGCTTTGAAGTTTCATTAAAGTTTTGTTGATTTTTGAACCACTGTCTTGTTCTATCAATGCGTCTTGAAGAATTCTCCCTGCCAAATCAGTCAACCTTATCTCATCATCGGACGGCTTCTCCTTCTCCTCAATCATGGCAAGAATCCGAGGCTCAAGATCTTCGCTTGATTCCGCAGGGGGATGGATGAGGGACAAATCACTGTCACTCTCGGGTTCAGTCTACAACCAAGAGACAAGTAAAACTAGCACAATAACCAATAACTAGGTTCAAATTGGTCCTAGGTCACGCGGAAAACAGAAATATAAGATTCTATGGTGAGACGAGGACCACATCGTTAGAAGAGCAACCAACGACCAGTGGTATTACTGCTTGTGTCATCAGAGTTACCCCTGTGTAATCATTTACCGACCTCGGAAGGATAGACAACTGAGTCGCTGTTGGCTTGTGATTGGTGGTTCCGACAGTGGAGTCCAAACCCAGGCGAGAAGACGTCACAAAATTAGAAATAATGTACTTAACCACTCCACCACACAACCTGCTATTTTCAAAACAAAAATTCAAATTTGTAAAACAGGCTTAACTAAACACTAATAGAACTTTCCACTTGGCCTTCATAAAAGCATGAATAAATTCGAGAAGCGAAAGATGAAAGGAAATCCTTTAATTTGAAGAATAGAGAAACTTCTTCTTCAAGAAGATAAAATACAGATTCGAGCAACCGAGCGAAATCATCATGATAGGTGAAGCAAAGTTGAGTTGCATTCTCGAAATGAGCATGGCGGGTCACCTTGTAAAGAGGTGGTATTCTGAGCTACCGCACTAGGGGGTCGGGGGCCAGTTCAATTATCAACTCGTCCCCAGCTACACATCACATACCCAATTAACGCTGGATGGACACATGAATGGAATCGAGCCCGTGGCCTTAATAAAGCAGATAATTTCTACAACCTTTATGCAAACTACCATTAACAACAACAACTTGCAGTGCAAAATACAGACTCATTATATTCTGTCCCTTATTCCATAATGTCACTTCCTATCGCTTTCATTGGCATAAGAAATTAATTCTCCCTTGGAAATACTTATCTTGAGGGCCTAATGCAAACTAATATTGACCGCAATGCTAATAGCTCTAATCATAAACATTTCAAAATACCTAATATATGAAAGGTTCATTGGTCATGAAAGATGTGTATTAAATTATTCATTTTGTTAAGAAATAAAAACTATATAAAAAGCACAAAATCACGGGAAGGATTTGTCTCACAAATTTATCAGAACTTAAACTGTCCCAAATCAAAATTAAACGAGTCATATAAAAAAGCTAATGAACATTCAACGAAGTTCACCTCCTTGTGGGAAGAATTCTTGAAAAAGTTGAATTTATCGGGTGCATGTTGGTATCTGGAAATACATTTCAAATGTCCAGGTAACTGAATGGCAGGAATAGAAGTACAGAAATGATGTATACTGGATGGACGCATGACGGATGTGCTTGTCTGCTAATAAAAAGAAAAACATCATATGTAAGTCAAGCAGAAAACATGACATGTGGCTCCTCACTTGCACGAAGAGTGGGTTTCATTATTGGATGCCTTCCTGCATGCGAACTTTATAGGTACATGAACCATGTAGAAAAAAACTCCCTTTACCATTCGCGCACTATACCATAAATGTTGGAGATAATCGGAGAGGCAGGAAACTAAATTTGCGCGAATAGGTAGAGAGACACACAACAAAAACGAACAGAGAAATAGTAAAATGCGATTCCCTTTGACATTTGTCAATGTACATAGCACTGGAGAATTTAATTGGAAAATTTGATACATAGCTTTGTATTCACAATGCACTAGTAATGTAGGCTGCTTCCGTATTGATGACAAAAACTCTGCTCAATCAATAGATGTAATTGACATAGCAAAAATGGCTACTGTGCTGAAGGTCTCGAGTTCGAACCCACGTTCATCCTCGTCGCTAGATGCTATTTACCCGTCTATCTGGTCTATCTGTCGCAGTTAATGAGTCTGCATCGCATACTCGATGTAGATCGTGGCAACGGCCAGAGACAGGGCTCTGAGTTCGAACCCACGTTCATCCTCGTCGCTAGATGCTATTTACCCGTCTATCTGGTCTATCTGTCGCAGTTAATGAGTTTGCATCGCATACTCGATGTAGATCGTGGCAACGGCCAGAGACAGGGCTCTGAGTTCGAACCCACGTTCATCCTCGTCGCTAGATGCTATTTACCCGTCTATCTGGTCTATCTGTCGCAGTTAATGAGTTTGCATCGCATACTCGATGTAGATCGTGGCAACGGCCAGAGACAGGGCTCTGAGTTCGAACCCACGTTCATCCTCGTCGCTAGATGCTATTTACCCGTCTATCTGGTCTATCTGTCGCAGTTAATGAGTCTGCATCGCATACTCGATGTCGATCGTGGCAACGGCCAGAGACAGGGCTCTGACTTTCTTACTAGAGAAGAGAACTTCATGAGATGATTACATTTTGCCTTCCTCACCAATGGTGTTTATTGAGATGCGTCTAGGATTCGAATTCACAAGCCCTGTGTTGAGTCCGCACGGTATCTGATATTAAAAAAGGGGGGGGGCAGGGGGGAGAAAAACTGGCCACCCTAGTTTAGAAAACCGTGGATCAGATGGCATCTCTCTTAAAATCCTCCAACGTCCGTATCGATTAAAAGGATCAACTTAAATTTTTTACTGGTAAATCAGCTTTAGTATTCTAAATTTAACATCAAAGGAATTAAAATAAGAAATAGACTAATGCAAAAACAATCGATTAGATGCAAAATTGTTTTAACATTTTACGTAACTACTCACACATGGATTGCCTACAAGTTTGAAACCAAGCTAGCACGTTTGGAATGAATTCGGCCTTAATTCAATTACTTAAATGAAGTAATGAAAACTTTGGATGGCACAAACCTTGATCGATTTGGGTTTATTCCATGAGGTAAGAAATGATTTCTTCCTCTGCTTCGCAATATGATGCAATGCATCTTTGGATACGAATGTGGCATTGTTTGCAGGAAGCATTGTTGGTCTTTTCGATGCCGATGCTTTTTCACCAGTTACATGAATGACATCCTCGTTCAGAACATCCATTGGCAATGACAAAGCCTGGCAGATAAAAAAAACTGAAAAGTTGTTTCCAATAATCTAATATTTCATGAGAGCACGGGGAGAAAGCTGAGACATGGGAAACAAACTCTGGTTCGATTTCCTAAACATTGGACAAATAGCGCTTGATTTAAGACAGTATTACCAGGAATTAATGAAATTGGAGGAGATCGAAAAAGCTGGAAAACAATGAGAGAAATACAAGTGAGAAGAAGCGAAAGAGTCAATCGGAGAAAGACCATCATTTGAAGTTGTTGTTGTTGACCTGAATGTTCTATCTGAGAACATATACTTTTCTAATGATTGATCAGCGGCTTCTGCCCAAACTCAGCATTAGAATTTAGGACAAAGAGCTCTCTCAACAGCACCAGTCATGTTAGCCATGAGTCGGGGCATCAGGAGAAAGGATCAACTAGGACATTGCTAGATAAGCATAGCTTCTCAGTGTTATAAAATCTACCTTATGATTCATTAATCATAAGAATCTTGAAATGACGTCACACTATGAGAAAGGACCAGCACACTGCTTGACTAGCATAGCTGCTCAGTGCCCTGAAAATCTATCTCAAAACTAGCAAATCATAGGAATACTGGCATGATGAAAAATCAAGTGGAAGCTCTGCAGTGCCAAGGAATCTACCTATAGCATAATTGATCGTGGGAATGTCAGTACGATATCAAATTATGAGAAAGGACCAGGTACGAGAAGATAAGCCTTGTTGTTGAGTTTCCAGAATCCCGCCTTGGAAATCATAAGAAGTAGAGGTCAAAAGGTGAAGAAGGACCAGATTATTAAAGTGGCTTCACATAGTTGGTGACGAAATTGCTATTACAAAAGAAAATCATATAATAGGGGATTGAAGTGTTACATGAAAAATACGGGAAGTGAACTAATGATTAGAACAAAGGCAGCTGTACATGCATCAAGACAGCAGAGAACAAGACGAAGTATTTTAACATCGAGTTTGGTCCACACCAAGGATCAGCTTTGAGCCCCTTCTTACTTATCAAAGTGAGGGATTTTCTGGGCAGAAATGAGAGCTTGGGAGCACCTTGTACTCTCCTTTCCACTGACGATCTGGTTACCACAGAGAAAACAAACAAGACGATAGAAATGCGACTGGGAGCCTGGCAAAAGCGCTTGGAGGATATATAAACATATCAACATTTAGCAGAACGAAAACAGTTTATATAGACACAAAACAAGCTAGATTGCAAGGAGCTTCTTTGTCGAGAGAGGAGGATTCTAAGTGCCTCCGAACAAAAATCAACATTTTGAAAAGTGTCGATCCTGAAGTAAATGCTAGAAACCAGGGAGAGTGGGCAAATTGGTAAAGAGCTTCTTGACACAAAGACACCACTAGAGCATAAAGAACGAGTCCACAAAGCAATAAACCGTACAGCCGATTACTTTATGGTGTAGAAACCTGTACGACTACCACCAAAATTGTCAGGACTGGAGGTAACAAATACGAGGATGTTACGATGGACGGGAGGGTGGTCACTAAGATGGATAAGAGATGAGTATATGAATGGTTCTCAGGGTGCTGAAGAGCGGCCAGAAAAGATTCCAAAAGAGCAGGCTGGCACGGTTTGACCCTGCTGTACGAAGGAAGGAACACACATCATTTGCCAAGAAAAGCGAGTGAAATGCAGGTGCCAGGAAAGAGGAGACGGGAAGACCAAAGAAGCAAGAGTTAGGCTGTGCCAAAGGAGACATTATGGAAGAAAAAAAAGAAGTGTCAGGATAGCTCAATGATAAGATTATTGCGCATCGACCCTATGATCAGTGGTTCGAATCCCACCCTCAGCTATCGCCAGCTCGCTGTAATTCTAGATATGGAAATCACGAGGTTTAAACAACATCAAGAAGAAAGGCCCGGAGACTGCTTTATAAGCTCCTTATTCTTGAAACGTCTACCTTTGATACCTAGATAGAATCAGATTTGCATATGAAGAAAGCTGAATGGAAACCTTCAGTGCTTCATCTTTGTCAAAAATATTTCCATTGGATTCTGCACTATTGAGCTCAATCTGGTCTTCAGAAAATGAGAAAAAAATTGGCGCTGCAGTGATATTGCTGTCGGTTGATGGCTGCATGGGAACTGTAAGAGAAGACGCTGACTGGTATTTTTCCTCATTGAATACTTTATCGTTTTCTGACACAACAGCTTTCTCCAGGGAGGCATCTGTGAATAAGTCAAAAAAACTCTTAGACCAATAATGTAAAATTTCAAATCCACAATTCAGCTTTGGGAAGTTTGCAAATGAATGAAAGTGTTAGGAACGAGCCCAGTTTGAAATATTTACTTTATCTTGAGCTGTTGTGTTCGTTTTTCTACTTGGAAAAAGGAGCTCAATTTCTGGAATTACCTTTTGAAGCAATGTCAGTTATATCATTTACGTCCTCTGCGTCTTCTTTTCCCTGAAGCACCACATTTTCTTCCATTACTACTACTTCATCATTTTGGTGTACATTTCCTTCATTATTGACTCCATCCTGTTTCCTCTGAATGACTTCTAACACCACTTCATCCATTCTGTGCCCAGGATCACCTTCCTCCAGGTTCATAGTAGAGACCCCATCTTCAAACTCTTCCGCCTCTCCTAACATTCGGTCTTTTGAATTAAGAGATTCACCATCTTCAGGGACATCTGCTAAAGCTTTTACAGCATTGATGTTCACTTTCAATTTACGCCTCATAATTTCATAGAATTCTTCATCTAAGTCATCAAATGTCAAATTTTTTTCAATTGAAATATTTATTGCAGAAACGCCTGTAAAAACAGGCTCATCTCTTGAAAATTTAGAACCATTGTCATCATCATCTGTTCTCCTGCAGAAAAAGTTTAGACCAAAAATAGCAAGTAGAATACAGTTTATCATTATTTCTAAACGCAACCCTGTTATGAAGATGTACAATTAGTGCATGCCAAATGCCAGTCCAGAGGTCAGATAAAGTGGGTAGGCTGATCATAGAAAGGGCAGCAAGGGGGTATTCCTTGATGCAACACAATACAAGATACAGAATTAGAGTGTCAATCTACACTGGCAACCTCAGTTGAGTGCAATTTATGCTAGAGGAAGAATAATTAGCTTTGAGAATAAAAAAATTTCCAGCCATTTGTCAATCTTGCAATACAAAAACAACTCAATTGAAAATTCTTTTTATTGATATTGCTGAATGCAACAAACTCAGAAGAACTAAAGAAAAAATAGCCTAGTGGTGGTGTGGCCAAGTGGTTAAGACACAGTTTTGCGAACCTTGTGGGGTCTTCTGTCCTTGGTTAGAGCTCATATATAGAGTATCATTCAAATATGCTTATATCATATCATTATCATCATATTTCTATTCTGGACTGCTAGGAAAGCTTTTGCTGACTGATTTTCTGAGTCATATTTTCATTCATTGTGTGTAATCTCTTAAGAAATAATTGTATTGTGTGCATATCCATTCATAAATAGCCTCACATACATAGTCAAAGTAATACAAACATTGCCACACACACAAACACACACACACACACACACACACACACACACACACAGCCATGCCTACAATCAAAACAGCTGATACTTACTTTCCTTGTGACAAATCAGCTTTCTTCTTTGGCTTAAACCTTTTTGGCGGCTCATATCTCTTTGGTTTTGGCTTTCTAGAACCAAGGGACATACTCTTTGTTGTATTAGATGATGCAACAATGGCAGGCTTTGTTGCATCCAAAGGATCTGCAGTTTCCATAAAGTTAGAGAATGGGTCAGGAACCTCTTGGTAATCCTAAAAAAATTGAAAACACGCTTAATCCAGGTAGTGCCCAAAATGGATCAACCATCCAACAAAACATATAGAAAAAGGATGCTTGCAAATAGTTCTTTACCAGTGCATAAAAAATTTTCAAATATATATCTAAGTCCAGGTGGGCTTTGAAATCAAGAAGGCAAAGCTTTTGGACCTTATGTATGATGAGCAGCATGTCTCCAAATTGAAGATGTCTTGTGCAACTATTCAAGGATTTGGTACCTGAAATTTATCTTTTCCCCTTATTGTTTCCTTTCCTTTGTTATGATTTGTTTTGAGAACAGCTTGGCCTTTCATCAGCACATCTAGATTGTGGCTTTCATTCTTTGAATAAACCTCATTCCAATCTTCATTTCCATCACTCAATATAGGTGATAACACAGAAGCTCTCGATATAATTGATTTGTTACCAGATTTTCCACTCGATCCTCTTCTTTGCCGTCCAGATACATCAAGAACTTCTCTTCCTTTCATCACTATATTTGCATTGGTGGGTTTTGATTGCAGCCCCATAATTTGTTGCAGCGATTTCTTTTCTCGACTGCTAGCATGGCGATATTCCTCTTTCGATCCTTTCATCAAATTTTCCAACTCTTTCTTGGCTTTCACAGACTCTGAATAGCTTAAAAAGTGAGCTTTCTTCATTTTTGTCACTATTATTCGTCAATGTAAATTTGCATTGAATCTTGGTGTTCGCTATCAAAATTTGCCGAGATGTTACACCAATATGCATAAGCTTACTTGGCTACTTGCAATCATATTGAAAATACTTTGCCCGCTGCTTTTTGTAAGGGTAATATTTCACTTCATCTCAAAAGTTTTCGCGACATTATTCGCTAATTGAAATCAACTGCTCATTTCAGTATGTTGTTTAAGAGCAGGCCATCTTTGTTGCTAACCACTTCAGCTACAGCCTCGTTTCCATCAAACTGCTCTTGGCTACTGAACACGGTTCTTCGTTGTACATTGAAAGAAAAGCTAACATTCACAATGATAAATAGAAAGAATAATTAGATAGTAGCTTAATGCCTAAATATGAACAGATGTGGGAGTTTCAAACTTCATTCTTTCATTATATAGTAATAGTAATAATTCCAATAGGAGTGACTCGCTTGGACAAGCTTAGTAATGCTCACACACGTCAGACGCTGGGCGTTATGCAGACCATCGAAAACGTTGTGTCGGAAAGAAGACTACCATGGTTTGGACATGTGGCGAGGAACAGTGAGATGATAAACAACGGCTATAAGCAAGACTTTCCAAAGGAGAGAAGGAGAGTACGTCCTCCAAAAAGATGGGCCGATGTCATACGGCAACAGTGCGGCCTACTTCTCCAGACTCTAGAAAGGAAGGCAATGAGAAGACAGAGCCTTCTTGTGACACATGAAGTGAGGGGATGTCAAGTCCTAAGCACCTAAGAAGAAGAAGAGACAATTCCAATGAAAGTCGATTCATTCAATGTTAGCGTTCAATGAGCGTTAGGTTCAGGTTTTCCCATAGCCGCGACCGTTCTGGCTTATGGATGCAGCAATTCTTTTCCATCATCACACTCTATCCATAGCCTCACGCCTCACTCAGCATCGGTCAATCTGAGTCCTGCCCGCAGCTTGATGTCATCCAACCAAGTAGCCTTTGACCGTCCTCTCCCTCGTTTACCATCCACAGACCCATGCATGACTGTGTATGCAAGAGAGCCCGCCCTTCTTCTGGTATGACCGAACCACTGCAGTTTACGCCTACGTGATATCACCAATATGGGTATAATTGTCATGTGTAGTGAAATAAATTGGAACTATGCCAAGGGAACTGAAAGCAAGGGGTGGGACAGGCCTCCTACAACCGCAAGAATTGCTCCATTACAGAATTATAGCATTGCAATCTTTCATGTTAATACAATTCACTAATTCATGTAACACGAAGACAGCTATTCACCAGAAACCTTTGCAATTAGTGACCTTAGTTTGATGCCCGTATTTTGCACGTCTGATTGACGGTGTTTTGCTGCAGGTTCCAACGAGGATTTTTATGTGTTCAATGAGCTCTCAAAAGTCATGCGAAGTGATTAATTAGAATGCGAAAAAGTAGCGGTATTGGGCAGGGACAGGCGATGCAACTGACCTGATAAGATGCCCCAGCTCATTCGATTGCATTATTGACGAAACAACGTGACGTGACGTGCATTACATGACGATGACGTGTGGAACCTAACGACTGCATGTCAGAATTATGCCAAATAATCCTGCATACAGTGGCAATTTGAGGATGGGCCAGGAGGCCACAACCCCAGGCACAGTGGGTTTAGAAGCCCAGAAGGGATTCCACCTAAGATAAGATTGAAAAGACTTTTAATTATAACGAGGAAAAAGCAAGAAGAAAAGGAAGCAAGAATAATTCTGGTAAATTTTGAAAGAGGGGCCCCGCAGAAGATTTTGGCCTCAGGCACTGCAGTCCCTAAAGTCACCAATGTATTCAGGATATTACCTAATTGTACGCTACTGGATGAGAACAGAATTTCATCGAGAAAACGCTCACAATCGGTTCAGTTTGTGGACAAAGAGGGAGGCCCAAAACCAGAATGGGTGACAAGAAGATGCAACAATGGTTGAGTTAGAAAAGCAGGCCCAAGACCGGATTGAATGACGGTGCTTCATGCAAAGGACCATAGCTGTTCGGCAACGAACCTCCATTCATGATGATGATGTGTGGCTGGACAAGAGACAATCAAGTGGACTTTTATCAAAAAATTGCCTTGGGGATACATCAACCTCGTATTGGCAAACCTCGTACTTTTCAATCAGAAGAGAATCAAAGATGGTGTCGCTTGGTAGGGTGTTCAACACGTTGGCAAAGTTCCGCGGGTACTATCGAGGATGGTACTACCCACCAGAACCAGGAGGAATACTGAGAGATGAAAGAGGGGGAGTCGTTAAACGGAAAGGATTCTTTTACCCCAAGAAGTCCTTGGAAGGTTTTGATCCGGAAAAGAGAATTCCAATGAAGACAAAAGGACTTTATTACCCCCCAGAAGCACACGATGGACTTTGGCACGGCAAAGGAATAATATTTGGTCATTACAAAACATGGTCTGGAAAAAGGTAAGATTTTTCTAATTTTTTTCTGTTTGCCGGGATTTCCATCCGACGTCTAATCATATGTGACTTTCTGGAGAGATTACCTTTGATTTGAAGTCATTATAGCAATATACTGCTGCATACATACGTTATGGAACATCTTGCCTTCTTCTTACTTTCCTGAATCTTACAACTTGCCATCTTTCAAGCCTAACATCAATTAACTTGATCTGATCTCTCCTCTTAGCCTGTTGCTTTCTTCTTTCTTCCTTTGTCGAGGCTTTGTATAGGCCACCATGGCCTTTCCTCGACATAACTCAATATAAAAGATATACATACATACATACATGCATATGTAGCTATACATACATACATACATACATACATACATACATACATACATACATACATACATACATACATACATACATACATACATACATACATACATACATATAGACATACAAACATACATGCATACATATATACATAGCTATGCATACATACAAAATTGAAGTGAACGCAACTAAATCTGGCTAGTCCACTCTATGCTTTATAGATAGCTTTGTTACTTGTCCATGCATTGTTGTTAGATGGATAGATAATTATAATTGAAAATTGATGAACTGGAAAATTGATTAACTGTTCTTTACCAAGGCAGTCTGGCTGTTTATCTAATCATTTGAATTCGTTCATTAAGGGTGAACCGATTATGGAGGCCAAATGTGCAGGAGGCAAAACTTTACAGCAAAATCTTAGACGAGCACTTCACAATAAAGGTTACCGTACATGCATTGAAAAGAATTGATGATGCCGGTGGATTTGACCGGTATATTCTCAAGACTCATGCAAATGCAATACAGTCACGGAAAGGAATGGAAATGCGTCAATACTTGCGGAATGTTCTTAAAGGTTTAGATGAAGGAAGAAATCTAGAGGAACTTAAGCAAGAGTTTGCACCCAAAGAACCAGGAAAAAGACGAATATTTATAAAGAAAGAGTACACGAATAGGTTTTATTTTGATCAAAGAGGACCAAGAAAGCAAATGGTGTTTTGTTAGATTGCTATTGTTAGCAAACGGTTTTATTTTTCTTTAGTTGTCATTTCAAATGATTCCTGTTGATATTTAACAGTGTGCTTCATCCAGATTGACATTTTTTTCCTTAAGCTTTTGTTCTTCAGCTGTTAGCTAGAAATCCATGGTTAACTCTTGCTACTTCTACAGGCCTAACATTGAAAAATGTCTTCATCCAGTGACCTAAGTGGCTCGCTCAGAGTCTAATTCAGATGCAGATCTTAGTATAAGAGATAGCAGCTCCAACAGTTCTGATAGTTTCAGTAGGTTTATGGGAGAACAGTACGGCTCAGATGAAGAGAGCAAGGACGAGCTCCAGTTGCTTCCAAAAAAAAACCTCATCTGAGGAAGCAACGGAGACTTGCAGCTACTAGCAAAACTTCTTCTCCAGTGAGGCAAGTAGCCCCAAGCTCAGCTACTCCCAACTCCTATTGGAAGGAAGGTTATCCAACTCAGGATGATTGTATGCCAGAAATTAAATTCATGCCAAATAGAGTTCCAGATATACAAATAGATGCAAGGACACATGGATCATTGATGCTTTCAAGTGAACTTTCATTCTTCATGCTATTGTTTGCAGAGGAATTTTTTTGAAATTCTATGCTTGTATACAGACAAATATGCATCAGCCCACATTGGAGTAAGCAGGTCTTGTCAGAATTCTGAAGCAGGGTGGTCAGCAAACTCAATTACTGAATTCAAGAATTTCATAGCATGTATAATTTTCATGGGTCTGATTGACCTGAAAAGATGGTTGTCGGGTTTATCTGTGTGTAAAAAAGAAAAGAAACTGCTTCTCTATTTACCATTCAAAGGGCTGCAAGGAACCTAAATGAAACTCGTAGAGATGTATATCACCAACATCAAAATTTATCTTGTTTTGTTTTATGTTAGTTAAATGAGTTAAGTTGTGTGTGCTAGCCACCTTGAGATTTTTTATACTTTCATTGAAGAAAAAAATGACCTTATAAATGGCACTAAATATACCAGTTCAATATGATTGATTTTAGGGTTTTTTTGTAATAAGACACGTAGCTATGATTTTGTACACAAAAAGCACTTGCGAAGTTGAACCCCAAATTTCCCCTGCCCACATCTCTTCCCAAATATCCAATAATCTGCAAAAATATGATGTAATATGAAAAAGTGATGTTCACTGAAGCATAAAAATGAAATAAGATTAATGTAGCATTTACCTTGATGGGCTGGGAGGCCAAGAAAAGAAACTAGTAATTTTGGGGGGCATGTCCCATTTCTCTCCCCCTTTCCCAAATTCTCCTTGAACACCCCAATTATGGAGTTTAAATTATTCTCCACTTTCTAAGCTTTATAAAGATGTCTTGCATGAATAATTTGGACCTGTGTTTTAATTCAATTAGTTTTTTTTGAATTTGACCAATTTCTTGCAGATTTGTTAAATTTTGCGCGCCAGAAGAGTTAAATGCAACATTTTTATCTGATGCAGGATCACAGCAATGAAAGAGAAATTCTGCCTTTTTGCCTCATTCAAATGAATTGTGATACATCATTGATCACTACAGCAGTTCTAGTTAATCTAACAATAAAAACCTTCCTGCCCACACTTGCTTGACTTTCAAGTGAACACTATGCTCTCTTTAAACCCTTTTCTTTTGGCTTACAAAAATTTCACTAACAAACAAAATTCTTTAGATGACTTTACAGAAACACATCACACCTTTTTCAATGCCTGTGATTTTAAAAATTATATGGATAATGGCCAAGGGTGTGTCACAATTGGTCGAAACTTTCACAGACTAGAAATGGCTTTCAACATTTTGTTTCAACCCATAGCTACCTTAATTTGTGAAATTCACTGGATAACCAAAAGGATCAAGAGGGTAGGTATGAGATAGGCATGAAGTCTTGAAACATCCAAATGCAATGTTGCTATTTGTCATTGAAATAGCTGACTTTCAAAGTTCCTTGTAATCTCAGTCTTTCAAAGTGAGATGGGTTGCTACATCTTTTTTAACTGTAAGTTGTAAACGTTTTACAATTTAGAATGTTTGAGTTTGTGCAATATTTATTCAACATTTTCTTAATAACAGTTTCTTAAAACTTTGCATAAGATGTTTTGCAAGTTCTTGCTATTTTTTTAGCCAGAATACAATTGCTGTTAATGCACAACCTGCGATGAACACCCCAACCATTTGTGCAGAAGTAGAGCCTAAATAACTTTTGCATGTGTCCTAAAAAGAGACAATGTATAGCAATAGGATGCAAAATCATATTGAAATTATAAAAGAAATAAGATTTAAAATCAAATTGAAATCATAAAAGATGTTTCCATCACATCAGATGACAACAAGAAGTGCTTAAATGAGATACAAAGATAAGATGTACATGAAATAGCAAGGCAGTGATATAGCTGTTGAAACCAGCTAGTCACCACTGCCTAGGAATCCATGCTTGGTACCAGGTGGATCCAAATCATTTTAACTGGGGCATGGGATGATGATTATGATTATTATTATAGGTGCATTTTTGCAATACTTGGTGATGGCTAAACGTGAATTTACTAACAAGGGTTATGTGTTTCAATCCTAAGTGCTTCAAAATTACAAGGCTTCTGCCAAGAAGGGGATGGGAAACTTGCATAATAAATTCCAATTCCCTTTAGAGAATTAAAAGCCCTGTATCCAGTTTCTGTTATGCTCTAAATTGAGCATGCTGTGCAATATGAACATTAATTTAAAAAGATCAGCATTAAGATTTCTTTATCAGGTATAAATTCTCATATAATACTTACCCATCCACCAGACTGAACAATCCATTGTGCAAGTCTCTCATAAATAAACTTGATGATCCATTTGATTA